>CM024699.1:35173156-35773156 GCA_014182845.1 Corymbia calophylla | reverse complement strand
TCCGAGGTATAAGTGAGGACTTTGTAACAATCTTAAGTACCATATGGACTAAAAGAGCTCTTGTGAAGTGATATCTATGTAATTATTCACATCAAATATAACCATCCTTCATTCTTTTAAAGCAAAAGGTTCCATAGAGCACAAAGTCCCATGTTCACTTATCACCTCATTTATCTCCAATCGTGATAAGTTTTCATGCTTCAATGTTGGAACAAATATCAATCATGGAGCATTTGAGTATTAAATCATGCGATCATGTAATATCTTATAGCTGGAGTCCTATATTTTCCTATCTTCCTCTCCTTAACCTTTTCGGTGGAAAGTGACACTGGAAATTGTTGATTTGCACGCTATCTATTTTAGCATTCTTTTTGTCATGTTGCCATTGCTTGAATTAAATCAAGTGTGTTTATAATTTTGGATAGCAGAATGGGTGGAAAGGCGAAGAAAAATAATTACTTCTTGGAGGAAGTGTGCCACCAAAACGGGACATCCAATCGCAGCACTACTGCAAGGAATCTACGTAGAAAGGATCTCGGCGGAGTAATTTTGGGGTGCACTCACCATACCATGAAGGAGTGTTTTGCAAAGAAGCTATTTGGTCAGTTGGATGTTTTTTAATGCATGCCATTCAAAATTTGTTTTGGATTTGGTTGCGCACAATGGGCTACCTTTGAGTTTGAGGAACTCTTAAAATGCTTGAACAGGTCTGCCTCGTCTACATTATGCATATGTTAAGAAGATTGAACCTGGCATGGTGCTTTTCTTATTCAACTACAGCGATAGGAAATTACATGGTGTTTTTGAAGCTACTAGCAGGGGCCAGATGAATATAGATATACATGCATGGACAAAGGAATCCTTTGAAGAAACCCCCTATCCTGCACAGGTGTGCGCCATAAATTGTTGACTGTTCATTTTGTACATGCTCTCATATTGTGGCTTGTGATGAAATTACTTGGTTGATGCTTGTGTTAAAGGTTAAGGTGAAAAGGCGTATTGACTGCCAGCCTTTGCTGGAAGAGCAATTCCAACCAGTAATAATTTCCAACTACCATAGTACAACGCACTTCTGGTTCGAACTTGATCAAGAACAGACAACAAAATTGATATGCCTGTTTTCGTCTAATCGAATTGATGCAACAATTACAAGGGCAAAATATCCAGACAGAAGGATCACTCTGGAGAAAGATTCGCTTGCTTTAAACAGTAGGATAGGAGGTGAAAGAACTGAGACACCTCCCACTGGATGGGATCTTGCTCAGTCAAATCAGGTTATTGGAGACTGGATGTCTAATGAGAGTCCTAGGTCTGAGAAAGAGAGACCACTATTGGGATCTGATATCAACAAGTTTGCAGTGCCAGAGCATGATGAAGCTGATAAGAGTCGAAGTTATGCCAATGCAAATAATATTCCTCGAAAGTTGTGGAGCTCTCTATTCAGGACTGATGCAACTTCTGATGCTGGGGAGCAGCCTCAAAGTTCCAAGTCTCCAGCTACAGAAGCGAAAGGATTTGATGACCTAACGGGGGATGACACTGATGACATAGCAGGATTTGCAGCTGAAGTTGGAGTTAGTGCTTCGGGTCAATGCGATCCTGAGGGCACTGTGCCTGCTGCAGTTTGTATAAATGCATGTACACGTCCTCTTTCACCTGAGAGTAGGAAAGAGTTTGAAGAGCATGCAAGCTCAGAACCGAATT
This sequence comes from Corymbia calophylla, assembly GCA_014182845.1. NCBI lineage: Eukaryota > Viridiplantae > Streptophyta > Magnoliopsida > Myrtales > Myrtaceae > Corymbia > Corymbia calophylla. The sequence continues at coordinate 35,771,452 of CM024699.1, read as the reverse complement.
ATGCTGCAGTTTGTATAAATGCATGTACACGTCCCCTTTCACCTGAGAGTAGGAAAGAGTTTGAAGAGCATGCAAGCTTGGAACCGAATTATGCTGCAGTTTGTGTAAATGCGTGTACACGTCCTCTTTCACCTGAGAGTAGCAAAGAGTTTGAAGAGCATGCAAGCTTGGAACGAAGTTATGAAGCTGCTCAGGAGGCTTGGATTCACCCCAGAGGTGCTCCATCAAGTTCTCATGCAACCAGTGAATATGATGAATTCAAGGTTGTAGATCCGGAAACTAGATTTTCTCCATTTGATTATAGGAGCATGGTAGGGGATGCTTCAGTTGTTGCCCCTAACTTTAATGTAGAGGGCCATATGTCCCAACCCCATATAGATAAGGAGAGGGATGAAGAGGTTCAATGCATAGAAAAGAAATCTATGGCTTTGTATCCCGTGAGCGCTTCTTCTAGCACTTCTTCTCAGCTGAGTTCATCTACTCTGGCGGTGACAGAGTCTCAAGGTTTGATTCCTTATGAGCTCACTTCCAGTTGTGCTTCTTCATCCACGATGATCTCGACAGAAATTGCACACGACAACCTGGAGGAAGGCGCTGACGCAGGTGTTTCAGAAATTGTTGCCGAGGTATCTAGAGCCACCCTTTCCTCTCTTTTACCGTATCCATTTTTGGCTACTATTTCAGTTCCTTGTAAGTTGTAACATTGTCAAATGTGCTGCGCAGTTGCTATGTGAAGTGCGAGGGCTCATGTTATCTCAGATGGAACAAGCCCAAAGATTTAGTTTTATTGAGAAGGAACTGGTATGTCTTTGAAATATCTCTCGTCTTTTGACAATGGGGTTTATATGGTCTTTCTGCCCATTCTGCGTGTGTCCATCCCTGTTAGTCAAATTTCATGCGTCACTATTAATCTGTTAAAAGTAGGGCCTCTTTAACTGCCCTAGAATTTTTTTAATTTTAGGAAGCTTGTGTCTGCATGTGCAGATTGTGGACTCTGACTTAGTGGTGCTAATCTAGGAAGCACTAATATTTGACATGTGTCTGACACTTTCCGACACTCTCCGATACTCGATTGACACATGTCGGAAAATCCAACATTTGGTTAATTCTCCGGACACTCAAGTTGGTAATTCCGACATCCAAGTTCGAAATTCTAACACGCGATTTTGACACATGCGGGATCAATTTTAAAAATTTTCAATAAATTAGGAGTGAAAATATAAATATGTAAGAAAATAAAAAATAAAAAAAATAATGAATGGGGAAACAATAAAAACCCAGTCTTTTTTATTATTTTTTTTGACTCACTTCCAGTGATATAATTTACTCCCTAATTTTTTTTTTTCTCTTTTCTTCCGACACGCTCGGACACACGAGTCGATAATGTGGGTTGCTTGTCTTTTTTTCCTCCAAGTTTTATGGATTATTGGAATGGAGTTGAATTTGTCAAATTAAAACAATGAATGATATTAACAAATGATGGATTAATGTTTTTAGTGTAAATTCATTTTAGGCTCTTATTTATTTATTTATTTATTTGTGAATTTGAATCAAAATAATTTGATTAATGTTTTCAGTGTAAACACCACCAAAAACACGCATGTCGCGTGTCGGTGCTACTCACACACTAACTTGTTCTATTTAATATTGCATTGACATGATAATCGGTTAAATTTGACAGTCCATCTTGCTTAGCCGAGAAGATGCTCATAATAAGTGTTTTCGTAGACATGATAATCCAACTCTTATGATGTTATGAATCAACAATATCGGTTATTAATGCTCTATTATCATTTTAGATTTTTGTTTTGTGGCTATTTTCTTACTGAACATTGCATATTTGTTGGGTGTGATAATGTCAATTCTAAAGAGACAATCATAAAGTACAAGAATCAGTCTTATGGGACATCTATTATCTAGAATTGTATTTATGTCACTTCCTATCGAGCAAAAGTTTTTTATATGCCAATATGGTCCTGGTTGATGCTGTTAATGGTTCTATGAATGAACTCATTGACCATATGGATGAACTCTTACTGGATTGCAGAGACAGAAAATTTGCTGTCTAGAAGATAGATGCAAAGCATTAGAGCTCAGGGAATCTTCAGCTGTTGGGCCTGTTGGTGAAACTCAGCATGAGATTGGTTGTGAACATCGTCCATTTAACGAGTCAATCTTTATTGTGGGAGGATATGATGGTTCTTCCCATTCATCAGCGTCATTTCTATATTCTCCTCGTGAAGATATCATGACATCACTGTCTCCTATGAAATTTGTGCGCTCCCAAGCCTCAGTGGCAAAATTAAGAGGCGAATTTTATGTTTTTGGTGGTGTTTATGATGATGTATGGCATGACACAGGTACTAATTGCTCTCTGAAATTGTGCTTGCTGGGCTTGTGTTTGGGTCAATAGAATGTATTAATTTTTACATTCAAAACAAGAAGTTTCTTCTAGTTGTGTTTCACTTTACATAACAAAGATTTTCTTCTGCATACTATAGTGGAGTCGTACAGCCTGGAGTACAATAAATGGACTGATCGACCTTCAATGAGTAGGCGAAGAGGAAGCCTAGTGGGGTTATCTGTAAAGGATAAAATATTTGCAATTGGTGGTGCAGCTGTCTGTGAGCCCTGTTCAGATGTTGAGATGTATGATCCAGACACTGGAAGATGGATCCCTACTGGTTCAATGCTATGCAAGGTACCCTTTATTATAGTAGGAGTCAGATTGTAATGACATGATTTAGAAACAAGGAAAAGTGCACGGTGTTATAATTTCAGTTAGAAAGAATAAATTGTGAATCCTGAGCATACTTTGAAAGCTTAGTTGTATGGCATATAGTGCCTTAAAGATGCTACAGAGTTTACTTATTGTATTGACACGGTTCTTATCATTCATAGCATGACGTATTGAATCTGTTTTTGTGGGGGAAAAGTGAGATTTTTTTTTATTATTTTTTTCTGTTGTTGTGGCTATTACAAAAGAGTGGAAAACCGAAAAGGTTTAATCAAAGATTGGTAAGCAGTAAGTAAAGAAAGCAAAATTCCAGCTGTCTGATGGGTATTCTTAAGCTTAAAATACTCTATTCAATGAACATAGCGTATTCTATATCTTGTATCTATGGCATCTATTACATTTGAACTCACTCCTTATCTTTTACTTTGTTTCTCTTGGTTGCTTCTGTCAGCGGCTTGCTCCAGCTGCTGCAGAATTGAATGGAATACTCTATGCTGTCGGAGGATATGATGGACAAGACTACTTGGAGTAAGACTTATGCCTACCATTAGATACAATCTCTTTGATAGTTCTAAAGTTGTAGTTTGCTTCTGATGATAAATCAAACACCGGACCTGTTCTTCCACCTGTTTCTGATATTTTCAAAGTTTTAACCCTTGCATGGTCGGTGCTTTGAGGCTAAGCCTACCCTTGGTCTTGAAAAGCCGTAAGCTAGTAGTTCTAGCATTATCTTCTATTCGTTCTGTCTCCCCCTGTGATGGCATTCTCGTTTTACTTGGTGTGCGGGACATTTTGTGGTAAACTAGATCATCTATATAATATCATAACTTTTGTAATTATCACTCTGTTGTACTGCTGCTGGCTAATAGCCTAGTGTACTCGATCAAGATTACAAATCGAGAAGGTACTGAATATATATTTGTCAGCAAGATCATTAAGGTCTGTTGCTTGTCGCTTGTGCATTTTTTTGTTTACACTCAGGCATGGATGCTTGTTCGTATGCTCTCTTTGTAAACTTGAAATATACAGAGCTTATATCATCGTCTTTCCTGGTGTCGTGATTGGACGTTTTCTCCACTATGTTAGGTCAGCAGAAAGATTTGATCCTCGAGAACGCTCGTGGAGACCGATAAAGGACATGAGCACAAAGAGAGCGGGTCATTCTTTGGTCGCCTTGAACCAAAAGTTGTGAGTAGATCCTTTCCTGAACCCTTTTTAGCTTTCAACCGTGTGCCCTGCTCTCTGTTGGTCGACTTCACGGCTTACTAAAGGGCTGCATTAGCGTGACTCTTGATATCCGCTGATCTTTTCTCGAGCTCTTCTCCCGAATTCAAGCTATTTATCCTCACAAGTCCCTCTTGATTTAAGTTTATCAAAAAGTGACGGGTTGTGGTGGGGTTCGTGTGGGTGGGCACAAGTTATAAAATTGACTATTATTGGAGAGTCTCTTTGCAGGTATGCAGTAGGAGGCTACGATGGATCTAGAATGGTGGCGACGGTCGAGGTTTTTGATCCTCGTGCTGGTTCGTGGATGATGGCGGAATCGATGAGTGTAGCAAAGACAAATCACGGAGCGGTCGTGATGGGAGATGTAATATACAGCCTCGGTGGAATGGATAAGGATATGGAAGTACTCGACTTGGTACAAAAATTGTTCTTTCATTCGAATTCTCTTTTTCTTTAATGTCTACCATGTTTTTATGGCTATATATCCCGTGTCGCTGCTCACCTGTGTGATAGATTTAACTTGACGTTCGAGATTATACCCCTGTTTGATGGATTCGCTGTCAAATATTTGCGGACGCTCCCGCACCATGAAAATGTCGTAGTAGCTTATGCATGAAACGAGTACTCTGTTAGCTAAATGCACAGGCATCTAATGTTTCGGTAATGGTGTGTGGGAAATGATATAGGTGGAATGTTACAAAGAGGGTCTCGGATGGCGGGAGATTGACCTGAAGGCTTTTGGAAAGAGGTGCTGCTTCTCGGCAATCGTGGTATGACGAAGATTGAGGTTCTATACATTTGGTTTGGTGTTATGTAAGGGGCGTGCGATCTGATGTATATCTTGTTGGGGATTGCTTCACTTATGAGTGCGCATGCAATCTCTTTTATCTGTTTTTGGGGTTTCTGCCCACCTTCAAGCGGACAAAGCTTCTTAAATATATAAGGAAAGACTAAGGATGGTGTTGTGAATACCGGTAAAGAGGGAGTGAACATACGCGATGCAAGTCTGTCCTGTTCTCTGGATTGGAGCATTTTGGGTCCACAACGACCTTCCATGCGTCGTGGTTGTGGCATTAACGCTGCAAAAAGCCCCAAAATGCTAAAACGACACCAGCGGACTCCTTATTTGGAAAGATCCTGGAACCTCAAATGCTCTCAATACGCTAAAAGGAAATGGAAACTAGACAGAAGGCGCTTAGCTCTGCCGCACTAGGGATTGCATTTGTACACAAACAGCACACGTGGAAATAAGAATTTTCAGGCACAAAAAGGCGAAGACTTAGCTTTTTGAATTTCTCTTCAATTCTGTAGGTGGGGGGGTTAAATCCATAGTTCCCGAGTTTCTTTGGAAACAACACAAAATCAAAATCAATAGAGTTCCATATATATTTTCCTACGTGGCAAATTAAACTTGATTTAAACTGATTGCATATGCCAATTTTAAGGGGTTAAAAAAATGACAAACCTCATCAACCAACCACCAGAAATTTTGCATCCTGTTGGGGCGGTGCATTACTGGACACCTACGCCAGGAAATGATGGCAATACAGCTAGAAGAGGATCTCCATAACCAACAGCTTCTGTAAAACCATGCAACAAATGGTGAATGTTGAAGAGCTATAATAATAATAATAACTACACATCCTGCTAGTGTTTCGGTCAGAACAAACAGACCACGAAAAAATGGTAAAATTCATACCTCCATCATCAATAAGGAGCTTTAGGACTTCTCCCGAAATGTCTGACTGCTCAAATTTCAATAAGAAATTGTCAAAGACAGAATGAGGAAGGATAATGATCGAATTTTAGAGTACTTACAGAAAGTGCTTACTTTCACAGGAAGTTCAGTGCCAAACTGATCCAACCACCCTATCACTTGGCCTTCCGTGATCAGATCGCCCTGTTCACATGAACTGACCTTTCAGATTTTGCTCCTACTTACGCACCCAATTTAGCTAATCTGTAGACATGTGTACGCATGCATCCATGCATACTTCATGTGTATGACAAGTGCTAGCGTGCAAGTACTTATATCTACCTATCATACCATATTATGTAGACATGATCGCGAGGAAATAAACTCTATTTACTGGTTGGTGTTGTGTAGACATTATCGCAATGAGAAAATTTCTAAAGAACCAACAATCTATGTGTGAATGCAATATGTCAGCCAAGATGAAAATAAGTCAAAAGAAAGAAGCATTGACGCTTAAAAGCTCGATTGATTTGCTATTACGAAATTTTCTTAGAAAGGCCTGTAAAAGATGAGTAATCATTAGGTGAATGTGTTGCACATGCTAAAATGAATGTGGATCATCCGATCTAGTGGAACCTATGTAAGACCCACCATTTTCGATTGTCTAGATTCAATTTAATTCATATATCGCATTCAATTAATAATTTCTCATAAAAGACAGATTCATCATTGCATCCACTCAAGAATTTCACCAATTACAGGCCCGCAGAGTTGTCTTTGTCAAGTGGGTGAATGACTTTTTTTCAGGCATTTAAATGATCCCTACAGTTTCCCAAACAGAGCAGTCTCTCAAAAAAGCTGGGCCCATAAAGTTATCTTTGTTATGCAGGTGAATAACCTTTTCTGAGGCATTAAGACAATCCCTACAATTTCCCAACAGATGTCAGTTTCTTAAAAAGCACCAACCTCTTGAAATGTGCTGAGTCATTAGTATATAGTGTGCGAGAGGGGAGTTTTACAACACACTGAAAAGAGGACCTCTATAGGAAAGACATGGATGTCTATGATTTAAGAAAATGGAAACTTCGGCAATGCTGATCACTGTCAAATTTTTACAAGAAGAAATTTCCGATTCAAAATCCATAGGCAAGCAAAAGATACCTCTTTACAGCTGGGGGCTTGCTTCTTTCCCTTGACTGTTCTTCCCTTTTGGAAGGAGCCAACCTGAAAAAATAACATGAGATGCACAGATCACAAAAATCGATAGCTGAAAATGCCAAAAGCTCACCGTTGGAGAGGATACTAGAACATAGCCACTAGATCCTGAAGCTTCCAATGCTTCGACTTTTGCTGATTTTCCAAAGGTGACATTCATAAATGGAGCAGCCTTCTCTGAAGAGGGTTTTGGTGCTGATGGAGGTGAAACACCAGAGCTCGACTTGTTAACAGGCTCAGCTGGAATAGGTGGTGGTGTTACAGGTGATGCTATGACTGGTGCAGGGACTTCTGTCGCACCTACTTTACGCTTCACATTCATCTCAAAGTTTCCAACCTTTGAAATTTTATAGAAAAGCGAGCTCAGAATGTACTAATCGTAAATCTTATTAAATCAGCTTTCAACTCTGCTGTCAGTCTACAAGGACCCTGAATATATCATTTCATAAGTGCAATCCCTAGAAATCATTAAGCACATTTCGAAAAGAAAGTATATAAACTTAAAAGACTTAAGCATCATATTATTTACTTCTGCAAAGTAAAAGCACATAAATAATTACCTTTAGCTTCAGTTCAGCAATCTGTGTCTCGTCACAAACTTCCAGTAACAATGCCTGATTAGAAAAGAGTTATTTATCAAGTTCTTGATGAGACGGCTAGAGGAAAAAGGAAAGAACAAATACTCAATGATGAGTTTTAAAATGATTACAGCTCTATACAGTCTTCAAATAGTCCAAAATTCGACTATCTCTACAGTTGAGCTTTAAAAAGTGGACAAAATTCCCATAGAAAGATAAAACCAGTCAAGAAGTACGTCAATCACGAAGCTTTGACAATTGCATGAGGTTGAGAATAACTCTGTTAAATACAAAGAACAAAAGAGATCCTGGACTAATAATTAGGGTTTCTGGTGTTCCCTTTTTTTTGTTATATGTACGTACATAATTACAGAAGTGCCACCATACAAGTATACTGAGTATGATGTAATAGGCAGTACTAAGAGGTCTCTCAACAAGGTCAATCTCCAGAATTCTTTAACTAAGGTGCAGCAGATCATCTAAGGGATTGAATTCACGATAAAAAAGCCAGTGCCTCCAATGACACCCATGTGCTGGAGATGTACTAACTTAGAAATGCACAATTTCAGACATCATAGAAGTACAAAGTAGAAACTCCTAATTTCAAGTGTGGTATCAGGGAGGAAATGACAAATTTCAACCAGTTTGAAAACCTTCAAAACCTTCCCCTGGGTAATTAGAGACCTATCTGAGAACCCAGCCTGAAGCAATTGTCTCAAGATCAACAAGGCCACCAGCAAGTGTTGATCATTAAGATAATCATTTACCATGATTTTTCCCTATGGTAGCTTTAATTGCCAAAATAGAACAATGTCTTTTGTTGTTTTTTTTAACTCTAACAAGAATAATAGTTGAAGCAGCAAAGATCCAGAAACTTCAGCCAGTGCTTGCCTTTCATGCCAATTTAGTGAGAGAGTTATCACATTGAAGAATATCAGGAATATCTGAAGTTGTCAACGCACATAGGTGTATGTGTTCAGGAGACCCATCCACAGTGATCCGAGTATTATTCCACATTGCATGCATGATACAAGATCGAACAAGAAAATTTGCATACCTGAAATCCACTGGGAAAAGTTGCACCTTCAAGAGGCCTTTTCTCCACTGATATTGGAACACTTCCAATGCACTCTGAGGAAACTGTAAGATTTCATGCTCAAGTTCAGATATGGACAGCCTTGCAAAACGAAAAGATACAACAGACACTCAAAGGCCTTATGCATAAAGGTACATTATCGATACATGAACAGATCAGAAAAATTAACAGAAGCTGGTTGTCCCCAGCAGAAAAAAGATGACAGAATCAGAGGTGACATGAGCTGATCAAGCCCCTAAAAAGAAGACATTGGAACAGCAGTCCAGGTTAGAGGTTCCAGTTTAAAACCAATCAATCTCCCTATCCTAAAGCGGAGTAGTCTTAGAAACCAATATCAGCGCCTGAAACTGGAGTAGAGCAAAATTGTCAAGCACCACTCTTAATTGTGAACTATTTCAATAACAGACACCACAATGCTAAGCACGCCAACTTCTCAATCCAGATCTGAGGAAAATATTTTCTAGGAAAATGGAACGATCTTAATTTTGAGGTAGAGGTATCATCAATTATCAAACTTGGCCAAATTAATAGAGATTTCGTCAGAGTTGGAACAGAAAAAATTCTTAAGAAGGAAAAGGTAAGTCAAATTAAAAATCAATCTCACTGTTGGTATCGGTTGATATGGCAGAGTCCGATGTTTTTATACATGAAACCTCTGCCACTCTCGTCTTTTGGGAAGGAGAAAACAGGTTCCTTCCAGACGGTAACCCTTGAACTCTTATGTTGCTTGAATTGGCCTTCTTGTAGTGATGCATACTGACCAGTCTGGTCTTCTCTGGCAAAGACCTCACGTGTGATAGGACACCAAATGAATCTGACCAAAGAAACAGAACTATTATCTTAGGCATGGAGATCCTTTTTTGCAACAAGAGGAATATCGTAACATGACGCCGGACAATATGCAACAAACAGCAGACAATACAAAATGATGTTAAAGCCACATATCAAAGCTGCCAAAACTGCGCAATACAGAAAAAAGCACACTAGATCATATATAAAATTTAAACTTCCTTTTGAGCTAGAAAATGTCATCCTGCTCCATTGTGATGAGACTAATGTCAGCTTGAGAAATATAAGAGGCAACTGCTCCTTCGGCCTCCAAAACTCACCAGTCGTACTACAGGGAGCAGGGAGAGAATTCAGTCTCTCCTAAGCTTCTCAGCAAACAAGTAGGATCACAGTCGCGGGATTGATGGTGCCAAGCAAGGCAAGGAGATGATCATAAAACTTCAAAGTACACATCGTTAGACCATGGATGGAATCGCTCGTGTTCATCTACAATAGTTCGAGCAGGTCACCGACGACTTCAACTAGGTCTACAATGCTCAAAGCGCGATCATCTCATACGACACAGCACGACATTCGATCGATTCAACCTCAGCTCCGGTCGACCGGGCGAAAGCAAAAACCGAAGATCGCATCATCTTCCTACTACCGAGAGTCGCAATGCAGAAATGGATACAGGTTAAACACGATCGTCGTGAAACTGGTGAACTCGAATCAACGAATCGTCAAACTACATTGTAAATAGTAAATACCGCAGTCGCGCATCGCTTCGCAGACACAGCAAGACACGCGCTCAGCGCAGAATGACTTACAGTGGAAGGATCGGAGAGCAGCAGAAGACTCCATGGCGACCAGGCGAGAGCTGGAATGGATCTTCGTCGCTGAGGAATTGGCCCCCGGAGAAGAAGATGAAAATCGGAGGAGATGAATGGAACTGAGGATGCGTGGAGAGTTTGGTTTTGAGCGGTTGGGGGAAATAATACAAACAATCTCGCGTTGGTGGCCATCTTCGGAATGACCGCCCTTTTTCATCAATTTCTCCGTTATTCAGTTTCCCAAGTGGGGCTTCGCTAACGTGCACCGGAGAGTGAACAACGCCGGCCGATCTCCACGTGGCCTCGGGCCGACGGGCCGTTCCGTGATGGGCTTGAATGCGCACGTGGAGCCCAGATAAGTCCCATCTCGAGTGGGAGGTTTCTTTTTCGAAAGATCAAATTTGCATGAGGCTCCATTTATTTTGTGAAAAATAAATAATTTAAAAAAATAATCCATTTTTATAGCTTAAAAAAATTATTCAATGAAATTTTTTTTCATAACTGACAATAATTTATATCTGAATCAAGTTTAAATCAAATTTAAAGACCATTTCAAGGAAAACTAGTTGGGTTCGTAGTACAACATGTGGTAACCCAAAAGAAAAAGATACAAATTGGGCTCTAAGTAAGTTCCTGACCATAAATACAAGCATATGACATGGATTTGCCTTATGGAGTGATATCTGGATACCATAGGAAGTGAATGTTGGACCAAAAAAATAATGAAAAGAAGCAAATGAATGGAAAATAGGCCTGATGGCCCATTTGGCTCGCGAAAGGCCATAGGTTCTTATGCCCATCGCGACCGCATCAAACTGGAGCAGGCTCAAACCAAAGCAACGCATGCATTGTCTCGGGATCCGTAGATCCATTTGTAGTACGCCGAAGATCAAATCTATTAAGATTAGGTCCGCTTGTAACGATATTACCTGCTTTAAGCCAAAATCAACCTAGAAGAATTTGGGCTTGACATTATGGTATCAAAGCCAATAGCCCAACCACACACTTCTGATTTGGGAACGAATCAAGCAAAAGCTGATGAGCCTATAACAACTTGATCTGTTGAGGGCGGGAGTGATTGCTAGGGCTCTAAAGCTCACAAAAAGTGCAATCCCAACTCAAGAATGACGAAGGGAGAATGAATGAATCGAATCGCACATCATTTGAGTGTGATAAGGTGAAGTGCCATATATAAAATGTCATTAAAATTATGTGTGCTTCAAACCAAAGCGGAACAATATCGTTAAGAGCGGACTTAGACTTAATAAAGTCGATCCTCTCGACCATAATTTCAAGACATCTCTAGGACCTATTGTACTTGAAGCTCAGCAATCCTTTCGTCAAGAACAAAATTATGCTAGTTTCGGCCCAAAGTAGAACAATATCGTTACGAGCGAACATAAGCTTGACAAAATCGATCCTTTCAACCACAATTTCAGGACATCTCTAGGACTTTATTGTACTTGGGAGCATGGCAGTCCTCTTGTCTCACAATCGAAGCCTATCGGTCCGCGCTTCAATGAGCGGAACGCGGAGAATGCGTGACTAGTGGGACAGATAGGATTTCTTGACTGTAGATTCATGTGGGATTTCAAATTTCTTTCTTCTATCGTGATTCGAACCTAGTTCTTAACAGGAGGAGAAGTGGAACATGCTTAATGCTTATTCGCTCGACCATCATCATCCACCGAAACGAACCTGACTTCAACATTTGCTTGAAAGGTGCAAAGACTCTTTAGGCAGAACTCTGTCCAGATTTTCCAGGCAAAGGAAGATTCGAGTTTTTCATTGTTTGGCCATTGACTTTTTGAGTCGTTCGATCCTGCCCTACAAAATAAAAAAAGTGCTGTCGCTAGTCTGCACTGGTTGAAAAGGAGGTCGAAAAGGAGTGTCGGTGAGGCTGCAAAGTCCTGACCAAGTAAATTGAACTCTGTTTTTTTCACTGCTCTTTCCGCGTGCGAGTGCGTGCACGGATTAATTTTCAGCCATGGAGGAACAAAACAAAATAACTTTTGATTAGACAATATAATCATGTCCCTCTCCATAATCTTCATTTGCCATTATTGCGAATGTGATCTCTCCCTTTGATCCTTGGACTCAGGGCGTCGAAAGGCTCAATCATTTCGCCATGGCAAGTAAATCTAGACGAGCAACAGTTCACGAAGATATTTCAAATGAGTGTGTAGAATGCAGTGTGTTTGTACTCTGCAGTCGACTTAAACCAATCCGACTAAGTCGACATGGTTGCGTGGGCACCGCGTGCATTAGATGTTATGACGCTAGTCGAATCCAGGACAGAGCAATTTTAGACACTTTAGTCATCCATTCGGTTGATAACCATGTACACATGACAAGTACAGACGACATAACACAGGCATGATTGATGCTTTGCAGAAAATGCGCCAACAGACACAAGCTCTAGAACCCATTTCACAGCTCGAATTAGACTCGTAGATCCAGACGGTAAGTTTGGTGCGGACAATTGCAAAACCCAGTTGTTGGTGAACTCGATCAATCTAGTAAACAAATCGAAAGAACAGCGGGTAGAAAATTGTGGCAACCAGTGGAAGTCTTTGGCTGTTTGTTGACTTCATCCCTACTTTAAACCCGGAATGATATATTGAAAGGGATGAGGGGCTGTTGGCTAAACGAAGACCGACGGTCTTTGATGGAGATTTTTATGTTATCATGCTTATGTCTGATCTTTCGTCAATTTTGGGCTCTTTTCTTAGAACCAAGGAGTGATCGACACATTCCATGATGGAGGCACGACCCTGTTCAACTTTGTGAAAACATCACGGTCAAACCGTTAATTTTCTAACGATTTCTGTGACACGGATGCGATGACGCCGTATGCTTTAGCAGCGGTGGTCGGGAGCTCAGAGGAGAAAAAGGTGTCTCCAGGCAGAATTATCCAGAATTTATTCAATTCTAGCTGAAATGTTGCTGTCTTTCAGTTGTCAAGTGGTGCCAAGTAGGTCAGTATCAACAACTCCATTAGAAAATTTGTTAGTTGAGAGTTGGCCCTCTTCAAACAGTACTAGAATTAGGGGCAGATTCTAGAAATCTGCAAAGAGCCATGCATTGAAATTTGTACTTCCGGCTCGAGGAATCGACTCAAAACTAGTACAGATAGTGGTACTGCCATTAATCCTCATATAAGCACAATAGCTCAGACTGGACATAATCTCAATTGTCATTATAATCCGATAGAGAAGTTCTGAATCTGAATCTTTGCAAATAGAGAAGAATCTGAATCTTGGCTCATAGTAGTACAGATAATGGTACTTCCGGCTCGAGGAATCGACTCAAAACTTGCTGTTTGTTTTTGCAACTTCTCTTATGGGGTTTCCACTGAAAATCAGCGTATTAGCAGAAGGAAGCAGCACAAGAAGACAGATGCTAATGTTGCAGAGTCTTGGTTTGCTATTATTTCTTCCCTTGACCCCACGAAAGGGGCTGGAATTTGACCACTTCGATGCCCATCGGCCGTGTTTCCAGGGCATGCATTTGAATGGTCATGATGGCCCCCCAAGCATCATCATCATCATTTTGAGCCATGTTCGTCCAATTCAAAGAAGGGGAAGGAGAATCATGATTTGTGCTGGCACTGAGAATGCTGATTAGCTGGTAAGTCCTCTTGAAACTATTACACTGATTGCCACTCTTTTTGTTTGCTTAAACATTTATTGGTTTGGTAATTCGGATATGATGAGGAATTTGAGGATGATGCTATGATACTATGCTAAATCGTTCGACCATCTTATTGAGTCTACCGATCTAGGACACAACATCCGGACATTCGAAGGAATTATTGTCGTTCCTTTTCACTTTTGTCAAGTGAAGAAATTCCAATCCAGTCTCCCTGATTTAACTCACTTTCTAGTTTCTACCTTCCTCCTCCTAATACCTTGGATCTTGAGTTCGCCATGTTTTGTGCTCAAGAGCTCTTCTAGTAAAGATCAAATGGACTACACTCCATGTCCATGGCATTAGAAGCAAAATCTCTCGAGGCTATTTCTCGAGGAGAGAGTTTCGGACGTCTCTTTTCATGTTGGACGACGATGTCGCAGCTGATAACATCATCTAGTTCTAGACCCAATTAACTCAAGCCTTACGTGCACTCATCCTCCATGGCCTTGTTAACCCAAAAGGCCAGATGCTCTCTCTCCTCATTTATCACCACCATGAATAAAATATTCGCTGCAAAGCGGTCAAATGGTAACCACAATGTTTGTTGCCGAACTGCGCAAACTTTCTAGTCCTAACATCTCCTGATTTTCTACGTAAACGATTTGCTCAAGTCATTGTTAATCATGGGTTTATGACAAGAACACAGTCAGGACTTTGGACAAGATTAGAATAGACTGAAGTGACGTGTCAGGAGTTCCCCGCACCCACCCGGAACCTACCGGTGAAAATGATTAGTCATCAGCAACGCCATTAGAAAGCTTAGTACTATGGACATTACAGAAATCTCAAGCAATGCCGTGAAGAAGATGCACGGGGTTTTGCAAGGAAGCTTGTGGTTCCGGAGATGCCGATGCCATTTCTCTTTCTGCAGATTGCTTATAACGACTGGTCGTGCCTTTTTTTTTCAATCAATCAGAAGATCCTAGCAAAGTCAATAACAAACTTCACCTACTTCTTTGTTGATTGCCCTTTGGTTCTTGTTCAACTATCCTAATCCGATCCCATTTGCGGACATGCTTCCACCCAAAGAGACTAATTATGAGGGCAGGTGCCCGATCTTTCGTCTGCCTTATCCCACCATTTTTAGTCTTTCGATTGAGTAAAGAGTCAAATTTTTGCTTTTATATTTCATACTGTGGGCAGCACAAAATGGGGAATTTGCAATCGCATTGTTTCTTTTCACCAAGAAGGCAATATTATTTTACAAATTGTAATTTAATCCGTACTATTACGTGAAGTAAAGAGAAATTCCTACTTTTAACAAGATCGGAATCTTTTTTCTTTTCCTCTTCAAAAATTTACTTGGTTTCATCTCTTGAGGAAATTTTAAGCTTCTAAATTGTGACAACCATACTAAAAAAGTTCAAATTTTCAAAGCATTGTTCTCTTTTCACAATTGCTTGTTGTATCGTGAATTTCTCGATTAATTTCCCTTCATGATTTTAATGATGCAATTTTGTGCATATGCACGACGTGGGTGCACTTTTACTTTTTACACGAGCGGATGGGGTCTTCATTATTGCATAGACAAGCAATCTTTTGCTTAGCAACAACTTATCCTCTGTTCTTCGTTTCAGAAAAATCTCCCATACCAAATTGGGCTCCATCTTTTCGTCTTTTCAAATGGATATACATTCGCAGTCTCTTTGATGATGTAAAGTTCGTTATAAGATTAAGATGTAGGTAACCAAACAGCAAATAGGAATTCTACAAAGGATTTGCTCCTCTCTCTCTGTTTTTCCCCCCCTCCGCTTTTATCTGTTTTGATGTGAGATAATTACTTCTATTCTATTATATATAGTTACTAATGCATAACAACGCTCCCCAATCCCGACACCCAGGTCAGGTAAGCATTGCACTAGCCTTTCGCTAGTCCAAGTCGGACGCTGCAATACCGGCAACACCACTTGCGCCGCCCGATCACAATTAGAAGAAATGTACGACTCTTTAATATGAGTAGATATGAATTTTAATGAGAACCGCGCTCCAAAAGTTAGCTATTAACGTGGGAAGAGCCCAAGCGAAATATGTATACGTAATCCGCAAATTTCTTTGCCAATTTGATGAAAGATGATCGAGGAAGAATGATAATTCTTAAAATATATAATCGAATCGGCTTTGACTTTTTCTTTGGAATGGTTGAGAAAAGAGCTGATATGTTAAAGGAAAATGTTGCGGCGGTCAATATGGTTCTTTATCGTATTCTAGCTTGTGGGCAAAGAAGATAGGTCATTTAGGTCTATACTTACCATGGTCAAGGGCTCTTTAACTCATCATTTGATCTAGTGTAACAATTTTCACGCCATCCACCACCGTCACGCCAAAAAAACAAAAAAAAAAAAACAATGCAGCTAGCATTGATATTAACATTGTCATGAGTGTATTTGTAATTTTAATAATGTTGAAAATTTCTTTATTTGGAATTGGGATTATTTGGAAAGTGATTTTTCAATCGATCATCAAGATGAAGAGATCAAAATGCCTTGATGATATACATAACCTTATTGATTCATAAATATTATTAATTTCGAACGGCTTGTACCTTTCAAGATTTAATAATACCATATTTTAATTTTGTTGTTGTCGCCATTAAACAAATTTATGTTCACAGGACATTTTTATTGCCGTCCCATGATCGGGTCTAGCGTCTAGTGAAAGAAAATATAAAATATATTATTCGGTGAAGTGAGATTAATCATGTCATAGCTCTTTTTGTTGAAAATCGTGGCATTATTTAAGATCAAGTGGACTTAGGAAAGCCCTAGAACTGTGGGGATGCGGACTTTGAAATCGCAGGTTAAAAGATTTTCAGAACGATTCTACCAAACATCGAAGCTAATCTTGCCAAACTCGCCCTTTTGTGCTCCGTCGAACTCACTATTCATCCGACCACGTGCGTATCGATTAGTTGGCCGTATCATGGAAAAAGGGCTTGTGGCATAAGATTGGCTGGATCTCACGTTAAACAATGTGGACTCAAGAACTCGAAATTTTTCCCAACCAAGATTCTGTAGGGTACAGCACCAAAAATGGTAATCTCGATCCGTCAAAAAAAAAAAAAATATATTTAGCAAAGTTAGGTCGCCTATTGCTGAACAGTGAGATGGGCGTAGGTGCGTAGCGATTGCCAATTCTATTAACAAAACCAATTTATTCGGTGCGTGGTATTGCCATCTATAGAATTAAATGGAAAAGTTTCCTCACCAACCCACGTCGACAAAATGAACCCTAGGTGTGCAGCGCCGTACGAGATTCTTGCGTTGTCCCACACGTTTCTGCTATTTTAATGGAGTTCGTAGTCTCGTGCGCGGAATCCTCTCTTCGTCCTTTGTATAATGAGCAGAGATGTTTCTCTAGATAAATGTTATTCTGCAAAGGAAGAGACGAAGAAGAAGAAGAAGAGGAGATTTTTGATGTTTTCTGCTTTTTTGCTATCACTAATCTTGAGTTAATTATGTAAGACATAAGCTAAGGTCTATCATAGGATTGACGGTGGATTTTGGTTTCCAACTCAGTTAGTTAACGTGATTAGACAAATGTTTCACGAGTCTAATATTTGCACCGACTGTTGACGGGCAGTTAAAGAAAGTACCCCAGATTCAACATCTAATGATATTTTCTTGTAAGATTTTTTTTTATTAAAAAAAGCTACAAATCTATTGTGCATAAATCAACTTCAGTTAATCTTATAAATTTATTTTTTGATGATTTATTAATATAATTTTTAGGCTAATCTTGACCAAAAATTATTAATGTACATCATCATTGTCTGATGTAAAATGGGGTACAGTAGGTGTTTAGGTGGACAAATTTGCAAATTTTTAATAATTTTTTTCTTTATTTTTCTTAAATCCACTATCGATTTGTGATTTCGGCGGTGGCCAACGAAGGTTGTTGTCCTTAGGTGAGGTTGGGATGCCCTTGCCCAAGGCTGCAATGCCTTCTCTTGGCCTAAATTTGTCGAGGTTGACAACCAAAAAAGAAAAGCAAAAAAAGGGAAAAATTATTGAAAAAATTGTATCAAATATCCACACTAGTGTCGTTTATGCCATGTACGACGGTTGGTATTTATATCAGCGATTTTCAGCCAAAATTAACTAAAAAAACTATATTGACAAATTATCAAAAAGTCTTTGAAACAAATTAGCCAAATTTAAAAAAAATTATGATTAAATTGACATTCGTATAATAAAATTAAAACTTCTATAAACTAACTTCGGTATAATTAGCATATCTCTTACTTGCCTTGATCTTGGCGTTAACTCCTTCATTTTAGGTGTAGAGAACTATTTTTTCTTTCCAAAAAATGAAACTATTCTTAATTAGACCGACACTTTCCAAGCCTATCGACATAAGATTTATTTCACTAGTGAATTTGAATTTCGACGATTAAATCTACGCTTCAGTAAATCACGCAAATATATTAGATTGGAAAAAATAATATATATTAGACGGTGACGTGACATTTCGTGCGCACAAGTCCCTCAGGGAAAGAATCATACTTTCATTTCACAAAGGCATCTTTTTCTCTTTTCAACAGGTGGACCGACCGACGAGAAATTATTCACTTTTTTAATTTTCATGGAGTAGAAAGAAGATTGGGTTTGACCACAATGGTTCGTCCTCTCGTCCCTCATTGTTTTATATTTGGCAAGCCTGGTGATTGATTGATTATAGAAGAAACCACGCAAGGCACGAGCAAAGTTAAAAGATTTTAAACTCAACTTTAATCCACAAGAGTGAAGTTAAATTACCCACATAGAAGTTAAAGAAAATTGAAGACTATGATTAAATTCGTTGAATAATTCGACCCCCCCTAAGAAAAGACTTACTAAGCAAGCATTGACGGAAGTTGCACACTCTTGTTTTGCGGATAGGCTAGTGGGTGCAACAACTTCAATGCGGGTTGAGCTAAGCTCTTGGCCCGGCAGGGGGTCGTATTGCCATGAGCAGTTGCTCTAAATCAAAACCTAATCCGCCAACCTCGAAACAAACGCTTGTCTCTGCCCCCCTTCTCCCGCTGCGCTATATAATGCAAGCCCACGGCGCCCTTCCTTACCTCAAACCCCAAAGCAAATCAAGAGCTTAAGTTCAACCCCTCGCTAATTTTCTCTCGCATTGTCATTTGGAGACTAAGTGCTGCATTCTCCTTCTCAAAGCATGGCGGTTCTCGCAGAACCTCTTTCCTCTTCGGATTTCTCCTTCTCTTCTCTGCGGCGGCGACATTGGCAGACGCCAAAGTTCACTACCATGATTTTGTCGTACGTTGTTTTGCTCCTCTTTGTTTTGTCCCCTTCCCCCGGTGTTGAGTTCGTGATGTGTGTTTTGGCTCTGCTTCTTTCTTCGTCCCATTGCTGATGAGCTTTCTCGGACGGAAATAGGTTCAAGCGACCAAAGTGAAGAGGCTGTGCACGACCCACAACACCATCACGGTGAACGGGCAATACCCAGGTCCGACTCTTGAAGTCAACAACGGCGACACCATCGTCGTCAATGTCGTCAATAGAGCTCGCTACAATGTCACCATCCACTGGTAATTGAAATGTCACGAATCATTGCCTATCAAAAGCTTAGGAGAAAAAAAAGAATGGAGCGTTTTCTTAGAACCCATCATGCATTGTCATTTGTCAAGATTTGATGGTTTCTCCGGCTGTAGACATGTAGTTGAAACATTTACGCGGGCATGGCGCAGAACATGCTTAGGCATGCAAATGTGTACGTCCACCGTATGTAATCAATGATCACGCCAACATATCTAATCGTAAGAAAATCTCGATTTGTCACCAGGCATGGCGTCCGGCAGGTGAGAACCGGCTGGGCTGACGGGCCAGAATTCGTGACTCAATGCCCGATTAGGCCTGGCGGAAGCTACACGTACCGCTTCACCATCCAAGGACAAGAAGGAACACTGTGGTGGCATGCGCATAGCTCATGGCTAAGAGCGACTGTGTACGGTGCTCTAGTCATTCGTCCGAAGGAAGGCACCTCCTATCCGTTTCCCAAGCCGAAGCGTGAAACTCCCATCCTTCTCGGTAAGGTCTTTTGTACCTACAATTTCTACGGGGACAATCGCATAACTAATTAGGCTCAATCAATTGTATTAGTTAGTACCATGTGATCCCAACACTTAGGCTCTACGACAATGATTTTGCCTTGGTTTTACTTAGGTAGGCTTAATGAGAGTTGACCATGTTTTATTCTAGATGGCCAACCAACCATCAATACCAACAGCTAGCAATAAATACAAACACTAGACAATAGTCTAACAACAATAGGTTGAAGATGATTACAATTTCAATCATGTTGTCTTGAATGGTGTCCTAAAACGGCGATGATGGACAGGGGAGTGGTGGGACGCCAACCCTATCGACGTCGTGAGGGAAGCGACCAGAACCGGCGGGGCTCCGAACGTGTCTGACGCTTATACCATCAACGGTCAACCTGGAGATCTCTACAACTGTTCGAGCAAAGGTAGATTGAAGAATATTTACACAGCTAATTTGATTGATGATCTATATCCTGCTATAAATGAGAAGGAAGTCTTCCTTCTAAACCCACAAAAACGTAGTTAGCTAGGAATAAAATGTCTTCGTTTTCTACGGCCTACACTTGAAAAAGAAAAAAACACAATAAACAAAATTTCATGATAATGATGAATCTAATCTTTTCCGCATTCTCATGCGCCATGATGACACGTCTTTTTCAACACTAATTAGTATTCAGGGCCCTACTCACGTGAATGGTTTGATGCAAAGAGAATGTCAAAAGTGGACCACGACAATGTGAATTTCAATTTGATTATGTATGCAATGTTGAGAACCAGCTTAGTACCCAATTTGACCATTTTGCAAGAGCACAGAACATGACACGACTTTAGAGCAAATTAAAGACCGGAATACAAATCATTTTGCTGCATCTAATTCTTAAACAATAGATCTATTGGCAACATCAACCAATAATTAGATAGAGTAAGAGAGATAAACCTAATCCATTATGCAAATTAGCTGATTTTTTTTTGTAACCTGGTGCTATGTAGACACCGTCATAGTTCCGATCGATTCCGGGGAGACCCACCTCCTCCGAGTCATCAACGCTGCGCTCAATCAGGAACTCTTCTTCACCATAGCGAACCATAAGTTCACCGTGGTCGGCGCCGACGCCTCCTACCTCAAACCCTTCACCACCTCAGTGATCATGCTAGGGCCAGGCCAGACGACGGATGTTTTGATCTCTGGAGACCAGCCCCCGGCTCGGTACTACATAGCGGGCCATCCCTACCAGAGCGCTCAGGGAGCGCCTTTCGACAACACCACAACCACGGCCATACTAGAGTACAAGTCCGCCCCGTGTCCCGCCAAGGGTATATCGAGCACACCAGTCATGCCGCCCCTACCAGCTTTCAACGACACGGCCACCGTCACAGCCTTTGCTCAGAGCTTGAGGAGCCCCAGTAAGGTTGAGGTCCCGACCGGCATCGATGAAAACCTCTTTTTCACGGTCGGCCTAGGACTCTTCAACTGCCCAAAGAATTTCCATTCCAGTAGGTGCCAGGGGCCGAATGGGACCCGTTTCACGGCCAGCATGAATAACGCATCCTTCGTGCTCCCGTCTAATTTCTCGATCCTGCAAGCCTACAAGCAGGGCGTGCCTGGAGTTTTCACCACCGATTTCCCAGCTAACCCTCCTGTCCAGTTCGATTACACGGGGAACGTGAGCCGCTCGCTGTGGCAGCCCATTCCGGGGACTAAGGTGTACAAGTTGAAGTTTGGGGCTAGAGTACAGCTTGTCTTGCAAGGAACCAACATACAAACGGCCGAGAACCACCCGATCCACATTCACGGGTACGATTTCTACATCCTCGCCACAGGTTTCGGGAACTTCAACTCCCAGAAAGATACGGCAAAGTTCAACCTCGTCGACCCGCCAATGAGGAACACAGTCGCCGTCCCTGTGAACGGGTGGGCCGTCATTCGATTCGTCGCTGACAATCCAGGTAAAGACTAGGAAAGATTCCATTCATTCCCTTGACAAGATAACATGTTCTCTCGTCTTCTCATTATGACTAAGAACACATAATTGTTTGGACCTAAAAAACAGGTGCTTGGTTGATGCACTGTCACTTGGACGTTCACATCACCTGGGGATTGGCTATGGTTTTCCTTGTCGAGAATGGAGTCGGCGAATTGCAATCTCTAGAGCCTCCTCCTGCAGATTTGCCTCTATGTTGAAAGATCTGCTTGCCGACAGATAGTCCTCCACGAGAAATTAATAACGCCCGCAACACGGGCCTGTTCTACTCTTCTTTCTTTTTCCCTTTTTCCGTTTTCGTTCCTCGGAGTTTCAGTTCAGTGATTGTTTCCCCTGAATTCAGGGAGCCACCAGTTGTTTGCTTGTCTCATAGTTTTTTTGATAGATAAAATTGTCCCGCATACGTAAAATTCCAGTTACCATCAGATGCAGTTTCAAGTTTAAACTCAGAAATATTTCATCAATATAGACGTTCCTTCCTTTCTCTTTGTTCTTGACATCCATCCATGATTCAGGTAATTTCGAGCATCCAAGTTTCACATTTATGTCCGTTCTTATTCAGAACAATGCCCACCATACAATAGTCACACACCAAGAAATTATACAGGAAATGCTTTAAAATATCATAATCTGAACCGGAAGGTCAATCTAGCGGGACCAAAGAACGAATTAGCTTGACAGTTGACCCAGTTGACACCAACCGTCGTTGTTGAGAGCTAAGCCAAGGGTCAAGCTTTTCTTCATTACAAGGAAGTAGAATTCTAGTATATGGACACCTAACTCTGGACATTGGTCAAGTATGGGTACAACAACGGGAACATCCATTAAGTCAAAGAAAGGAAACCCAGAGAGCAGCCAAATCAAAAGTCAAGCGGAGGTTCTCAATCTTCTAGGGTGGTATAACATTACCCAAATCTTAACTTTCTAAAATATTTCATTGTGCACCAAAAAAGAAAAGAAAAAACAAAATTAGTGGCAAAACTGTACTTGATCGTGTGGAATTGGAGATATAAAGCCTGCTTAGCCTGGCCAAATTAACTTGTGCATAATCTTCTTCTTTTTTCCTTATTATGGGAAAGTCTGGACAACAAGTTAAGCAACAACCCTGACCTAAAGACCCGATCCAGTTCAAGGCCGCTAATTAGTACCTCTACTACTTACTAGCCTCAACACGGAACCGCGGCACCGGCATTAGAGGATTGGACTTTCGTTGGAGTAACATATTGGACTTGAACTGTTTTCTTAGGCTTTTCTCTATTCGGTTTTATTTCATTTTTCCTGTTCTTTTCTTATTAGGCAATTTACTAAATATTACAATTGCATAATATAACCTGGAGTTTTTTTTTTTTTTTTTTGGTAAGGTAAACTTGTATAAATGCCAACTATAACCTGCATACTAACGGATATAACACTGCTTAGACTACTGAGTGGAAAGGAACCGCAATCCAAAGATAACTAATAGTTACAAACACAAAACATCAACAAAACACCCAGGAGGATATTACATTAATCTTAACCAGTAAAAATGGAGGTACTTAAACCCTAAGCTCTCTCAAGACGTATTCACCATATAAACATAATATAACCTGGAGTTTCCTTACGTTTATCTTCATAATCGAGAATATGCTTATATTGAAATTGATTATGCCTAGAATCTCCTTGCTTGTTGTATCTTTACTACATGAAGCTTTCCTGTTTATAGAGTTATCCTCTCTATGCGATTGTGTGAAGAAAGGTAGGAATACAGTAGAGCCAACAAAAACATTATTCGGCATTTGATTGAATTTCAACAGTAGTTTTCTTAATAATCACTTGCATCGAATAGGTTTATTCACTAGTTTTCAAAGAAGTATTTAGCAAAAAATGATGCGCCAATGTATTATTGACGATCCGTTCCTTATCCTTTTTTGGGGCTCTCTCAATTGTCCAAAAAACAGGGAAGCGATTTTATTTTTTTTGAGAGTCGGGAAATATGTCGAGAAAAATAGAAGGTCGCGTTTTTTTAATTTACCCTATGAAATGGTATGTTCAAGCATAGTATGTCCTAATTTCCACCTTGAAGACTATACATAATATGAATCCCAACGCAACGTCAACAAATAGTTGACTTTGATCCTATACAATCCGCCTTGTTTGTCAAGTAGGTCATACCGTAACATCAAAATCAAAAAAAAAAGAAAAGAAAGTTCAACAAAAGAAGGAACTAATCTAAGGAGGAGTGCGTAATAACAACAACTATCAACCCCCAAAAATAAAAAGAAGGTAAAAAAAAAGAAAAAGAAATCTTTTCTATTTTTCCTCAACAGAGTCCTCTTTTGAAAAATAATCTCCTTCAAGCAAATTTAAATGATGGTGGAATGAGCCCTTCGGATCCCTGTAATGGCACAACACCAGCACCAAAGTCGTCGTCTCTCCTCTGAAATCGGGAGACGCAACTAAATCGCCGATCACTCCCAGCTCCGGATTCTCGCTCCAGCTCAGCATCGTTTCCTCCGAGAACCCGCTCCCTCCGCTCCTCTTTTGTCCCACCATCACGAGATTGAACCTGTCCTTCAGACCTTGAATTTCGCTTATCGCTTGCTCGGGGCCTTCCACCGCCACCTCGCTGTACGCGGAGCATGGATCGGCGCTGGTCTTCACCCTGAACAGATCGACGAGTCCGTCGTCAAGCTTTTTCTCCATGATCTCATCGATATCTTTGGGAGCGTCGCGGAAAATGATGTGGACCACCGTGACACTCACGTTGGGCCTTCCGACCATGCGAAGGGCCAATGCCAAGGCCTCGCGGTCGTCGGTCCCGCCGACGAATATGACGCCAACCCTACAAGAAAACGCCGTTGATTTGCTCGTGCAATAGTGCATGTTCGTGTCTACCAGCGTTCCGATCGTGCACGGAGCGTAAGCTTGTATCTTTACAGCTAGATTCCGCAAGGCAACGATCTTCGGGACGTTGGACATTTCTTGGCTTCCGTGGAAGGGGAGGACAACGAGAGGCACACATTCATCTTGAGCGAGCCGACAGATGTACTCATGTATCGTCTTATATGATGCAGTCGCCATGTAGGGTTTGACTTTCACCGAGTGATTCGAGTTGGCAGCGTAATTCTCGAAAGCACGCATTATGTGGTAGGAGCTTTTGGAGTCCGATCTTCTCATCTGCTTGTTGTAGGGGAGGATGAACGGCGTTGCACGACCAACGAGCTCGCTCAGGTGGACAGCACAGGCACAGATTGGGCTAGCGATTGTAGGGTTTGATGCTTGGAGAAGAGAAATAATGCCCGGGACATTATCTTCATTGTGAATGCAACAAAGAATCCGTAACTCTCCGTTGCTTGGGTGTGTCTGCATAGATCTTTTTGATTTTCTTATAGACCCACTCAATCTCTTGTGAGGGTTATAGAAAAGGTCTATCAAAGGTGTCACGACCGCAGTAATTATCACATGGGCTAGCACCGTCACCGTATAAACTTTCCTGTCTATGTCCTGCATTTCCGAGGAGATATGACTAAGGCATAGGCTCAAAATAACTAAATTCAAGCAAGATAAATGCTGAGATATATATATGATCCCACCTGTAAAAGCGTGCGGTTGAGGAGATATAAGTCGAGTGGACCCTTAATGTTCAACATGAGGCCAAGCAAGATTGAATGTTGAAGCCTCAGTTTGCAGCACAACGCAGCCACCAGAGCTCCAAGAATCTTCAGTAGGGTAGTCATCAGGATTACGAGGAGGATATCTCCGTAGACCTTCAAATCTACCAAACGAACTTCTGTGTTGAACCCAACAACAACATAGAACATCGGCATCAAGATCTCCATGGTGATTAGCTCGACCTTGTCGCTCAAGGTCGTTCCTAGCGGTGGCCCGTTCGGTATCACTAACCCGAACATCATAACTCCGAAGTTTATCGACCCTATCATGTCCGCCAGAGATGCCAAGACCAAAGCTATGACTAAGATGGACGAGATGTAAAACTCACTCACGGGTTTCCGTTCTGGCAGCTTCTGAATAATCAACATGATCACTGGCCGAATGATACCGAATGTGAGCAAGAGGAAAGTTGCGGTTGATAAAGCACAATAAACAAAGACTCTTGGGGCTACGACGTATGAATTCAGGAACATAAGCAGCCACACGATTGTTTCAATGACTATGGAACAGGACACCGCAAGCTGTCCTAAATCGGAAGTCATGATGTTGAGCTCATTAAAAACGTGGACGACATTAGTGAAGCGCGTAAAGCTCAATATAGTTGTGAAAACGAACTGGGAGCTTCGGTGTTTTATTCCGGGAAGGCTTAGTTTATGAACCACGAGGAAGGTCGAGGCGAAAGGCAGAAACATGCTCAATGAGCCTATGATCGAGGCGTTTCTCATCGTACGGTAAACAACGGTTATGTCTGCTTTCACTGCGGTAAGGAATACGAGGTAAGTTGTGCCGAGAGCGCCTAATGTCCTCGTCAATACAAGTGCTTCTCTTGGGATTGTCGCGTAATACTTGGTATTTCCCCTGAATATGGCGTTTACCAGAATGCCCGCCTGAAAAAGAACATCCGATCATTGCCACATATAATGTAATAACCACAGAACTCATAATTAACTGCATCTTCTGAAATTACCAATAAGATAGGAACACAATAGGCGCGGTCGACATATCACAAAGTCATCATCTCTCTTTCCTGATCATCCTAACTTTTTTAATACACACTCTTAGGTATGTCGAAGATCTTGACTTATAGCTATGATGAATTCGATGCCCCTCTAGGATTTAGAAACTAAGTAACTTCATTAGTTGAACTGTAATGACGGAAATATGCGAGAAAGCCATAAGTTATGATGAATGCCTTTGTTCAACAGTACTTGCTCCAACGTCATAAGCTAAAAGGAACACGATTGCCCTAAGAAAGCCACGTAACTTTATAGACAATCCATAAGCCATTAGATGCAGCAACTCGAGAAAACGTTCCACACATCTTTTTTTTGCAAGATTGACTTGGAAAAGCGAACTACTTTTCAGTGAAGTGATAGAAGGATAGGAACCGTTTAGCGGTTGCATTGTGAGAAAAGAAAAATATGAAAATCGCAGATCTTGATTGGCTTGCTTCTCAAATGATGCATAAGATCTTATCATTTCTGAGCCATCCAACTTCTTCTTGCCGCGATTATATTATTATTCAAATGGTCAGCAAGAACGGAGACGGGCATATGGCAAGATAGAGAAAAGGACTGAAGCGGCACGAACTTACCAAGACATTGCAAACGAATCGAGGTTGCCTCAAAGGCCTGAGGATCAATCGAAGGATGAGATAGGCCAAGGAGATACAGATGAACTGCCTCATTAACACTGCATAATTCCGCGCGAAAGGGTCATCCACGCCCCCATTAAACATGGACTGCTCAGTCAAATTGGTGCAGATGATCGGTCCTTTTAGACGGTGACGCAGAATATACCCCAGGAGCGACATCGTCGAAGCTCAGAGCCCCTGCCAAGCCTTTCAAGGCACCCTCTTTTATATGTTCTCGACAAGCGGCATTCTATTCAATCACCATACGTGCACCCTCTTCTTTTCGCACATTGCCGTTGCCGCCATTAGCAGCGCTTCCTTTGCCGGGACAAGCACACTGATGACGTCACGTGTAGAATTGAAACGATTGTCATTCTCAGCGAGAAAAGAGCATGAAGAATGGATACGACTATCCAAGGAGATGGTGTGCTATCGTTCTGACGAGGGGAGGGGTAGAGAAGCCGCAGGTTTTCCGAGGTCGACAGAAACTGAGAGGTCGAGTGGTTGATCTTCGCAGCTAACGAGAGAAGGGCGAGACGGTGAACTGGGCATGCAGGTGAGATTCAGGTGCATGCATGCGTGAACTGTAAAGAAACAAGAGAATGCATGGCGACACCTCAGAAGGTTCATTTTTGGATTTATGCGGTTAGATAATGGTTGAAACTCGCAGCATCTCAACCGGTCATTCCCAGCTTCAACTGCCGTACAGGTATGCCCTTTGTTGTTATTGAAAGAGATATCTGGGGATTATTTGGATGGGAAATGCTTGTCTGACCGTCCACCGCCAAATGACAGTGCAACGGTCAGGGGGGGCGGCCTCAAATTCATTTTGAGGAAACTGGAAGACTTTTTGAACCGGTTTTAATTTTGAACTCTGTTTCCTTTTCTTTCTTTTTTTTTACTTGACTTATATATTTCCTGATTGCAAGCTTAAATTGGGAGACAAAAATCAGAAATCAATGCTCGCCCCAATTCATTTCATCATAGAACTAGATTAAATTTCATTCATGCAAATTAATAAAAAAAAGATCTCACATATTTGAATGATAGGGTCAATTTATGATTAGTCCTATTTCGTGTCCTTAGAAATGCATATAGGTTGAATTGCATTTAAATTTGAACATGACATACATGTTACTTAGATTTCATGTTAGTTCATCAATGTATATTAGACTAGAATTTATATAGATATAGCATATAAATTAGTTCATGTTTATTTTTAGAACAGAAAAACATGAAGAAAGAGTTAATTGACTCGTATTTAGAAATCATGTCTAGGCCATGCATACATTATTTAGCTCTAGTTAACATTTTGCAAAATACTTAGTGCTTTGGACGATAATAAATCCTCAATTTTGTTTTGCTTAAAGCATTTTGAAACAAAGAGAAAAGGTATAGAAAAGGCGCTATATTTTTGAAACGTAATCAAATCTCTATATCCAATAAGTCTCTAAATCACTTTACATTTCTAATCGACCCATAATAGATTGGTGATGACTTTGAAATGAATTAATCTGTATGTTTGATTGATAAAATTAAAACCCAAAAATTGTGATTGGTATGGGTTTGGGAGAGTTTGCGCTTAGCATTTGCTTAATAATTTATTAGCTTTCCCTTTATACTTTAGCTCTGGAAGGTCGCAACAATCATTATGTTTTGCAATGAATTGATTTATATGTTTGATTAATAA
This sequence comes from Corymbia calophylla, assembly GCA_014182845.1. Lineage (NCBI taxonomy): Eukaryota > Viridiplantae > Streptophyta > Magnoliopsida > Myrtales > Myrtaceae > Corymbia > Corymbia calophylla. The sequence goes on along the minus strand of CM024699.1, from coordinate 35,742,607 downwards.
AATTAAAACCCCAAAGTTGTGATTGGTATGGTATCGGGAAAGTCCTTGCTAAGCATTTGCTCAGTAATCCATTAACTTTCCCTTTACAGTTTAGCTCCGGAATGTCGCAACAATCATTATGTTTTACAAAGTTGAAGTCAGCAGAAACTCATTACTTTCAATTTAAAGTACAATTGAGGATGATCGATGACCAATAAAATAATTATTCGACAAAAAAAAGACCAATAAAATAATTAAATACAAGTCCGAATCAAAAGTAATAGGATTCTATGCCTTGAAGCCTCAATAGCTTTGCAAAAGTTGAATTACTAAATAATGCGCAGAAAATGGATTGGGAACAACGAGGTAACTGCATGCAACGTTGTTGAATTAGAACATATGGCTTCCATTTTTTGGATGCCCTGTTTAGTTGAAGATGAACTTGAACTTGAACTGCGAATGGAGATGATTGGAACGTGTAATAAGTTTAAAAAGAAACAACTTACAAAGTATGACTGACATTCTTTTACGAAAAAAAAGAAAGAGAGATGGATATTGGAACTAGGAAACCTAATCTAATTCGAAAAGGTTACAATAAGTTATCTGGAAGAAAAGCCAATGGTCATTTTTTATTACAAATAAGAACTCGACACTTACTATTACTTATTGAAATTTATTACAACGGAAAAAGAAAATCCTTATTTTTCGAGCAATGGATAATGAAATTCTGTGAGCAACACGCAAATGAAATAGTTTAATTTGTAAGCACACTTGATTTACATAAAATGAACTTAATATGTTTATTTGAGTGAAAGAATTTTTTGCCAATTAGTTTTCTAGATTTTCGCTAGTTTGGTTTATTGAAAATGATCGGTCAATGGAAAATCATCTACTGTCAAAGAAAATATTCATGATTAGAGTTAAGAAAATAAATTCCTTAATCTGAAAATGGGACAATGTTTTATTGAAAAATAATTTCCCCGAAAAGTTCTCCTCAAAACAAAAACTAAGAGTGTTTCCTTTCTCCTCGGTGAAAAACATCATCAAAGTGGAGGAATTGAACAAGGTGAGTCGGTTGTTAATTCACAAGACCTTGTGCTTTACAACCAAACACCTGCAGGTGTAATCTCAGATTAAATCGATACAGAAATTCTTCAACATCATAAAGATTACATGTACTCTAACGTTCTCATCTCGTTCTCGACGCTATGAAACGCGTCTCTATCAGAAAGAACTCGCTTCTATTCTCTATCAATGTGTCATCAGTCTTCTTCTCTAAAGCATCGCCGGCATCCCTAATGGTAATGGATCGAATCCCACCCTGCATACAGGAGTCGAGGATGGAGTTCGTCGAAGGCATCAGGATTCCCGGCGCCGCCTCCTTTCAGTTCGAGCTATATAAATTACGCCACTAAATGGTTTTCAACAGACTGTTCTTCTAAGAAGATACTCCCTATCGAGTTCATTTGAAGGGTTTCGACGGGAGCAACTGGTGTCGCCGTAATGTTTCATCACCAACACGGGCGTCATCTCTCCGGCGAAATCCGATGATGCCAAGAAATCTCTGATCACTCCTAGCTCTGGATTCTCGCTCCAATTCAACATCGTTTTTTCCGAAAACAAACTCTGCACCCTTCTCGTTTGCCCAACCATTATGAGATCAAACTTGCCCTTCAAAGCTCGAATGTTACTCATCGCTCGGTCGGAATCTTCTACAGCCACCTCGTGGTACGTACAACCTTCAGTGATGTGGATCTTCGCCCTATATTCGCTGATGAGCTCATCATCGAGCTTTTCGTCTACCGTTTCGTCAAGGTCCACATCGACGTTGGGGAAGACAAACCGAAGCACCACGACACCCACGTTGGGCCGTCCGACCATCCGAATAGCCAACGCTAGCGCCTCCCGGTCGTCTGCCCCGCAGATGAATATCACGCCAACCGCACTCGAAATCAACGATGCTTTACCCACGCAACGGTGCATGCCCTTGTCCACCCATTTCGCCATCGTGCACGGAGCGTAAATTCGCATGTTCTGGATCAGACCCCGGAAGGCGATGAGCTCTGCGACATCAGTGGTGTCTCGGCTTCCATGGAACGGGATGATGATGAGAGGAATGTTCTCTTCTTGAGCGAGCTGACAAACGTACTCGTGCAAGTTCTCGTATGCCGCGATCACCGTGTAGGGCTTCACCCTCACCAAGCGATTTGAGTTGTTGGGAGTAGTTCTCGAAAGTGCGCATTATATGGCGCGACGACTTCTTGGACCGAACTCTTGTCATCTGCTTCTTGTAAGGGGCCATGATCGGGATCGCGCGGCCGACGAGCTCGTTCAAGTGGACGACGAAGGCTAATATGGGGCTGTCCTCCGTAGGATTTGATGCTTCGAGAAGAGAAATCATGCCTGGGACATTATCTTCATCATGAACGCAACAGAGGACCCGCATCTCCGCATTCCTCGGGGCTGTTTGCATGGATCTTGTCCATTTTCGGATCGACACGATCATTCTTGTATGGGGTTGTAGAAACAATCTATCAAAGGCATCCACTGGCGGGCCAACTGAGTCGGTTCGGCTTTGGGACCTCCCCGCATAAGGTCCTGGGATTGAATCACGCAGTTGGCTAACGCGTCTTAGGTGGGGGCAAGGTGGTGGGCTCCTCTGCTAGCTCCCCTCAGGTATTGACGCTTGGTTTGGGGTGCATGCGCACTCTACGGGTCGTGGGCTGGTACGTGTAAGCGAGTTGGGCCCGACGGATTCTGGGCATAAAAATAAAAAAAAATCTACCAAAGGTGTCACGATTGCCATGAGTGCTATATCTGACAATATAGCCATTGTAAAAGTTTTCTTGTCTATATCCTGCATTTTGAAATGATAAAGTCAATAATAGAGTGCAACTCATTCGAAATTTGTGACCCCAAAAATAAATAAAAAACCAAGAAGAAAAATTTGTGTCTTCTCCCACTCCGGATTATGCACAAGAAATGCATGAATGTGATAGATCAGAAAATCCGTGATTCCTAATGGAATAGGTAATAAAGCAACCTTGCCGCCACTACCACTAAATCACCACCTCCCAAAGTCAAACTGGTGCTTGCTGTTGCACCAGGGCCTAATAGGGCTAAACCCTTTTTTCCTTTTTGGCTTGGAGAAAAATTTATGTGATCGTCCTTAATTTACTATAAGAATATTAACATGTTTTAAGCCACTAAAAAATAAATAAAAATTATTGTGAGATTTATTCCTTTAAGAATTTGTGGTTCACAATATGCTATGCTAGCAAAGCCCATTAGACTAATATTATTGACATTTAAGAGCTCAAAGTAGATCAACCCTTCAAAAACTCAAGCTGTAATGTGTCGATTTTATCGTGCCAGTGAGAGAATAAGATTCAATCAATTGTTTGAGCTCGCATTTTGAGTTCGTAACTCCTTAATCACGTGGGTAAATATATTGGCTGAGAGATCGATCGGATCAAATAATTGAATGGATCCGAAATATGTAATATCGCCAACCATTAGCATATGGTTCGACAGCTAGGAGTTACGAGATTTTGTGGACCTTACCTTCCTCATAAGCCAGCGGCTAAGCAGATGTATGTCATATGGGGCCCTGATGTTCAACATGAGGCCAAGCAAGATCCAATGTTGGAACCTCACTTTGCAGAATAATGCCGCCGATAGAGCTCTGACGATCCTCGTTAGGGCACTAACAAACGTTAAAAGGATAACCTCTCTGGAGATCTGGAAGTCTACCGAAGTAAGGTCCATGTCGTACCCAATAGAGACATAGAACATTGGCATCAAAACCTCCCTGCAGACCGCCTCAATCTTCTCACTTAGGGTTGACCCCAGTGGCGGTCCATTCGGTATCACTAGTCCGAAAAGAAGCACTCCGAAATGCATGCTGCCGAACATGTCGGTTAAAACTCCTAAAAGTAAAGATCCAATGAAGATGGATGTGATGTAAATTTCACGCACCGGTTTGCTTTCAGGCGTCCTCTGGATAATCAACATGATCAGGGGTCGTATAATGAAGAAAATACCCATTATCACACCCAAAGCAGCCAAAACGGACCAAAAAAATTGCGGACCGTGTCTAAGGTATATGCTTATGAACAACCACAACCATAGAAGTAATTCGCTGAATATGGAAGAAGACATAGCAAGCTGGCCTAAATCGGACGTCATAATGTTGGGCTCATTGAAAGCGTAGACAACATTAGGAAACCGCGTGAGTGATACAATCCCAGCAAACATGTACTTGTAGAACCCCTTATGAATTCCAGGGAGACTCAAGATATGGATCATGAGCAAGAGGACGATGAAAGTCATGAGAACGGTTGATGAGCCAATGATCGAGGCGTTTCTCATTGAGCGCTGGATGACAGTTAAGTCTGTTTTCACCGCTAATAAGAATAGAAGGTACGCCAACCCAAGAGAACCTGTGGTTCTAACCAGTTGCAATTCTTCATGTGCGAAGGTACCCATCGAGAAGATGGCCCTCCCCACAACGGAAGGGCTCACCAGAAAGCCAGCCTGAAAAATGCGAGATGACAAATGACATTGTTTTGATCTCTCAATTCCTGAGGGCACATCACTAGCCATTGAAAAGAAAATTGCAACTTCGATGTGGGGTTGGAAGAACTCTTGAGGACCACATAGAAAAGGGAGAACAACAAGAACTGCATCAAGAACACAGGGTAAATGCCTTTGGTGAACCAGCCATACTCAGAGCAGATGACCGGACCTTTAGCTTCTTGTGCCAATATTCGCCAGCCGGCAATGGAGCTCCCACAAGCGACATCGTCTTGAAAGAGAAGTTAACCTTCCACTCTTTTTTACCCTTTCAATGTTATTGCGATTACCAGTTTGTAATGCAGCCTCAATCTCCGCGTGTTTTGATCCCCCGTCATGAGAGAGAGAGAGAGAGAGAGAGTGGACAACGAATTCTGGTTTTCAGTTGTTCTTGAACTAATGTCCACGCGTGAGTTGTAAGAAGATGCCCCGCCCAAGAGAGTAGGGTTTTATTTTTTGGGTTATGTCGTTGGGTGACAGATTCCAGAATATATCTTAATTTATGTACTTGAAAAGCAAGGAAAAATGTTAATCTCTTTGTTAAATTGTTGATCCAATTTCTAGAATACGCTAAAGAGTACTAAAATAAAAATAAAAATCTAGACTTAGACGGCAAAGGAAATGTCTAGACATCACTAGAATTGTGTAGGGTGTACTACTATATTATCTCTGCAACTTGCAGAGATATTTGTCCTTCAAAGCCAGTCAACTAGCTCAATGTAAAGCTGATTAAGGATGAGAAAATCTCTGACATGCGCAGAGATTTTTGCTTGAATAGGTCGGTGATGAATGCTTATAAATAGGCTTGGTGGACGTCCAATTGAGACAACCACCCCAACATACCAACTTCAGCTCCTTCTTCTTCTTCTTGTATTATCCACCAACTAATAAAAGTTTTCTTTATTTTTCTGCTTCCTTTGCCAAATAACCTTCTCAAAAATACATCCATATTTCCTAGTCTATTTTACACACACAAGCACACGCTTCCGCAAATACGCAAAAATTCCCAACACTCTTCAACATTGAAAAATGACAATTATATGGTGCATAATCTTCATTTTAATATTAAAGGTAGTGTGATAGAGTTATGGGATTGGACAAGGACACTAAGAGTTATGGCATTTTTGTTAAATCACTTCTATCTTTTGCCACGATTACCATAGTAGAGAGAGATCAGAGATGCTGATACTTTATTATTATTATTATTATTATTATTTCTAAGCAATGCAACCATTGATTCCATACAAAAGGGGGCAAAGCTACGAGCTCCAGAGGGAGAGGGTCCTAATTGCAAAGAAGAAAGCCAAGATTCATGTGAGAATAGGTTTTTATCGACGATTTGTTCTTTCAAGAAGACATCGCTCGCCTTCCGGTTCCCCAGTGCTGCTATTAAGGTACGAGCCAGTGGTATCACCAGGATGTTTAAGCACCAACAGTGACGTCATCTCCCCACAGAAATCTGACGATGCGACTAAATCACCGATCACTCCCAATTCTGGTTTTTCACTCCAATCCAACATCGTTTCCTCCGAGAAAAAAACCCCTACCCTTCTCTTTTGTCCCACCATTATGAGATCAAACTTGTCCTTTAGATTCCCAATTTGGCTAATCACTTGCTCGGAATCTTGCACCGCAATTTCATGGTACATGCGGGTTTTGTCGATGTCGACCTTCTTTGCCCTGAATTCGTCGATAAGCCCATCATCGACCTTCTTGTCCATAACTTCATCTATGTCCATGTCGACTTCATGGAAGACGAACCGAAACACCGTGACGCTCACGTTGGGCCTTCCAACCATGCGGATAGCCAATGCTAATGCCTCACGGTCGTGTAGCCCCCCGATGAATAACACGCCGACCTTACAAGAAAATGCCGGTCCTTGACCCATGCAACGGTTCATGCCCTTGTCTACAAATGTCCCAAGTGTGCATGGAGCATAATCTCCAATGTTCTCTCTTAGATTCCGCAAGGCGATGGCCTCTGAGGCGTTTACCATCTCATGGCTTGCTTGGAGGGGGATGATGATGAGAGGAATGAATTTTTCTTCAGCAATCCGGCATACGTACTCGTGCATCCCTTTATATGCTGCGATCACCGTGTAGGGTTCCACTCCTATCAAATGATTTGAGTTTTCGGAATAATTCTTGAAAGCACGCATTATATGGTAGGATTCTCTGGATCTGATTCTTTTCATACGCTTGTTGTAAGGGGCGATGACCGGTGTTGCGCGTCCGATGAGCTCCTTCAGGTGGACGACGTAGGCATATATTGGACAGTCAATGGTTGGGTTTGATGCTTCAAGAAGAGAAATGACGCCGGGGACATCTTCCTGACTGTGAATGCAACAAAGGATCCGCACTTCGACATTCCTCAGGGTTTTTTGAACAGATCTTGCACATTTTCTGGAAGATGCTTTCAATCTCGAATGAGGATTATAGAAAATGTCGATCAAGGGTGTCACAATTGCGGCAATCACCACCTCCGATAACACTAATATTGTATAAGTTTCCGCTTTCATGACCTGCATTTCGAAGTAACTCAGTTTCAAGATACATTAGTAAATATCTGCATGTCTTTGTATAAATGCTAAATTTAAGAAAAGCGTTAAAGGAGTGTGAGGTTATGCAAGGCGATTCCTTCAAAGTTTCAACTCGTGGTAGGTCAGCTCTACCAATTCAGCGATAGAATGAGCCTTTTGGCCCAACATTGGTTGCATATATGCTCATCAGAGCTAATCGATAGCATAAGAATTGTGATGTGGAACTTACATCTGTTGCCACCCATCGTTGGAAGACAAATACGTCAAAAGGACCCCTAATGTTGAGCATGAGGCCAAGCAAGACACTATGACGGAGCCTTATTTTGCAGCATAATGCAGCTAACATAACTCCAACAAGCCTTCCTAGAGCACCCGTCATCATCAGAAGGAAGACTTTCCTGAAATTATTCATATTGATCGAAGCAATGTCAATCCTATAGCCAACGGCAACATAAAACATTGGCATCAAAATTTCCAAGGCCGTCAGCTCAGTCTTCTCAGTTAAAGTTGATCCTAAAGGGGGTCCACTCGGTATTACCAACCCGAAAATGATCACACCGAATGGCAACGAGCCTAGCATGTCCGATAGAAATCCTATCACCAAAGTTCCGACTAAGATAGAAAGGATAAAAACCTCATGCACTGGTTTCCCTTCAGGCATCTTCCTGATAATCAACCTGATCGCACGTCCAATGACACGAAGTATGACCAGCGACAAAGCTAAGGCACCTAAAACTGCCCAAAGTAACCCTGAATGAGATGTTAAGTATACCTCCATCATCATCCTCATCCACACATATACTTCGGACAGCATAGAAGCTGACATGGCGAGCTGACCTAGATCTGAAGTCGAGATGTTGAGTTCGTCAAAAGCATAGACAACATTAGGGAATCGTGATAGCGAAATTCCCACTGCAAATATGAATGAGAAGAATCCTTTCTCCATTCCTGGAAGGTTCAAGTGGTGAACCAATAAATAGATGGCGCCAGCGCTCATAATGATGCCGGCGAAGCCGATGAAAAAGGCCTTTTTCAGCAATCTCCCGATAACTGTTACGTCTGTCTTCACTGCTGTTAAGAATAGAATATACATCGTGCCGAGAGCAGCTACCGTTCTTACCACAAGCATTTCTTCGTGTGGGAAAGAGTTGTCTGGAAAGATTTTGGTGAGCTTCATGACCTGGGGGCTCGCGACAATGCTGGCCTAAGAAAGCGACGGTAATAGTCATATAATCCCCTAAATTGCCAGCCAATTAATGTGTGCTTGCCTTTTAGTATAACAAAAGGAGAAAAGAAAAGCCAGAATACCAGAATTCCAAATGTAATTAAGCTTACGTACGCTCCAGCAAAAAGGTCCGGGATTAAATTCTTTTATTGTGATGACGAGTTATCATAAATCCACTCAATGCTCATTTAGGCTTTCCTGATCTAATACATTTTCTTGAGGTAAATCTGTTTTCTCTGTCAAACTTTGTCAATCAAGAAGACCATTTCTGGTTTTAAATATATTTATCAACTACAAGTTTCCATGGAGTCGGCGATGAAATAAGTTGGCCTGACGAAACCTTACATAGTGGTGGTCATTATTTCTAACTAACCAGATATAGTAATCTATTACAATCATGCTGCACTTTTCAAAGATCGTCACATCTCCTCTTCCTGCGGGATCAGAGAAGGCTGTAAATCTAACGAGAATAAGCACAACTTTAACCGATGATATGTACTAAACTTTTACAACTTGCGCAGAGAGTAAGATGGACTCCAAAAAACCATGTAAATTAAGCCCAAAACAATTTTCAAGTCGTTATGTGTCGCTAGTACGATTTTCGTCCAGATTTTTTCTTAAAGAAAACAAGGGCAGACATGCCGTGACACCAGGGAAATAGCACGAGTATGTACATACCAGGATGCTGCAAACGAATTTAGGTTGTCTCAGAGGCTTGAGAAGAAATCGAAACGTCACATAGGCCATGGTGGTGATCATGAACTGCCCCATAAACACGGAGTAGGCATAGTTGATAGCGCCATTCACTTCCCAGATGTCTTTCGAGTCCCTCAACGCATCGACGCAATAGATTGGACCTTTTAGGTTTAGCTTGTGCCGCCAGTCTCCCTCGACAGGGGTCACAGCTCGTGGAAGCACCATCGGTTTGAAAAAGAAAACCTGCACCTTTCAGCTTCCTTTTATCTATCTTGGTTCCTCGCATCCAATTGGAACGCGGCCTCAATCAAGTGCTGCGCATCGATACCAGTCGTGGATTGTGATTGCAGATTGTCAGATTGTCAGATTGTCGCAGCATGGGTTGACAGCTCATTGAAATACCTCAAGAATGAATTATCAACTATGAGAGAGAGAGAGAGAGAGAGAGAGAGAGAGAGAGACGTTGGAGGGGAAGATAAAAGTGGAAACCTAACAGTAACAGCTTGTTAACAGTTAAGGAGAAGATTGTTTGTTAAATTCTTCAATATTACAGGCATGGAAGGGGTTATGCTGACGTTGTTGGTTAGGAGGCCAGCTTTGTAAGGTGATCACCCTGATCATTTGGTTTTTAACTAGGACATCTTGTCCGTACATGCGTCAACTTTCACTTACGATAACAAAAGTGTCTTGGGGAACTTGATCGTCCAAAATACGTATTGTGCTGTGTATAAGTGTACAGGAGGTGCTAGAAAACATTTAATGTTTATTTTACATTTTTGTAACAAAGAAGTGGGACAGCCTTTAATTGCGCCAGAGTTCTACGGGGTGATCTATTGGCTTCCCTACACACGGACAAAATGCAAACATGGAAAAGATCGAATCGGATTTAAGTGTTTGCAAAGCAAATTATCCTCCCGAAGATGTCTCTGATCGTTCCTTTACTCGGATAATTACCAAAAAATCCCAAACACACGAATGTCAATTTAATTCTAAATTTTTTAATTTTGTCAATCAAGTCTTAAACTTTTAATGATTCGTCAATTTATTCCTTCTGACTTTCGTCTAGATTCCATCTAGAACTTAGAACGTACTATGCATACCTCGAAACCTACCTTGTCATGAGTTCTAAGGTCTACTTGAATGTTGGCCAATTTCCTTTTCTTTTGTTTCATTTTTTGTTAAGCCTAATTCGTCGATTTTTTTTATAATTTTGACACGAAACAAGGGTTAAAGTTACTTAGTTTTCTTGAGTTTCTAAGCACGCCATGACCAAATGAGGACTCGGTGGCTATATACAGTTGTTGATAGTCCATAGCTGTGCTTTGGCTTCAGCAAATCAATTTGGGTTTAAGTAACAAAAGGGGATTTGTAAATAAGTGGAACTTGAAACCTACCTTGCATGTTTTGGAACTAGGAACTGGATCAGCTTCCATGGATGCAATTTTCGGTTCTATCCTAAAACCATGCTTACCCCTACTTCCGGTCAATTTTAACCAGAAATTGCTCACTTCAATGTCAACCATCCTATGTGGTAAAGTTGCCTTTGACGTAGATTATTTTTACAATTTTTCTAAAATTTTTGTGAATTTTTTCAATACGCTAGACTTGGTAGAGAAAATGAAAGCAAAGAAAAGAAGAAAAGAAGAAATAGAATAAAAAAAACTCATAAAAGCTATAAAAATTGCCCACATCAATTGCTAGTCAAAATTTGCCCCAAGTCAATATCAACAATTGCTAGTCAAAATTTGCCAGAATGACTATATTGACTAATAGTAAAAAGGTTTATGACTTAATTGGCTAAATTGAAAAGTTTAAAATATAATTTGATATTCTTCCAATAGGTTTAACACTTTCGTGGTAATTTTCCCGATTCTTATCAAATGCCCTTAGAGAACTTGTTAACAACACTAGAGAACTTGTTAACAACACTAGAGATCTTGTCTTCAAGATCAAGATCTTCAAGCCCTCGAGTGGTGTCAAAATCGAACTAGAAAACCGAACCGATTCAAATTTTCATGCATTTTTCGTTCAATTCGGATTATAAAAAAATAACCAGTTTATTTTTTATTCCAATTCAGCCTGAACCGAACCGAAAATTGTCATCGATTCTTCTTAATATTACATTTTACATAATCTCTATCATTTCCCACTTAACCTCATTTTAATAATTCTAAAAAGAAAATCGAAAAATCAAACCAATCCGATCCGAACCAAGCCAAGATCGATGTGCTCCTATGCTCCTAAGCCTGCACATCAATCATGTCCAGGAGCATAAATTCGCATGTTTTGAATCAGATTCCGAAAGGCGAGGAGCTTTGCGACATTGGAGGTGTCTCGGCTTCCATGAAACGAGATGACGATGAGAGGGATGTTCTCTTCTTGAGCGAGCCAACAAATGTACTCATGCAAGTTCCTGTATGCCACAATCAACGTGTAGAGCTTAACTCTCACCAAGCGATTCAAGTCACCGGAGTACTTCTCGAACGCGCGCATTATATGGCATGGCGACCTCTTGGACTGACCTCTTGTCATTCGCTTCTTGTAAAAGACCATGATCATGTCAAAAATTAAACCAAATTCATTGATACGGAAGACTGTTTAGTATCCACATTAAAAAAAGTTATAATTATTGTATTATCTTTAATGAGTTTTTTCGTATTTTTATGAGATAAGATTGCTTAGTGATGTAACATCCTGAAATTCGAGCCTTTTAAGGGGTGAATGAACGTTAATTTCGCCAATGCATTGTTGGTTGATCTCACTCGGAACTGATCACTCCTGAGATACTGACCTTGAGGGGAAAGGCTAATGAGGACGTAACTCATGCGACTAAAGAACTTGACCTGGAAAACGACTCGACCGTGAGACTTGTGTAAGGACGATCCCGTAGTTATGCGAGCCGATTCCGAGGACGAATAGAAGTCGATTCGCGGACGTAATATAATGGGACGACGGGTGATTCCGTTTACTATTATCGAGCCCGCGTCGCTGATAATCGTGTACTTTGAAATAAGAATCGATCCTTCGCAATTTCATGTAGTTAAGGACGTCCATGTGTCGAGAAGTCTTGAACGTGAATTGGCACGAGTCGGTTACGCGTGAATCCTCAAAGCCGCCTGTCAATTTGAGTAGTACCACAATGGCATTCGGGCGAAATTGACAAGGCATGTGAATTCAATATTGGACTTCGAATTTTCGGGAACGTTCAAGAATGACTTTTGGACGATGCTTCTTAGACAGTCGACAGTACCGGTTAAGTTGAGTATTTGGAAAAAGGATTTTCGGACCAAGAAAACGAGCCTACGAGGACGTGGGCCGGGCAAGATCAATGTGGGCCTCACGCCCAAGGTGGGACAGCCGCCATGGAAGGCTCGAGGCAAGCAAGTGAGCCCGTTGGGCCAAACCGACCCTTTACCCTTCCGATCCTATTGTCTAACCTTGAGCCAATTCGAGCCCAAAAAATTCCCGAGCCCGTTCCTATTCATTTTCCGGCCCGTTTCCTAGGCCCGCCCTTCATTTTCAACCCAAGGGCATATTGGGAAGTGTGCAAGGTGGAAATGACCAAAATCCCCTTGGATATTTTGAAGAAAAGTCAAAAGGAAGAGAGAGAAGATGAGGTCATTTGCTTGGCAAGTGGGGGCAAGCATTAATGGCCTTAATGAGGCATATCTCCAGCCCTCACTTCACTCTCTCTCTCCTCTTCATCTTCTCCAAAATCGCAGCCCCTCTCTTCCGTAGTTTTCCTTCCTTCCTTCAGTTTTTCAGTTCTGACCTTTCACCGAAAATCAAGTTGTTCATGGCCTTCCCGTGTGAATCTCGGCCCGTGCCATCCGCCGTTGTGTTCAAAAGACGAAATCCGTTCAGATGGCGTCGGCCGATCGTCGAAAGGAGCTGCCGTCCGATCCGTACGGCCGCCGGAAGTCACTGCTCGCCGGACCGTCACTGTTCCGCCTGCAGCAGCTTTGTTTCCGCCTTTTCACCTGTTTTTCTTTCTTTCCGGCCAAATCACCGCCCATACCAGCCACAAGTGGTTCCCCCTCGACCCCAGTGCCGCCGGTTGTTGGCCCGCCGCTCGCCGGAGCTCCGAGCAGCCCGTTCAACTCCGATTAGCTTCTTCCTCCTCCTCCAAAGGTGTAGTTTCTCGAGTTGCAAAGTGGGGATTCCGAGTTTGTTGCTGCTGTTTTGAGCCCGGGACCGCCTTGGATCGTCGTGGTAGAGGTCCCCGGGTGTCGGGTTCGTCGCCGCCGTCACGCTTAACGGGTGAGTTTAGCCCCTAATCCCTATTTAGTGCCTAAACTTGCTTAGGGTTGGGTTAATTAGTGATAAGGTTGGTTTAGGATGTTTAATTAAGTTGTATTAGCTCTAAGATAGGTGGTTAGATAGATGATTAAGATTAGATTAGCTTAATTTTGCTTATTAAGATTAATTGTGCTTAATTATTGCTTAATTGAAGGTTATGTGATTTTTGTGATTAATTAAGCATGATTTGATTTAATTGAATTGATCAATTGTTTTAATTAATATTTTTTTAATTTCTGGATTAAATGTTTTAATTAATTGAATTTCGAAAAATCACTGTTCATAATTACGTTCACGACATTTCACAATTATCGTTCACGACCGTTCATGCGAAGCTAAATTTAGTCTTATTTTGATGTGCTCTTGATTGTTGTGATTAATTGGAGTGCCGATTGTTAATTATACTCGTGAATATTGATGAATTGCGTGATCGAGTGTTGGTTGAATTGAATTTTGGAAATTGTCGAGTGAGATCGCATGACATATTACGTGGGTTATTTGAAATGGCATGTCGCATGAGCATGAACGATGTTGCATTCACGACAGAGCAAAGATATAAATGGATTGTTTGATGATGTGTTGCATGATCACATTAAGAGGAGAGCCCGGCGCTGCCGGTAGACCGCCAATCCTTATGGGGTTGTGCCGTGACCTTTTGGTCGTCTTGACTTCGGTCCGTTGTCTGACAGTGGTCAGTTGCGGGGCTGCGGCAGTGAGCGGGCCCCATGCTCCATAGGGAATGCCGTCGATGGGAGAGAGCCCGTGACGTCACCGTGCCTCATGGGGGAGGACGATGCCTGGTCTTTGACTGGTAGACCGCCAACCATAAGGTTGTGCCGTGGCCCTAGTGGTCGTAATAATCGGAGCAGGTGTGAGTGTGAAACATGAGAAAGTTGTGTGAGATGCTCTGATTATTCGCATGCTCTTAATGTCGTGATGATTGCATTAATTATGGTACGCACGCATGAGTTGACAGTCGTGCAGGGTGTGGCAATGGCCAGGTGAGATTGCTTGTGATGCGATTCGCATGTAATTGATGAATTGTATCATCTAACGGCCATGTGCCTTGATTGCGTGCATTGTATGAGAGTTGATGTGCAGGGTATGGCATACCGGGTAAGGTTGCATGCGAACCGACTGTATGATTGTTGGTTACCCTGTTTGTTGTTGGCTGTTGTTTGGTTTTGGTTGTTTGTTGTTGGGTTGAGTGAGGGGTCGCTATGGAGAGATACCCCGGGTTGAGTTGGCGTACTAACCGGGGCTTAGGGGGAGAACTCGCTGAGATTTTATCTCAACCCGTCGTGGTTAACCATTTTCGAGCCCCTAGAATGGCGTACCCGCAATGGAGGATCCCGCCCGCTCCTCCAGGGGATCGACTCGACGGAGACGAGTCCGATGGGTCCGAGTGACCATGGTGTTGAACCCGAGGGTTCTTTGTGTACTGTTGGATTAGCCTAGTCTTTTTGGTTTGGCTTAGAGGATGGATCGGCCCTTTTTGTCGGGCTTGTAATTTGGAAAACGATCCTCGCTTGGTTAATCCAAGAAATTGAATAATTGAGTAGTTGCTATTGTTCTCGTTGTTCATCCCTCTATCCCTGTTTGATTGTATGTTTGTCTGGGGATGGTTCGTCTTCCACTTGCACATAATCAAAGATAAAATGAATGGTCGTCGATGGGTCCTGGGACGTCGCTTTCAATCGACCAAGAGAAGGGGTTGCCACGAGCTCGAGAGTCGGGGCGTGACAAGTGAGGTACGGTGAGATAAGTTGAGATTTGCTAAAATATTGTGAGATATAATTAGATTTGATGAGATTTGGTGATTATCTTGAAGAGTTTCTAGAAGATTTACTTTCCCAAGATCTTAATTGTAATTTTGAAATTCCAAAGGTCATGTAACAAGTCTTTAAATTGGGAGTCTTGTCATTTATTTTGTTAAGGTGAAATTTTAGTGAATTAGAAAATAGATTGATCTCCTTCTCTTCATCTCCATCTTCTCTGTGCGTTTCACCTTCAAAATTTTTATTTCGACAAATCAATATCACCATTGCTGCACCTCTGACGAATTTTATCAAATTGGTGTAAGAGCTTACGATTCGTGATCATGGCTTCAACAAACAATCAGCTTCCTCTTCAGTATCCTCATTTTACTAAAGAAAATTATGGCAGCTGGGCTGTCAAAATGAAGGCTCTACTAAGTGCATATGGTGTATGGGATCTTGTCAACATTGGCTATGATGAGCCAGATGATAAAATCGCCTTGAACCAGAACCAGAGGAATGCCTTGGAGAAGGTTCGAGCAAAAGATCAATATGTCCTGTCGATCATCTATCAAGCTTTAGATGATTCCATGTTCGAAAAAGTTTCGGACGCCACTACCGCTAAAGAGGCATGTGAGATCCTTCACGGCACACATCAAGGAGTTTAGAAGATTTGCCTTCAAATGTTGAGTGGCGAATTCAAGGTAATTTATATGAAAGAATTTGAATTAATTACTGATTATTTCACAAGAGTTTTGGTGATTGTAAATCAGATTAAAAGAAACAGAGATAGATGTCTCCGATGTTTGTGTCGTTGAGAAAATACTTCGATCCTTAGACAAGAAGCACCACACTACTGTTGCAATTGAAGAATCCAAAGACCTAAATGCCATGTCTTATGGGTTCATTACAAGCCTATGAAGAAAGGTTATGAAGGAAAAAGATTGAACCGGTGGGAGAAATTCTCCAATCTCGATTGACCATTCAAGATGAGAAGGAGCAAAGAAGAGATCCTATGCAAATTTGTAGGACAAATCAAGATCGTGATCGAGGTCGAGGCTGAGGTTGGTTTCAATGAAGAGGTCAAGGATGAAGCAGAGGAGATGCTGCTCACAATGATGGTAGATACCAATACCAAAAAGGTGTTTGAAGAGGAATGAACTCGATGGGCCAATGGTATGATAAATCTAAAGTTTGATGTTATAATTGCAATAAACTTGGCCATATGCTTTTGATTGCTGGAACAAAGAGAGTAGCAGAACTGACGAAAAGGAGAATTTGGTGAATGATGCCGGTCAAGTTCTTTTATTGGCATTCAAAGAAGATGAAGGAGGCTAGAATGATACCTCGTATTTGGATACTGACGCAAGCAATCACATGTGCGGGAAAAGGAGATGTTTGCCAAGTTAGACGAGATAGTTAAAGGGAAAGTCTCATTCGGTGATAACTCCCAAATTCTTGTCGAAGGGAAATATACAATTCTGATTCATTTAAAGAATGGTGCACATCGGTTTATTTATGTTCCGAACATGTCAAGCAATATCTTGAGCTTAGGACAACTTCTTGAAAAAAGTTATACTTTATATGATCTTAGTCTTGTATTGAGAGATCGGAATAATAAACTGATTGCAAATGTGAAGATGTCAAAGAACAAGATGTTTAGTCTCAACATAAAAAATTAAGTGTCTCGGTGTCTGAAGGCATGCGTGGATGATCCATCATATTTGTGGCATTTGAGGTTCGATCATCTCAATTTTGGTGGACTCAATTTGCTTTCTTGAAAAAATATGGTTTATAGCTTACTGCATATTGATCATCGGGATTAAATATGTGAAGGGTGTGTTATTGGTAAGCATTCCGAAGGAAGTGACATATCGAGTGAAGAAGCCGCTTGAGTTGATTCATTTCGATGTGTGTGGCCCAATCACTCCTTATTCATATGAAAATTATTGATATTTTGTTACTTTTATTGATGATTTTACTCGGAAAACTTAGATGTATTTTTTGAAAGAAAAAGGCAAAAGTGTTCAACACTTGCAAACAATTCAAGAATCTTGCTAAACGGGAGAGAGGCTATTTTATCAAGGCTTTGAGGACTGATCGTGGCGGAGAATTCATCTCAGCCATATTCAACAAATTCTGTGAAAATCATGGTATTTAGTGCTTCTTGATGGCTCCGTATTCTTCTCAATTAAACGGCATGGCTGAACAGAAAAATAGAATTATTCTTGACATGGTTCGAAGCATGCTGAAGAGCAAAAATTTGCCTAAGGAGCTTTGGGTTGAAGCTATTTCATGTGCGGTCTATCTTCAAAATAGAAGTCCTACATATGGACTTGAAGGCATAACTCCACAAGAAGCATGAATTGGGAGAACACCAAGTGTTTAGCATTTGAGAATTTTCGACAGCATTGCCTATGCTCATATGGCAGATCAGAAAAGATTGAAATTGGAAGACGAGCAAACAACTCATCTTTATCGGGTATGACTCATCATCCAAAGCTTATTGATTATTTGATCCTAACACTTTGAAAGTGTATATAAGTAGAGACGTTAAGTTTGATAAAGATAATATGTGGGAACACAATCCAAAAGAAGAAGCAAATACTTGTAGTGATACCGATCAAATGGAGTTGAAGGATCATCCGACCCCTTCTTCAATATCTTCTTCAAGTTCATCATCATCAACCTATTCAAATGGTGTCAATGAACCACTAGTGCCAAGATCGAGGAGATTGTCTAAAATTTATGAAGCCATTGATGAGCTTCATCTTGTATGCCTTCTTGCTGATTATGAACCACTTGTCTATGATGCTGCCAAAGAAGAAAAGTGGAGAAAAGTCACGAATGAAAAAATCGAAGCCATTGAGAAGAATCAAACATGGGAGCTTGCTGATCTCCCGAAGGACAAGATAGTGGTTGGTGTCAAATGGGTGTATAAGGCCAAGAAGAATGAGAAAGGAGAAGTGACAAGATACAAGGCTAGATTAGTTGCGAAAGGGTACAAGCAAAAAGTTGGAATCGACTGTGATATTGCCCCTATCATTCGCAAGGAAACGAGTAGATTGATTATTTCCATTGTTGCTCAAAATCATTGGCAAATTTATCAAATGAATGTCAAATCGGCATTCTTGATTGGCATTCTTGAAAAAGAAATTTATGTCGAACAACCTAAGGGATTTGTTGTGAAAGATCGTGAAGACAAAGTGTTAAGGTTGAAGAAAGCTCTATATGGGCTTAAATAAGCATCAAGAGCATGGAATTCTAGAATCGATATTTATTTCAAGGCGAATGGATTAATTCAATATCCATACGAGCATGCACTTTATATGAAGAAAGAAAAAGGTGATGTCCTGCTATCTTGTTTATATGTCGATGACTTTGTTTTTACAAGAAACAATCTTGCGATGATTGATGCTTTTAAAGCATCGATGGTGAAAGAATTCGAGGTGACTGATAATGGTCTCATGAACTATTTCCTTGGTATTGAAGTGAAGCAAAGTGCTAATGGGATTTTTATTTCCCAAAAAGGATATGCAAAAAAAAATTCAACATGAACAACTGTACTTCGGTCAATACTCCAATGGAGTGCAGAACCAAGTTGTTGATGTTGATTCGACACGTTATAGAAGTTTGATTGGGGGTTTAAGATACTTCACATGCACAAGACCAAATATCATGTATAGTGTTGGAATTGTCAGTTGGTACATGAAGAAGCCAAAGTCATTTCATCTTAAAGCTACTAAGAGGATACTTCGGTACATCAAAGATACTATTTATCATGATTTATACTATTATCACTCTGAATCTTTCCAATTTAGAGCTTATTCGGATAGTGATTATGGTGGAGATGTCGATGACCGAAAGAGCATTACAAGCTTCATATTTTTCTTATGTGACATTGCTTTCACATGGTCATCATAGAAGCAACCGAGTGTTACTCTATCAACATGTGAAGCTGAATATGTAGCTGCATCCTCATGTGCCTGTCATGCAATATGGTTGAAAAGACTACTCAAAAATATTCTTATAGAGAGAAGAAAACAACGGAAATTTTTGTTGATAATGTTTTTGCTATTGCATTGACAAAAAATCTAGTTTTTCATGAATGAAGCAAACATATCGATATTCGATATCACTTCATTTGAGAACTAGTTAAAGAGAATGAGGTTAAAGTGCTATATGTGAAGACAGGAGATCAAGTAGCAGACATTTTTACTAAAACTCTCAATATCGATGCTTTCCAAAAGTTCATGAGCCCGCTTGGAATGATTGATGGAAAAGAATTTGATTTAAATGAGAGTGTTAGAGTTAGAAATTAAATTAAATTCATCAATACCGAATACTGTTCAATATCCACATTAAGAACCGTTATAATTGTTACGTTATCTTCAATGAGTCTTTTCGTATTTTTATGAGATAAGATTGCTTAGTAAGATATCTTGAGATTTGTTAAGATATTGTGATACATGATTAGATTTGATAAGATTTGGTGGTTATCTTGAAGAGTTTCTAGAAGATTTACTTTCTCAAGATCTTATTTGTAATTTTGAAATTGTAAAGGTCATGTAACAAGTTTTTAAATAGGGGGTCTTGTAATTTATTTTGTTAAGGTGAAATTTTAATGAATCAAAAAATAGATTGATCTCCTTCTCTTCATCTCCATCTCCTCTCGGCGTTTCACCGACAAATTGGTATCGCCGTTGCTGCACCTCTGACGAATTTTGTCAGATCGAGATAGCACGGCCGACGAGCTCGTTCAAGTGGACGACGTAGGCTAATATGGGGCTATCCACCGTAGGGTTTGATGCTTCGAGAAGAGAAATCATGCCTGGGACATTATCTTCATCGTGAACGCAACAAAGGACCCGCATCTCCGCATTCCTTGGGGCTGTTTGCATGGATCTTGTCCATTTTCGGATCGACGCGATCATTCTTGTATGGGAATTGTAGAAACAATCTATCAAAAGCGTCACAAATACCGTGAGTACTAAATCTGACAATATCGCCGTTGTAAAAGTTTGTTTGTCTATATCTGCATTTTGAAACGATAAGCCAATAATAGAATGCAACTTATTCGAAATTACTGAACCCACAAAAAAAGAAAAAAGAACAAAGAAAATCCGTGTTTTTTTTCCCTCTTCGGACTATGTAGAGGGCCCCTGAAACCTTTTTTTCCTTTTCGGCTTAGAGAAAAGCTTTTATAACTATCCTTAATTTATTGTGAAAATGATAGCATCTTTTAAACTGCAAAAAAAAAATTATAAATTATTATGAGATTCACTTTTTTAAAAATTTGTGATTTGTAACATGTTGTTATTATAACAGTAACCTAAAAACTATAATGCAAACAAAATCCGTTAGACTAATATTATTGACATTTAAGAGCTCAAACTAAGCGAACCCTTCAAAAAATCAAGCTGTAATGTGTCGGTTTCGTCATGCCAGCAAGAGAATAAGAATTCACATTTTGAGTTTGTAACCACATAAAGTTGAAAGGATCCGAAACATGTAATCTCGCCACCCATTTGCATATGGTTCGATAGCTAGGAGTTACGGGATTTTGTGGACCTTACCTTCCTCATAAGCCAGCGGTTGAGCAGATGTATGTCATATGGACCCCTGATGTTCAACATGAGGCCAAGCAATGCACAATGTTGGAGCCTCACTTTGCAGAATAATACCACCGATAGAGCGCCGACGACCCTTGTTAGGGCACTAAAGAACGTTAAAAGGAAAACCTCTCTGGAGATCTGGAAGTCTATCGAAGTAAGGTCCATGTCGTACCAAATAGAGACATAGAACATTGGCATCAAAACCTCTCTGCAGACCGCCTCAATCTTCTCACTTAGGGTTGACCCCAGTGGCGATCCATTCGGTATCACTAGTCCGAAAATAAGCACTCCGAAATGCATGCTGCCGAACATGTCGGTTAAAAATCGGGTTTGCCAAAAAAGTCCTAAACCTATTGGGATTGTGCCAATTCAGTCCTAAACCTTTTTTGACCGATTCAGTCCTAAACCTTTTGTGTTTGTGCCAATTGAGTCCATCCGGCCAAATTTGGCCGGCCGGAGCGTGGGACGCCGGCCGGCGCCGGCGACAATTTTTTATTATTTTCCGAATTTTTTTTTTTTTTTTTTTTCCGAATTTTTTATTGTTTTTTTTTAATTTTTCTGTTTTTTTTTTTTTTTTTTCTCTCCTCCTCCCCTCCCCCCACCGCCGGCGGCAGTGGCAGTGGCCGCTCCCGACGAGGCTGCCGGCCACCGCACGAGGGCCGCGGCCCTCGCCGGCGGCCGGCCGAGGGTCGCGGCCCCGTCGACCGGCCACCCTCGCCGGCGGCCTCGCCTGCACCGGGGCGAGGCCCGGGGCCGCGGCGAGGCGGCCTCGCCATGGCCTGGCCGCGGCGAAGGCGGCCTTGCCCGCGGCCGGCGAGGCCATGGCGACCTTCGCCCGAGCCCGCCATGGCCTCGCCGGCGCGGCGAGGCCGCCGCCCGCGCCGCCGCCATGCCACGGCGCGGCCGGCGCCGCCCGATCCGGGCGAAGCGGCCTCGGCGAGGCCGGCGCCGCCCGTATCTGGGCGAGCGGCCTCGCGAGGCCGCGCCGCCCCGATCCGGGCGAGCGGCCTCGCCGAGGCCGGCGCCGCCCGATCCGGGCGGCGCCTCGCCGAGGCCGGCCTCGCCCGCAGGCGGCCTCGCCCGGGGCGGCCTCGCCGAGGCCGGCCTCGCCCGCCATCCGGGCGAAGCCGCCTCGCCGCCGCGGCCGGCCTCGCCCGGATCCGGGCGGCCGGGCCGCGACCCTCGCCGGCGGCCCCAGTGCAGGCGAGGTCGCCGGCGAGGGCTTCGCGGCCCTCGCGCGGGGCCGGCAGCCTCGTCGGCGCCGACCGCCACTGCCGCCGGGGGGGGGAGGAGGGGGGGGGGGGAGAAAAAAAAAAAAAAAGAAAAGAAACAGAAAAATTAAAAAAACAATAAAAAAATCAAAAAAATTATTAAAAAATCAAAAATTATTAAAAAATTAATAAAAATTACCGCCGGCGCCGGCCGGCGTCCACGTCAGCTCCGGCCGGCCAAATTTGGCCGGATGGACTCAATTGGCACAATCACAAAAGGTTTAGGACTGAATCGGCCAAAAAAAAAGGTTTAGGACTAAATTGGCACAACCTCAATAGGTTTAGGACTTTTTTGGCAATTCTCCCGTTAAAAATCCTAAAAGTAAAGATCCAATGAAGATGGACGTGATTGAAATTTCACGCAACGGTTTGCTTTTTGGCATTCTCTGGATAATCATCATGATTAGGGGTCGTATAATGAAAAAAATACCCAATTTCACACCCAAGGTAGCCAAAATGTATTAGAGAAAACTCCCAATCAATTTTGAAGTTGGCAAAACTATCCAAAACTATTACATGTTCTAATATATAATTTTTGATAAAGACAAGTACTAAGTATGAGGAATGATACCTCAGACTATATCTATGCAAACTTATGTAAGGAGTTTATACAGACGAATAAACCATTCTCATTTTGACACAGCAAGAGTGAATCTAGACCAAAACTCGGTAACATTCATATTTGAATTCTATATATTCTAGAACCTGATATCTTCATAATCTATGTCTCTAATGACTAGTGATCACAATTGGATTTCATGCCTAAATATATTTGATTCTATTAATTTATGTTTGATAATCTAATGTTTCAAGACAAGTTATTTCTTAATTGAAGAGACTCAACTTATGGAAACCTAGAATTTGATTATATGGACGGCCAGATTCTATAAAGAGATTCATTCATGTCCCTCAATGGCTACGAAATCCTTAAAATACAATATGTTCAACAGGATTAAGTTGAAAGATTATCCTTTGAAGATTTCCAAACGGCTAGTGGAGATGGAGGAATATTTAAGGAGACAAGGACGTTGTAGAGAATGCAAGAGACATGATCTAGAATCTACAATTCCAAAGACTAAGTGATATTCAAAATTTTACTTGTCTTCTTTGAGTTCAATATTGTGAGAAAAGAGTGAGATACTCAAATTTGAGTGGCTGAGTAAATTTGTGAGAATATTTCACAAGGCATTCAAGATTATAATTACTCTTTAATCATATAGTGGAATTTAGCCAATTAGCTGTCAACATGGAAGAGTAGACGTGAGCTTAATCTTAACCAAACCACTATAAAACTAATGTGCAATTTATAT
The DNA here is from genome assembly GCA_014182845.1 of Corymbia calophylla. Lineage (NCBI taxonomy): Eukaryota > Viridiplantae > Streptophyta > Magnoliopsida > Myrtales > Myrtaceae > Corymbia > Corymbia calophylla. Next base: position 35,719,340 of record CM024699.1, on the reverse strand, counting down.
TATCTTTACTGCACACTGTCTAAATACTAGTTTTTGTGTCTATTGTCATTGAAAATTTTAATCATTGAAGTATTTTATTCTGCAAATTTTTAAATTCCCTAAAATCACCTATTCACCCCCTCTAGGTGATTCATACTAGCTATCTCAAAACGGACAAAAAAATTGCAGATGGTGTCTAAGGTATATGCTTATGAACAACCACAACCATAGAAGTAATTTGCTGAATACGGAAGAAGACATGGCGAGCTGGCCTAAATTGGACGTCATAATGTTGAGCTCATTGGAAGCGTAGAAAACATTAGGAAACCGCGTGAGCGATACAATCCTGGCAAATATGTACTTGGAGAACCCCTTATGTATTCCGGGGAGACTCAAGGCATGGATCATGAGCAAGAGGATGGCGAAAGTCACGAGAACGGTTGATGAACCAAGGATTGAGGCGTTTCTCATCGAGCGCTGGATGACAGTCACGTCTGTTTTCACCTCCAAACCGAGAGAACCTGTGGTACTAACCAGTAGCATTTCTTCGTGCGGAAAGGTACTCATCGAGAAGATGGCCCTCCCCACGATGGAAGGGCTCAACAGAAAGCCAGCCTGAAAAATATGAGATGACAAATGACATTGTTTTGATCTCTCAATTCCTGAGGGCACATCATTAGCCATTGAAAAGAAAATCGCAACGTCGATGTGGGTCTTACTACCAAGACATTGCAAACGAATCGGTTCTCGAAGAGGCCTGAGAAGAACTCTGAGGATGACATAGAAAAGGGAGAACAACAAGAACTGCATCAAGAACACAGCGTAAATGCCTTTGGTGAACCAGCCCATCTCGGAGCAGATGACCGGACCTTTTAGCTTTTGTGCCAATATTTGCCGGCTGGCAACGGAGCTCCCGCAAGCGACATCGTCTTAAAAGAGAAGTTACCTTCCACTCTTTTTAACCCTTTTAATGTTTATTGCGATTACCAGTTTGTAATGCAGCCTCAATCTCAGCGCGTGTTGAGAGAGAGAGAGAGAGAGAGTGGACAACGACTTCTGGTTTTCAGTTGTTCTTGATCTAATGTCCACGCGTCAGTTGTAAGAAGCTGCATCACCCAAGCAAGTAGGGTTTATTTTTAGGTTTATGTCGTTAGGTGACAGATTCCAGAATATATCTTCATGTACGTACTTGAAAAGCAAGGAAATTTTTTTTTTTTTTTTTGGTAAGGTAATATGTATATTAGAAGTAGCCAAACGATTTACAACCAAGGGAAGTCCGGCACCAACTAACACTCAGAAAAACAACAGATCTTTGGAGTGATAGGGTACCAAGCTAACAAGAAAAGGATAAACATCACAGCTAATATAAGCTATACAAAAGCCGACTACTGGCCAGCCATGACCTAGTCTAGAGAGGGAGTGGTACCAAAAATACTAGGATCAATCCCCCAACTACGTTGGATTCTCCTATTACTCGGCGTATCAACCACGGATTTGAAAGCAATAGCTTTGTCTTTGACAGCCTTGGTTAGGTACTGCTTCATTGAAGGAATGTAAATAGCTCGGCCACGAAAGATTTTATCATTTTTGGCCTTCCAAACCACATAGCAGAGTGCCACAAATGACAAACGAGCTATATCACGTAGTGTAATAGAGTTATAGCAAGGAAAAATGTTTTTTTTTTGTAAAGGTAAGTATTATATATGAGATTTCCAACAAACAAATGTATAAGCGGTGAGGCTTGGCACCACACCACACTCATCAGGACAACATGTCACAGGAGTGGGGGGGGCCGAGTACACAAGGACAGCAAAGAAACTACAAGAAAAGCAGAACAAGGGCAGCATACCACCCTTTGCTAATCAAAAAATTTTGGGTCTAATCCCCAACTTTGTTGCAGTCTCCCATTTCTCGGGTTGTCAGCTATCGAGTTAAAAGAGAGAGCTTTATCTTTGACCGCCTTGGTAAGATGCTATTTCATAGAAGGTACATAAAGGTTGGAGGACCGGAATGTAATGTCATTCCTAGTCTTCCATATTACATAGCAGAGAGCATCGAAGAAGAACTTGGCGATGTCAACATAGAAATCACTTCCTGAGAGGGTATTGGTGACCCATTGAAAGTTTTCCACCCATGAATGGTTACTCCAGGGGAGATTACATTTTGTAGCCCAAAAAGAAGCGAGAGAGTTAGACATATGACATTCAAAAAATAGGTAATCGATAGAGTCTGACCTTATGTTGCATAACACACAATGAACCATAGGGAGTCTGTTAATAGATATCAGAAAAACCTGGATAGGGAGACGATTCCGAATGATAAGCCAAAGGAGGAATTGATATCGAGGGGCCAATGCAGCAAGGAAAAATGTTAATCTCTTCAACATTGAAAAAGGACAATTATATGGTGCATAATCTTCATTTTGATATTAAACGTTGTGTAATAGAGTTATGGGATTGGACAAGCACCCTAAGAATATGTTGTATCAGGAGCACAAAATTCGATCATTAAATATAGAGACTTTCAGTCTGCATACAAACATAAAAAAAATCTGTCTTGTTTCTATAAAGAAGTCTGACTTATGTTAAATCCGATAATATTTGGAACATTACATATAAAATCACAGGTGTAATGCTCTGGTCTTACTTTTGAATTCTTGCGTATTTAACATGGTGATTTTTTAAACTAAAGCAACCGAAATTTCTAAAACTACACAAGTATAAAGTTATTTCGGATGTTTTTGAACTTTTCAAGAATTAAAATACGGTAGGTATTACCCACCCATGGGTAGCCCAGCTGGTTAGGGCGAACTTGGACTTCTTTGAGGTCTTAGGTTCGATTCCCCAGGGAAGCACCTGTGATTTACGTGGGGGGCCATGGCGGTGAGTTGCTGTGCTGGCCCGGACACCTCGGTTACAAAAAAAAAACGGTAGGTATTTCCACATTTGAAGGAGGCTTATTAACTCACATTCTTTTTGTTAAAGCACTTCTTTCTTTCGCCACGATTACCCATAGTAGAGAAACGCTGATACTTTATTATTACTATTATTTCCAAGCAATGCAACCATTGATTCCATACAGAAGGGGGCAAAGCCAGGAGCTCTAGAGGGAGAGGGTCCTAATTGCAAAGAAGAAAACCAAGATTCATGTTAAAATAGGTTTTTATCGACGATGTGCTCTTTCAAGAAGACATCGCTCACCTTCTGGGATATTAAGGTACGAGCCTGTCGTATCACCAGGATGTTTCAGTACCAACACCGACGTCATCTCCCCACAGAAATCTGACGATGCGACTAAATCGCCGATCACTCCCAATTCTGGATTTTCACTCCAATCCAACATCGTTTCCTCCGATAAAAAACCCCTTACCCTTCTCTTTTGTCCCACCATCATGAGATCAAACTTGTCCTTTAGATTCCCAATTTGGCTAATCACTTGCTCAGAATCTCGCACCGCAACCTCACGGTACATGCGGGTTTTGTCGATGTCAACCTTCTTTGCCCTGAATTCATCAATAAGCGCATCATCGACCTTCTTGTCTATAACTTCATCTGTGTCCATGTCGACTTCAGGGAAGACGAACCGAAACACTGTGACGCTCACGTCGGGCCTTCCAACCATGCGGATAGCCAATGCTAATGCCTCACGGTCGTGTGGCCCCCCGATGAATAACACCCCGACCTTACAAGAAAATGCCGGTCCTTGACCCATGCAATGGTTCATGCCCTTGTCTACAAATGTCCCAATTGTGCATGGAGCATAATCTCCAATGTTCTCTCTTAGATTCCGCAAGGCGATGGCCTCTGAGGCGTTTATAATCTCACGGCTTGCTTGGAGGGGGATGATGATGAGAGGAATGAATTTTTCCTGAGCAATCCGGCATACGTACTCGTGCATCCCTTTATATGCTGCGATCACCGTGTAGGGTTCTACTCCTATCAAATGATTTGAGTTTTCGGAATAATTCTCGAAAGCACACATTATATGGTAGGACTCTCTGGATCTGGTTCTTTTCATATGCTTGTTGTAGGGGGTGATGACCGGTGTTGCGCGTCCGATGAGCTCCTTCAGGTGGACGACGTAGGCATATATTGGACTGTCAATGGTTGGGTTTGATGCTTCAAGAAGAGAAATGACGCCGGGGACATCTTCTTGATTGTGAATGCAACAAAGAATCCGCACTTCAACATTGCTCAGGGTTTTTTGAATGGATCTTGCGCATTTTCTGGAAGATGTGCTCAATCTTGAATGAGGATTATAGAAAATGTCAATCAAGGGTGTCACAACTGCGGCAATCATCACTTGCGATATTGCTAACGTTGTAAAAGCGTCCACGTCCATGACCTGCATTCCGAAGTAACTCAGTTTCAAGATACATTAGTAAATGTCTACATGTCTTTGTATAAACGCTAAATTCAAGTAAAGCGTTAAAAGAGTGTAATTTTCTCCTTTTGTGGATTCTAGAACAAGCCAAATGATGTGAACAAAGTTGAAATTTTAAAGTGTATGCAAGGCAATTCCTTTAAAGTTTCAGCTCGTGATAGGTCGGCTCTACCACTTCAGCGGTAGAATGAGCCTTTCGGTCCAGCATTGGCTGCATATATGCTCATCAAAGCTAATCGATAGCATAAGAATTGTGATATGGAACTTACATCTGTTGCCACCCATCGTTGGAAGATAAATACGTCGAAAGGACCCCTAATGTTGAGCATGAGGCCAAGCAAGACACCATGACGGAGCCTCATTTTGCAGCATAATGCAGCTAACGTAACTCCAATAAGCCTTCCTAGAGCACCCGTCATCATCAGAAGGATGACTTTCCTGAAATTATTCATATCGATCGAAAAAATCTCAATCCTATAGCCAACGGCAGCATAAAACATTGGCATCAAAATTTCCAAGGCCATCAGCTCAGTCTTCTCAGTTAAAGTCGATCCTAAAGGTGGTCCGTCCGGTATTACCAACCCGAAAATGATCACACCAAATGGCAACGGGCCTAGCATGTCCGATAGAAATCCTATCACCATAGTTCCGACTAAGATAGAAAGGACTAAAAGCTCATGCACCGGTTTCCCTTCAGGCATCTTCCTGATAATCAACCTGATCGCACGTCCAATGACACGAAGTATGACCAGCGCCAAAGCTAAGGCACCTAAAACTGCCCAAAGTAATTTTGATTGAGATATTAAGTATACCTCCATTATCATCCTGAACCACACATATACTTCGGACAGCATAGAAGCTGACATGGCAAGCTGGCCTAGATCTGAAGTCGAGATGTTCAGTTCGTCAAAAGCATAGACAACATTAGAGAATCGCGATAGGGATACTCCCACTGCAAATACGAGTGGGAAGACTCCGTTCTCCATTCCTGGAAGATCCAAGTATTGAACCAATAAATAGACGGCGCCAGCACTCATAATGACGCCCGCAAAGCCGATGAAAAAGGCCTTTTTCAGCAATCTCCTGATAACTGTTACGTCCGTCTTCACAGCCGTTAAGAATAGAATATACATCGTGCCCAAAGCAGCTACCGTTCTTAACACAAGAATTTCTTCGTGTGGGAAGGAGTTGTCTGGAAAGATTTTGGCGAGATGCATGACCTGGGGACTCGCGACAATGCCGGCCTGAAAAAGCAGACGGTAAGAGTCATATAATCCCCCTAAATTGCCAGCCAATTAATGTGTGCTTGCCTTTTAGTTGTGATAACAAAAGGAGAAGAAAAGCCAAAATACCAGAATTCCAAATGTAATTAAGCTTACGTATGCACCAGCAAAAAAGGTTCGCGATTAAATTCTTTTCCTGTGATGATGACTTATCGTAAATCCACTCGATACTCATTTCGGCTTTCCTGATCTAATACATTTTGTTGAGGTAAATCTGTTTTCTCTGTCAAACTTTGTCAATCAAGAAAACCATTTCAGGTTTTAAATATATATTTCAACTACAAGTTTCCATGGAGTCGGCGATGCAATAAGTTGGCCTGACGAAACCTTATATAGTGGGGTCATTATTTCTAACTAACCAGACATAGTACTCTACTATAATCGTGCTGCGCTTTTCGAAGATCGTCACATCTCCCCTTCCTGCGGGATCAGAGAAGCTGTAAATCTAACGAGAATAAGCACAACTTTAACCGATGATATGTACTAAACTTGTACAACTTGCGCAAAGAATAAGATGGACTCTGAAAAACCATGTAAATTAAGCCCGAAACAATATCCAAGTCATTATGTGTCGCAAGTACGATATTCGTCCAGATTTTTCCTTAAAGAAAACGAAGGCTGACATGCTGTGACACCAAGGAAATAGCATGAGTATGTTCATACCAGCATGCTGCAAACGAATTTAGGTTGTCTGAGAGGCTTGAGAAGAAATCGAAACGTCATATAGGCCGTGGTGGTGATCACGAACTGCGCCATGAACACGGGGTAGGTATATTCAATAGCACTATTCCCATGCCAAATACCTCCCGAGTCCCTCTCAGTCTCGACACAGTAGGTCGGACCTTTTAGGTGTTGCTTGTGCTGCGCATCTCCCTCGACATAGGTCACAACTCGTGGAGGCAACATCGGTTCGAAAAAGAAAACCTGCACCTTTCTGCTTCCTTTTATCTATCTTTGTTCCTCGCACCCAATTGGAACGCGGCCTCAATCAAGCGCTGTGCATTGATACCAGTCGCAGATTTTGATTGCAGATTGTCGCAGTATGGGTTGACAGCCCATTGAAGTACCTCAAGGATGAATTATCAACCATGAGAGAGAGAGAGAGAGAGAGAGAGAGAGAGAGCGTTGGAAGGGAAGATACAAGTGGAAAACTAACGGTAACAGCTCCTTGACGGTTAAGAAGAAGATTGTCAAGTTCTCCGACATTACAGGCATGGAAGGGGCAATGCTGCGTTGTTGCTTAGGAGGCCAGCCTTTGCAAGGTGATCACCCTGATCATGTGGTTTTTAACTGGGATATCCTGTCCGCACGTGCGTCAATTTTCAGTTACGAAATCAAAAGTGTCCTGGGAAACTCGATCATCGAAAATAAGTACTGTGCCATGTATAAGTGTGTAGAACGTGCTAGAAAATGTTAGATATTTATTTTACATTTTTTGTAACAAAGAAGTGGGACAGCCTTTTATTGGGCCATTATTCTACGGGATGGTCTATCGGCTCCCCTACAAAACACGGACAAAATGCAAACATGGAAAAGATCGAATCGGATTTTAAGTGTTTGCAAAAGCATATGATCTTCCCGAAGATGTCTATGATCGTTCCCTGTACTCAGATTTTTTCAATGCACATCACAAATTACTCTTTGAATCTTCGTATTAATCACAAAAAATGTCTCTAACACATTGCACAAATTTCAATTTAGTCCTGAACTTTTCAATTTTACCAATCGATTCTTAACCTTTTGACAATTTACCAATTTATTCCTTCCGGCTAGGAGTGAATAGCTCAAAGTTTCATCTAAATTCCTTCTAGAAATTAGAACATACCCTACATATCTCGAAACCTACCATATCATAAGTTCTAGGGTCTACCCAAATATTAGCCAATTTCCTTTTCTTTTGTTTCATTTTCAGTTAAGCCTAATTCGTCATTTTTTTTTCTGATTCTGACACAAAACAAGGACTAGAGTAACTTAGTTTTCTAGAGTTTCTAAGTGCACCATGACCAAACAAGGACTCAGTGGCTATATCCAATTGTTGATAATCCATAGCTTTGCTTTGGCTTCAGCAAATCAATTCGAGTTAACGTAACAAAAGGGGATTTGTAAATAAGTGGAACCTGAAACCTATCTTGTATATCTTAAAACTAAGGACTGGACTGGCTTCCATGGGTGTGGTTTTTTGTTCTATCCTAAAACCATGCTTATCCCTATTTCCGGCCAACTTTGACTAGAAATTGCTCATTTGAACGTCATGCATCCTATGTGGTAAAGACGCCTTTAACGTAGACTATTTTTACAATTTTTCTAGAATTTTTGTGAATTTTTTGCAATTTTTTCTATACACCAAACTTGGTAGAGAAAAAGAAAGAAAAGATGAAAATAAGAAAAATAAGAAAAAAAACTCATAAAAAATTGTAAAAATTATTCACATCAATGTCCTCTATATATCATATTGGATATGTCATAGGATGCCCCGAGACAATATCAAAAGTTGTTGGCCAAAAATTGTTGGAATGACTATATTGATAAATAGTCGAAAGGTTTATGACTAAATTAAACAAATTAAAAATTTTAAAACATAATTTGGTATTCTTACAATAGATTTAACACTTTTTTGGTAATTTTCTCAATTCTTACCAAAAGCCCTTAGAGAACTTGTTTACAACACTAAAGATCTTGTCTTCGAAATCAAGATCTTCAAGCCGTGTAGAGGTGTCAAAACAAAACCGAAAAATCGAACCGAATCGAATTTTCATGCATTTTCGGTTCGGTTCGGATAATGAAAAATTATCTTTTTTATTTATTTATTCTAATTCAGCTCGAACCGAATCGAAAATCAATTATCTTCTTAATATTACGATTTACATAATATCTCTCATTTTCCACTCAACCTCCTTTTAATATTTCTAAAAATCCTTTGGCTCACGAACCTTGTCGATAAAGCTATCTTCCGGGATCACTCAGCATTTGCAACTTGCCCTATAAACTACATTGACACTTCTCTCGAATAGGATTTGGTATCGCTGGCGAGCGCTGCTGGTATTGCAGCATCAGCGCCCTCGTCGATGCCTCTGGGGCGGCTTTTTATGAAATCAGAGTAAATGTGTGCGTGCTTAAAAGATTTAAAATAGAATAAAAATAAAAATAAAAAAGGTGACAGAATGGGTGTTAAAGTTTGAGTTCTCTCCTCTCCAAGTTCGTATTCAAATTGCAGTATCGTCACTTCCGGTCTTCGTCATGCTTTGGCCAATCCCGACGCATAGATAACATGGTCAAACTTGCCATCCTCGGTCTCGTCCGCTCTCTCTCTCTCTCTCTCTCTCTCTCTCGTGCTCCCTCCGATTAAGGAGAACGTCAGTCGTGACGTCTTCCGCTCCCACGTGTGGAGCTCTCGGAGGTGGCATGCGCCTCCATGCCGTGCCTACCAGATGGTCGACATGCAGAGGATCGTCGTCACGAGGAGCGCTCTTATGTAGAGAGCGCAGGCACTGTTTGCTCGAAATTCGACTAAAACAGCTTGAATTTAGTCTTGTTTTTTTTTTTTTTTTGAACATGTCGTGGAGTTTGTCCGTCCACATTGAAATCGAAAACTTCACTATGAGAAATGATTGGGTATTGATTTTTAATCTATCATGAAAATAGTAGTTTATTTTAGACTACAAAAAATTAAATTATAAATTATTATAAATTATTATGGGATCCACTCATTTTAGAAGCTGTTATTCTCACAAAAAACTATTAAGCTAATGTAGTCCCATAAAATGAGCCTTTTGAGCATGATTGTCATCTCTTTAGTTTTTATTCTAGTTGCTCGTCTAATTTATCTCCCAATCTCCACTTAATCAAAATGTCGAAATTTTCGGTGATCTTAATAATTTTGTCAATGATAGTTAAGAGCCGTGCTAACATCTTCCGTCAGACATTCTTGACATAGAGTATTTCATTACCAAGGTAACACGTAACACGGTAAAAATAGTCTGTACAAGATTACGAAGTTGTTTTAGATGGCTCTTTATAAAAGGGTATAGGCTCTAACAAAAAAGAAAGAAAGAAAAAATAAAGGTGATTAGTTTGATCCAATTCAATAGAACTGGTCATGTTTTTTTTACCACTTGATGTTATATGTTACGAAAAAATTAAAAAAATTAGTTATTTTTATTTTTTACAAATAATTTAAAATATATATGCAATTGCTCCGATCAAGTTCTTTTCGGAATTGAAAACTGGGTCTGATACCAATTATATTTTTAATAATTAGAAATCAGATCAACACTCTTAAAAAATTGGATCCAACTAGTCGATTAGATCATTTCTGATTTTAGCGATCTATTTTGCACGTCCCTAAAAGAGGAAACGACCAGGCGCGCTTTTATCAAATAAAATATCGCCACCATCCACTTTCGTCGAATTTTCTCTTTATCCATCGAGCGAAATAATTTGCGAAGATATGCTTCTTTTTTTCATATTTTGGGAAAATATTTACGTCGCCTTTTGTGCTCCCCAATCGCTCGTCTTTACCGGTGACAGCAGCGATACAGCTGGCGCGTGGCATGACGGGAAACAAGTCAAACCCACAGGGGGGGGGTGGGGGGGGGCGGGACGAGACAGATAGAGAGACAGAGTGGGAAAAAAAAAAAACTTATGAATTAAGAAAGCGATGTGTGGCTCGAGTGCTTCCGGAAGCTTCCTCGGCGACGCGTGTAACAACCTTCGGCGGTCGTAACGCCACGAATCGACTCAGAGCTCGCCACGTCATCCCATATGTGTGATCCCTGTCGTTCGCGATATTTATTAGTCTCGGGAGGGAGAAAAAAAAGAGAAAGAAATCCGGAAATATCTAGAGATGCTATAAATATCCAGAGCGCCCCCCTTCGAACTGGAAAATTCCACACTGTCTTTCTGATTAAAGGAGATTCGAGGTCTCTCTCACAGTCTCGGGAAAACCAAGAAACCACAGCATTGATCAGACTAGCTTAGCGCCTCGACCGATTTCGCCAGAACTCGCCAGAACCCTAATTCCATTTCTTTCCCCCCATCAAGGAACAGAGGAAGGAGGATATAGGAACCGCTCGATTGGAGTGAGAAGTTCGATTCCGCGGAAGGCCGGAAACAAGAAAGGCGAAGGGAGGTTTCGACTCGGAAGGGTTTTGCGGGCGCGTATGTCGCCAGAGATCGTTGAAAGGTTGGTTCGATTTCCTTCGTCTTCCACGTGATTTTTCTCCGGCGAACTCTCTGTTCGTGTGCAATCTTGGATTTTGGGGATTTGTTCGGTGGTGGGTGTGTGAATGCCTGCTGCGATATTCCCAATCCTTTTTCCGCGTTTTGATGTTTTAGAGGCTGCTCGAAAACCTAGGCTTGGCTGCTGCGCCGCGTCACGCGCTTAGTTTGTCATTTACTCTGTTCTTGCTTGCTCGGCAAGCAATGATAAATTCCGTTTGTCATTATTGCTGTTTATTTGCTGATAACCCAGATAAGGAAATTGTATAATTTAGCTCTCGTCGAAACTTGGGGACGAAGTCTTCGTGGGTCTATATGAAGTTATCTCGTTTTGGTTTTTTCTGTCTTTGTTTGGTCTGATGGCAGTGTAAGTCTGATGGCAGTGTAATCATTCGAAAGGTGGAGATGGTTGCTTCGGCTCCGAGTACTAATGCTTTCTCTTTTGCTCTGTCTTCTCCCAGGAAGAGGAAGTCACGGAGTAGAAGGGAAGGGTCTATGTCCGTGGCAGAGACACTAGCAAAATGGAAACAATACAACAACCAGCTCGATTCGCTGTCCAATGGAGACACGCCCGCGCGTAAGATGCCCGCTAAGGGGTCGAAAAAGGGATGTATGAAAGGCAAAGGTGGGCCCGAGAATACGACCTTCAATTACAGAGGAGTGAGGCAGAGGACTTGGGGCAAATGGGTTGCTGAAATCCGAGAGCCGAACAGAGGGAATAGGTTGTGGCTGGGCACGTTCCCAACTGCAATCGAAGCCGCTAAGGCTTATGATGAAGCTGCGACGGCAATGTACGGTCCGTGTGCGAGGTTGAATTTCCCAAGTGCGTCTCATCCCATGTCTTTTGGTGATTTGGCTGTCACAGCCACGACGCCGGTGGGCACTACTGCTGATACGGCTGGTACCCCAACCACTGGTTATTCAGCGGGCACCCCGAGCGAGGCAACAACATTGTCGAGTCAGTCAGAATTGACTTGTGGCCCAGAGGTTAAGGACGGGGATCGCGAGGGTGAGTCGAATGCAGATGGTGGAGAGATGGAGCTGAAGAGCGAATCCAATGCTGATTTCGACTGGCTGAGTGACTATCCTGTGGACGAGTTGTTCGATGTGGAGGAATTGTTAAGGACTTTGGAGTCTGACCCGAAGTTCTCAACAGATGTCAAGATGGAGCAGCAGTACAACATCTAGAACACAATAGATAGTTTTTGCGCGTGGGGAGTTGCATATGGAGAGAGTATTCACTTTGTTCTTTCACTGACTGATATTTGATATATCTTCTATTAGATCGGACAATTACGTTTTTTTGGAGTGGATTGTCTGGGGGGTTTTCTGAGTATTGGTTTCATTTTGCTTTCTGTATGCTGAACTCTGTAACTGCGAACTGTACAGTGGTATACTGAAAAAATAGACTGGATATATTGATTTGTTTCTGGTTGTGCCATCGAACTTCTCCCCTCTTAATCTGAATTTGGTGCCCTTCTACTAATGTTATGGTATCCTGTTGGATTTACCAGTCGCTTGACTTAGGTGACAGAAAACCTAGGATACGATTTTGCAAAGGCGATGCCCTGTTCATTTATCTACTATTTAGCCTCTTCTCGATGAGTTTCTCCAGAATTATCTCGGGACTTCAAGAACACAAGTTCTAGATAGCGGTAAGAAGTTTCATTTTTGCTAGTAGCGGTTGATGGGAAATCAAGAATCCCTGACGCTAGAGCCCTAGAACCGTAAATGATAAACCAAGAGTCCGTCGCTAGAGCCTTCCAACTGCGATGGCTACTGCAAGTTAATGCGCAAGGCTTGATGCGAAACCCAGAACCGGGTCGCTGAACTGCTGCCATAACGGACGGGGCCTGAGGCATCATCCATCTCCTGGACATCGACCGTGCAAGGCAAGCGTTCAGCCCGTGTCCTAGCCTTCCTTTTCTCTCTGTTCAGACCTCAGACGACAATCGGATTGCACCCGCATGTAGTTCTGTTAGAGAAAGCTAGAGTCGCTCAATTCTCTTATTTCTGTTTAAGACGAGACGGAATCCCATCTGAAGAAAATCGAATCCCAGCGAAGTTGGTCCAAAGTTCGGTTGGTGCCATCTCATTCTCATGTGATCGAATGCTACCAGCACAAGCAAAACCGCTCGAGAACGTAGCTCTGTTGACAGGGTTCGTGTTCTGTGGGCCCAATGAAGTAGAGAGAGATCATGGGCTCGGCTCTGTTGCGTACTGCAGTTGGGGCCCAGCAGCTTCTCGATCGATACGAGAAGAGCGGGGGTCACGGACACGATGTCTGAACAACCGCTGCAGGACATCATTCTTTTACACTTTGGTACGGTCCAGTAACTTTCCCCCGCCCCCGAAGTAGGTGGCAAGATTTTACCACGAGAATAACCCGAAACTTGCTCGGCCGGACAACCATCTCTAGAGAGGAGGCCCGATTGGCGGAGTACTAGCTCTTCGAAATGACCTCATGCATGACGCAATTCGTGGAGAATAAAAACTCCAAGTAGCTTAGCTAGTAAAACCCTTGAAATGGAAGCTTCTGTGGACCAAACCATTACAAAAAACGCCAAGGTGGGCTTTCGCTTTTCACGAAATTGGGGGGTGTCGTGATTTAATTAAAAACTTTTTGTGGACGCATCGATCTTCCCCCGAATGGTTGCATCTTTGAATCGAGCTGAGGAATCTACATATGTCATAGACAAGCCCCCCCGCAAGTCAACAAAGCGAAACCCGTCTTCCCTTGCTCGATTCGAGTAAGGCTCGTCGTGGAACACAGGTTGGGAACGGGGTCAACCCGCCCATTGTATCGCGGTTTCCTCCGCAAGTGCGAAAAAGAAAATATCCAAGTTGCTAATAGGATTTTTCACTCATGACCCGATGCGTTGTCCGTCGATCTCATTGGAAGAGTCATCGAATCTTTTTAAAAGCTGCAAATATCCATTTTTTTAAGTATGAATATCCAAAGCTTTGTACCCTTTGAGGACGCCAAGTGATGTCGAGATGGACAGCTTCGCTTGACAAGGGTTCTCCTATTTAAAGGGCAAATGGGGCTTCAAGAAATGAACGCCCCGCCAAAGACTCAGTCACGTTCTCATTTAGTTTTGGGTAAGTGACGCAAATGATTCCCAACTTCAGCCCAACATGAAATCCGTAAATTTGTTCAATGTGAATAATATTGAATATTTCTATACAGTTTAGGGACTAAATTGAACTTATAGCGAAACTCCATGGATCAAAAATTCAAAGATGATGTTGTATATTGGGTTGAAGTTCAATAATTATATTGGATAAATTTAAAGCTTGAGGACCATATTGTCCATTGAACCAAAATTTATTGATAATTTGTGTCACTATCCCCTTCCATTTTCTCAATGATCTTCAATGCGGTGGCTTCTGTTATATTTATAGATATTACTTTACGAGAAAATGAATAATTTGAAAAATATTTTTCTTGATAAATATCACATGAATCACTTAGAATAATTAGTCAATGGAAGATATTTTTATTATTGATAAAAATCTATGTCTAAATATTTTTGTGAACGATGAAATATTTTTCATTAGTAAATCTTTATAAGTGATATAAACAATCATTTTTAGGAAGATATTTTTCAAATTATTCATTTTTCTTAAAACGAAAACAATAATCTCATGAGCACTAGCGTAACAAGAATCTCCTTAAGGTTGGTGTATGATTAATCTTTGGAACGTGTGTATCCCCCAAAGATTATCATCTTTGAGCATGCACATGGATTGATTTCTTAAATTCCTTTGTTCTCTAGGAAAAGACTCCTTGCATGATGTAAATTCATAAGATTGTATTGTATTGATACTTTTACCAACAAGATAGGGAGTAGGGAGAGACTCTTGGCTAGCGCTAGCAGCAAGTTATTACATAAAATAATGGTATAATATACTCTTGTAGGGCAGTAGCTTAGCTGCCAGTTGGGATTTGAGCGTGAGGTTTTATGGTAAAGAGACAGACCATAACCCTCTCTTAGCAAAGAAAAGGGAAAAACAGAGAGAGAGAGAGAGATCATAAGCCGATATGATTTTCTTTTTTCGAAAAGTCCGTAATCTTTTAAGATGTATCAATATATAGAGTCCATTTTTCATTGATTTTTCATAATTTAAATCACATGAATTTTCACAATTTCCCCCATGAATTTTAGGAATTGGTTCCAATGTGTCCCCTACATAAATTCCGATCAATTTTTGCGTGGAGCTTCCATCACGTGACTGATTATGTCGTGCAAATTCATCATACAATTATATCCATATAAAACAAAACAAAAAAGAATGATTATAAACTATATAACATGTGATAGTATGTTACTAAAGTTCCAACAAGGATTTGACCGGAGTCAACTCTAAATGTACATTAATATACAGTTTCGAAATGTGTTTTTGATTAGTCCACATATTTTTGTCTCGTATATAATAAAATATATAGACCAATTTGCCATCCATAATTAGTCACGTGCATGCAGTCACATGGTCGTTAAATGCGAGAAAATTTTGGCTAGAGTCCAAGCTGAAAGTACACCACCGCCAATTTCAAAAATTAAGGGTTAGAATGCGAAAATCGAAGTGTCAAAGAGTAATTTGCCACGATCCCAAAAAATACACGGTGACAACATATTATTCTCCCCACCATGTCTAGTTGTGTAATATATATAATTTTTTTTTCTGATATCGTCGCATGAAACAATATCATGTTGGCTAATCAACATGGTCTTCATGAGGAAGTCCGCAATCCGGATGGCACTGCGGATTACTCTAACGGCAATTTGACCATTTTTTAAAAATTGGACATGTGCGACATAATCAAAAAGGTAGGCATTAAAAGAAAAAACAAAAGAATCACGAAACGTACAAGACAAGGTGTCGAAGCAATCCCTTCGCCAAGGGGGGAGGAACAAATAAAAAAAAGGAATAAATCGAAAAAAGATAAAATAAATCGAAAACAGATAATTCACCTAAACCAAGTCTAAAAGGAAGGGAAAGAAAGCAAAAAAGAAAAAAGGAAGGAGGGGAAAATATAAGGCAAGTTGACGACCCACTTGCATGTCCGGCCGCGTAAGCTGGGGTTGTTTCTTTCTTTATCGCCCATTCCTTTCATTCAAACACCAAAAGGCGAAGCCTTTCGCCCTTTTTTTCTCCGAGAAATTAGCCAAATCCTAATGCAAGTGGATGGAAAAAACAACGCTAAAAACCGCAGATGCATCTCTCTCCGTCTCGACATATATATCCACTTTCATCATTTCATGCCCAGACCTTTTCTCTCTCACCAAGCAAGGAGAAGAAGAAGAAGAAGAAGAAGAAGCAGTGATTAGCGAGAGAAGTTGAGGGGGAGGGAGAGAGATGACGTCCTCCGTGCAGCTCCGACGAATCAACCCCGCCCACCAACCCTCCTCGGCCGCCGCCGCCGCCGCCTCCTCCGCCGGCGTCGGCTGCCACAAGCAGGCCCAGCCCGTGGTGCTCGCCGGGGCGCTGTCGCCCGGCGCGGTGCCCGACTACGCGGCCCCGTACCACAGGCACCAGGTGGGGCTGAACCAGTGCTGCTCCGCGGTGGTCTGGTCCATCGACGCGCCGGTGCCCGTGGTGTGGTCGGTGGTGCGGCGGTTCGACGAGCCGCAGGCGTACAAGCACTTCCTGAAGAGCTGCCACGTCATCGACGGGGACGGGCACGTGGGGACGGTGCGCGAGGTGCGCGTGGTGTCGGGGCTGCCCGCGAACTGGAGTACGGAGAGGCTGGAGATCCTGGACGACGAGCGCCACGTGATGAGCTTCAGCGTGGTCGGCGGGGAGCACCGGCTGGCGAACTACCGGTCGGTGACGACGCTGCACGCGGCGAGGGGAGGGGCGGGGACGACGGTGGTGGAGTCGTACGCGGTGGACGTGCCGAACGGGAACACCAAGGAGGAGACGTGCGTCTTCGTCGACACCATCGTCAACTGCAATCTCCAGTCCTTGGCTCAGATCGCCGAGAACATGGCTCGGAATTTGTGAAACCACGGCTCGTTCCGCTGATCTCGAAAGACCGAAGAATTACCCAGAAACCCCCAAAAAAAAAGAGAAAGAGTTATATCGATCTTTTTATCTCTTTCCGTCTCTTTATTTCGCCTTGATGTTGAGCAGATCTTGAAAAGCCAGCGCTGGCAGTTCATCATTTTGATTGTCTTCTGTCCTGTCGTCTCTGAGAAGCAACTGGGGAAGATGATGCTGTACATGGGTCATTTTGTTAGGCCTCTTTTTGTGTTCTTTTCGTAGTTTTATTTTTACCATGTTAAAAGTGTTTCGCTCCTTGTTAGAGAGTTTCTCAGTAACCTGATGAGCTGCTGTAAATCAGCACAATTCATTTCCTTGTCTATTTTTTTCTTTTTTCAGTTCTCTTTTTGCCTTCTTTTTCCCATTTAATTCGAAAACAATGATGATCTTAGGATACGTATATGTTCCGCGTATACATACGGACTCATTCTAATCCAAGAACGAGCTTAGCTCGCCAAAGTTGAAGATCATCCACACTTCCCTTGCTAACTTGGGGAGAATTGCAGAGTCGTCTTCTCATCTCATCTCGCCATTTCGAAAATGTCAACTCTGTCGCTCTCTCTCTCTCTCTCTCTCTCTCTCTCTCTTTCCTCTCCCATATTTGCCTTGCACGGAATTCTCATGCGTATATCCCTACGCCAGATTTGAAGGATTCCTTGGTATGTAGCAGACTGTAGGTAGCTTCATACCCGACATGTATCCCACCAAAATCGATCTCTTTCGAAGGATGTATCGTCGGCATCTCGACTCGAGTCGATCTAATTAACGTGTAGCACGAATCTCATAAACAATCAGTTCTTTAGCCTGATTTAGAAAGCGGAAAAAAGGGTAGGAAAACGGGTACTCGGACTTTTCTTCTTACGGAGTTCACGCGCGCCGGACTTGCGTATTTGAATACGATTCTTGATCAAAGCGATAATTTTACTAAGTTTTCTAGGAATGGAATCAACTTAACCGCTGCTGCAAGTTGCGAATTTTTATAGCGGAACCGGTTTTGTTACAGCGAAAGAGGACAAATGAAAACCCAACAACTTGCTGTACCGAAACCGATGCAAAAGGTGGTTGTTTTCACATCTCCTGTTCTGGTTTTTTTTTGTCCAAATATATATATTTTATCCTCGTCGGCTCTCATATGATGCGGTTGGAAAAAAGATGTTGGATTGCAAGCTAAGCGTGACATTGCAAGTGGGTCGACCAGCGCGAGCATCTTAACGTTGCTTATGGGTTTACATGATGAAACTCAAAAGTTGTGCTCTTTTCTTTTCTTTTTTTTTTTTTTTTTGTTTGGGTGTAGTTCTTGAGGGAAGCATGACCTTATCCTCTATACTTTTAAAGCTTGCCATCCTCTCTAGCACATCCATTAATGGAGTAGCTCGTGGGTATCATGATTTTCCAAATACACTCAAGAAATTATGGAATCAACTTTAGATAATTTGTAATTAGATCCGCAGATTTAAAAAATAGATGAAATTCATGGCTTATTTTATAGGTACTTGCGCGTAAATAACAAGTAGCTTTGCTGCAAGAAAGCCACACTAGCCAACTCATAAGATGTACTGATTTCATTGATTTCAGCTATAAGAATTGCCGCTTCTAGGGTTGAGAAAATTTCATCAAGGATCTGCGAAGGTGAAGGGAGAGCCTGGCAGGCATAGAGAAGATCACTGGGCACGGACAGGATCCATCCGGGCCGGGCTCTAAGATTGGGCCTGCCCATTTCAGAAATTTCGTGCATAATTCTCCGACCTTGCCGGGCCGAGAATTCTAACCAAACAGCTCTGTCCGAACCAGCCCGACATCGTCCTTCGGGTCCATTTGGTTCTTCCATGCCACAAGCGATTCAAGGTGAGAATTTATAGGACCGGACCATCTTGGTTCCTGAGACTTATAGATCACAGCATGGGCAGAACACATGGAATTTTGTATTAATCCAAATCGAAATATCGTCTCGTACCTAAATATTAGTCGCGAAAATTTACTATTTTTTATCATGGTTTCCTTGCGCGTTCCATCTTTCGTTTTATCAAAAGAATCAAAGAAATGTTGCAGCGTCCAATTTTTTACAGGGGTGATTTCGATTGATTAAGGATAAAACAACTTAGCAAATAGAAGTTCGTTCCAAGTATCTTGAAGGCCAGGCAAGCACCAGTGCACACAGTCTGCATAGCTTACAGGGTTGGCTAGCTGGTCCGGAGTCAGCGGGCTCCATTGCTTCTTGTAGATCATCGTGTGCGCGTCTTTTCGATAGTTCGAGAGCTGAGTTATGTTCAGGAACGTGATGGGCACTTTCGATTTGCTGAACACTTCGCTTATCACCCGCATTATGCTCTTCCGAGAATCCGAGCCCCAGTAGTTCGGATCTTCGATTGGTGTCGTTTGGTTGTAGCAGTTGCCTCCCGGTTCGCCTCCCCATTCTTCGCTACTGCAAGTTTCGTATGTTCAATTAGAACGGATTGATTTGAACTATGTCCAATTAGAAGTTAGAACAGATCGATTTGAATGTTGTATGTTCAGAGAGGGGGAGAGAGAGAGAGAGACGTACTTTCCATGGGTTGGTGACATGCTAGTGAAGAAGACTCTGTTCTTCTTAGGGTCCATATTCTTCTGCACCCATCTCACCAAGCTTTTCATTCCCATTCTATAAGCATCATCTGTGCTCAACACCTCAACATCCTTCACCTCATCCTCGAAAGACCCTTTCCTGCAAAAAGGTTTCGATCAGAACTGTTCAAACCAACATCACGCTGGCCAATTAGTAACCGGCCGCGACTGAGAAGGATCGAAATGATGTCGGTTTTCATAGTGATGATATGAAGGGGCTTACAGGATCTTCACGGTGACCCCGCTCATCCACCAAAGATAGGTGTTGAACACCAGTATGTCCACTCCTTTCCAGTGCTTCCCATGCTTGTTGATCGAGCCTTTACGCACGAACCTATCAGTCACCCGGTGGATGACGGCATTGTCTGAGTTCGATTCAAGAAGAAACGGTGCCCAGTAGAACTCGATTGTGGCATTGTAGTCCTGAAGTTCTCCAAAGAGAGAAAATGAGAGTAAGCAAAGCACGCGGACAAGGGATGATCTGTTTCGGTTTAGTCGATCGGTTCACAGGGGAACTACTGATTGAGAAAGTAAATTTCTTGGTGTTACCTTGGCAGTGAAGACGGTGAGGGAGTCGAAGGTTTCCATGGACTTGGAACCTTCAGGGATGAGCGAATGGAGGAGGCAGATCATCGAAACATACTGCCCTCGGTTTAGGGAGTCGCCAACATACATCATCCTCTTCCCTCTCAGCGACTCTAACATCAGCGTCGCATTGAATCTGCACAAGTAATAAAAGACTGAGGGGACATAACTAATCAATCGGGCAATTAATTGACGGCTCCGCTACATAGTACTGACGCGGTCCGTGAGCCAATGGGATTGATCGCAAGTTCGAAGAGTTTGAATACTTCAAGGACTACATTCATGGAACGATCATCGACAGATTGATTGCGGATGGACATGTCCCAAATGTTGCATTGAGAGAAGATAAGAAAGAGAACCCTTCCAGTGACATCCTATGACCATGACCAGGTAAAAGTTCCAGGTATCCGGCTGCTTGACGCTATCAATGATGCAAATTTCTCTCTATTAAACCATTCCCTGCTCATGACTTTTATACTGCGAAAATTTTTCGTTTTAGTAGTTGAAAAGTGCGATCACATCCCATGGTAAGTAATGACCACAGAACCTAGAAGCAGGCGACGGAATCCGCGATCGAGATCGGAAAAGAATAATAATTGATGCGAGCCATCTCAATCAATCGGGACGTCGTGCTAGAGAAAGCCAAGATTGATTGGATTCCAAGACAGGTGGATAGTGGGGTAAATGTTATTAAAGAAATTAATCTCGCGTCCTAAAAGTCAATGCCACCCTCAGTGTCCTGATTCATTTGGTACATCTAACGGCAGAGTTGTTAGAATCATTTAAGTAGTGTTTGCTTTCATAGCTAACGCTGTGGCCGGCCGGCCGGACAGCTACTCCCACGGCAAAAACACGGACCGTCTGATCTCCCGAAACGGCGAGTCAAACTTTCATATCTCTAATCCAGTATCTGTAGGGGACCTTCCATAATTTCTATGGTGCGTGAAGCGGACATGCCAACCATCTCTATTATGTGAAACTTTTTCAATGTACCGTGTCACGAAAAGCAAGATTTCCCACGAAACAACACCAACCCACCCATGGCGGTCAAGAGCTTCGAAGACTCTTTGATAAAATCTCGAAACTTTCTCTCTCTAATTCTACGAAGTTAATATCGTCCGGCGATTCAAAAGGAAAATTAGCTAGCTACAGTGTTTTCCAGATCAGGACAAATCCATGTTGACCAACTTGCCATTTCAGAGGTTGAAGCAACAGGGGAAGAGGAGGAAGAAGAAGAAGAAGGAACAGAGAACTCGAAGTGAAAGACGAGACAAAAAGTCACCGACACGCATCGAGAAAAGTGCAGAGCTTTTTCGTTTCGGAATAAAAAGAACGTGAAAAAGAAACTGGGAACCTGGGCAGAGAACAGGAATGAGGTTGCCAGCGCCAGTGCTGGTAGTCCCTTTCAGGCCTGCCGTGCTCTTGACACGTCAGCTGGGGCTGGATGTACGGGCACTCCGACTCCTCGTACATCGGATGAGCCGAGTCGTCCCTCACCCACTTCCCGCTGAACACGTCGCACCCTTCCTCTCCCCTACCTATCGCGAACGGGACCGGTTCGCGGCCGCCGGCGCCGCTGCTCCTCCGCTGATCCGACGATCCAAGAATGCCGTTGACGGCCTCCTCATCGGTAGCACCGCCGGCGGGACGCGCGCCCGCACTGCGGGATTTGTCTCTTTCTACGTTCGGTGAAGAGACGGAGGGACCGGTCAACTCACCGGTTCGCGGCCCGGGCCCGGGCCGAGTCGGGCTCGGGCGGACCTGGAGCTGTTGGCCGAAGATGCAGACCAGGTCCTCGCCGTAGAGGACGGAGACGAAGACGATGAACGATAGGAGGGCGAAGAGGTAAGGCGAGAGACGCGTCTTCCTCATAAGAGATGAAGACGACGGCGACGACGATGCCGAAGAAGACGAGAGGAGTGATTTCATCGCGGTGGGTGGCCTGAGCTTCTGTCTCTGTTGGGGGGGAGGTGATGAGTTTTATTTGAGGTTTTTGATGGGTTTCCTTGGGAATTTGCATATGCGGTTTTTGATAAATAAATAATATAATATTTATATGAAGGACTTGAAATTGGGAAAAAAAAAGATTAAAAATAATGTCAACGGGAAAAAGTGTGGAAATTGATGTGTGATTTTTGTTTTCTAACCGTCTGATTGGTTTATCTTCGTTTGATCATCATGATCAAGATGTGGTGAAGCGTCCCTTCCCTATAGTTATAGAAATCATGTGAGAATATGACAAGATTGTCAAGAACATTAACCCATTTTTTCTTTTAAAAAAAAATTACAACGACTCGCATTGTGAACCAATCTAGTATATCAAAAAATATATAATCCAAAAAACTGGACGTAATCTCTTGAAAATTTCTTAATGATTCATTTCATTCTTTTGAAAAAAATATTATAAGGCATATATTATGAAGAGTCAATTGACCTTTTCAGAGTGACATTTATTATTCATTCTTTTCTTCTATTTTGGGGCGGCTGCCAACTGGGTCAACTTATACAATCAAACTTGCATAAAAGATTGCTCTTTGATGTTATTTTATACAAAGAGTATATCAAGTAAAAGTTAAATCTTAAAACTCGTACTTCTCAATGTTTATATTTGCATTACATAATTAGCTCGATTGAACAAGTTATTGATTTTTTAATTTGTGCAAATATTATTATGGCATCATGACCAACAATTTAGTCCTGGAAATAATCTTTCCTCTCATCATATCAAATGTAGGAGCACAATGATGCCACATTGTGGATTCGGAAACTTCATCATTGAACCTTCCTCGCACCAAGGTCATCAAGAAATCTCACTTCTTTTATCACCATATTCTTGGCACCATCTCCGTATTTCCATTTTCAAATCGTTCACATACTAATTAACGCACATTCCACGTAATGTGCGCACCATTTTTATGGTTTACTTCTCTCCTTTCTTTTAAGCCTTTTGTTCGAAATTTGTTAATTATGATTCTGTAACATCAATAGTTTGTCTTGGAAAAATGCAAAATAGCTCGGCCTAGTCTACGCAAAGGTTCGTAACACTAAGGTTGAATACAAAAGCCCAGTAGAGAAAGAGTAATTTAAAATGATATGACCATCGATGGGCAATTCAAATGCTGGTGAAGCTCGTGCACAATTTGAAAAGCATCGATGCTAGACTTTGGAAGACTAACATTGAAGAAATAAAAAAGCACGCGCCACCCCAAACTAATGTCTAATCTCGAGACCAAATATGCATAAAATGATTAAATAATATACTATAGATAGTTAAAGTGACTATTTTTGCTTTTCGGGTAAATTTATTTGCAACTACCATAAATGTAGCATCTTTTCACACATCGAATGATTAGTACTAGGAGAAAAAATAGGGACGACAAATATTTGCAATCGTGATGTTACATGATATCGATGCTGCATCCAAAGCTTAATGGAGTTGATGAATTTATTTGCCGTTGAGGCACATTAAAGTACAAATATACTTCTAATAACCTTTGATTACTTTTTATGGCAACAGGTGATATCTTAATAAAATTATCGCTTATGTTAGGTAAATGCGTTTACTTCAAGTGCAAGCCGTTGCCGTTGTTATGCAAATAGAGCTTTATTTGATGAGTCTGAATGGGATGGACAGCCTAGATAACTAGTGTGCATATGGAAAGACCAATCGAGCCAAATCGAATATCTTCCTCACATTATAGAAAAATAGAAGTGAAACGAAATGAAAATGACATTGAAGATCGATGGTTGGATTTGATCTAGTTCTTTTTTTTCTTTTTTTTGTTGTCTTGTGGAGGGTGCGAAGTGGGCGAGGCATGATGTGGCTTGACTTCAAATGCAAGGTTTGCCTCTGGAGAAATGGAATTAAAAACTATGCACGTCCTTGTCACTTCTACTAGGCCAAAGAACTCAATCATCGGTCGGAGGAAGGAAACGGAAGAAACGACAGGAGTAACGAGAGAGAGAGAGAGAGAGGACTTTTTTTATTATGTTTTGGGGGGTTTAGGTGAAATGATTAACCAAACATTAGGTGACATTTCAGCTTCAGTTGGTGGCAATATTCACCTACTTTCTTATTCTCGATTCGTCACCGGTTGGGGGGAGCTTCTTATGTTAGAATAGATAGCTGGCAATCAGAAACACGATATTCAATAGAAGCATGTGATGGATCGACCTCATATGCACATGAACGATTTGTCTAGAAGAATGATGATCTCGGCATTGTCCATTTTCACATGCACCCGCAGCTGAAAGAACGCCGCACTACGTTTGTCAGTAAAGATTTCGGTGTGAGGCGAATTGAGTTAAGTTATTGAGTAATATGATATAAAGGAGGAGTTGTGGAGTGACTAGATATGATTTTCGTTCTAATCAGATTTGTTTCTTGTTTAGGGTGACGAGTGAAGGGTAATGGAGAACCTCGAAAACTCAGAAAGGGTTTCTGAAAAAAAAAACAGAAATCATCTCGACAGAATCAGTACATGTCAGTTGCAGCTTATTTCATTTGATCTTTTCTCGTTGAAGCGAAGAGCACTGTCCTTTTCTTGCTTTCTTCTAATTCCAGTTAAAGACACAGATTTCGTTGCCTCCAGCCCCTGGATACCCGCTGAAGTTTTTTCTTCTTAATTGAGCAAGAAGAAAAGTGGCGCATTATGGTTACTTCTACGTAAGAGAGAGAGAGAGAGCGCAAAGTCTTTTGATGACTTGATTTCAAGCAGATTAGACTACGTTTTCCTTTCTTCTGTTCTTCCTCATGTTCTCCGGGGGCTAAGTAGTCAATGCAGCCCAATTTATATTTCCTTTAGGCCAAACAATAAAAGAACATCATGCGGTCCAGACTCCAAACTCTAACCCGTTGAGTCGGGAAATAGCCCAACCTCCGGCCACGATTCTAGAATACTTCACACGGCAATTCATTATTTCCAATGTCCCGTGAAACGATGTCAACCACTACGGTTTCTAGACTATATTGGGCCTACTCCTTTCGTTTTCCCACTAACATCCGTGCTTCAGCTTCAGATTAAGTTAAATGGCCATGCGCTCACATAAACAAAGAAAGAAAAGAGAACTAAATGACCTCATCTCAGCATACTTTCAAACTTGCAACAAACAAGAACTTTGTGCGTAATTGCAAGATCCGATAACTCCAGTGCCATGTCACAACATCATCCGTACACACTAACCAAAAATCAATTGAATATAGTGAGAAACCGACTGAAAAACCTCAAGAGCATCGGCATTGACCCTTAAAAGCTCTTGATGAGCTTTGTAATTTCCAAATTTTGTCCTCCTTAATGAACTTTGGATACACATTAGCAATAAAGCACAAGAGTCAAAGCCTAGAAAAAGTACCCATCACAAAAAAGATAACCGTACATCAATTATATGGGTAACTCATTGATCTAACTGAAGAATCAATTGAGCCTACTGGCAATTTCTTAAAAAAGAAGAAAATTTTATACAAGGAGGTTTGCTTCTTTACTTGGCAAACGTAAAATGAGCTTCATTCACAAAAGCAGTAGAAGAATGTAGTCATGATGAGAACCAAAAAGAAAATATCCTCAACAATAGAGAATTTGGAGCTTTCAAAAATGAAAATTCAATGAGAGAGAGAGTGCCTTTGTATTTAGGTGGTATTGATCCCAACGAACCTTCAATGTCAATTTCTCAACTCCGAAGACTACATTTTTCTTTAGAATGTGCATTTCCATAAGAAGCAGCCAGAGATTATTGCTCGATGAACCTTGAATGAAAATTGATTGTTTAAAAGCCAACAGAAGTATAGGAGCCTCGTTGACCTTGAGAAGGCCCTCGAAATTTTTGCACTAGAGACATAACTAAACCCTGCAAACAATAAAGCTGATAGTAAACATATGCCAACTGGTACAAAGAATGACAAATGACATAAATGCACATAGCCTGCCAAAAGGCTAGCTGGTGCAGCAGACTTCCACAAAGTCACAGGGAGACAATTATGAGCTCCATCTTCTTTCACAGTATACAACAGAATTTTACTCAATTGAGAGTAGCAAAATAGTCCACCATTCGTACAATAAGGCAAGTTCACTGTTTTCTGCAGTGTACACTCATTATTTTGGTCATCTATGTATACTTAATTGATTGATCTAAACAATGTTTTCAATAGAAAAGGATGGCTAAGATTTTGCTATTTGTGTAGATCTAATCTGTTCAAAAGCAGAAATTCTTAAAAGCACATGAATTGGATATCGAGAATTCCATCTGTTCTTCCGATTGAAGGACGGGTAATGAGATCTTGACAAACCAATATTCTTGAGAGAGATACATGTTGACATAATGTATCCTGAAGTTGTAGTCCATCTGTGCATGCATAAGCCTACACCCTGCCTTAAGTCATATCACTTCCGGCGTGAACTCGGTATTATTTTCCTAACAGAACTTCTTAAGATCTAGTTCTCTTCATATTCTGTGTTCAGATAGGTAAAGTCTAGTTCAATTAAGCAAAGGGAGAAAAAGATTCACAACCAAAGCATAGCTTACTAACATTGTGTAGCACATGACCACTTCGAAGTAACAGCACACATAAATAGGATACCTGTGTTCTATGTGGCAAGCTAGCCCAAAACTCTAAGTTTGGAATTGCCTGAAAAATTAGTGGGAAAAACACCCATAATGTTAGACAACCAGCAAATAATGAAGCAGCCCCAACAATAGATTTTGTAAATAGCACATTAAATAACAAAAGGAACGCATATGCCTCTTTGTCAAAGTATATAGAGGTCCTAATTGAACCTTTGACCTTTGTATTTCAACAAAACACACTATCCAAAAAAGATTAGAGAGGGTTCGTTCCCTAAACAGCAACGCAAGACAATTCAGAATAAAATTAGTAGGTATCTTAAAGTTCTAGAATTTCCTCAACAGAAGGTGATGCGATCAATGAAAGATGTGAACAAAGAAAATGAACTTAAAAAATCATCTATGTTAGCAAGTACAAGAATGAGCTGCATAACAAACAATTAAAATGCTACACCTAGCACCCATGCAAAAGAATTTTCCATTGTCTCACTGTAGGTGTACAACAAAGTTCACTACATGAAGTGTGAGACTATCAGGTAAACCATGTGAGGATTAGGATGATAATACCTTTAGACATAAGAGTGTCTTGCATTAGTGTACTACGAGTGAAATTCTGATAAATAAGGCATATAGCAAAGAAAGGAAAGTAACAAGTGAGTTGGAAACATACATCTATACCATGAACTCCCAGCGTAAAGTATCTATACATTGTACCAGCAAGTAGATACCCTCCAAAGAGACACAGGCTTCTGTAATTCAGATAAACATGATATCAGAAAATGAAGATAGCATTGTCAGAGTTAAATTACTTGGACAATATATGTTTCACAAACATTTAAAGGACTTAAGAAGGAGATAAGAACCTCACATTATCAGGAGGACACCAAACCAACCCCATCCATGTCCATGAACGTATATTATTTTAGCACAGCCAGAAGGATGCCTCAATGATGTAGCCTGAAATTATGACACACGAGATGATATTCCAGATGATATTCCAGAGTCCCCCAACCATATCAATGCATCTAATAAACCTTCACCATCACCTATTCTTTTTAACAGTCATATAAGCAGAATAAAACAGGCATCTTTAGCTGATCTTCAATTATTGTGAATGCACTGGAACAATGCCCAGGTCCTGATATCATTAAAAGCGTATATTGACTGACTCTTCACTTCTCTAGCTAATCCTGCACCAACGATCCTGCTATTTGATCATGACTTCACTATTATAGTTTCTGTCAATTGCTCTGGATAAAGAAGAAACTATCAGAAACCACTTGATGCATTCCCAGTAGAACTATGATGTTGGTGATGATAAAGAACCAGAAAACAGTCTCATCCTCTAAGCATTGCATTAACCATGGAAACCAGAACTCCAGGACCATGAAGAGAGGAAAAGGACACATGCTCATGTCATTTTGCTAGGATCATGCATACATCCTCTCTTTCCAAATCCTACAAATACATTGTTAACCGCCAAAGAATAAATTAAAGACTTCCAGTTTGTCAGAGCACTCACATAGTCACAAGTCCCAGATTTCTCCAGTAAACTTGGTCCCTGTTGGAGTCACCCAAATTAAAATCTCATATAACAAAGAAACAATAGCAGAGAAAGAAATATACAATCATGTTTTGATATCACTACAGACTCCAAGCAACCATAGTGGTAATGGAAAATTATTACAGTCAGATTCTTACTTGAACTCTACTTGGATCACATATGATGGATACAGAAAGTGAACAATTAGACTCGCCACCATCACTCGTCATCTTGACAGTGACACCACTGTGTGGTTTCTTCTGATCTGCGAGAGTCAAGGTGAAAACAACACGAATCAATATCTCAATCAAATATTACACTTGCCAAGCACAGGCAATAGCTATACTGTAAATTTTTCCTACAGCTGCATTAATACACATAAGCACATATTAGATATAAATATTTTTAACCGTGCAAACATATACAGCAACAGATTGAAAGGGGGGCCAGCAGGGGCCCTGGCAGCCCCAAGCATCTCCAATGTGCCTAGAAGTCCAGGGAGATCAGGCCCAATAACCACTGGACTGAACCAGCTAGTTCAACTGGTTCGACTGGGCACATGCTGGTCATTTGGTCCAGATTGAAAATATATCAAAAAATTAATTATCAAATAAGAGATACTTATCTCACCTATGACGTTAACATAAGTGCTAGCTGCACGCCCGATTGTCTTGCATACTGGGTAGCCTGCATTTGTAAGTTCAATACAATTTTTTATGCTATGAGACACAGCAATAAATATTCAGAATATTACAGAACATCTTTAAAAGCCAAGCATATGAAAAATTTCTCCTGATCCCCTATGAAGCAATGAATTCAGACCAACTATATGCTACAATCAATGGAATTTATTCGCAATCATAAGCCATAATAGACAACTTACAAGGTAATCAACAGGAGGAAAGGAAGCTGCTCTCTAAGTCTAAGTGCTGAATAGTAGTATATGGAAGCTAGTGGCACATACAAAACTAACGAGATACGAGGACTGTGCAAAAACTATAGTTACTGGGGACTAGAATAATTCCTTTTGAGCCAGTGATAGACAGAAATTTGCTCAGCCACAACATAATGCAAATATTGATCCGTTATGTAAAAGGAACCACAGTCCCCTGTCCAAGCAGCAAAGCTACAAAGGTCTCATTGTATAAAAGATGGATGCACTGGAAAGCAGCAGAGTTCGTACCACCAACATCATCTGTCGCAAGAGCACTGCACTCCATGCCACAGCGTGAAGGACCTCCACAATCCTGTAGCACAAGTGCTGCAGTCAAGCTACAAGAGAATTCAGGAAAGCCTCTAAATAAATATAGGTCCAAGGAGAATTTCCAAATCAAAGAACTTGAGAAGTTACCGAGCAGTCGACGCATCTGGGCAGGTCATGATTGAATATCATAATGCCGCAGAGCTGCTCAAGAGAATAGATGTCCAGAGCTACATCAGTAAATCAGCTAGAACTCATGTAAACGACCAACTTTAAAGGCTCTTGAGATCTGTATCTTGCATAGAGAGAAATATAGATCCCTATAGTGGAGTTTACATGCATCAAAGTGCAAAAAACTGAAGCCTCGCATCGAGCATTCTTATGGAAAAATAAAGAAACAAAATGTGACCTGTTGGAGACAACCTGAAACCAGAGCACAGTATCATTCGCTGCCACTTTGTAGAACCTGCACCGCATATACAGAAGAATTGTAATAGTTCTTCTGAGCCAAATTAATGTGATTGATGTGCATTTATACAATTATACAGGCACAAAAAAATCGAAAGTTACTTCTTGCATTTGAACACATGATAAGCTATTATGTACGCTTCAAGTTTAGTTCAAATACACTCGATGATGACCTAGCTTAGGGTGTGTCTACCAGCTAATTGAGCCTAACACGCCAGAGCTCAGTTCATGATAGCGACCTCTATCACAGTTCATTAGATAACCTTTAAATGCCACAAACAAATCAAGTCCAGCTAAAATTGGCCAACAAGGGGTCCACCTGAGTAAATCACGAATCCGACACAATGAACTGGCAGATCTAACGCGACACTCTCCGAGAAAAATCTATGACATCTACGCCCAAACAACTGCAGTGCCACGACAGTACACTAGACGCGTTGCAATCGCAAATAAACTTCAATCAATACCGACGGTGTGCTAAACTACGCCAAACACGTTGCAATTGCGACACTAACTGGACGAGCTACCTACTAGTCGCAGACGCTCTCAGTGAAATTAAGCTCGGTGAAGCGGGAGAGGAAGTGCGGGAGACGCCTTACCCGTCCTCGCTGAGCACGCCGTGCGGGAACTTCGGGATGGGGGAGGCCAAGCTGTAGTTGTAGAGCCTGTCGCGGTCGGCGAAGCTGAGCTCGCACGTCGCGGAGGCCGAGCTCGCCGCCGCCGGCGACGCCACGGTGCAGCTCAGGATCGCCGCGAGGAGAAGAAGAAGCAGCAGCGGTGCCGCCACCAACGAGCCGCCGCCGCCGCGGCGAATCGTCTCCATTGCCTCCGGGCAGAGAGATCTTCGGGCGAGCTCAGCCGCTCGATTCCGTCATGGGAGTTTCGCGGAGGATCGAGAGAGGAAACCCTGAGAGCCGAGAGAGTGAGGTGGCGCGGAGGGAGACAGGCGAGTGTTTCCAACGGGGAATGAGGGGGGAGACCCGAAGAACGTTCGGTCGTTTTCCGCGATATTTTAATGATCGCGAGACGGCTGGGTTAAGTTCTTCTTTTTTTTTCTTTTTATAATCATTGATTGATAAGTTGTGGCAAAAAAATTAATGGACGCGATTACAATGGCCTTTAAGTCCAGCGCATCTCGGAACCATCAATCGAGGTCCCGCTGTCGACCGTAAAGGTTGTGCGCACGAGTGATGCCATCAGTAGTGATTTTTGTTACTATTTTCAATTTAATCCCCAAATTTTCAAAAATCTGCTCAACGTAGTTTTTTCATTAATTACACTTTGGCTCCGTAATAAATCACAAGTTGCCAACAAGCTACCATAGCCTTCGAGACTCATTGCGAGAAGTTATCATGACTGCCTTTTTATCGCAATCGGTCATCAATTCTCATAATGAAAAGTTGATACCAATTGTTATAACTGTCGACATGACCTCTCATTATGTCTTATCTTTCAAATGTGAGTCAAAGTGTAACAACCTCATATTAGGTCGCACATACTTTTGAGGCCTCAACAACTTGGGATATGAGATGTGAATCCTCTAGTTCGAGGCACATAATTTTAGGTTTGAGGTGTCGTGGTCTTTCTCATGTGTCAAGGAGAGAGGATGTGAGAGAGAAAGAAGTGACGATGATGTTGATTTGGGCAATTGTTCTTGTATGTTTCATTTGCGGTGGAGCTAGTTTATCTTCTTGGCGATGGCCGCCGCCAAGTTTCAAGCTAGTGGTGATGGTTGAGTTGGTGGCAAAGTTTGAGCGCAACAGCAAAGGATTGTAGCTAGGTATTGCACAACATAATAGCGACGTTAACCAATGCTATTATTTTTAATAGAAGGATTTGATTATAACAAATCTAGAAAATTCAAAATTTCATTAAATACTGAATAAAAGTTCATAGATTATTTATGCATATTATTATCTTTTATGTGTATGATTATTAGAGTACATCATTAATTTTTTTTTTAATGTTCACCTTTTCTATTTCAAGCAAAATTAGGGTCACGCCACTAAGTTCTATCTTCATTTAAAATATATGAAAATTTGACCTCCAGAAGTAATGTAAGAAATTCTAGTTAGTGTTATAGATGTCAAGTTATTATCTTCACGCATCAATTCGGTAGTACGATCTAGGAGATTAACTTTTCTGTTGTTTACAGCTAATTTGAGGCATTGTTTTTTTTTTTTTCATTTTTTATTCCCCGCGTGAAAGCCAAGCTGCTTTGACTCGTGCGCGTTCGACTATGAAGCTATTATTCCCCTTGTAGAACGAGGAATATTGGTAATTTGGAATTTCTTTTCCCTCGAGATATATTTAAGTGCATTCCTGTTCTCACCCCCCCTCCCAAAAATAAAACAAAAAAGTTTATATTTGCTAAAACGTGGATAGAATATTAAAACCTTACTCGATATTTGTGAACGGTGTAGTTTGTATGTATTTGAAAGAATCGATCGAGTTAGATATTCATGCCCACTGTATTTGAAGGCAAATTCGAAAAAATAAAGAAATTGCGGAGGAGAGTTTCAACTGCTGAATTTTTTTTGCAGAAATGGACAAAAATCATGAAAATCCATACGGATCGTCAAAAAGCTAAAAATCATTGAAAATTGTTTCCTTTTCTTCCTAAGTCTCACTTATTATACCCCCCACCCCCCAAAAAAAAAAGAACTGTACAAGCAAACATACATTAATTAACTAATCTAACTTATTCGAGTATTAGTTGAATTCCAAATCGTGCTTATGCAAATCCCTGTTCATTTAATTCTTAAAATAAAATTAGAGACAATTACTTAGAACCCTCGGGAACTTTTAAGCTGTTGGGTATAAATTGAACTTCGAAAAATTACATAATACTCTTAAAGTTTGACACCGTTGTACATTAGTCTGCAAACTTCGAAAAATTCCACATTAACCCCTGAAACTTAAATGCATTTGCAACTATTTGTTTTTCTATCTGCATAGTTATAAATTGTTAATCGAAAACCCCCCATCTCATTTTCCTTGAGTAAATAATAGATTAATGAAGCTGAGGGAGTAATATGTAATTTTCCAAACTTCGGACCCCATTGTGCAACAGCACCGAAGTTCGCGGGGATTTTGAGCGTTAAGCCCATGAAACTTGATCGAGGCCCGGCCCAAAGGCATGAACGTAAGGTCGAACGACGCCGCGGCAAATTTCGTAATTACGGAGTAAATTGAAGTCCTCAACAGCCAAAACTGCGGAACTAAAGAAACCCAAGCCGAAAACCCTGAGGCGAAGCAAAACGGCGCAGTGCCGCAACCGAAGCCGCGCGCGCCGAGATGGAGGACGAGCCCAGCGACGGCGACCGCAACCGAGCTTTGACCACCACGCGCTTCTCCGACCTCGAGCCGCCCCTCTCCGAGCCGGTCCTCGAGGCCCTGAGCCTATCCGGCTTCGAGTTCTGCACGCCGGTGCAGGCCGCCACGATCCCCCTGCTCTGCGGCTTCAAGGACGTCGCCGTCGACGCCGCCACCGGCTCCGGCAAGACTCTGGCGTTTGTCGTCCCTCTCGTGGAAATCCTCTGCCGCTCCTCGTCCGCGCCTCCCAAACGTCACCAGGTTTGGCCGCCGCTCGTTTTAATAGCTTCACCTCGCGTCGCCTGTGAGGAAACGAGCGAAGTGGGTTTCCTGGGAAGTTCGAGTTGTTGTGGCACGGAATCGAGACCGTCGTGGTGCGAAGTGTAGTGATGTTTATCGCGTGAGGAGGTCGGGATGAATGCATTCGATAGAATATCTGCATATGGGTTGTCATGGTCCGACCGAATTTGGCAATATAATGGGTTGTCTCCATGAAAACAATTCACTTCGAGCTCCGGTGTATATAAATGCTAGTGCAACGTGGTCGAGGAAAATGTGCGAATTTCCTATCTGTGCTTGTTTCTGGGAAACTGCTGCATAGCCGTTAGTTCTAATACAGTGTATACGGGGGGCATGTACCGTCTATTGCCTGGTGTTCCGTCTTGGAGTCTTCATGCAATGACTGTTTAGTTCGTCTAAAGGCAAAATGCATTGCTCAAATAGGTTTGGTTTGGAGCATGGTCTGCACTGGTTTGCTGCCTAAAGTGATGCTTCCAAGGGGTTGCTCTTATGAATATACAGTGGATTTCAATAATTAGCTAACAGCTTTAATTTCAAATCTGATTTGCTCAATAAAAATTGGCGTCCTTGCAGGTGTTGGGGATAATTATTTCGCCGACCAGGGAACTATCATCTCAAATCTACCATGTTGCGCAACCTTTCATTTCTACACTGTCAAGTATCAAGTCTTTGCTTCTAGTTGGAGGAGCTGAGGTTAAAACAGACATGAAGAAAATAGAGGAGGAAGGAGCAAACTTACTGATAGGTACACCTGGGAGGCTGTATGACATTATGGATCGGGTGGATACCTTAGATTTTAAGAATCTTGAGGTATGTATGTATGCATCATCTTGTGTTACTTTTGTGCCATTCAATTATGATAAGCTTGTCAAAAGAAATGGCTAACATGTGTGCTGCGCTGCCCAGTAATTAAATGCTACAGCTTATTGGTACATCTTGTTGGTTGTACCAGATTCTAATTTTGGACGAGGCAGATAGGCTCCTGGATATGGGATTCCAAAAGCAGATAACTTCTATTGTATCTCGCTTGCCCAAACTTCGTCGAACTGGTCTTTTTTCTGCTACTCAGACTGAGGCAGTTGAGGAGCTGGCTAAAGCTGGTTTGCGGAACCCGGTGAGGGTCGAAGTTCGAGCAGAAACAAAACAACAGGATGATTCGGCATCGTCACGGGATGCAGCCCCTTCAAAAACACCTTCTGGCCTGTTCCTTGAGGTACTATGCTCCTCTTCAGTTTTAGTAAGAAAAATTTGTACTCCTTTTAATTCTCATTTAATCTGATAATATTTAATCTGATAATAGAGATGACCATTTTCGATGGTGTGTGTTGCTATGAATATGAAGTAAGGTAATAATTGAACATGTACATTTGTGGATTCTGAGCCTCTAATAATTGGTCATGTAAGTTTGTGCATGGGGGTCCAAGCAATCCTCCTATACTTCATTCCAATTCTTTTGTTCATGGATCTTGATTCGTACTTAATTTGCAGTATTTGGAGTGTGAAGCAGACCAGAAACCGTCACAACTCGTTGATTTCCTTACGAAGAACAGGTCCCACAAAATTATTGTGTAAGTCAGTCATTGTTGTAAAAATTGAGAAGCAATGGATGCCTTGTTGTTGCGAGCCACCAAGTCATCTCATGCTGAAAAATAACGTGCTTACTTTGGCAGTTATTTCATGACTTGTGCCTGTGTTGACTACTTGGGAGTAGTTCTTCCTTGTCTATCAGCTTTGAAAGGTCTTTCTTTGGTTCCTCTCCATGGGAAAATGAAACAGGTAAACTAATGCTGTTTTAGGGATTTGGTATACTGATTTTGATTCTTTAACCTTTCTTTTTTATGCTCTATAGATTGCAAGAGAAAAGGCATTGGCTTCATTTACGTCACTTTCAAGTGGCGTTCTCCTATGTACTGATGTTGCAGCTCGTGGTCTGGATATTCCGGGTGTTGATTGTATAGTGCAGGTCTGTCGGTCTCGTGTTTACCAAAATGTCATTGATTTTGTGATTGTTAGTTTTCATTTGGTTAATCAGCATTATTGCTGTTTCATTAAGAACAAAAATCTTGTCATTTTGTTTACCACTGAGATTATCTTCCACTTCCCAACTGTTAATCATTTTGAATGGATTTTTGTATCAAACCTAGACTAATACACAGGATATCTAATTTATAGAAGGATAATTCTCTTATAGACATTTAAATGATTATCTTCCTTGTTGTTTTGCCAGTATGATCCTCCTCAAGATCCAAATGTTTTCGTACACAGAGTTGGGCGCACAGCTAGGCTGGGCAGACAAGGAACTGCAATTGTGTTTTTGTTGCCTAAGGTTTTAATTGCTATTTTATAACTTCTCATCTGCAAAATTTTGAATTAACTTGTTCCCTAAAATGACCACATCTCTGTTCCTTGTATTAATTCAGGAGGAATCCTATGTTGAATTTTTGCGAATAAGAAGGGTTCCTCTCCAGCAAAGGAAGTGCAATGATAATGTGCTTGATGTTGTTCCCCTGGTAAGCATGGTTAAGATCATAGTGATGGCTGCAAGATTATGGCCATACATTCTTATTGTCAATTTGATGCATCTTTCCTTTTGTTCTTGTGTTATTATCCTGATTTTTGCTGTCTGGTCAACTTTACATGCACATCTTTGTGATGTGTGGATGTGAGTATGGTGCAAGAGTTGACAAGTGTGCTTCCTTTTTCCTTTCAATGGTCCTACTAGAAGTGTAATATTTTAATGTTTTCTTATAATGTCTACTGCCAGTGTAAGAAACAAGTCACAGTTTCTCCATTGGAGAGTCTACAAGTGGATAGCCCGGTTACATAACCATCTTTAAGCACAGGTGTCATCCATCTAATGGTGAATGTGAAAAAAAAAATTTACACTAGCAGTGGACCTAATAATAGTCCTATCTTCATCACTATAAAATTTTGTATCACTTCTTCCGAAGTTTTCTTGCAGTTGATCTTAGCATAGAATATATTTTGGTATCAGATGCGCTCTGTTGCAAAGAAGGACCGTGATGTTATGGAGAAAGGAGTTAGAGCGTTTGTCTCATATA
Organism: Corymbia calophylla; assembly: GCA_014182845.1. NCBI lineage: Eukaryota > Viridiplantae > Streptophyta > Magnoliopsida > Myrtales > Myrtaceae > Corymbia > Corymbia calophylla. The sequence goes on along the minus strand of CM024699.1, from coordinate 35,682,797 downwards.
TTCGAGCTTATAAGGAGCACCACTGCTCTTATATTTTCAGGTCAGTAAGAATTTTCAGATGTGGGAAATAAGGACTTGGCCTAGTTCCGAACCATGAACTTGGATTCAACTTTTTTCTTCTCTCCCATCTTATTAAGAAAGAAGGATAAGAACCTCATTCGATTCCTATCTTCCCTCTGTCCATATGTATGGTTTATGCTTTTCTTAGATGGAAAGAACTAGAGGTTGGGAAGTTGGCGATGGGATATGGCTTGCTGCAGCTTCCTGGTATGCCCGAGGTGAAACACCATTCACTTTCCACGGAAGGCTTCACTCCAGTTGAAGACATTAAGTTGGAGGAAATTAAGTACAAGTAAGAAAGTTTTATGCCTAATCATGCTCTTTTCATGTTTTGCTTATTCTGTTTTGATACTCAATGAGTTGGGGGAGTACTTGTAGCTTACGCCCCTATGTTAAGAGCATGCATCTAAATCTTTGCACTCTGTTTCCTTAATACATTGCGACCCTCTTTCTTTTGATGTGAACAAATATTCTCTCTGTCCCAACGAGTTTTCTGATCTTTCTGTCGAAACTCTACATCTAAACATCACCTCTACTGGAAACATTGTTGATCATATTGAGCTGAAATTTTCAAGTATAAGGTGAAAATCAACTGTTCTTTTGTCCAAATAATTCCAGATGGCTCGCTTTCAAAATATTTTGATAATTAATTTCATAACTTGTTTATTTAATGGGTAAAAGTAGGTCTTCCCCTGTTCCTGCTTGCAATTGCAGTAATGTTTTCGGATTGATACTGTCCAGGGACAAATCTAGGGAGAAGCAGAGGCAGAAGAACTTGCAAGCTAAGAAAGAGGCACCACAGAAGGATCCAAAAACCCATAGGCCGAACAAGAATGCAAATGCTTCATCCAGTGTCATGAGAAAGAAAACGGCAAAACAGAGACGGGCAGCTCAGACAATTGAAGATGAAGATGAGATGGCTCAAGAGTATCGCCTTTTGAAAAAGTTGAAGAAAGGAACTATTGATGAAGATGAATATGCCAAGTTAACAGGGACAGAAGATTTGCTTTGAATTGGTTGGCCTAGCCATCTTAATTTCGTGAAGGGGTTGAGACTTGAGACAAGGTTCATGTTGAGACTTGGACAATGTAGGCATCTGCATGACAAGCAAATGGAGGGAAGGTCAACTTTTTCCTAGAAAGGCTTGAAACTGACAACATGAAGCCCCAAATATCGGGTTCAGAATCTCTGGACGACCATCAACTTCACTGGCAGCCATTGATGCAAATGCCTAGGGGTTAAGAGTGGAAGGACCTCAGTTTATTTGGGATCGCAAAAGGATACCCTTGTTCGGATAAGTCTGGTGGATGAAGAGTATGCATGACCGGAACCAGAAAGAACCATGTTTCACTTCGGGGCTTTTAAGTCATAGATGTAAAGCCTCCAAGCAAAGCTAGGTAGTTCTTGGTAGAGTTTGATTGATTTAGGGTGGTGATAGTTTTGCGTTTCTTAGGAAGAAGCATCGTGCCTTGAGAAAGGGTAATTAAACCTGTAATCTGTTCATGATAGCATGAGAAATTAACCCAAGTGTATTGTTCCTTTTTCCTTTTATTCCAGTTGTTTATGGGAGTTGGAAGGTGGTCGACCCGTGACTCTGATTGCTACCCAATTGATACACAGAAGAGCAAGCAATCGAAATTTGTCGTTGCGATGGTACTTTTTTTTGTAACTTTTTTTATATCATACTTCTCTCTTCTATGTATGTGTATGTACGGTGCTCACGGGGATTGAACCCCAGACCTAGTACTTTCCGCCCCACCCGCTAAAACCTTTACCAGCAGAGCCGCATGCTTGTTGGCATAGTATTTCTAGATTAATTTTCAAGGATGTAATCATGCTACTGATAATTGGGAACAGAGGAAGAACAGAGACAGTTCCTTCTCCCCAACCGAAAGCACTGGGATGATAATCGGATAATGCAGTGCGCAATATGGACATTGCCGCTACTCATTTCTTGCTCAACTCAAGCAGCCAAAGCAATATAGTTCATGGAAGCATAGAAAGCATTGGCAAGTGACTCTGACCTGGACGATAGCGTCTTACGCACTTCCACCGCCACATCGCATGATACTGATGAAAAGGAGGTTTTCAAAAAGTCAAATAAGGAAAGAAATTTCTTACTTTCCATATATTGGAGACGATATGCTAAAGTGTGTTATGCTTGTCACACATCTTAAATCATAACGGATGTGACTGTCTTAATCAAAGGTGCACCTTAAGTCTTACTTGTTAGACGCTAAAAATAACCCAGATAAATGGACTAGTGACGCACAAAAACTGACACAAACATCACCTGGCCACCAAACAAAATCCAAGTTAGAGCCATAATGACCCAGAATGTGGTGAGTTGGCGACATTGAAGTGGTGCTAAATGGACTAAATTTGAGAATGATTCTCAGATGAACGTAAAGTGATTGATATTATTCCACCAGGGCTAGAACTTCTTGTTTCCGAAGGCGAATCTATCAAACTTGATCAGCCATTAACAAGTAATCCTAATGTAGGTGGATTTGGTCAAGGAGATGCGGAAATAGTACTTCAAGATCCATTCCGTGTCCAAGGCCTTTTGTTCTTCTTGGCATCTGTTATTTTGGCACAAATATTTTTGGTTCTTAAGAAAAAACAGTTTGAGAAGGTTCAATTGTCCGAAATGAATTTATAGATTCGCGGATTTCCAATATCAAATTCGTAAAAGAATCAAATTTTGGTTTTTACAATTATATATGATTCAAAATTATGAAAAGCTTTTTGCTTGTTTCTATTCCAGATGTCGATATCATACCAAAACGAGATTTTGTTTTGGAAGAAAGACGGAAGAGGTTTCCGATATTTAGATTAGCGAACATAAGTCCCTTAGGCTCATTCGCCTTTTTGGACTTGATCGAATTGAGAATTCGCAACTATCCAATCACGACTCCTCTCGTGGCTCATTTTCCTTGTAAAGGACTGCCAATTTGGCTCTTTTCAAACAATCCCGAGCCATATGTGGACCATCACAAAATAAGCATTTGTAAGTATGTACCTTCCTTTGTCCCCTGCCGCTCGACTCCACTTGAGCTTTAGGACGGGTTGATGATGGGTTGCCTCCATTCGGGCGATTGAATTTGCCACGAACTCTCCCACCATTGGGCTTGTCCTTCGGACGAGTCTGACTTGGTTATGGAAGGCACCTTGTACTCTAGAAGGGACTCAACCACAGTTATGATCATTGTGAGGTCCCCTACGTTATGTTGTTTGAGCTATTGTTTGGTCTACAGCTTGAGGCCACTCATGAATTGGTAATACACTTCCGTATCATTCATCAAGGGGATTTGAAGTAGCAACTTTGAAAACTGATTCACGTAGTCGTGCACTCCGCCCTTTTACTCAAGGTGTTTTAGCTCATTGCAAGCGTCCTCCTCTGCATAAGGGGGATAGTAGTTTTGTCAAAATTCTTCGATGAATCTAGCACATGTCATGATAGGATACGCACTCTTATTATCCGACTAACGATGCCACCGCAACAATGCATTATTAATTAAATACATAAGTGCAGTGTTTACCCGTGATACGTCGACGTTGATTCCCATGGTTTGGAAGTACCATTCCATGTATCATAGGATGTTGTCCATGTCCTTGGCCACCACGAGCCTTTGAACTTCTTCGGCTTGGGTGCATATGTCCATGGGCTAGCTTGCACAATGACCACTCCGTTCACACGTGCCACTTCCAATTTAGCAAGCTTCCCTTGAGCTATGCTAGTTCTGCACGCATGGTCGCCATCATGGCTTCCAAAGATTCATCTCCTCATCGGAGCTCTTGCATTAGGGTTCCTAGCACCTCGTCTCGGAGCTCTCCCATGCCAATCTTGAGCTCCAGCACCTCGGCCACGAGCTCTTCCCTTTCGGTTTCCACTCCCTCAATAGTAGTCTGGATGAGGTCATCAACTGATTCTTTGGACATTAGTGACAAATAATTCTATCTTTGTCATTCAATTCTCTAAGTTTCCCATAGCATCTCTTAGACTCAAAACGGCATGGTTCTTTTTCACCTTAGCAGGACCCTTCTTAGTGGCCCTTCCATGATCTTCACGGTTATCTCCCGCAACGATCATAACATCATAACATGAATCGGCCATTGCACTTAGAACGAACTTGCTTTGATACTATTTGTCATTGGCCGATCGGTCTAGCATTCCTTAACCTATGCAACCTTAGTATTCTCTTAAGTAGCCTTACTCACACTGGACTCACAAGGATCTTAGAGAGAGAGAAACTCTTAGAGAAAAAAGCTCTAAAACTTGTATTTACTTATGAATGAGACGATATAATGAGAGGGAACATATCCCTATATATACAAATACAAGATAACCGTATTCGTAGATCTCTTTTTGATCTAATGGTGGAGATCACATCTCCCCAACTACCATCTACTTGCATTCATTACTTATACATACATTTATCATATTGCCGGCCCTCAAGAGCATTTTAGAACACTTGATAAACCCTAGAACTTTGGGAGATTGGTTGAGGATCGCTTGCTTCAAGGATCAGTTGTAGCCTCCGTACAAAACCCCCTCGGATTGCTCATTTCTTCTAGCCGTACACATCTTAATGAAAACAGATTTGACTGTCTTAATTAAAGGTGCACCTCAAGTCTTACTTGTTAAACACTAGTTATAACCCATATAAATAGACCAGTCTAGATGCGCGAAAACTAGTATAGGCATCACTCGACCACAAAAAGACACTAGTTCGAGCCATAATGACATAAAATGTGGCGAGTTGTCGACATTGAAATGATGCCAAATGGACTAAATTTGAGAATGATTCTCGGAGGCCGAAACGAGATTTTGTTTTGGACGAAAAGACGGAAGAGGTTTCCAACCGTATCTCCCTATCTTGTCCCCACAACGAAGCAGAAATGGAAGTTGATTAGATGAAAATAAGATGACTTTTTCTCTCTTCTTATGGAGCTTTTAGGTGAAAAAAGCTCCTCCTTTTCTTATGAGTGTTAATTTGTCCTCAATTTCATTTGACTCTCCATGAGATCTTCACTGCTCCCACTAAATGAGGTTCCATGCACTGAGCCCCATTAGGCACATTCACGGTAGCTAATTTCTTGCAAGTGGTCATCATCAGGAGCTCCTCGCCCGTGAAGTTGCACAGGAACGGCTCTCGATCCCTCGCCTGGATATGAAAACCAAACGTTTCTTTCGTTGACCCGCATGCATCATGCCGCCATCATTAATCATGGGACTTTTTCCTCATTTTACATATGCTTCTTGTGACAACAAAATCATTAGCCGTTTGAACTTACCCATAAAGTGGGGGAAGCAACCAGGAATCTGCTCAAAGATCATCTCCCGCTCAGTATGATACGAGAATTGCCCACGAAATAGCGGCGAAAACTGATAATTAGACTCGGTCGGGACGATTGGTATGAACTTCTCTGTGCATCGAGTTGTGTGGCAACCATTGCTTTTCTTTGTTCCTGCAGTTGATGGATTTAATGGGGCAACGGAGGGAAATTTTTCTAAAAATTTCCCTCCTGTCTAAAAATTTCCCTCCTGTTTGACTTGAGAAGCCCTTCCGTATTTATTAAAAACCAAAAAAAGAAAGAGCTGTTCAGGAATCTTTGAGTCAGTTGTCGCTTTTGTCGTTTCTTACCTTCGATGACATAATGTTTGATTCGACATAATATTGTATTTGGAGGGTGGAATTCTTATTTAATAAAAACCAAGATAGGGTACACTAATAACATAGGCAATCAGAAATTTATTCGTCTTCTTGACGTCCTTCGCAATCCCACGAACGCGCTGAGAAAATTCTCTTGCACTGGCATTCACGTGAACATACTAGAAAACTGTCTTTGTTTTATGTGCTGTCTCATCGAGCTCCTCCTATTTGTAATCATAACCATTTCGTGTTTTACTATTTATCTTGCAAAAGATGGTGGTGCAGAGAATGATGCCGAAGATCTTCATGCTCATCGTAAAGAAACCTTAGTATCAAGTTGGTGGAGGAGCTATACAGAAACTTTAAATGATTTAACATACGTAATTTGAATTATAGTGCTTGCAATACATAGATAGATTTACAAATGAAAATTGAAGCATAGCATTCAAAATTGTGTGATAATTTGAACTTCAAATTTTGAAGTGCGTTTGGTCTCAATTGACTAAAATTTTCTTTTCTTTTAGAATTGTGCATCTCAAGAGACTTGGTAACGAAGGTTTGTCGCTATTCACATCTCTTGGACACGTACAAAGCCAACTTTGCTGGGGCGAAAGTCCAGATGAAATTCCTTTTCTAAATATCGCTGCTTAATAATCATTCTTCTTCACTCAATGCTTATACTACCGCAATGAAAAAGCCCTAGATACATGTGTAGTTATGTCTTCGGAGTTATTTTGAATTTCAATATTCAAATCCACCGACTGGCCACTATCTTTCACGTGTTCCCCCGCTGATGATCTTGATTGTTAACCAGTTGCTTGCCTTTATTCATATAAATTAATAGCCTTACAAAATATAGAAAACCTTGCTCATCAATTCCATCTCACATGCTAGCGTTGACCCATCAACTTACTTCTGTTCCAAACTTAACACATTATTTTATAGTACCAAGTGGTGGTGTAGCTCTTCAGCATAACTCCCATGAATTAGTCAAAATCCTATAGTTAAACTGCACTGTTCCCGAGTAAGAACATCAAGAGAGAGATTCTCCATTTGGTCTTTTTCTCTCATATAGAACATATATTATACTTATATATGTTGCTAGGCATTAATCGATATACGTGCTGTGGCAATCTCAATTATGATTAAGGAAGAAAAGGGCCATAAAGAAACGAGCAAACACAAGTTTTATTCATTAAGAAACCATGTCATGTCCAAAGAAGCTCTCTCTCTTGAGAGACTCATGAGTTACATTGCTGGAGTTGGACGCCAGGTTAAAGTACTGAGGGAGGTTGTTGTGGAGGAGGAACGACTTGTCGTCAGAGCCGTCCATCGGTACGACTGGGGATGGCATGGCCATGGGCTCTTGCTGGACTTGTATGCACAGGATCTCGGCCTGAGCCACGGCAAGCTGCATCTGTAGCTGAGCCACCTGGTTTTGGAGGTAGGAGATGGCGCCAACACATCCGTACACAGGGTCTCGGACTCTCGCATTGGCTTCGTACACAAGGCTGTTCACCGCGTCAGCTCTCTGATGCACGGGTAGCTCCTAGAGAATTTCACAAAAAGGATGTCTGATCATTAAAGATACAAATGAAGATTGATATGGAAGTATATATTCATCAAGAACGAAGTTTGAAACCAAGTTCTTTCCCATGGAAGTTTTCAAGTAGGAAAAATGTTTGTTCAATCGCAAAGACATAAAAAAGGAAGGAAACTAGGTCAACCTATACCTGGGATGTTTCAACAAGTAGCTAGGGCAAGAGATTGATCTCGTTATCAACCTTTGAAGATGTTTTAAATTGTTTTGAATCAAAAGCTGAAATATTTAGGCAAAGGAGTTGATAGACGGTCTTGAAATGTCCTTTTGAGCAAGATCATAAATTTGCTGAACATGGGGTTGAACAAGATTGATCTATGCATGACCGGGAATGTTATACCATAGTTTGTAATACCATTGCCATCGGTTCTTTATATACTCCGATATCATGTTCGAGTATTAATTCTAAATCTTGAACACATATATATTAATAAATATGGATGACTTAACATAATTTCAAGATCATTTTACCGATCAGCAACCTCAAAGAACTGTGCAAATGCTTAAGAATTGAGAAGGGTTCCAATTTTTTCTTTTTGGCTTCTTGGGGGAGAGAGAGAGAGAGAGAGAGAGAGAGAGAGAGAGAGAGAGAGAACCTGCAACATTTTGCTGATGTTGCTCGCACCGAAGACCTTGTGGACAATGGCGAAACGGTGAGGATCATCAGGAGGAAAATAAGGAGCGAATATGCAGCCTTTAGCGCATCGACGTCTCAGCAACTTGCAAGATGCGCAAGGCGAGTTTCCCCCCATTTCTTCTTCTCTGTGTTTTCAGAAACGAATATGGCTTTTTGATCGAGAAGAGAGAGACAGAGACAGAAAGTGAGAGGGAGAGAGGGAAGTTGGACTTGTTGAGAACGGGGGTCGGCAGGGGATATTTATAATCGCGAACGACGTGTGTGGTCTTTTCCACTCAATCGAAAAAACCAACTTTTTCGAGAAGAACACTGTTTATGTTTGTATTAAGCAAGTGACTATAAGTGTGTGTGTCACTATTATTATTTTATGGCAGGTGTTGATGTTGTGTCTGAGCTTTACCTAATAATCTATCAAGCAAGGTTCAAGTTCTGAAGCAGTACATTTAATGCCTAAGAATCTTTAGGATCCACCCATTTTCAAATTGGCCCTACACTTCCTGTGGGTAAGAAGAGGAAGAAGTCTTGATACATACACAGATATCCTTTCTCTCCTGTTCAGCTTTGAGCTAGCGCTCTAAACCATTCTAGTTAATGCAGCTGATTCATGGTATTAGTACTCGTCCAAAGAAATTGAGACCAATACGACATGTTAAAAGTATATGACTATTCCTGGATTTTTTCCAGTAAAATTAGATAAGTTATTGATGTATATTAACTTTTTCCATGTGTCAATCCATCTTTCAATTAGTAGCAAGCTCCAGCAATGAAGTAAAAGTGGAAGGAACAAATAAAAAAACAATAAGACATGATAAAAAGGGCATGATTCATGTGCTTGATTCATTATCTTAACCTAATGTGATTCTCGTGAAAATTTACAAGATCGTTGTCAACAAAAATAACAGTTTAAAATGTTTAAATGAAGACATGGCTTTCTATGTTCAACTACAATAACCCTCTATCTCACGTGGCTGAAACTTTGGCTTAAAATCAAAGTGCATGTGTCGATAATGTGGGGAAGGCAAATCATGGAGAAATTTGTATGTGCTCCCAAGAAAAAGACATTCCCATTCACCTAGAACAATAATCATAAGCCAAGTATTACATGCATTTCATGGTATTCTTCCAAATTGATAGAACTATACGTGATTGATTTGGATAGATGGAACACACACCCATACTACATACATGAAAGCCTCTCTAAATATGGGCCTTGGGGAACATAAAATACCATACCTCCTACTAATATATTGTGCAATTTTATAACAATACTATCAACTTGATCTAAATATTTAAATTATCAAATGAATGTGTGGTTTGGCAACATCTCTAACAATCTAATCCGGCCGAATAATAAACCATACGTAAGTTGCTGATAAAATGTAATCAATCTGTTGTTAGTCTAGGCAATGGCCCCCCACCCCCATTAAATCAGACTGCTTTGTAGATGAAGAGAAATCCCACCTAATTTGGAGCCTCATAAATCTAACTCAAGTTGGGCAATTAGGGTTGTGTGGTGGCTGCCGAACGCACGCCCGTTTTGTCCAAGTGAAGACGAACGGCTACCCTCGACCGCCGCCAACGAGAGTGATTAGGTGGCCTTCTCCTCAGATGTATGGTCTCCACGTTTCTTTCCTTCTCCTCTGATTAGAGAGAGAGAGAGAGAGAGAGAGAGAGAGGTTATTGCACTTGTTTTCTCGTTTGAGAGACCGGGTATGGTTAAAAACTTTTGAAAGGTTGATAATCACCACGTCTTAAACTGCTCAAAAACCCTAATCTTCAAGAAAATCAAGATCATCAAATGGCGGAGGATCGACGTGAATGTTTGTTAGACAGACATTCACGTGGGTGGGCAATGCATCTCTCTCTCTCCATGGATATAGTTAATGCATGATGGTTTGACTACAATAATCATTAATTCGATCAACTTGATGGTCACGAACCCAAAAGACAGGAGACTGATCTCGTCTCGTGCTGCAACATCCATCGTATATATAAAGTCTAAGATGGGAGCCTACAAGCAGGTGTCACGTTGTTCAACAATATTTCATACATAGTCGATATTTGCTGCAATATTGTACCATTTCGCATGTAAGCTCTACTTTGGTGGATCTTATAAAAATATTATTCTATGCAATAGTTTGCAATATTCTGTGACTCCATCTCTTTTTTTATTGATACATATATATTGTGCTATTGCAACTTAATATTTTATATTGCTAGCCGATGTAAAAAATAGAAATCCTAATTTATTTTTTTTGTGCTTGGCAATAGAAATTCGAGTTATTTCCACTATTATTTTCTAGTCTTTATTAAGTACCATCATATCAATATAAAAAACATGAAGCCGGCCCAAGTTGACCGATGCCCTCCACTCTCATCTTTTCCCTTCAACTGTACAGTCAAAGAGAAAAAAAGAAGGCTTTTACTGGAGATTAGCAATCGACGCATGTTGTACATCATAATTTTATAAATGCCCTATCTACGTAATTTTTTCATCTTCCTTTGGCTTTAAATTCATACGGCCCTTTATATAAATAATTAAAAATACGAATGACAATCATACATCATGTAATTCAATCGAAATTCTACGACTGCATCACATCATGTTTCACACCTGCATCGTTAACATTTCTTCTATACCGCACTAGTGCGTTCGCATCCGTATCGAAAACCTAATGGAATTGCTACTTAGTTGATTTTCAGGAAATCTATTTGATGTTCAAACACCTAGCTCTACAAGGAAACCTACCAAGGGCAATTAATGAGATCCTGACATCAGACCAAGCTTTAGGAATTCTTTAAAGGAAACCCATTTCGAGAGAGGTTATTTTATACGTATGATTATAGATTTCCCTTGCGAAAACCCTAACTCCTATCGCTTTTAAATGCTCTCCGCATTAATTGCCGTCACATGATTCCAAGCTTTCTTTCTAGTCTTCCGAAATAAAACAACCTCTCTTGCTCTTCTCACTGTCTGTCTGGAATCAAACGACTAGATTTTTCTTTTGCTTCTTGCAACAACTTCAAGCCCCAACACATTAAATGCAGATTCGCCTCTATCGTGCCGTGGCCTTTTTGGAATTATTCTCTCAATGAAATCCGATGTCTCGCTGCACCATTTTTGAAGTAGCTTGACCCCAGATCTTCACAGAACCCAATCGCCAGCAACATGCGTGCTTCTATCTTCGGAGCTATAGGGAGTGTTTGGTCGCATCCATCCTTCAGTTTACCCAAAATTTTACCTACCGTTTCATGGAAAAACACCCTTCTTTGGAACTGTTTTCTAGCGTCGATTTGATATTACAAAGTTCATTTCAATCTTCCTACCTTATGATGTTTCTGTCCTAGATTTTGAGCAGAAATTTTCGATGGTGGACAATTCATTCTCCGGTTTATAGCACTGTTTAGTAATCGGATAAGAAATTACTTGCCGACACGACACGAGGGAACCTAAACAATTAAGCAAATCTTAAATAAAAAAAAATGAATTTTTTTTTTTTTTGAACTAAGGTTAATTGGAATCATCACGTCCATACCTAGCGAGGTTGTCTCGCTGACAAGCAATAGGGAGCAGAGCCGTCATTAATGGCCTTTGTCATATATTGTTTCCAAACCCTAAGCTCTCGGAAGATGGAAGACGACCACGATAACTTTAAGAGCCCTTTGTTTGGTTCCTGCGGTCGGAGAAAACAAAAGAGAAATTTCGAACGTGGCTTTCGTAAAAATTAATGTTTGATTAATGAAGCTTATCACTTCTAAAACGCTACTCTTCTTGTTTTACGTGTGACCAATGAACCGAAGACACCTAAGCACGATAAAAAAGTACAATAAATTGATGTATTATAAGCACTTGTTAACAAAACCTTTGATATATAATTACATTAGATTAGATTACCAAGATAAAAACAGACATCTTTCACAACCTTAGGAGGAGGGAGAAAGAAAGAGAAAAACGAGACCTCCAATGCCTTGCATTAAATGATCATCAGCTTCGTGTTCTATGAAAGATTCATTTTCGAGATGCATGGTCTGTTCTCTATCACGGTGCTGGTCGTAATTAAGGCTGTTTACATCGGTAATCTCGCTGCTAATTAAAAAATATCATTGAAGTTATCTTTTCTCCCAAAAAAAAAAAAAAAGAAAAAGAAAGAAAAAGAGAAAAAAAATTGCCCTTCTGGTCGGATTATTTCATTATTTCGGAAGGTGGATGAAACTTGGCGACGGGAAATCAATGAGGCGCATTGTTGTCACGAACGATGCGTTATTGTCATTTTGACCGAAGGTTGAAGAAGCATAGTTCAAGCTCTGCCAAATTTTTTTTTTTTTGGCGTGTTTGATGATAACTTTACGAACTCCAAAGTCTAAAAAAGTTGCTTGCTTTAGTAAATAATTATTAAAAGCACTAGTACGGGCAAGCTCGTGGCAGGAAGTGGACCGTCCGATGCGGAGCCCGTTAGGACTTGGTATTTTTAGATCTTTTAGGCGATTTTATGGGCTTCGATGGCTCGGCCTACAAAACGTTTAGACTGTTCTCAAAAGCCCAAATGCAAATTAGGGTCGGGGTCCGAATGTAGATTCGGTATGTATATGGATACACTTATGTGTGATTCCTTGAGGGCCCGTGCTATGTGCAGGCCTCCCTCTTCGCAACTTATGATCGGTCAAAATTATGATCGAGTATGATGACTTACAAAATTATAATGAAGATATTGCATTTGATTTTTTTTGGGAAAATGATAAAAACAGTCTATGAACTTTGACGTAATATGCAATTTGGTCATAAGCTTTTAATTTGTTTAATGTGATATCTGAATTTTTGGTACATGTTCAATATAGTCTCTAAACTGTATGAAAATATTTAATGTAGTCTATTTCCATCAATTTAAGACTAGGGACTATAGTGATTATTTTCATTTAGTTGGAGAACTATATTAAACATATACTAAAAGTTCCATGGACTATATTAAACAAATTAAAAGTTCATGGACCGCATTGCATACTTAGTTAAAATTCAGAGATCAAATTGAACAAATTAAAAATTCAGGGATCAAATTATACATTGAGTCCAAATTCAGGAACTACTTCTGTTATTGTCCCTTTTTCTTTCTTGAATGCGATATAAGATTGGTGTTTCATTAAAACAAAGTTGTATAATATGCTTTTGACCGTATGAAATTACGATTTTTTGACAAATTAGCGAGGACATGACATAATGCAGTAATGGCGTGTGTGGTTATTATGGCATGACACAGTCAAACTAAAAATCCTTTATAAGTTAACGGGGCATTGCATTCGCTTGGAATTTACTCATTTTGATGCGTTCGAAAAGAAAAATAGAAACTTATATTCACTTAGGTTCTATTTATTTTGCGAAAAAAGTGACATTTTCTGAAAAATATCTTCTAAAATCTTACTTTCTAAAAAAAGTGATATTTCTTGAAAAAAAATGACATTTTATGTTTAGTTGAAATCTAAAAATGAACTGGAAATTTTTTTCCAATGTTTGATAAGAAAATCATATTTGATTTTCCTAAATAGTCACATACTATTTAGATACTAGTGACTTGTGCCTGAAGGGCCAAGGAATTAGGTACAAACACTAGGGTCTCAAGTCCGACATCAATGGACCTTGACTCAAGCTTTAGGGACTTGGACAGAAGGCACAAGCTGGGGCACCTATCTTGGGTACACAAAAGCAAGGCCCAAGAATCAAGTGCCCAGCTCCCTGGTTCCTCGACTCTAGTCCACAAATGTCGAGCTTCATAACCCAATGCCTATACCCAGATTTTTGACAATTGAGCCCAAGTCCATTGAGGCTAGGCCCTAGCACTCGAACTTGAGTCCTCAACATTTTAGCCTTGGTCCATCAAGGCTAGGCTTGAGCCTAGCATGCCATAGTGCTAGAGACCCAAGCTCTAGCGTCAGGGACTCAAGCAAGGCCTTTGTGAACTCGAGCCTGAGTGCTAAGAACCAAGCTTGAGCAACAAGGACTTAGGCATAGCCTTTGTGGACTCAAGCTTGGGCAAGCATTAGGCATGGACATTGGGGTTTCAGGCCTGGCCTCAATGGACTCAAGCAATTGATGGGTACTGAGGCATAGGCACCAAGGTCGCAGGCTTGAGCGCCGAGGATTCAATCCTAGCGCGGGGACCCAAGCATAGGCATCGAGATTATAGACCAACCTTAATGGACCCGAGCACCTGGTCTTGGATGTTGAGGCCATAAGAATGAGTTTTAGGATTCTCGTGCCTAAGTCTAGAGTTCCTGATCCAAGTATCGATAGTTAGTTATATATTTGGAAAAAGATCATTTTTTATTAATATAAGTATTTCGTTTACTCATTTTCCTAAGTGATCCAAACGCTGAAAAATAAGAAAGATGTTTTTCACGAAACAAATGGAGTCATGAATTGTGATTTGATGATATTTTGGTTCTTGAAATCTCATTAAAAAAAAATTGACGATACCAGGATGAAGTTTCCATTGGAAGTGGCATGGATGATGATGAATGCAAGCTTTCTAGGATCACTTTTGTTAGCTAGTCCTAATCCAATGTGGGCATTTGTTGAGTAATGATAATTTAAAGATGTCATGAGTAATTAATATTTTCGAAAGCAAATTATTTGTTATTATATATCCATAACAAGGGCATTTGTTCATAGACCATTTTTTCTAAGGGTTTATTTGTTTGAAGGATAGCCGTTAATTTCACTTTGAGTTTGGATGACAGAAAACTAATCAATTTATAGAAAATGTTTTCGATGAATCGAAAATAATAAGTTTAGATTGGGGGAAATAATTTTCTCTTTTGGCACAAAGAAAATTAATTCTTTTAAAGTACTAAACAAATGAGTTTTGATATATTTAATGAAAAATAATTTTCTTTCTCATTAAATTTTAAAAGTCTTATATGAAATAAAGACGAGATAAACTTTTTAGGCATATAATGGCCCACTCTAATGGAAAATTTGTCTCCTAATCTTTCACAAATCCTCTTCCCAAACAAGGTTTTCTTAATTTTCACTCCCACTATTTTTAACTTCATTCTTTCCCCCAGCTTTTCCAAGTCATATTATCAATTAAAGCGAGTAGTAAGATGCTCACTCACATCTAACATACCGAGACATGAATTTTCTTAGATTTGGGATAATGATCAATTTTATGATTAAGATACATTACTTACATATTTGATTAATTTAACATGAAATTATGAAAAGGACCGTTGATCTATAGAATAATTTATTCATAATTGGAGAGCAATCAAATTTTGAAATCCATACATTTATTTTATTTGCCAAATTATAACACCCTTGATGATGAAGAAAGTAGCTTTTCATAATCTTTCTACTTTTGAAAAGTCTTAAGACTCTAATTCAAGATACATAAAAAAAAAATTAATAAAAAAATTGACGTAGAAGTATTTGAAAACTATAAGTACACAAATATTATTTCTAACTTTTAAAGAAAAAGCGATGATTAAAAGTAGAATATTGAAGACACGCATTTATATATTCACGCAAAATTTCCCATACGGGCTGGGACCACAAGGAATGCAGTTCTGAATCGTCCGATATATCTGAATCTGGTCGACCGGAACAGACGAAGATATCTTTTCGGATCAGCCGCCAAATAAGCATCTTGGGGGTCAACATCGCGAGCATACCCCCGCACGCGATCTCACCGCTCATCAGTCCGCACTATCCAGGTGCTACCCATCCAACGGTCCCATCACTCCACGTCACATCCTCCCGTCCGTTCCACCCGGGTACTTTTATCATTCCCGGGGCTTAGCCTCCTCAACGCAAGAGACACTCTCTACGTGGAGCAGATATTGCATGCGCTCAGATGCATGTGAGTCCAGTTCTTTCCTCTGCGTCGCTCTCGCACCCACTCACTCTCTCTCTCTCTCTCTCTCATCTCTTCAATTCTTCTCTGTTTCCAGGGTCCCCAAATTCACGGCAAATTCACCGCAAATTCACCGTCTCTCTCTCTCTCTCGTTCTCCGCATCCAATTCAGTCGTTTTCTTTGGATACCGTCTTCGTCCGCTCTCGTTCTTGCTCCGATGTCGCTCAAGGCTTCTCGGGTTCTGTCTCTCTTGAACGGGGACAGCGGCGGCACTCTGCTTCCCCTCCCTTCCTCTGTTTCCTCGCCGTTCTTGCCCTGTTCGACGAAACCCTCGACCGTTCGGTTCGCGCGCGGAAGGAATGAGCAGTTTCTGGTGGTCTGCGCGTCGAAAGGAGCCAGCAATCGGCAGTTGAGCGGCGTGGTGTTCGAGCCCTTTGAAGAGGTCAAGAAAGAGCTCGACCTCGTACCAACTTCTCCACATCTCTCGCTCGCTCGCCAGAAGTACTCTGACCAGTGCGAGTCTGCAATTAACGAGCAAATCAAGTAAATGTTTGATCTTATAGGTTTTTTTTTTCTTTTGCTTCCTGATGATGGGTTCGTTTGGCTATCTGTTTCTTTGTATGCTTGGATTGGTTTCACTGCTGTTCTTGTTCTTGTTCTTCAAGATGGGTCGGATTGTTTTCTTGTGTGTTCTTGTTAATAGTCAGTCATTCTTGTATACGCTCTCGCCATTGGATGTCGATGTGCGTGATTCGTTTCATTTCTCTGCAGTGCTTGTTCGAATTCTCGCTAATTTCTTTGCCCGATCAATGACAGTGTGGAATACAATGTTTCGTACGTGTATCACGCCATATATGCCTACTTCGACAGAGATAACGTGGCGCTCAAGGGTCTTGCAAAGTAACTTTTGTCGAATATTGAATCTCTTTTATCACTCGACAGCTTTTCTGTGCTTTTACCTATCTTCACACTGTTTGTTTCTTGACAGATTCTTCAAGGATTCGAGCGAAGAAGAGAGGGAACATGCAGAGATACTAATGGAGTATCAGGTATGCATTGTTACTTCATCTGCTGTTTTGGACTTTTTTTGTTGTGATGGAAGGATAATTCTCAACGGATTTATGCCTGCAGAACAAAAGGGGTGGAAAGGTGAAGCTGCGGTCTATAGTGATGCCTTTTTCGGAGTTCGATCACGAGGATAAGGGAGAGGCACTATATGGTGGGTGACCTTCTAAATTCTATATGACATCCTTCGTATGACATTGCTCTTGAATGTTGGTTTTTCTGCGTTTCTGCATGGACTTGATGATCTGAAAATTGCAAAAGCATAATCTATGCATATGTGCATATTGATACAACTGTGGTCTCCAAACGATTTGTATAAAGTTTGTGGCTTTTCAGTGTCTGGTGGCTTGCTTGCTTAGTTATGGCCTTTCATTTTTAGTTAGTGTGGAATTTACTTAGTGCTTCTGCAGAAACTGACTATGCTATATGGGCTGCGTGAGTGTTAGATTACTTTCAGAAAAGTTACTTATTCTACGCAACTGTTTAAGATATAGCTTTGGCTGGCCAATGACAATTTATAAATAAATCAGTATCATTGATATATTGGGATGGTGATTATAGCTAGAGCCTCAGTCAGATCCCTACTGTATTTAATTCTTCAGATATGCCTTAGATTTACAAGTAGTGTTGGAATTGACCATTAAATTATGTGTGGGGGATGTTGAAGCTGTTCCTACTTACAATGCACCACAATAATATGGACTGTAAGAAATTTTTTGAAAAATAGCTGGGAGGAGGCATACCTATACAGATGCTAGACTTCGACAGGATTGCAGATGCATTGTTCAAGACTCGAATAACTAAGTTTCACCATAGGAGTGTGACTACAAAATTTCTTCTTTCAAATTGCTTTTCTTGCTCATGGCTGGCTTCTGTGCATGTTATGTTTTGCTCTATTTTTTTTTTAATTATTTTGTTGTTTTTTTTTTTGGGTTGGGGGGGGGGAGGGGGAGTCTTATGTTTGATCAGTTTATTTTTCGGTACTAATCGGTACATTTTGTTCAAGTTTACATGAGGAAAACTTCATGTAAACATGCAAGAACCATCTTGGCACATCCTTTTTATCCTGAGCAGATGTGCCTCCCATTCTGCTTTTACCTCTTTCTGTTACCAATGGTCCTTGTGGGAATTTAATTACTTGAATTTCTTGAATTTCTTGATCCAGCTATGGAGCTTGCATTATCTTTGGAAAAGCTGACAAATGAAAAGCTTATGAACTTGCAAAAAGTGAGCATCTATGCTTTTCTTTCTCTCTGCTATAGGATGATGGTGCATGTGATATCGTTTTCCATTATTAGACTAGACTACATCAATTCAGAGAGGATGAATTGGGATTCATGTCCTCTGAGGAAAGGAACTTTCATATGCAAAAGATAATTTAAACCTGAAATTCATGCAGATGTAGGCATAGATTTTTGACAAGTTTCACTGGTTTCATCATTCACATTCTCTTCATTCTTCAGGATTTTTTTGGATTTAACTCATGCTGTGAAACCTTCAATCTCAGGTGGCTGAGCAGAACCATGATGTGCAGTTGATGGATTTCATCGAAAGCAGGTTCTTGGCCGAGCAGGTGAAGACTGAAGAGATTTCCATGACTATGCCTGCTGTTTTACATGCATGTAAAAGATGATATTGGATCTAGGATAGTAGTATTAATATGATTTAGCCACTTTTGTCTTTCCTTTTTTTTTTCCTCCAGGTGGAAAGTATCAAGAAGATATCTGAATACGTAGCCCAGCTGAGAAGAGTGGGCAAGGGACACGGTAAGAATCCTGATAGCAAACTTTTGAACGGTTCCTAATCCTAGCAATTTCACACCTTACACCTAGTCAGGTTCTGTTTCTTCTGTTACTCTTGATTCTTTCTTTCCTCTGTTGTAGGAGTCTGGCACTTTGATCAAATGCTACTCCACGAAGAAGCCGCAGCATAATAGGAAGTCGGGCATCTTGCTTCCCGAAGAGTTATGGAGATCGTGGTGCTGACAAGGTGTCGATACTAGGGATGATTGCCATACACAAATAGTGTGGTTTCTACTGTTGCGGAAAGTCTGTTTTTGTAAATATGGGTAGGAACAAAGGCGAATTGAATTCCCATATCTTTTAGCGCTTTGTTTTTGGATTCAAAGTAGCGGTGAGTAACGGATTCGCGCATTAGTAGCTGTTTCCTTGACAAGGTATATCTTCTTCTCTTTAGAGAGAGATCCCTTGACTTTCTTTGCATTGCATGCCTGATGATGTGAACCTGAGCGCTGGGGAGCGAGTGATCTCTATTCGGGTCGCAAGGCGAGGAACGTTTCTTCTCTTTAGAGACGGATCCCTCGACTTTCTTTCCACTGGCTGTTCGTTAGAGCCATATGTTCTTTTTGTAATGCAGAGGAAGCCATAGAACATGCTACGAGAAACAGAGTATCAACTTGTCTTTTTTATCTTTCTGTAATTGACAAGCACAAAGATAAAATTTGCTACAGTAACATCTCTTTGGAAGACAGACATGGATCCATAGAGAGGAATTTTTTAATTATATGGTGAATTGATGGTAGTTATTGAACTGTTATTTTTACGTGAGATTCACCGCATCAATAAGTAATTGCTAAGTCTACACAAGTATTTCGAAATCTCTCCTCCATCTTTTTTTTTTATTTGATTTCATCCGACATAAAAAAACAAAATGTTAGGATAAGGATGAATCTGGAAATTTTCAACCGTTTACCCTTTTTGTTTTTCTCTTGATTTCTTTTTTCCTTAGTAAGGTATAAGATATTATTCAAATTTTACAAAATATTATGAAAAATATTATTTGTGAATCTACATATTAAGTTGTATCTTGTGAGCACTTCAAATGTTTTGAATAAAAAGAAAGGTCAAATAAGTCAACTATAATATTGGAATTAAGTAAAAAGTAAGATATAAAAGTCGTTTCAGACTCTGATTTCGAAAATTTATAGTCTCGTTTTTTCGGCGAAATAGGCTTGAATGGGGATTGGTGCGATCGGGAGAGGATAAGGGATCGGCCACCGCCCCATGGAGGGGGGCCAGCGGCTTGGGTGGGGCAGCGGTGTTCCACCAGAGCCCATCCCATTGGCGGTAAGATTTTTTTTGGGTAAATTTTCTAAATCTATCCCGATTTATTACGTTATTTAAGCAATTAGTTACCAAAAAAAAAGAAATTACTTAAAAGTTAAAAGGATGCATCCGAAAAAATAACCCCGAATATAAAAGAGAGATGTATTTTAGATATAAATATTAGTCTTTAGTATGGAAAGAGAAATTCGTTGTAGGAAAATTAGGGTATGTTTGGAATCATTTCAATTTTTCAATTTTTTTGTTCTTTTGTTCTCGGAATAAAAAAAAGAAAATGCGTTGATAACGCCAATCGATTTTTCTATTCCCTAAATAGAATGTTCTTAATAAATTTGGAGTAGAAATGAGAAGTAGAAAAAAGTAGTTTCTTATTCATAGGAACAATTTCTAAAAACTATTTCTTGGGGATTTCTCACTGTTTATAACACACGGCCACCCACCCATCGCCGCCCCGCCGCCATTGTCGGTCACCAATCTCCGCCACTTGTTGCTGGCCGCCCCCACCCGCTCGCCACCAGCTGACCGCTAGTCACCGCCCTCTCGCCATCCTTCGCCCCCTGCGGGCCAGTGGCGGCGGCGGTGGGGGTCGGCGGCGGCCGGCGGCGGCGATCGGCGACGGTGGCGATCGACGGCGACGACCGGTGGCGGTGGCGGCCATTGCTGCGGCGGCGGCGCAATGGGCGGCAATGATCGACGGTGGCAACCGGCGAGTGGGGGCAGCGACCGGCGGTGGTGGGGTGCGGGCAGCGGCAAGGCGGCGGCGGCGACCGCGCGCCTCGCCCACCGGCCGCCGCCCCCGATCACCGTCCGCACCCCCGCCGCCGCCGCCATCAAGGAAGAAAGAAATAAAATTTTTTTGTTGATACCAAATGCATTTCTATTCTTTTTCTATTCCGAGAACAATAAATTTTTGTAGTTATGGCTTATTTCTATTTTACTCGAAATTATTTCGGGAGTAGAAATGAAAAGAACTATTTCTCAAAAGAAAACTGTCCTGGAAGTAGAAATGTTCCAAATGCACCCTTAAATAATCATAACTGATTGTATAAATATTTCCCTTTTTTTTATGGGATATTGATCTCAGAAAATAGATAAGATTGCAATTGAGAGGGGAACTCAATCGTTTTTGTGTGTAATCATACTCACGTATGGTTGAATTATATCGTATGATATATTTGTGGAGTGGAAAATTTACTCAAATTTGTATTGAATACTTGGGACAACTTTCAAAGTTGAGACTTATAAGGTTAGTAAGTGTAGTTATCTTTTTAAATGACTTGATACCAACGGAAAAATAAAAAATAAAAAGGATGACAATCTCGAAAGAGTTGATCATATCTTAAATTTTAACTACCAATATTTATTTAATTTTATATTATCAATAAATTAGAACTGAGGGGATAATGGATAACAATCTGCAAATGATTGGATGAGTTTATAAATTTCACCTAAGGTGATTTATTCATAAGCTTTATGAAATTACTTTTATTGCACTATATAACTAATATGAAATTAAATGCAGTTTATCTACATGATATGATAATGCAAACTTTAATTATGAAAAATCGTGATTGTAATTTTAAGTGGATAAATTTACTGATAATCTGTATTTTAATATACCATTAACACTTACATATGAGCTTAAATTAACTAAATATACAAACGACAATTATCTCCGAAAAATTTACATATAAACAAGCCGGGGCGGGGTGAGCCCATTAACAGCCCCGGCCCGCCAAAATCCTTCCCCTCCCCGGCCCCCGAGAAGAGAGGCCAGATGGCTTTCGGACTCGGACTCTGCACCGGAACCAACCCGATCCTGCCGTACCGAGTCGAATCAATCGCGTCGGGCTTGCATAAAACCCGACCCGACCCATCGCACCCAGAGACAGGAAGAGAAATTCCTTTCTTCTTCTCTTACTTGAACCTTCGAAAGAGAGAGACAGAGACAGAGAGAGGGAATGGCGAGGGACATGGCGGTTGCTCTACTGCTGATGCTTACTGCGATCGTCGGCGCTCGTTCTGTTGCCGAAGAAGCTTTCGATGTGCGGAAACATCTCTCCACTGTCACCAGGTAACTCCTCGTCCTTGATCTGAACCTCTCTACTGTTCGATGGTTTTCCCCAACGAATGCGAATGCTACGCTCTTCCCCCCTCCCCTCTGCTTTGGTTTCCGCTTCAGTGGAACTGTTTGAGTCCGCTTCCCGTCGAAGGAACTATGAGAAAGTCGCTAGGACGAATTCGGCTTCTCGTGCATCTTAGCTGAATTTCTCCCAAACACCTCCCCAAAAAAATCGTTTCAGTAGAAAAGCGCGCTGATTTTCACTATGGAAAAGTATGCGATCAATTCTTCCGAAGTCGGATCACGGCCTTCTGGGTTGCCAATTTTGTTTTATTTTCTGATGCAGGTATGGTGCGGTGAAAGATGTTGCCAACAGCGCCTACGTGCCGTCGAGTGTGCCCGATGATTGTACTCCTATTCACTTGAATCTTGTGGTAATCTTTATTTCCTTAATTATATATGTCTAAATGGTTGGATTAGTGATGGCATTCGATTGCTGGACTGACCATCTTAGCGTTCTTCGTCAAACCATGAGTGCTGACTGGTCTAGTTGATCCTTAAGTGATAACGTGTAGAGGCTTCTCTGTAAAGTTTGTGGAGTTTGTTGGTTCTTATCTATCTTAACTTGGTCCTGCCTTATTGCCTACAGTAGCTTCGTTAGGAGTGCTGCCTGCTTGTGGGGATTTGCATCCTTTTGGGATCAATTAGCTTAAAATTTTGCCGACTTGACTTATAAAAACTGTGAGGTCGATAAGGTTGCAAAGTCAGCCTTTGAATGGCATGGCGATGGTCCACCAAGCACAGGTCCAGGAGCGAGAAGTTCTAGGAACACTTTAAGATTTCTTTGTGATTCTGTAGCTTGCATACACTAGATCAGCAGTTGTGTTGGTACTTTCAGTTGCTGCGAGTTTTTTCCAAATATGCGGGTTATGATATCCTCATCATTTGTGTTTCTAACACCCGGTTCTTATATATGTAGGCTAGGCATGGAACACGCTCTCCAACCAAGAAACGATTGAGAGAGTTAGAAAATTTGGCTTCTCACCTACAGGAACTTGTAAAAGATGCTGAACAAAAGAAGTTAGCGCATGATATTCCTGCTTGGCTGCGGGGATGGACATCTCCTTGGAAAGGGAAAGTGAAAGGTGGAGAGTTAATTAGCAAAGGAGAAGATGAGTTGTATGATCTTGGAATCAGGATCCGTGAAAGATTTCCTGAATTGTTCAGTGAAGATTACCACCCTGATGTATATACACTGAAAGCAACACAGGTAAGCAAATGAAGTTGGATAATCTAATTCGGTCTGCGGTTCTCTCTTAAGCTTCAGTATTTGCTGACAACTTTTGACAAATCATCTTGAATTCTGAATTGCATTCGGTCATATTGTCTGGGAATGAATCTCTCTTTCTGTCCACTGTGAAGTTGTCCTAATTATTCTCCTTTTCAATGAGACAAGATCCCTAGGGCAGCAGCAAGTGCTGTTGCCTTTGGAATGGGGCTATTTAGGGGGAAGGGAACTCTTGGACCAGGGAAGCATCGAGCTTTTGCTGTCACCAGTGAAAGTCGTGCAAGTGATATAATGCTCAGATTTTTTGAATCTTGTCAAAATTACAAGGTAATTTCCATGTGAGTCTATAGCATTTTTTTGAATTTAAGAGCTCACATATGTCTGTTTGCACAAAGCCTAATTTTCAAGGCTCTAATTACAGCATTTCCAAAAAAAAAAAAAAAAAAAAAAATTGTATCAGAATATCGAAAGCCCATGTTTGCTGCATAACTCTTGAACTCATGGGACAGAAACATCAACGAAAAATTCTGATTTTGAATGCAGGATTTTAGAAAAAAGCAGGAGCCTGCTGTTGATAAGCTTAAGGAACCCATTTTGGACGAAATTACTGGGGCTATAGCAAGTCGCTATAAGTTGAATTTTACAAGGCAGGATACATCTTCTCTCTGGTTTCTCTGCAAACAGGTGACAATATCTGATTCTCCTTTTGATTGTTTTCTCATTGACAGAAGTGCTTATCTTGTGCGAAATTCAAGACTAGTTTTATACTTTCTCCATTTAGAACTGACATGTGGTTATTTTTCTTCATTTCTCCCTTTACAGGAGGCATCATTGTTGGATATAACCAATCAAGCATGTGCTCTTTTCAACCCCAATGAGGTAAATCGCTTTCTACTGTCTTTTCTTCCTTGGACCTATTATTTACCAATCTCTGTGCAGTTTGGTTGAGTAATGATGGTATCTCGTGGGTGCCTACTTTGAACTCTGTGCAGTTTGGTTGAGTAATGACGATCTAATGCTTTACTTCGCTTGGTATTTTATTTGGTAAGATTGCTTTGCTGGAGTGGACCGATGACTTGGAGGTGTTTATACTAAAAGGATATGGTAAAGCACTAAATTACAGAATGGGTGTACCTTTGCTGAAAGATATCGTTCAGTCCATGGAGGAAGCTATTCAGGCGAATGAAGGTGACACAGAAATTTCAATTCTCATCTTGTTTGACCTTTCTCTCATTTTCTTGTGGAAGTGTGTCAGTAGATAAGCTTAACCTTTTCCAGATGGAGCTTCTTTATGAATGCTTTGGTAGGGCTGAATGAGGATGATCTCATAGTGGTAGAAAGGAAAATTTGAACGATTCTTCTATTTTTTGTTTTTCTAATAAATTATCGACAGTATTTGCCTTTAGATAACTAACAAATAAACCCAGTTCCTAGGCATGCTGTGTAGTATGTTCTCTCAACAATCAAACTTCACTATTCAGTTTTCCTTTCATCTGTTTATTCTCGATTCCTCTCTGGGTTTTCAATAATCAGGAGGTTTCTGCTGGTCAGTTTTTCTCTACATTTGGGTAATTGAGTGAGTCTCTTATTAGATATTGACTTTTCATTCTAGGAAATCTTTGGAACTCCTGGATCTGGGCAAGGGGCCCTACAATATTAGACTTTGTTTGGTGTTACCAACTTAAGCTCAAAAGAATGACAGATTTTTGTTCATGCATAGAATATAGAAAGAGGAACCATATGTAAACAGATCAGTCTCTTCATTGCATGTGTCACTTTCAGGGCAGTTAATGTTTTCTTAGTCAACGTAGATTCCATTAACACAGTCCTTATAATAGGCTGTGACCTATCTGTAGTAATGATATCTGTATTGAAATGATAGTTTCTTCATCATGGCTGGATAGGTTATTTACTGCATGCAAATTGTCACTGTAATTTATTCATATTGGCCTTGTTATCTCTGTCTGGCTTTATTTGTTCCTAGTCCTAATTTAACTACTTGTGTTTTTCTTTCTCTCTAGAAAAGCATCCTCCAGGAAGTTATGAGAAAGCTAGACTTCGATTTGCACATGCTGAAACTGTGGTTCCCTTTTCCTGTCTCCTAGGCCTTTTCCTTGAAGGATCTGGTAAGCTTTTTGAACTTCATTATTTGGTTGTAGTATGAGCAAATCATCTCTAGATTTTAGGCCAAAAGTTTTCTGTACTTAAATTTCTATGAAAGCATGTGATGAGGCTGAAGTTGTTAACCACTTACTAACATCTTCTTCTGGTTTGTGGTCACACTAATGGTTTTGTATCTTGATAATTTAGAGTTTGAGCAAATCCAGAGAGAGCAACCCTTGCCACTTCCTTCAAAACCTCCTCATAACAGAAATTGGATGGGGAGCATAATGGCACCTTTTGGTGGGAATAATATGCTGGTACTTTATAGTTGTCCTGCTAATCTTTCAAGCAAGTACTTCGTGCAAGTATTACACAATGAATGTCCGTCACCCATGCCGGTATGATGTCAGATCATAAACATTGATCTCCTCGCTCATTTTTTTTTTTTTACATTTTTTGTCTGTATTCATGGCATAATTTTCTTTGACTCCTCATTTTAGACAAATGAGACAGTAAGCCAGATTATGATGGTTATTATTGCGTTCGCCATAACTGTCATATTTTCTCTTTTCAGCATATTCGAGTTCATTGTATGCCTTATTATGTATTCATATATGTAAGATTGGCTCATCTATTTGCCTTATTCTATAGGGTTGCGGTGGTGCTGATTCTTGTCCGTTTGAAGTTTTCAAGGTATTATTTGTTGTTTGAAGATTATCCCTGAGATGGAATATTCACTCATATCTCACGGAAGTATTATTTTTTCTCAGGAAAAGATAGCAGCTCCCCATTTGAAGCATGATTATAATGCATTATGTAATGTGAAGGTCGATCAAGTGGAGCAGAGTTCTGGAGATAGCAAGTTGTCAGCACTGTACCGTTGGCTTTTCCCGCCGGGAATCGACGAGCTAGGTTCCCACGGAACTGAGTTGTAGTTTTGCCTTTTCCGACAAGGCGATGGAAGTTCTTTCTTTTTGGCTGCTAACACTCCCTTCAGTTCAATTTCCAGGTTAGGAGGCACCTTCCAAACTGTGCATTGAACCGAAGCCCAAAGTGCTTCTTTCAACAATCCGAAGAGTGCACAGTCATGACTTGTAAATTGGATGCTGGTGCTTTCTCGCCGTCCACAATTATTCAAGTAATTTTGACTATCATCTAACTCTTTTTTTCTTTTTCTTTTCCAAATTCAGTCATTCATCTGGTAGTGGGGCTGTATCTATTGAGAAGTTCTTAAAGAACTTGACATGTCCATGTTTGGACAATTTCATGAGCTGTAGAGGTTTCTATCCTGCTGCTTAGCAGATTTGTTTAGATAGGTTTATGTTCTCTCTTCTTGTCTTTGTACTGCTGATTCTGGAGTAACTAATGGATATTGAGTTTTCATTAATTAAGCATGCAAAGAAACTAATCTGTGAAAGCACATATTCATGTTCATACAAACGCACTCTCTCTGCACCAAACTGTGTAGCAATGGAAAACAAAATGGAAGTGCTGATACTATCAGTCACAATTGACCGTTTTAAGGCTTCATGAATTGGTATGGTGGAGGAATCATTTTCCTGCCTTGGCACCCTGCAGAGAACGAATTTGCAGTAAATAAGTAGCAAGACGAGCCGATGAGTAGGGCGACATCTGGAAATGCACGTACCCTCAAAGCCTCTCAGTTCAAGCTCGCGCCACTCTTGAACCATTGCGCAGCAGCAACACATAAGGTGCGTTAGGAAGTCATCGCATAAGCTTCCCTACACAAGAAACCACGAGTCTGATATGAGATTTTCCTCCTCCTTTCTAATGAATTTGGAAATTATTTGAGGGAACATGATAATGTCAGCGACCTATTAGAAAGGAAAGCACCTGAATGTTGAAAAGCTCTCTCAGTCTTCTTCTCATGCAGCAAGTGTAGCAGCAGCAACCGCCGACGAGGGAGAATGCAAAAACATTGTTTATGGCTGCTTCACGAGCTAGCCATCGGATTCAAGACAGAATTAGCTCGTGCATGCATGCACGCTCTCTTATATAGACTGTCAGTTTTGGGCGTAGGGACTTACATATTTCTCCTCTGGAAACTGCGTTTGCGATCTTTCCGAACATTCCACAGGGATATAGGCAGGTCTTGAAACCTGTTACAAAGAACCTCCTATTAGAGCCACACCATTTCTCTATGGAGATTAATTGAACATAATGATGTTAATCATGAGCTAAACTGCTGTCCAGCCATCGAGTGAACGGTAACGTGATAGGAATGGCTTGCATCTAAATGGAGTGATCAAGCCCTATTAATATCGGGTCGGAAAGCAAGAAGAAGATGAATGCCGAGGCTAAGTGGCTTGCTTCTTATCACTTCACGACGGAGCCAATTCATCAAGTGATTTCTCGAGTCATCGACTAATTACTAGGTAAACATGTTTACGGTAAACGGGACAAGATAGAACTAGTCATTTGCATCCAAATTACATAGATTTTGTGTTCTTATTTTTACAAGACATGTGCATGATTGGCTAGATTAATGAGAATAATATAATTACTTAGCCCGTTTTAAGAGCACTACTAAGTGTTTCATGCAAGCAAAGACTCACTCAAACAGGGCTCCATGCAGCAGCCAAAGAGATCAGCCCGCCAGTCATCTTGACCTTGATCCTGAAAGCTCTCCGTGATGGACTTTACATTGTTTATATACCTAGCCACATGAAAAGCATTTCGCTAGCTACTACACCAACCAGTTTCTGCTATATCGAATTGGAGCCAATCTAAGAGAATCAAAGTTTAGACCGATTACGTACCCCGATATGACGAATGCCGGCTCATTCGCAAGCAGCTTCGCCACCCTCTTGCTTGGCAGCGCGTTGCTCACGTTCTCGGCGACGCCAATGAGATGCTCGATCACCCGACACTGCTTCGTCTCGTTCCTCGATTGCGACCACTGCAACTCAGCGTGCAGCTTCTCTCGCTCCTCTTGAAGAGCTTCGTCGAATCGCAGGTCGGGGTACGCCCGATACAGGAACTTCTCCAATACATCCGCGTCTCTCCCGGTCCGGTCAGGTTTCAGCATCGCCTTCTGAGCCTCGACGTCTAGCTCGTCCAGCGTGTAATCTCTGTGGTCGTCTTCGATGGCTCGCAGGGCTTGCTTCAAATGCTGGAAACGAGAAAATCTCAAGGTTCAGAGCGTAATAAGAGAAGATGAGAACTTTGCATGATCGCATGGAGCGCTGCTTGTGAACTTTACATGACGCGATTAAAGAACAAATTGACGTCATCACTTGGTGGTCATATTCTAATAACAATTATTTCCTGTTGATTTATTATTTCATAAAATGAAAAGGCAACGAGACCATCTAAGGAGCCAACTTTATTTTTCTAAATCTTAGTAAGGAAGAATTGTTAGCCGCAAAAAGTATTATTTAACTAAGAAACGTGCTGACTTTAATGATTTATTATCGAATTTTATCGCACTTCTTCAACTTTTCGTCTCAACAGTGCCGACAGCAATTCGGTGGACGAGGCAAAACAAGAGAAGATGTATCTGTGGACTGATTATATTTAAAAAATTCAATCTGAAACCTTAAAGTTATAGACGAGGAAAAAGCTTATAAATATATAAATGGCATATAAATCTGATCAACAAATCAACAATCGTTTGTCTAATCAAGTTTAGCAAACATTCTTTAATGTCGGATCTCAGCAACACTCAAATTTGCAAGGTTGAATATTTGTCTCGGGCTCGACTTCTCCAATACTAACCCGATTGGACCATGTTTTCATTAAGCTTGAGTTCAACTTAATCGACTTAAAAATAAGGTTGAGCGAGCAAGCCACAACATATTGAATTTCGAAGGACCAACGTTAAATGAAGGCGTTGAAAAATACTGTCATTTGTTCATTTATTCATCTTGATAAGTCTAAGATGATTAAAAATTTGAGTGATATTCGAATCCACTTTGAGCAATTTACGAGTAGGTCGATAAGATAGTGAAAGAGTTCTCTTATTAATTATTACCTCCATGCGAAACTCATGCACCAACGAAGTCAACGTAGGAATCTTCACCCGCCGATCGATCTCCGCCTGCACGCGGCGGAACTCGTACACCGCGTTCCAGCCGGTGGCCACCATGTAGAGACAGCTCTTCCCTCTGCAGCTCTCCACCAGCTCAAGCGCCTCTCTCAGGACCTCCTCCAGCTCCCGCAGACCCTCCCGGATCGCCGGCACTCTCGCCAGGTCCGTGCCGTCCACCTTCTCCAGCAGGGCCTGCACCAGCTCCGCGTGCTCGGCGAGCTGCTGGCAGTTCCTCCGGTGGGCGAGGGCGTCTCTGGCCGATGAGGGGATGGTGCTCGCGAGGGCTAGGGCGTCCGATGAGCTCGCCATGAACAGCGCTACGTGCCTCGGGTGGGAATGAAGGGGGGAAGGGTCTGGAGAGACGGAGAGCAAACTAAAGCGGCGGTCGAACTACGAGTGTGGAGGCGAGCGAGTAGTTTAAGGTGGCTTTTCTTGATTTTTCCAGATGGTGTTGTTGGCTCTTGAAGCTGTCAGCTTCTTTTACTTAATCGTTGCCTTTGCTTTGCTGTGCTTTTGGTGTTGGTGAAGCTACAATGTCCATTTCTTTTTCTTCTTCTTCTTCCTCCTTTTGTCTTTGCTTTGGAACTAAGGAGATAAAGCGCTTCTCGGTGGACTTCATGCCCCATGGCCAGGAATGATTGAGACAGAGACAACCGCCGGTGAGATTGAGTTTGGGTCGGGTCGGGTCAGGTCCCTTTTTCTGTACTCTTGTTTTCTACATTAAAAAATTTGATCAAATGTTGCTTTGATTATGGCTATAAATCCATTGAAAATATGAATTGTTCTATCTTACTCTTTCAACTTTATATTTCCAGGGTGCACTTGTTTCGTAACAAATGAAGGATTTGAAAAACATTTTTCTTAATATATTTACTTATGTCACTCCCAAAATAAACGAATCGAAAAGTATTTTCATTGTCTAAAACATGTTCAAATATAGATTATTGTCGATAATAAAAATATTTTTGTAATGATTTTTTATTACAAGTGATATAACCAATTATTTGTAAGAAAATATTTTACAAATAATTTATTTTTTACTAAACAAATGGAGCATTTATTTTAATTCTAATGGAAACGAGTAATCTAAATATTCAACCGAGCCCAGTTAATTCACTTCCTTAATTTCAACGGTCCAAAAATAGAAAATTATACTAAAATCACTTTGGACGGAACACTCGAAATGATTTTTTTCTTAAATTATTTGTATTTGGAAAACATTGTAAATTTCGACAGGAAAGCAAAAAAAATAACTTTTCACTTTATTATTTTAAGTGCAAATAAACATCAAATGGGCTTTGTCGACAAGACCCGAATCCAAATAGTATTAGGCTACTACTGTTTGCGCTGCCATGGGTCCAATCAAGTTGGCCCATCTTTTTTTCCATTCGGTCCCAAAAAGCCCGAATGGCGCCAAACGGGCTTGGACCACGCGATGCGGGCCCGCGGCCATCTCCTCGAATCGGGCGCCGGTAAACCGAATAAAGCCCGTTCGGGTCATTTCGCTTCGGTGACCGTGACGACAAATCCATCCCTTCACCTCTCGCCTCGCTCTTTGCCTTTTCTCGTTAGCCTGCACGCACTCTCTCCTGCAACACCAAAAACCCTAGAAGATTCTCCGGCCCCTCCGTCTCTGATGGCGTCGCACGCCCCAAACCTCGAGTGCCGCATGTACGAGGCCAGGTACCCGGAGGTGGACATGGCGGTGATGATCCAGGTGAAGAACATCGCCGACATGGGGGCCTACGTCTCCCTCCTGGAGTACAACAACATCGAGGGGATGATCCTCTTCTCCGAGCTCTCCCGCCGCCGGATCCGCTCCGTCAGCAGCCTCATCAAGGTCGGCCGGATCGAGCCCGTCATGGTGCTCAGGGTCGACAAGGAGAAGGGGTACATCGACCTGAGCAAGCGGCGGGTGTCCGAGGAGGACATCCAGGCGTGCGAGGAGCGGTACAACAAGAGCAAGCTCGTCCACTCCATCATGCGCCACGTGGCGGAGACCCTGGGTATCGATCTGGAGGTGCGTGGTTGGTTAAACCCGGTTGGATTGGGCTGTTGGAGTTTGTGTGTTGGATTCGATTGGGGTATGTTGTTGTTGGATTGGAGTTTTGTTCTTAGTCGATTTTGTTTGGTCCAATATCTGCGTTCGTTGTTATCGCTTGATGCTTAATTTATCTGTATGGTTAGGAAAGATTGTTCGGATGCTTACCTCGGAGTTGCCCGATTAGGATTGCTGGTTTTATTTTATTTTTTCCTCGTAAATTGTGATAAATAGTCTCTGGTCTGGAGGCAGAGACTTGGTTTTCTGAAGTGAATTTGGGAACTCCTGGATATTGCTGATGTCGTTCCGGCAAAACATTTCTGTCGAAGGTTTTTTTAAGGAATTGTATTCTGTCATAGGTCTTGCTTACTGTATGGGAGAACAGCAGTTTTCCTGGTGGAGCAAGTCCATGTCTCCACGCTTGGTGGTTAGGTTCTTAGTCGTAAGAAGTTTGAGGGCTGTGAGTTTGTCGTTGGAGAGAAGTTATTTGAATTACTGCTGCTTTCGGTGTGAAAGTCTCACATGCTGGAAACTTTAGTTTGGGATGTTTTATTTATTTTATTATTTGTTGTCCGTGATGATAAAGGAGAATTTCAATGATCTTTAACAGGAACTGTACATCAGTATTGGCTGGCCTCTGTACAGGAAATATGGACATGCATTTGAGGTGAGTTATTCAGCCATTTATGGGGTTCGCTTGTCTTGAGTTCTGGGTTCAGGTGCTTGACCTGGGGTCCTGAGTTTACTAACTATATCTTTATGCAGGCATTTAAGATAATTGTGACAGATCCCGATACAGTTCTTGATTCACTAACCCGTGAGATCAAAGAAGCTGGACCTAATGGACAAGAGGTAGACTATGCGATGACATGCTGATTGTGAGTGGTTCTTCTAGCTTATTACTCAATTGAGCTTTAATCGGTATGTAGGTGACAAAAGTGGTCCCTGCTGTGTCGGAGGAAGTGAAAGATTCTTTGGTAAAGAATATCAGGAGAAGAATGACCCCACAACCATTGAAGATACGAGCTGATGTTGAAATGAAATGTTTCCAGCTTGATGGTGTTCTTCACATCAAGGTCCCTACTTAGTTTTTGGTTATGTTCACTCTGTCTAGAATACATCTGCTCAAGAGAGTAGTGATTTTATCTATTAGGTATTCACTCGTTACTGTTCTAGTTTAATTGTTTTAGCAATTAATTCTGCAGGATGCTATGAGGAAAGCTGAAGCTGCTGGAAATGATGATTGTCCTGTGAAAATCAAACTGGTCGCACCTCCACTTTATGTCCTCACTACTCAGACTCTGGACAAGGTCGGTGGTTTTCTTGACCTCCTCTTGTAAAGTCGTCATTTCCACTTTGGTTCTTTTATGGGCTTCCAGAAGTGCCCTCTGTCCATACTTATTTTCTTTAATTTTTATTAGTAGGTTTTGCCTCTGGAGGAAAATATAAACTATTGAGACCATAAGCCTTTGGTAATTCTTGCATTGGGAGTTGGTTTTTGGGTTTTTTTTACTACAACTGTGAAATATCAATGATGCTGTGAGAAATTTCGTTTGTCCAAATTTACTTATCGTCATTAACCTTTCTTTCCACCTTTTTGAGTATTATCACCTTTGTAGCTAGCCCATATGTGGAAGTCTGTGGAGTCTGACCTCAGGTTTATGATGATTTCCTGTCCTAATTTTCTCGGCATTAGAAGGATATGGTTTTGCTAACGTGTTATCATCTGATCATCTAAAAACTCCTTTGATTTTTATGTCTTGGCTTCTTCAACAGATCTTTTTCTCATGGCAAGTCGTGTCTGAAAGTTTGCAACATAAAATTCCTCCTTTGTCAATCTTTGATCTAATTTTTTGGGATCAATGCTCTTAAATGACAATGTAGTTTTTGGATGAGTCTTTTTCCTTATCACTGGCATGGATATTCTGAGAAGCTCTGAATTGTTCTTTTAAGAAACTGCTACTTTGACCATTCGAACACGTTGATGTCCCTCGAGAAAAAAATTTATCATGTATTGGTAAGTTGTTGGTGGCATGTCAGCTCATGAAACCTTGGCTGCTTTTGTACTGCATTTGGCAGGATCAAGGATTGGCAATTCTTAATAAAGCTATTGCAGCCTGCAGTGAAGCTATTGAGAAGCAAAAGGGGAAACTTGCTGTGAAGGAGGCCCCTAGAGCGGTGAGCAGTTTCTTCTTTTTACTAGTGGCATCTTATCTGCGTTTTGTGCATCCTGAACTTGATGTGATCCTGTGAAACTCTTGCAAACTTTGAAGAGATCTTCATCTGCTTTAGCATTTCTGCAACACTTGAACATCACTTCTTTGAGACTGTAATAAGCATGTATCTGAATAGGTGAGCGAACGGGATGACAAATTACTTGCTGAGCACATGCTTCAGTTAAACCGCGCCAACGAGGAAGTCAGTGGAGATGAAAATAGTGAAGAAGAGGAAGATACAGGTATGGGCGAAGTTGATGTTGAAAATGCAGGTTCTGGAATAATGGAGTAAGAGAAAGCAGCATTTTGTAACAAACATTGCCAAACCAATTTTTTTCCTCTGGAATTAGGTTTATGCGGTTGTACAAAATGAGTTTCAAATTGTACTATTGAGCTTTTCTCCTTTTCCATACCTGTTGGCTTTGATAATCTGAATTGATGATCTAGGGAATCTAGAAAAATCCGATGTACCTTTTTTTAATGTGAGTGTAGAAACTCGGGGAATGGTTATGCATTTAGATCAATGTCTTTGTATCCGAAAACCGGATGTTCCTAGTATGTACTGATTTTCGCAGTCAAGTCTGTGAAGGGAAATTCTTTATTGTTTGGCTAGTTTGAGCATTAGATTTGGAAGTGTGTTTAAGGCAGACTTGATTATGTTAGCAAGAATCTTCCAAAGACTGTTGCCATGTCTGCATCAATTCTAAACAAAATGATATAAAAGTGGACTAATCATGTATGTGAAGAATGTTTTCCACGGAAGATGTGGTATGTTGCGTTCGTGCCCTAGTTTATATTTAGATGATGTCTGTTCATATCGGTGGTGGAAACTCCTGCGCTGTATGGCTGCTGCTTGCAAGTGTTTGCACTTGTTTTCTGCACGTGCGGAACTTACACTTTAATTGGTTACCAAAGTAAGGGGGGAAGTGAGTGTGGAAGAGAAAAGAAAGGAAATTGTGAATTCCCTTGCTTGTTTGGATTTGCATTGAGGGGAATTGGTTTTGGTCAGTTATTTTAAATGACTTCTGTTCTACTTGTTTGTAATTATGTCGGCAGCTGAAGATGGACCATTTCATACGCTTAAAGGTTATGAGGGTGCGCTTGTTTAGCCAAAACTTCATCACAAACTTCATTGTAAAGGAAAATATTTTCTGTAAAAATCAGTTTTAAGGAAAATTGTCAGTTTTTAGAGAAAGTGATTCTTTTTTTTATTAAAAGGGAAAGTCTGCTTATCTAAACTTATTATTTTTGGTCCATGGAAAACTTTTTTCATAAATTGATTAGCTTTTCGTTATACAAATATTAGAAAGCCGAAAAATAATTTTTTAGAAACAGCTTTTCTTAGAATTAACAATCCTAAAAGAGTTGAGTAGGTCGAAATTTTGCACGGAGTTGCTAAGTTTGTGAAGTCCGATTTTCACAATTTGAATCTCTTGCAAATTGGAATTGGGTAATTTGAAAGCGACTAATTTGAAAGCGACAGAGGGTGAATTGAAATGCTATTTTTGGAGGATTTAAATTTAAATCCAGCCAAACTAGCAATTGCTATCTAGGAAGTTTGTGAGCGAATGCGACGGTGCTTCTTCATCCTTTGCTTCTGGACTTGTCTCGAACAAAGAACTCATCCAGCATCGTGATTTTGCAACTCGTAGGCACCGGGTGCTGATCTAAGCCATTTGATATAACAGTTGGCTAAAGAAGAAAACATTTTACCTTAGAAAGTACTGCTTTCTTAAAATCGAAAATAACCCCTTCTCTATATCCGGGGGTTTTTCCAATGTGTCGGGGGGATCTGAGCAGCAATTGGGAGATCGACGCCTTCACATGCCGACACTCGGTATAAAAGTTCTTTCGGCCTTTAACGTGCCAAATAAGCCTAATAGTATTCAACCCATTATATATTCATAAAGAAAAAAAATTAATACAACAGCAACATGACCTGCCTGTTTTATTCTTACTGCTACATACATGGGCCTCTGCGTCCACATATATTATATATGGGATTTTTACGGAAAGATAACATTCAATTGTTAATATAATTTATTTCGATCAGCGAATAAATCATCCAGTACATGTGCATTTAATAAGAATCTAGCAACAGAGGGTGGGGAAGGGCGTCTGATTTTAAGTTTGAGCGTAAGATCTTTTTATATCCAGCAAACTGGAGAGTTCGATTATTATTTTTTCAGTTCTTATACTATCATAAAACTAGTGGATACATAACGACATTTCGAATCTCCCCCGGTCAATTACCGCGTCCAACATCCTCTCTCTTCCTCGCTAAGATCTCTCTCTCTCTCTCTCCATTCTATCTCTACCACTGCAACCTCCGACCTCGAACCGAGATCCACAATGGCACTATCGGCAGTGCAAAACCTCTTCAAGGAAAGAAAATACCCCTTCATCCTCGCGTCCGCTATCTTGCTCCTCCTCTTCGTCACCCTCCTCATCCTCACCGCCGGCTCCCAATCCCCGCTCTCCTTCTACTCCGCATCCGATCTCCAGCGGATCTCTTCCCCCTCGCCTCCTCCGCCTTCGCCGCCGCCGCATCCGCCGTCGAACTCGTCCGTCCCGGCCCCGACCGGAGGGCCGCCGCGGAAGGCTCCGCCGGACGGCGCGACCTTTGATTCGAGCTTGAAGTGGGCGGCGTGCAAGGGGTCGATCGCGGTGGATTACATACCCTGCCTGGATAATTTCAAGGCGATCAAGCAGTTGAAGTCGAGGCGGCACATGGAGCACCGGGAGCGGCATTGCCCGAGCCCCAGCCCGCGTTGTCTGGTGCCGCTCCCGAATGGGTATAAGGTGCCTGTTCCGTGGCCTAAGAGCAGGGACATGGTGAGATTGATATATTGATTTTGGTAAGATTTGTAGTTTTAGTTTAAAGTCCGTATCTTTTCGGCTGATTGTTGATTCAAGAAATAAGTTTTTCTTGGGAGTGTTTTAGTACTGCCCTCTGGGCATTCGGTTCGGTAAAAGATTGTTTAGTTGTTGGTTTCTTGAATCTCGATGCAATCACCGCCAAATGGCCTGAGGTTGGTGTGATCTGATGCTTGTGTTAGTTCCTCATTACTTGATTGACAGATTATTCGATGAGGTTGTGTGCTGTAAATCTGATTCTCTCATGCATTCATTAATTTCTGTTTAAAGGATTTCCTTTTTTGAATCCCTCTAGTTTGTGTTCTCACGAATGTTGCCTCTCATCCGTGAGTATCACTCATTTTGGCTTATTGAGGCAATTGCAGTAGTATTGGCATTGGAATTTCTTCCTTTTCTGAAATCAATTTTTCCGCTGATTCCATAAAAATGTTGGACCTAGATGAGATCTCTTCATGTTAAGTGGTTTACCAATAAACTAATGCTGGCCATTTTCTTCTTAATGTCCTGCAGATCTGGTACAACAATGTTCCTCACCCAAAGCTTGTTGAATACAAGAAGGACCAAAACTGGGTGCAGAAATCTGGAGATTATTTTCATTTTCCTGGAGGAGGAACTCAATTTAAGGATGGAGTTGCTAATTATATTGAGTTTGTAGAAAAGGTACCAAATATATTACCATGCTTGTTCGTCTTTTGAGTTGCGAAAGGGTCAACACTTTCACATTGATTTTGTCGGCAAGTCTGGCATCTGGCAGTGTGGATTTTTTCCTTGCTAATTTTTCTTATTTCACTCAGACTTTACCGGCCATAGAATGGGGAAAACACGTCAGGGTTATTTTAGATGTTGGTTGTGGAGTTGCCAGCTTTGGTGGTTATTTGCTGGACAAAGATGTAATTACAATGTCATTGGCCCCAAAGGATGAGCATGAAGCTCAGATACAATTTGCTCTAGAACGAGGAATTCCTGCCACTCTTTCCGTTATTGGAACACAGATGCTGACTTTTCCAGATAATGTGTATGACTTGATTCATTGTGCAAGATGCAGGGTTCACTGGGATGCAGATGGTACTTCCTGTCAATCAATCATACATGTGCCATTTATAGAAGTTCTGTAAGTCTTGAGTTCATCTTTATATGGTTTTTGTGGAAATTGTAGGTGGGAAACCGTTATTGGAGCTCAACAGGATTCTTAGGCCTGGGGGTTTCTTTCTATGGTCGGCTACCCCAGTTTATCGCAATGATGAGAGGGATCAAACTGTCTGGAATTGTGTGTAAAGCTGAGATAATTTTCTTCCTTTGTCCTGTCCTTTTGCCTCTTCGCCCAGTCTGCTAGTTTTATGTTATTACGTCTGCAGTAAATTCCAAATAAAATGCTTGGAGATGTCAACAACTGGTGTTGAATTGATTGGGCCTTGACGATCCACTTGTTCTGCAGCTATGGCTAATTTGACGAAGTCCATGTGCTGGAAGGTGGTGGCTAAAGCTGTCGAATCATCTGGGATTGGCCTGGTGATATATCAAAAACCTGTTTCATCTTCCTGCTATCAGGAACGTGAAAAGAGTAGTCCCCCTTTATGTGAACAGCAAGATCAGCGGCAACATTCTTGGTACTAATGTCATATTGCATTTGTTATTCAAACAATATCTTATGTTGTAGACATGCTGTTGTGTCATGTCCATGAGGCCGGGATGTAGCATTACCTACCTGCACCCCAAAAATCCATACGTGCCTGCACGACCATGCACATGAGCGCACATAGAGAGAAGGCAGGCCAAAGGGGTGTAGATATGGGAAAGGATTCAGTTTAAGGCAGTGATTGAAAGCTGTTGACTTTGCTGTGCACTAGCTAAATGGATTAGCTCAAATGAGATCAATTGAGGGTGGTTGTGAATCAGTTTAAATTTGTTCTGTTCAAGAGACTTTGCCTCAGTATCGTTTCTCAATTGCTCCGAAGTCAGAGAATTAATCTCACAAACACATTGACCTTTGTGTCATTTTTGCTATTCATCTGATAAATAAATATGGGACCTCCAAAAGAAGGGAATTGGCTCAGCTTGTAACCATTCTAATTCAGTCCAAGATTGCTCCATCTTCAACCTCATTTCGGTTCTCATTTTATTATCTTTAGCTCACGCATTCTATCTGCCATGTTTGTGTGTCCTCATATCTCTTATTATTGCGATCCAGGTATGTGCCTCTTGGTGGCTGCCTTAACAGGCTTCCAGACAATAGCAGTTGGCCTGCTCCCTGGCCTACAAGGCTCAGGATTAAACCTCTAAGCTTGTCGAATGAAGTTGAAACCGAGCAAATGTTCTACGAAGATAGCAAACACTGGTCTGCCCTTGTTTCAGATGTTTATTTGGAAGGCCTTGGTATAAACTGGTCAGGTGTGAGGAATGTAATGGATATGAATGCTGGTTATGGAGGGTAAGTTTTAAGATAATGTAAACTACCAGCTAATTGGACTTAACTTTCTTCTTTACTCATTGTGGGAGGATATTCTCTCCTAGCTGTGTGGTAATATATCTCTGCTGTATGGTGTTATGTGTTGTGTATCTCTCATCCACCTAATCTGTGCTTTATCTAAGTGATTTCAGGTTTATAAATGTTTTTGGCTTGTTCCATTATTTAGTTACTTGATGTCTTTTCTTCCAATTTTCTCTATGGCACTGATATGAGGACCTCTTATCCTCTTAGATTTGCAGCAGCACTCATCGACATGCCACTCTGGGTTATGAATGTTGTCCCAGTTCATGTCCAAGATTCTCTCTCTGTTATATTTGACAGAGGGTTGATTGGAACCTATCATGACTGGTGCGAATCTTTCAATACCTACCCTCGAACATATGATCTGCTTCATTCCAGTTTTCTCTTCAAAGATCTCCCGGAGAGGTATTGATTTACTCTAATGTTTTAATTTTGATGATTGGAACGGAAATTGGATCCTCTATTACATCTTTGCCATGATACACTTGGATGCGTCACTCAATCTTTGTTTAATTGAAGTTACTTGATTGGTTTCTCGTTACTTGATCTTCTGCAATTTCATCAGATGCGAGGTTGTAGATATAGCTGTAGAGATGGATCGCATATTAAGACCGGGTGGATCTGTTCTGGTTCAAGACAGCACAGAAGTTATAAACAAACTTGGTCCGGTTTTGCGCTCACTTCACTGGTCGGTGACCCTTCACCAAGAACAGTTTCTTGTTGGTAAGAAAGAATTTTGGCGACCAGGAGATGGCAGCATCAGTACATGAGCACACTGCCCATCTGGACCGGTATGATTTCCAGTTTTTGGTACGATTATTTTGTTATACAAGCGTTTGAGCGCAACCAGCAGAAAGTCAATTCTTTGAGTCTGCAGAAGATCGTGAGCTGCAGAATCTCAGTTCAAGCTCAACAGACACGAAGCTTGATATCATACAGCAATAGAAACAGCAAAATGTTCCCTATTCTTTGCAATTGCTTGTAATTTGAGGCTGGGGATATCTTCCTTAGTTCCCTTCAAAAACACTGGCTTACACAGATGATTACAGCTGATATATAGTTCTCTAAAATTGCCACTGATGTTGAATTGGCATGTCAAGTAAAGCAAGATGTGGCTTATTTTGCTTGGCCAAAACGATGGGATATAGACATTATGTTCGTGAAGAATGTCATAGTGTTTGTTTGCTGATATTTGCTTCAAATGAGGCGGTGCTATGCTGGCCTCCGACTGCTGTGTTTGTTAAAAGACCGGGGTTTCATTTATTAGCTTAATTTATTAACTTAAGCTCGCTAATTAATGGAAAGCCTGTTCACAAGTTGCGGAACATGGAGAAACTGGCCCAAGCTTTGTGACCATATTCAAGCAAGGGCCCATCCTTATTCACTTGCACTGAAGCCCGTTCCTTTCGGATCGACTGTCCTGATCTGATTTGAACCACGCTGATCAAGAAGGGCGAGCGCATTTACCATGGCATAACCAATCAACATCGACACTTCTGAGTGCTGAAATGAGACGGACCGGTTTTGGGTACGTCAATTGAGGATCAAATGAGGAGCACTTTTCAATACGGGTGAAATTTTTAATCAGCAAAGAGATGAATTTTACCACATGCAAAACGAAACTTGCATTGGCCGATTCATAATCCTCGAAATAAAATAAACGAAGGGAACAGATTTAAAATACGACGATTGAATTGAAAAAGAAAAAAATGAAAAAGATGCAACAAAACCTTGGAGATAAACTGTATGCATTTTTGGTTCTTCAATTTTTTTTCCTTAAATAAGTCGCGAGGGTCCGTCCCTCACCCTCCTTCGTCCCCGTGATCGACAGCGCAGCATGGTTTCATCATACACCCCCTGGTGACTTTCAAATCTCTCTCTCTCTCTCTCTCTCTCTCTCCCTGGGGTCACGACATTCCATGCCTTTTTTTCCGTTAGCCAATTTCTGTTAACAGTCGCGGCAGGCGCACAAATTTGCTGGTCGCACCTTCCTCGCTCACGCGCTCATATGCACTCACGTAAGAACGTCCTTCTCTTCTCCTCCCTCGCCACCGATCATCTCGCGGTCACTCCGCTCGAACTCCATTGATACGCACCTCTCTCCATTCTTCAGTAACTTACACCTCAAGCTTCTCTCTCTCTCTCTCTGTGGAAGTGAGAGCTCGAGGCAGTACGAGCAAGAAGAATGTTCTACTCTCACCAGCTTCTTGCCCGCAAAGCTCCCCTCGGCCAGATATGGTGATCCTCCCTCCCTTCCTCCTCCTCCTCCTCCTCCCCTCCCCCTCTCGATTCGTTCGATTTCGCCGCCACCGCCGCCATTTTCAATCCCCGAACTCCTCGGCGCCGCCGTCTCCTTTCGGTTTCGCGGCCTCGCGAACGAGCTCTCTCGCTCCGTTCGACGTCATCTCGCTTCATGCGGCCCCTCATGCGAACGTGAAACTGGCGTGCATTTTCTTCATTGCCTGTGGCTAATCGCGGCCGTAATACCTTTGTCTTCTGAGAAACGCGTGATCGGAAGCGATGATTTCATTTCCAGAAGATGACTCTGCTCTTGTGACCTCTGCTGGGAGTGATGGCGTAGTTTCTGCAGTGATGTTTGGGTTTTCCTTTCTATTTAAAGAAGAGCGACGCGTCTGCGAAGTTTGATTGCCGATATTACATTCTTTCTCTGTTTTACGTGAACTTCGATATACCTGATTCTCCGGTTCATGCAGAGAGTCCTGACATGGCGGGATAACTCGCCCGGTGAATGAATAACGTGATGATATAGTTCTAGTTTCTATTATTTCACGGAGAAAAGGCGTTCTGATTCTATGATTTTGTTGAAATGTTTGGGTTGATGGAGGATGGCCGCGACTATGCATGCGAAAATCAACCGGAGGAAGCTTAACAAGCTCGACATCATCCAGATATGGTGACTGACATTTCTCATAATCTCAGCGTGCCGTTATTGCATTTTGTCGAGTCACTGAAGCGTCCGTTCCTTCTTTTTACTCTTCAGCGAGGAGATCTTGAATCCATCGATCCCAATGGCTCTCAGACTTTCTGGAATTTTGATGGGTATTTGGTTCCGTCCGTTGTTTTCTGATTTCCTCCTCATCCCTGTTTGCATGTTCCGTCGATTTGAACGCCTGATTCGCAATGTCTCTCTCAGGCGGAGTGGTGATTGTCTATGAGCGGAAAGTGAAACTCCTCTATGGTAAGCTTTCCAGTTCCTCGCTTGCTAAAGATTTTCTTCATAATTTGAAACAGAAAAATGAGTGACGCTGTTTCTTGATGCTTCGAATGATTTGCAGACGACGTCACTCGTTTCCTGGTACAAACACGACTCGATCAAAAAACCACACCCAACCCATCTTCACAAGCTTTTTCAATTTCGTATCCTTGTGTTCGTCTGTAGACCGACAGTGAAATTTTGGTGGTATTAGGTTGAGATAAACGAGGCTTGGAAGGTTAAATCTGCTCCAGATCCAACAATCCTACCCAAGGGAAAAACTCAGGCCAAGTGAGTCGGGTTTGCTCCGCGTAATTTTTGCTCGGACCAGCTCCCTTCAATCTAGACTAGTTCATTTCATGTTTCGTAGGTGTAAACTGAAGAGTGTTTGTAGGATCGGCATTTAGTCTAAATCCGCATCAATTGTGTCATTTTAGAAAGCTATTTTTTTTTTTCCCTACAACACGATTTTTGTAGCCCAAAAAAAGATTAAGCAGAAAGAGTGGGAGGAGGGCAAGCTGGTCAAATTAATTTGTTGAAGAGAGAAGTTTATGGCGTTTCTACATGTGTGTGTAGGAGAGAAGCGGTTACTCTGCCGGATAACCAGGAGATAGAGATCGGTGATGTTGAGCAACCCCTTCATTTCTCTGATTCGACGGCCACCATGGGTTTCCAACACACGGCTTACTTTGCTATGGTAATTTGCGCAATTTTGATGTTCTTTGATTTTGTTTTGATATGTCAAGAATGCCTTTTGTATGGAGAATGCCTGCAATTGAAAATGCGATTTGGTGGTTCTTTTTTTCTTTTTTTCCCCTTTTGGTGGCCATTTCAACTGATGACGATCTCAGAAAACTATTTGGCAAAGCCACTTCTGTGATGTCCTGAATACATTGCTCCATCCGTAGTTCGTTTGTGGTTGTACTATGGATATCATCTACAAGAGGATTTGGAGCGTACCAGATTGAAATGAAAAATCTTATTATGTCAGGTAAATTTGGTTTTTGGTTATGGTTAACATCAGCAGAACTAGAATAGGGAAGGCAATAATTAGGTGGATATCGAGGGTAGATTTTCTTGCAATAGCAGAGATAGATAAAAATAGTGAGACAAATGCGACTTATTGATTTTTGAGCATGGTGGCAAGCCTGAGAGATACCTTACAAATGGACTCTACAACAGTCGCTGTTTTTGGAAATGCTAGATAGTCGAGGCCATGATTCTAGAGATAGGTAAATTCTTTGCTAGCCAATTTTTTGAAGCATGATCTTGAAGAACAGTTTCGTGGAAAGTAGAGTAAGGTGATGTGTTAGGGTACTTCCAACTGTCGAAATCTGGCTTTGGTTCAGGGTATTATGACATTCCCTATCAAGTACAGCTTCAGGGTTGCAGAAGTTGCTTTCAGGTGTAGTTTTGTCTTCCCCGCAGTCCCTGTGCTTGGTGTGCTAATTTAGGAAATTGTGCCTCATATATCACAAGAACTGCCACCACATGCACGTATGAATGATTGGCATCTTCTCTATGGCCAAGATGTCAATACAAAATGCTATT
Source organism: Corymbia calophylla (assembly GCA_014182845.1). Lineage (NCBI taxonomy): Eukaryota > Viridiplantae > Streptophyta > Magnoliopsida > Myrtales > Myrtaceae > Corymbia > Corymbia calophylla. The sequence continues at coordinate 35,638,959 of CM024699.1, read as the reverse complement.
CAAAAGTTCCTTTGGTCTCATAAGTTCATTTGGAATACCCCCTCTCAACTGAAAAAAACGAAGCTTTAGCAGGAAGATGAGTAAATTGAATAGTGGGAATGTCATCCCTTGAATACTTCACTCTATGTTCAAGACTGTAATGTTTGGATGATGATCCTTGTGGAAAGTAGGCTCACCTGTTATGCGCTTGAGTTTTACAGTGTTTGAGTTTCATATTTGAAAATTAAGCGAGGATTCAGCTAGAGAAACACCTAAGCTAATGACAAGCTGTCGAAGCTCCCTGGCAACCTTTGGTATTTTTCACAAGTCAAGTGCACAACTTATATGTGGAATGTTGAATATGCCCAATTTCTTATGGCCATGGCTCTTCTGCTTCATTTTCGGTTTTGCAGCAACTAGACAATGTTGATGAGAGCTGCATGAATGATAATGAAAGGACTGAGGACCAAAATCAGAACTACCATCAAGGTTCATGATCAACCCCATCATTTTTATCCAGCTTTTTCTCTTGTATCTGTATCCATCAGATTAACATCATCAGTGCTTTATTTTCACAGCTGATGCAGCAAATATAACCTTATTCGATCATTTTGATCCTTATCAGGCTGATAGAGAACTATTTAATCACTTTGAAAGGTAATGGCTGCACTCTAAGCTCAAACGATCAGTACTCTGATATTCAATATATATCTTTCTTTGGTCTACTTCTAAGAGAATGGCTATCTTGCAACTGAGATGGAATATCTCATTTTCTAAACTTTACATTGTAATTGTGATGGAATATGTCGTTTGCTTAAAATAATATTACAAGCATCTAGTTGTGCATTTTCTAAATGTATGCTATGCTCTGTAATCTTATGATTTTGACCTTTTGCAATACTGTGTATCTTGTTGAATGGTCTGATAGGTTTGATATAGAGGGGGAGGACGAGACTCAGGCCAATTTTGCTTCAGGAGAGGATGCACACATACCAAGTACTCTCGTACCCTCACCCCATTGCCTGACAATGCTCCGAGAGGTTTGCAGCACAATTCCTTCAGTCTTCTGTTTACTAAATTGAGGAAAGTGTACATGAAGCTAGAACTGCTCGGCAATTATTTGATTTCTACTACCGGGGAACCAAATTCAGATCTATGTGAAAGATACTTTACTTGAAAGTGATCCTTTCGGGTTAATCATATTGCGCATCCATGTATAGCAATTGATGAAGTAGTATATTCGTCTGAATTATTAAGTAGGTTATAGCTTCATGATATGATCATATGAGTAGCTCTATGTTTTTATCCTTAAGCATTTGACACGGTGATACGAACAGATTCATAGTTCATTCCCTTTAATTTCTGAAGTCACGTCCAATAAAGCACTGAGTATGCATTGCAGATGGCCTTCGGTGTTAGAGACAGATTTATTTAGATGCACATGGTTCTACTTGGATTACTTTTCGAAATTTAAGAATCGAATTTTTAGTGAAAACACCTCACATAGATTGACTATTACACTTCTTGGCACAGAGGAAGTTCAAAATCAACATCCAGAAAGCCAAATTAATCGGGAAACTGATGATCTCAACTTTCCTCATCAGGTCACTAGTTAACTTTCCAAAGTAACCTTTTCTTCTATAAAAGTAGAGACAATTTAGAGAGTTCACTGATAATAATAAAGGTGCGAATGAAGCAGGATAAGCAGAGAAAGGGACAAGCCAAAAGGAAAGCTAAAAGAGCAGAACCTTTTGCCATGGACTATGAACAGACTATCATCCCGGGAAATACATACCAATCATGGCTGCAAAACTCTTCGAGCATTGTCTCAAAAAGAGGAAGAAAGAGAAAGGTTCGTGCTTTTCCTGTTGGGTCAATGCAATTCCACATTGCCAAAATATCCTACCCAATCAAGCCATTAATGTGAACTAACCCGTCCGTTCCACTGGTTGTTTAGAGGCCTAGATGACCATAAATGTGGAGGGACGTCCATTCTAGGAGTTTCAGCTTTCAGCCTTCTATTTGTTAGGTTGAATAGTTACAATAAAAACACTTTGATGTGATAATTTCAAGACACATCTTGTTGCAGCGTACAAGTGTGATGACCTGCATGAAGATCGCTCATCTCATGGAGCTACCACCGACAGTGCTAGCATGTGGTTTACTGAATGAAAATAGAGGCGTCTATTATCCTCCACCTCTGATGGAGCTGTGGACAAGAAGTATCCAGCCTCCCCACGACTCACCTTCTGGTCAGCCTTTGGCAAGCCTTTTTTCAACAATTTGTCGTGCTTGATAGAGTACAACCCCAGTTCAAACTAATAACCATTCTTCACAGGAAGAACATCCCCGCCCTTGCCACCAGAACCGTCATCATCATCCCCCCCAGAGAGAGCATATTATCAAGATTTAGGGGGACGGGTATGCCTCTCATCTTTTTACTGGAGTACCCGATTGCAACGAGTTTGTCTGGACTCCGTCTGAGGAAATAATTTGATTGTGAAGCCTTTCGAAGATCTACGCATGGAGCTGAACCTGCATTCACAAGATGTCTCCATAGAGAAGCTGCGGAATAATTTTGAAAATCAGGAAATGCCCCGGGCCATTTTCATGGAAGGTTTAAGAAACAATCTCATCCACAATAGGACAGCGGCATCTGGTCCAGACCCAATGGTAACTCCAGGAAATTCAGGTAATGCTTACGTATTGGGATGTATTACATCATACTGCGGAGAACAAGCAAAATCTCTTTGCATCTGGTATTACAGGGGATGATGTAAGATCCATTCCAAGCTCAGCTTCTGGGCACAACTTCACAGCACACAATGCGGAAGTCAACTCTGGACGGTTAGTGAGAAAATACATCTTTCCTAGGAGTGCGTTCTATAGTGTACAAAGATTTACAGGCAGGAATCAGATTTTCTCATGAGAGCCAATTAAAATTGGGGAACTAGTTGGTTCTATCTTGCATCTTAATAGCTTGTCTTGTTCAGCGAACAAATCTTCATATCATATGGATTGACATCACTTTATCTAACAGATCCAGCAAGAAGCGGCCCTTTTCTTCGTCTAGAAACAGCAATAGTGGCCTCGAACCTGTAGCTGAGGAAAATTCATGGTTAAACGTGGATCCCAACTTCAAGTTGTCAAGGCTGCCCGAAGACGGCCAAACACCTGAACAAGGTACGTGTCCCATTAATATCAAAGAGAAAGTGCATAGTCATGTCAAATTGTCAATCACTTAGAGACGCACAGCAACTTGTTGAGCTTGTTTATTGCCTAAATGTTCTCTTTATCGAGTCTCTTGCAGAACTGCTGGTGGAAACTGGACCAACACAAACCCAACGCCCAATCAGCAGTCCCCCTGTTGACAAGCTTACAGATACTATCCGCACGTATGTCGCAGAATCTTCCTTATCTATTCGCTTAAAATTTACTTTTCCTTGGCATAATTAAGGTCCACGGTACACTTTTGTGATGGCTGCAGCCAGATGAAAGAGCATTTTGAGACTCCCGGGGCCCCCAAGGAAGAATCCCTGAACCACCTCGCCACTGGGATGAGTCGAAGAGGAGCAGCCACGCTCTTCTATCAGACTTGCGGTACTTATCCATGCAATGCTCTAATCGCTTTCGGTCAATGAACTGCTCACACTTCATTGGTTACCGCTGATTTCAACTCGCAAAACCAAGATTAATCAGCTGATTTGTCGGTGCAGTTCTCGCGACTCGTGATATGCTCAGAGTTGAGCAAAGGGTGCCTTACGGAGACATACTCATTTCTCGAGGAGCAAAAATGTGATTCCAGCTAAGGTCCGCATTTCCCACGTGAAAACTCCCCAAATTCTCTTGCCCTTCTGTAGCCGCAACTTGATGATAGAACTTCACTGAGAAAACCTCCCTGATTCCTACAGATTAAAACGAAGGCAGACGTAAACATGTCCTTCTAAATTTTGCTTCGGGACAACAATCTATTTTGACAATAAGCAACTCCTAGACTGAGCTACTCTTTTTCGAATTGTGATTATCTATTTGATATTTCCTGTCTGAATTTAATTCTATTCTCTTCTCGGAGTTCTCGTGTAGCTCCAACTTATCACTTGACATCACATGATTTTAGCTACGTCACTGACTTCAAATGTGTTAATGGGCACTGAGATCGACCATTTTCCTCGATGCCACCTCGCTGCAGAAAGGCAAAACAGTGGGGAAGCAATCTGAATAGGATTTAAGCAATGTCCGTGCTTCAACCAACAATGTCATCCTTGACCCAAAAAAAAAAACAGCATTCTCTGACAGGTTTCGAGCGGGATTTGCGTAATCCCAGAGTGCTAACGACTTCAAGTAGCTCTGGCGGATGGAATCGTCAGATTTGGCGAGAAATCTTCGCCCCCCGAGGGGGAAGTAAATGAGTTGAAAAAAGGGTCAATTCGACAGAGGACATCCCCAAATGCCCAAATAATTAATGCCTAAAACAAGACACTAGGCATTTATTATTATTGGGACCAAAATCCCAACCTCATACTCATATTATGGCTCTCCCACCCTTCCCATCTTCTTGCATTTTATCTTGCCCCTATTTCTACACCCATTTACGCTTCTCCCCATCAAACTCAACCTTTAACCCATTTCCCAAAATCCTCTCTCTCTCTCTCTCTCTCATGTGGCCACTCAGGAAGATCAACAGCGCGCCAAGACCAACAAGACCAAGATCAAGGAGCTTCTCTTGCTCGTCCTTCAAGGACATCCCTGACCTTTGCACCCAAGAGGCCGAACCCGAAACCGGATCCGGACTCGAGTCCCCGAGGAGCCCCTCCATTTTCCACCGGGTCCGGATCTCCAGCTGGGCCCACCGCAACGCCGCCGCGTCATCGCCCCCCACCCACCACCACCTTCTCTCCTCTCCCTTATCCCCCAGGCCCAAACTCCTCCCCGGCTCCGACGACAAGAAGAAGCCCGCCGTCATAGTCTACTTTACCAGCCTCCGCGTGGTCCGCAAGACCTTCGACGACTGCCGCGCCGTCCAGTCCATCCTCCGCGGGCTCTGCGTCCCCGTGGAAGAGCGCGACCTCTCGATGGACTCCACGTTCGTGGCGGAGCTGCAGGGCATCCTGGGCCGCCGGAGGCTGTCCCTCCCCTGCGTCTTCGTCGGCGGGCGGCTCGTGGGCGGGGCCGAGGAGGTCCGGAAGCTGCACGAGAGCGGGGAGCTGAGGGCGCTGGTCGCCGGCGGCGCATCTCCGGCGGTGGGGAGCGGCGCGTGCGGCCGCTGCGGGGGACTGAGGTACGTGGTGTGCAAGCAGTGCAGCGGGAGCCGCAAGGTCTACTCGGACAAGCACGGGTTCAAGAGCTGCAAGGCCTGCAACGTGAACGGCCTGATCAGATGCCCTTCTTGCTCCTCTTACTGATCAGTTCGTAACCCCTGAAATCGCTGATGGAGCTCCGGGACTAGGATCATTATACAGTGGCGAATCAAAACTGAGTGACCATGGTTTCTTTCCTTAGAAGAGGGGGAAGGTGATGGTTGAATTTTCTAAGCTGTATTCTCTGCAAGACTCTCCAATTTATCCTCTTTTAAATTTGTACATACTCCAGGAGCTTTACATTAACGATGGCTGCCGGGTCAAGTTTATGTACAATGGAAACGTTTGAATTCCAGATTTCGAAACCTATCCCTCGAGTTCAATCCGATCAAGAATGATTTACGATGCTACTAACGATTCTTGACTCTTTGATCACGGTTCGACTCCCGAACCCACCCCTCGAGTTCAATCAAACCACAAAGGATGTCCGACGGTGCTACTAATTCTTGACTATTCGATTTGGTTCGACTCTGGAACCCATCCCTTGAATTCAATCGGACATCCCAAAAAATGATTTCCAATGCCACTAACAATTTCGACTCTTCAATTTGGTTTGACTCCGTTGCTGTCAATGAGCCAACTATAGTCATGTAGAGCAACGGCAAGCATCACAATCGAATCGAATTGGAAGAGGTTGGTATTGGCCGATGCATAAAAAGGTTAATACTATGAAAAACCTTAAACTGACACGCTTATGACAATTTTACCCTAACTAATTTTATTACCATTAACCAGTATACTTATCACAAATTTACCTCAAACTAATTTTTTAGGCTACCAAAGACTCTAAACTTGTACATTTAATTATCTATTAGTTTCTGTTAAATTAAATTAGTACCACAAAAGCTATAAATCGATACACATGTGACAAATAGAGAGCAAAACCTCAAATTGGTATACTCGTCAATAATCACGTGTTATCTAACTCAGCAATTTGACGATAAAATATAATGAAAATTAATTAAGGGTAAATTGTCATAGGTGTATTTGGGGGTTTTCGTAATATTAATCATACATAATATTACATTCATATGCAATCCTGAAAATGAGGAAATTAATATCTTGAAAGGAGGCGATATTAAAATAGAATAGACCAGACCAGAACATCTTTCATTCTCTTAAAATGGGATGTTCTTAAATGGAAAGTAAACTTAGGATTACATTTAGATAAGTTTCTACTTCTTTTTTCTTAGAAAGATTAGTTTCTACTTTTGCACCAGACACTTAATTTTTTTTCCGAGTAAAACTTTTTCCCAATGGGCTTTAATGGCCTCCCACTTATTTTGTGATGAGCACGATTAAGTTCTTCAATAACATCATGCACAATACATATCCTTTCTGAATATAACTCGTAATTATATTTGGCAGGTAAGGGCATAACAAAATTTTCACAACATTCCTTATATAAAATCTTTGGTTCGCTTAATATGGGATATTCTTGAATGGAAAGTAAACCTCGGATAGTATTATCAGTTTCTACTTCTTTTTTCTAAAAAGATTAGTTTCTACTTTGGCACCAAATATTTAATTTTTTCTTATCATGACATGCCAATGGAAACCATTATAAATATTGTATAATAAAAGTGAATTGGCAAAATATATTGTGTTGCATGATTACCACCGATTAGTTCATTAATAGACATATGTGAATATATGCATTTATACATATACATAGACATGCATCATGTTCATTATTAGCATATCATTTCATATAGGGCATCTCCACTCCGAGGTATCTCAACACAAGTATGGAATCCTTCCTTTTAAATCGAAGGATGAGAGAGTGAAAATAGAAGAGGAAAGTGACCAGAGATCTCATTGTTCTTTCTTTGCATGTTGGGATTCTTGAAAGACATAAGAAGAGCTATTTATAGGTCAAGAGGAATGAACTAAAATGACCAAAGTTAAAAGTAATAATGATCTTGAATTGAGAAGACACATGATAAGGATTGGTGGAGATGTGATAAACAATATCACACATGGCCACGTTTGGTTTGCTCGGACAAATAACCATGGTTAAAGTAACGATGACCTTGTTTAAAATGCTACTTATAAAGAGAGGTGATATTATTATTATTATTATTATTATTATTATTATTTTATTATTAAATTATTATTAATAGAAGTGGCAAAATCTAGAAATGGCAAAATCTCTATGCTAGGTCGTCTGAATTTTTAACCTAAATAGAACTGGATGGACAAGATATAAAATTTAAGAGACTTTATTATATCATATTTACTTGTTTAGTGATTGTAGTAATAAAATCGGATATATTCACATCATATCATATATTTTTTTTATATGAACAATATATTAATATAAATGAATTACAAATTTTACAAATGAAGATGGTAAAAATACATCATGATACTCTTATCTATTTTTATTTTTATTTATTTTATTTTACTCTCTTTTTTAATTTATTTATTTTTTATTTCTTTCTTCCTCTTCCATCATTCTCTAATAAAATTTTATTAAATAGAAAACTATATTAATATACCTAAAATTTCAAAACACCTAAAATATGTAATAAATATATTTTTTATTTTGAATTATAAGATAGAATTAAGTTAGAATATATAAATAAAAATAAGATTAAATTAAAAACCAAATTGTTATTTTTTGTTAATTTGAATTTCTCATATAAGAATTCAAATATTATTTATATTGAAATATAATTTTAAATTTGTTAATTTAAGTAGTTTTAATTTTCCTATTATAAAATTATAAATCATATCCACCTTTACCTACCTCTTACATGGGATAATTCTATCCGGTCTTTATCCCCCTTTATCCTATCTTGAGTAGGCATTAAATACGGGATGTGATAAAATTTATTCTATCCTAAATTTTATTTTGACCACTAAACGCAGCCTAAATTCATATCACAATCTTTAGTAATTTAGACAATCAAATGCGGCGAAAGATTATAAAAGTCAAGAAGAAACCACCGTGATTCATGCTCTCGCTGTCTTTTCCCTTTTTTTGCTCATCTATGTGTCGCTTTCTTTAAATTTTCTTCTTCCCCTTTCTTACTTTTTTATAATTTTCTCAACTACTCTTATCTCTCTCAAAGTATTAATTTGAATACTATACTTATTTATATATAACCAAAAAAAACAAAAATAGATTTTATTTTTTTCGGTTTTGGAAAAAGTCAAACCGAATCGAATTGCCAAATTTTAATCCAAATTTGTCTTATGAATCAAATTTTTGAAATCACTTTTCCAAACTGAATTGAATTGAGAATTTCAATTCGATTTGGCGATTTGAACTAATTGTGCTCGGCACTACAAAGAACACTACATTCCACCCTTTTACTCATCCAAAAGGAAAAACAAAGATATCTAACGCATAGCAAAACTAGTGGGGGCTGCCTAATGGCAACACCTCCCACATGGAAAAAGGGTGGTAGGGGGTGAGGTAGGGCAAAATCCAAAGAGTGAATTGAGATTTAGAATAGCACAAACAAAAAAGAATAAACAAAAACACATAAACAAAAGATTACGAAATGATATTTTCTCCCTTTTTGGGTTTCTTGACTTTTAAACTTAGAGGAAAACGAAACCCGGCCCATTTAAAAACCCATGGCCCGAGATCCTCTTACATAAGAAGAGAGGAGACTTGGCCCAATACCGAAGCCCAAATGGAAGACATTACAATTTATAGTCCTTCCATTTATTTTAGCACAGCTCCAGTTATTAATAAGTGGAATCTCACAAATCAAAATGAAATCTTGTTAACAAGTGACCAGCAACTCATTAGCAAACGGTCACGATCTTTTAGCACTATAATCGTTCTTGTAAACCGCCCATTAGGGCTTCAAAACTCAAAAGGTGGGGACAAAATTAACATGCGAAACGATATCTAGCTCATGACACAATATCTCTCAATATTTTCTCATGCTAGCATGTAAGTGATATTGCTACATAATGCCTCCATTTCCCTAATCTTGTATATTTGAATTCCTTCCTTTCCTTTCTTATCACCGCTATCAAACCCCATAAAAAAAAATCAGCAATGAAAATCCTTGGTGCTAATACTCAAAAAAAAAAAAAATCAAATTGGTGCACCCGTCACAAAATTACCACAAATTAATTTTTTAATCACCAAAAAAGTCAAATTAATATACCAATGACAAATTTATACCCCATGACACATGACAATTTACAAATGTATTAATTTATGATTTCATCCTCCATTTACCATGGATGTACTAGTTTGTGATTTTTTACAGCATTAATCTAATTTAATAAATACTAACGCAGGATAAATTTGTCACTTATCTACCAGTTTTAGGTTTGTTTATGATAAAAAATTAGCTCGGAATAAAATTATCATTGATGTATCAATTTAAGATTTGTCATGATAATAACCAAAATACACTAGCGAGAGCAACAACTAAGCACGACTCACGAAACGTCGAATAAAAAAGACCACGAAAGAACGTCCAGAGGTCAAGTGGCTAGCAGGGAAACAACCATGGATTGGAACGGGGTCGGAACGGGTGGTCGGGAGGACCTCCATTGACTTTGTATTACTGGTTTCCATTCCCCACGAGGAAGTCCTCGGATCGCATCCAACCTCACGACGTCCAGCCGACTCCAACGAAAACGTCGCACGTACGGGAGATGCGCATTCCGCGGCTACGCCAAAAGTCCGCCATGACAACCGCCTCGAGAAGGTCGATCATGAATGAATGCTGTGGAGCACATGCATCGTAGCTCAAATCAAAACTCACAGTCCGACACCAGGTGCTGATGGCCCGGCTGATGCGGAATCTCCTCAGAACATGTGGGGCAAGACCTGACCTGGCACCATCGAAGAAAAAACATCAGAAGCCCAGCGCCCCATCTTGACGCCGTAGTCGTTTGACGAAAAATTACAGAAAATTAGAGAAATGGTTGCTGAATATAGGTCGACGACGTGAGATGAGAGGGATTGATCGGGTCATTTTATCTTTAATTACATAAAATATTAGGTCCCCTAATTTTCCTACCCCAGCATTGACTTGAATTAACAAAAAACAAAAAAAAAAAGAGGAAAAAAGAGAGAGAGAGAGAGAGAAGCTGACTGCGTCAAGGATGATGGAACGTCGTCTCGATCCCGACACGTTAGACGGTGGATTGGCGACTGGCGCCCGCCTGCTGTTTTCTTTTCTTTTCTTTTTTTTTGCGTGTTTCTTCCACATAAGCCTCTCCCAAAACGTTTTTTGATCTCCTCAAAAGGTTGTCCTTTTCGGACCCAAAAGAAAAATCTTTTTCTTTGTTAATTCTTTTGCCTTCGCTTTTATCCAGCTTTCCAATTGCACGGCTGTTGTTGTTCTTGTCCCTGTCTTGGCTTCACCTGCCGCGACTTTATGTGATTCTAAACGATGTGCTGTCATTCTCCGCCACGTGTCTTCCGTAGCAGGTTTCTTGGAGGCCGGGGCTGAAAGAGTAACTTCGACTTGAAGGAGCCGTGGGCGGTCCGACGAGGCTCCATGGTCCTGCGAAACGTATTTGTCATCACTACGTGACGTTTGTAATACACTTCGAAAGCGAAGATATTGTTTTAGGCCTCATTGTTGAAACAAATGCCCTAAAAGATTCAATAAATACTCGATTGTGGACAATTTTTCATTTTCGATACTTCATCATTAAAAGTGAAAATATTTCTTTAATAAGTATGATTAATAAGTGTTTTAAGATACTCATTAATAAGATTTAATTAAATTTCACTTTCTCTTTCTTTCTTGCGTGTTGGGAATATCTTTGTTAAATGATAGAGTTAGGTAGAGGGGCGAGTATTTTTAGAACTAGAGGAAAAGTCTCTTTGGCGGCTCTTTTTTTTTTTTTTTTTTTTTTTTGAGGTCAAAAATAGGAAAATTCATGAATTGTCTTAAGAAAGGGGCGAATTTTAAAAGGAAATCAAAGGGAGAAATTCATAATATCCATTTTTCAAGGGGACTGGGTGAATTCTGATTATGACTTTGAAAAACTTCATCATAAAAGAAAAGGTTTAAAACTTGTTTCCCCTTTTAGAAATTTTATCAGCATTCATTAGTAATATGAATAAAAAACAAAGTAATCGCTTTAGGTCTCATTAACACAAATGCCCTAAAAGATTTGTTAAATACTTAATTAAGGAAAATTTGTCATTTTCATTGCGTTATCATTGAGAATGAAATTATCTCTTTAATGGGTATGGTTAACAGTGTCTCAAGACACTCATTAACGAAATCCAATTATTAGAAGGTTTGGTGAATTATGATTAAAACTTTGAAAAGCTTTGTTATAAAAATAAAAAAAAAGGTTAAGAGCTTTTTTCCCCATTCTTGAGATTTTGTCAGCACTATATGACGTTTGTAATACGGATCAAAAGTGAAAAATCATTTTAGGTCACGTTAACAAATGCCCTAAAAGATTCAATAAATACTCGATTAAGGAAATTTTGTCATTTTCAATGCGAAATCGTTGAGAATGAAAACATCTCTTTAATGGGCATGATTAACAAGTCTTTGGAAGCATTCGTTAATAAAATTTAATTGTCTTTGATTTCTTTTTCTTTCTCGCACGTTAGTGATGTTTTTTTTAAATGATAGAGTTAGGAAGAGCGGCGAGTATTTCTAGAGCTAGAGGAAAAGTCTCTTCTGATGGCTCTTCAATTTTATTTATTTTTGGTTGAAAATAGGAAAAGTCATGAATTGTCTAAAGAAAGGGACGAATCTTAGAAGGAAATCAAAGGGGGAAAATTCATAATATCCATTTTTTAGGAGTTTGGGTGAATTCTGATTATAACTTTTAAAAGCTTTGTTAAAAAAAAAAAGTCAAAAGCTTTTCTCCCCTTCTAGATGTCTGCTGGCTGGCTAGAACATCTTGTGTTGTTGGGGATTGGTAGCATTGAGAAATAGATGACTAAATTACCTTACGATATATGCCTCGTATTATACATTTTGTTCCAAATATGAAGTATACGATTTGAAAAAAAGGCAAGTATCGATGGACCAAAAAAGAGTACGAGAATTAAAAATTTTACTACATCTTCCTCGATCCTATCTAAATTATCGATTCAATTAATACCCTTCAATGTACACAAAAAAATACATCATCCCAATGTCCCATCTGAAGTACCGTGCATAAGATGGTGAATGAGAACTTTCAAAGTCATCCTAAGTAAAAGACACACTACAAGTCGCACATCGACCCGAATAAAATATTCGATCGCCCCACGAATTGTATTAATTTTTTTTTTTTTTTGTTTCCTACTAAGTTCGTCGTCATCGTGCATTCTCAAAGGTGGACTTGGGAATCAAATCACGAGCCTGGCATTGGTCTTCTCGTCTGGATTCCTTTGGGACTTTGATTAGGCCGCCCGCATTTGATTTTGTCACATCACATGAATTTCGCATCCCTTTCATGGTCCGACTTTTCCCCTCATGCAATAATGTTTTCCTTTTCGAGGGGGACTTGCGTTTTAGTCTTTCTTATCTTTTCTCTTCCCTTCATCCTCTTCCACTCGATTTCCTTCACCGTCTGGCCAAATCTTTTCTTGTCGTGACAACGATCCCTTTGCCTATCAACGAGCATGACCATGGAAAAATTATAAAAAAAACCATAAATTTATTGCACGATAACTAATTCAATCCATAAATCTTTCAATTTAACCAATTTAGTCATAAACATTTCGACGATTTTCTAATACAGTCATTTTCGGTCAATTTTGACGGAAAATCACTAAAGTTGATGATTTTCACAATTTATTCTTCCTTCTTTTTTTCCAACTTTCATCTTCCCGAAAGGATTGACGGGGTTTGCAGGTGTTTTATAGATTTAGGATTTTTCGACAAATGTCTCGTGGGATGCTTATACCTAATTACCATGTACAATTGCAAATTATAGAGGCATCCGACAAACTTAGCCTCATAATCGATTCCCTGCCCGAGTTTAGATAGCCGTCAACCATTTCATTCAACTCCATTTATTAGAAAATCAGTTAGAAATAAGGGTGCGTTTGTTTCGCAGAAAAATGTATAATTCGAAAAATATTTTCCAAATAACGATCATTTGAATCATTTACAAAAATGAACGAATGGGAAATATTTTCATCATCCACAAAACTGTCTAGACATAAATTGTTATCGATAATTAAAAAAATCATTAACCGCTACATAATTATTTCAATTGATAGAGACAAAAAAAAAAATTCAAATCATTCGTTTTTTTAAAAAATAAACAGTCTAAAAGGAAAAGCAGGGGGCAGAGCCCCGAGTAGAGCTACCCAATAACCACAAGCGTCGTTACGATGGTGGCTGATCTTTCAGCATCAAGGTGCTGCCGGAACAAAAATAAAAATAAAATTGAAAGCATACAGCTCGAGAGATAAAAACAAGTTCTTGACATATTGACTGGGATTATCAGCGAAAGCTACAGGCACGTAAAATAACCAGTGCAGGGTTCATCCGTTGCATCGGACGCAGCTGGCGCCGACCATCTTGGACGTGCTCTTGCTGGAAAATCCGATTCCCGTAACGCTGTCAAGGTAGAAGCTATTCACACGTACCTAAAATTCTTTTAGTTGGCTCTATTCTATTTCTATTCAAATTCTCACTCTCAAAATTTTATTATGTCTCATTGTAGGATGTGGAAGTCAAAATTCATATCTAAAATTAAATTGTTCTCACTCCAATCACTTTTGAGAATGTGGAGATTTGAATATTTGGAATTCTTGATTGAGGAAAGTTTGTTTTTTGTTTTTTGGTCGGTCATCGGGGGAAGTTTGAAGAGGTCCAACGACCACGACATCCCACGTGTTTTCATCGCTTGAATTGAGAGAATTATGGAGGGCCAGCTCATCGAATTGCTTGTTTGCCCGTGAAATGAGAAATGGAAATTCCCCTAATCATGTAGAGCCACTTTGCAACTTCCTTTGTTTTTTTTTTGTTTTTTATTATTTTGTTTGAAGTGCTTATAGATTGGGAAATTGGGTCTTCCGCATCCTCCCCGTTTAATTAAGGTAACGCCTTCGGACATAACTCTCGTAATGTCATTATGGTCCCGTGGTCAATAAGAGGTTGCATTATTATATATTAAACAAGATTCGACTCTTCATAATATAGGATTGAAATAATTTATCTAGCTTGCCAGGTCGCAAAAAGTTCTCGGCTCTGGTATACAAAGCCCATTTCTCGTGGTAAATAGACATCTCGATATATCCACATCCAAGATTTGTTATTCATGCATCGCCGGCCCATTTTCCTAACAATTTAATCTTTTCAAGGGAGGAAAGAAGAATTTTTTAACCTAATGTCAAAGCGATTGCAACTTTTCATGAGTTTAAAATCTTAAAATCTCGACATTCTCTCACGTCATTATATACATCTTTCACGAGTTTAAAATCTCAACATCCTCTTGCATCAATATATACATCCCTCATTTCCATTTATTTTGTTTAATTTCTTAAAAACGAAAAATTATCCACGTCCATTGTAGCAACTTTCAATGAGAATCGACCGGTAAATTATTCAAAAGTTTATGATAAAATTTCAAAAAAATTATAAAATTTAGAGTCGAATCGAGGCCCAAACATTATGTTAGAAACTTTTTGATATTGGTAGATATTAACGTTGGTAAGTTATAGCCGACTGCTTAGAATTAAAAGTGGGCGAGGGGGAAGCGTCCAATGCCAACAACCAAGTCGCTGCTCATAATAGTACGATGTCTAATTCAAATGTTTGGAGGGCCGAACTCGGAGAAACTGACGCGCCATGTAGCCCCCAAACAAAATAATGAAAAAGCAGCTTTATAATAGGCCCCATCCAATTTAATAATTTCCAGAAAATTTCGCCGGCCGGCTCCTTTAAATGCTGGGGAATTCAATGGTCGTCCCTTTTCCACTTCTGTAAATTTCGAGGAAACTCCCCCCCGCCCCCTCTCCCAACAGCGACCACAATACAAAAAAATAAGTAAATAATTTCCTCCAACATAAATAAAATGTTAGAGAGACAGAGAGAGAGATCGCGTGTCGTTCAGAAAGATGTCGCTGACATCGGACGGTAGCCTAACGGTAAATTATTCCATGGCATGATGCAAAGAACTTGTTTGTCTACATTGAACTCCACCGGTCATTATTGTCGTAATAGTTCAAAAAAAAAGAGAAAAAATTATTTATCATGTCATCGGCTTAGTCACCTCTCTCTCTTTGACGCGACCAAAAACCACTGACTTGAAAAAATCTATCAATTGAGTCGAAATTCATTTAGTATTCAAACCAATAAGAAAAAGGTAATTGTCATGATACTCGAAACAGCATTATCTAAGGCTTTTATATCAATAAGTCGACATTAAATCTCTCTCACTGGTTAGGATCTTACTTATCGTGCTAAAATCACGTAAATCTAATCATTTCTGAACTATGACATAATTCCGAATTGTTCACTCAAATCAAAGTCGTCGTGTCGAGATTATTAACAATTAACGTGTCAGGTGAACAAGGGATAAAGCAAATTATTGCGAAAGAAGAAATTTTAGCAGGGCCTAAACTGGGAAAAGAAAGAGTCTACTTTTTATCTCTTTTTTTAAAACTTTCTCACCTTCCCGGGTGCTGCCTTTTCAGGACCCGATCAAAGTCCAAAGCAAAGGTTAGAAAGTAATTCGTTCGTATGACGCAAAAAATGCATTTACTAGGAAACGGTCGAGAAATATAAAAATGAAAGAAAAAAAAGAAAAAGAAGCAGCCTCCTGTTGTAATAATAAATGCGAGTTTTGAAGTGCACGCGTTTTCAAACGTATCTCAGTCTAAATTAGTCTGCAATCACACTACTACTCTCCTATTTATTTTATTTCTTATTTTGTTCTATTTTATTTTACACCTCTTACCTCTTCTTCTTCTTCTTCTTCTTATCAGCTTACCCAATTCCTTTTCGAAAGTTTGTTTTTTTCCTGCAAATTTCTGCTCAACGAGATCTTTTCGAGCTGCATGCTGCAACCCCGATTTCAGTTCGGTTCGTTATTGAGGTCACCCTTGGTTGAAACGAGATGAAGCACGGTCGGCAAGCGAATCGCTGGAAGGATCGGACGGGAGTGGGATTATTGTTGATGGTTTTTATGTTTTGCCGGAGTCTTGGTGTCTGCCGGTGCTTAAACGAAGAGGGTATGTGCTTGGTCCTCGCATGGTGTTGGATTCAGTTTCACCCTTTTCGTTCGTTCGTTCGTTCGTTTGTCAAGAAAGTGAGGTAAAAGTGCTCTTGCCTGGTTTGCTTTTTTCTGCAGGCTTGGCTTTGTTGAGGGTGAGAGATAAGGTTGTCAGTGACCCTTTTGGAGCTTTGAGAAATTGGAAGGAAGACGATGGAGAAATC
Source organism: Corymbia calophylla (assembly GCA_014182845.1). Taxonomy (NCBI): domain Eukaryota; kingdom Viridiplantae; phylum Streptophyta; class Magnoliopsida; order Myrtales; family Myrtaceae; genus Corymbia; species Corymbia calophylla. The sequence continues at coordinate 35,622,287 of CM024699.1, read as the reverse complement.
GATCCATGCTCGTGGTTTGGCGTTGAGTGTTCTGAAGGAAAAGTCGTGGTTTTGTAAGTCATCTTCTCTCTACTAAAGATCTTCGGTTGGCTATGTAGTTTTGCTGGGCTCGAACTTCTTCTTCACTCGGGACGTTCGGAATTACTTTGATCATCGACGTTTGTTGATTGCTCGTTGACTCTTGATCCCCCTCTGACTATAGAGAGGTCACCGCTGGGTTCTTTTCGGTTTATCTCATGTTCTGGTCCGATCTATATCCAAGAAAGTTTGTGGGTGAAGTATCTATGCCGGAATATACTGCAAATGATGGATGTCGGTCTTGTTCTTGGAATTGCTTATGGAGTCTGTGTTATCACCACCATTCATCATGAACTGCCCAATAAGCGGCACCATCGATATAGATTATGGCTATGGCAAGCGATTAATTTAAGGCATCCGTGTTGCTTAGCTTGATCAACCTAAGTGTGACATTAAGTTGCAAGAATTGTTGTGACACGAGTTAGTGTTGAAGAAAGAGGTTTTCCCTTGGTTGGCTTTGCTTTAAGCATATGAAGGCATATGTATATGGCTTTAGTCTCTGTCTTGGAAAATCAAAGTATTCTTGTTCAGAGAGGCTTTATGTGTTTCCCCCGCCTATTTGATTGATGAGAAAACTCAACTAGTCCCCTATGATTATCTTTGATCAGATGATTATGTGGTTCTCTTTTGCCTTTTAAAAAGTAATCCACTCATTAATAATGTGACACTTTGAAAGGTCTGGAACTGGTACACATGCCTGTTATTTCTGATGATCAATGCAATAAAACTTGTAGGAACTTAAGAGATCTTTGTCTCGGAGGAATTCTGGCACCTGAGATTGGAAACCTGGTTCACGTTAGAGCCATGTAAGTTAAAATCATGTGACGAGGTAGTTTTTCATCATCATTTGCATTCGTCTCTCTTTAGTCTTTACTGATGTCTTACCTCTAATTCCATTGCAGAAATCTGCGTAACAACACTTTCTCTGGAGTCATTCCAGAAGAATTTGGTGAGTTAAAGGAGCTGGAGGTGTTGGATTTGGGATACAATAAGTTCAGTGGGCCAGTCCCACATAAGCTTGGAAATAATTTTTCGCTAGCAATTCTGTATGTTTTTTTTTTTTTTTTTTTTTTTTTGGGCTAATAATTACAAATCTTGTTTGTGCTAATGAAATTGCGTAAGCTTAATTTCCTGTTTGGTTTGCAGTCTTGTGGATAACAATGAGCTTCTAACTGCATCCTCTCCTGAAATCCAAGAGCTGACAGTAGCTTCTGAATCTCAAGTAGATGAGAACCTTCTGTCAATTGCTGCAAACAAATTAGCTTGCAAAATGAGATGCAATGCATGGTATGTGGTTGAAAATTTAGTTTCTTGGTATAAACTTGAGCTCAAGTACAGGTTTATTTGTGTGGCGAGAGTAGTTTCAAAATTTAGAGGACGTCTATTATATGTCAATCTTAATCTAATTAAACTTCCCAAAATAATATATTTTACTTGGACCAGGCACACGAGTTATAATAGCAAAGCCCTTCCAGTGTCAAAAGCAATTTCTTCCAAAGGATGTAGAGTGTTAGGATTTTTGAGAATTCCTCTACTCCCTGTGTTGCGGGAGGGAAATGTGGTACAATTTTCCGGATATTCAACTATCTTCTGAAAGCCGCTCAATGATTAAGAGATTCATAAGGAAAAAGGACTATTTGAAATCCCATTGCTTTAATTAATATATAATGGAAAAAATACTACTTCTATATTTGTATGGAACTTTAGGTGGTTCATGTAAAATTACCGAGGCTACGAGGAATATATAAACAGTGCTTCCATAGGTTTGATCATAAAGGCTTTGTGTTTTGGCAGGAAAGTGGAACAAACTAGCAATGTCATTCACAGCAGAGTTCTTACCGTTACCCCCATGCGTCCTATTTATATTCCACGGCCGTCGCCTACTCCAGAGACCCCACATAAACCAATAGAGCACATTAAACCACTACCACCAATACTATCCCGAACCACACTCCCATCCCCGGCCCCAGCCGCAGCCCCCAGCCCACGCCCAACCCCAGCTCCAGCTGCAGCCCCAGCCCCGACCTCATCTGCGTCTCCAGCTTCTGAGAAGTCAGGTCATAAGTCAAGTCCTCAAGCAATCATAGGTGGAGCAGTTGGAGGCTCAGTTTTTGTTTTGATTACCATCCTTGGCGTGTATCTATACAGAAGCAATAAGGTGTCTACTGTCAAACCTTGGGCCACAGGCTTAAGTGGACAGCTGCAGAAGGCATTTGTTACCGGTAATTATAAAATGTTTTCACTGAAGATGTAATCATTTTGCATATTAGAATACCGAGCATGCTGGAGATGTGCAGGGATCATTATCTAGTGTTGAATAATGCTAGACATGTTGAGGCTCAATTAATAGATTGATTTACTGAATGATCCAACAGATACCTGTTGGGTGTTTAGATGGCCCACTAATTTGAATAACAACCTACAAAGTACCACATCACTTGGGTGGACCCAATCAGTAGATAAGTCTTATTACCCCTAGCTTGCTCTTTAGCAATAGGTGATCAATTGTTCCAGGGCTTGGTGATGAACCAAGTTTTTAGTGATAAGTATTCCAATGTTCTAGGGCTCGATGATGAACCAAAGGTGTCACTTGTGTTCTTCAAAATGATTATACTTATAGTCTTTATTCTTTGAGCAGTTCTTTTAGCACGGGTAACCTATTAGATCAAAAAGGCATTACGAGCTTCTCAAAGGACTTTACTTGGGCCAAAAGTGTCATGGTCTGGATTCACCTTTAAGTAAATTGTCATTGTGGATTTGAAAGTATTTTTGCATCTCTTCAATCGTGGTAGTTATCAGTGATGTTACTGCTCTATTGATGTTGCTTACAGTCCTCTAGCTTACTCTACTGAATTTCAAGGGATATTGGTCTGAAACCCCTTTGATGAAAATGCCTGTACATTGTGCCCTTTCACAAAATTCCATTGCTATGACTTGCAGAGTGAAAATAGATAAACTCTATAATGCCATGTGGAACTTTTAGGTGACATGTAGATATTCGCCCATAATAATATAAACTAAATATGAAAAGTAGCAGCAGAAAATGTGAGTTACCTCATCATGTAGTCCATTGTTCATTGTTCCACCCATTTTTAAGAGAAATGAGAGCAAAACTGAAATGATGGGTCTGTGAATACATCAAACTCATGACAAGGGGGATCGGAGCAAGTTACCTTATGTTACCAGCATCAGAGAACATCCTTCTTTTGCCTTCATATGTGGATTTTACTGTCAGGAAGCTCCTTCTAAGTTGAAAAGATGGCAGATGTTGATTGTTTTTCATCCCTATTTATCCCTATATCTACTCCCTAGGTTTATGTATGTGTAATGGTTTTCTCCTGGCTAGAACTAATTTCGGTGTTGTTTACTGAAGATTTTTACCTGCATTCCAGGTGTACCAAAGCTGAAGAGAGCAGAGGTTGAAGCAGCATGTGAAGATTTCAGCAATGTGATCGGTTCTTCCTCCATTGGCACCATTTATAAAGGAACTTTGTCCAGTGGCGTGGAAATCGCCGTGGCATCTGTTGCAGTAAAATCAGCGAAGGATTGGTCAAAGAATTTAGAAGCACAGTTCAGAAATATGGTAATAAGAAGCACAGTTAAGAACTTGGGAGTACAGTTTGCCTTTCCAGTTAAACAGATCAAATGACTTTTTCTTCTGATGATGCTTGTAGATTGGCACTCTATCAAAAGTAAATCACAAGAATTTCGTGAATCTTCTCGGATACTGTGAGGAAGAGAAACCATTTACCAGGATGATGGTTTTTGAATACGCTCCCAATGGGACTCTCTTCGAGCATTTACATAGTAAGTACTAACATATCATGTCACATCGTATTTATGGAATCATTCATTCACTCATGCTTCACAAGTGATGGTTTTGCAAAAGGACCATATCTTTCATCTGGAGATGACTATATAACTAGTTGAACAATGAAAAATTCTATTATGATTTGTGCATAATGTAGGCCCAACTGAATTTGCAATATCTGGTCTTCAAGTATCTCTTCTGACTGCTAATTGTTTAGGAGGATGTTCATAAAGGATAGCAGCTTCTATTCTTTAATATACTTGAAGACGATGACATGCAAGTATTATACATTATAGTGCATAAAATCCTTCTCTTACACCTCTTTCTTCCTTTTTCTGCAGTTAAAGAATCCGAGCACCTAGACTGGGGAATGCGGCTGAGAATTGCAATGGGCATGGCATATTGCCTTGAGCACATGCATTCGATGAACCCACCAATGGTGCACAAGAACTTGAACTCTTCAGCTGTCACCCTCACTGAAGATTACGCTGCCAAGATTTGTGACTTCAATTTCTGGAACCAAATGTCCGCAGCCGAGATTGAACAATCTGGAATAGACCTCTTAAACACCGCTTCTACCTCACGAGGGCCTGAGAGCAATATTTACAGCTTCGGCGTGATTCTGTTTGAAATAATAACCGGTAGGCTGCCTTATTCTGTAGATAATGGTTCTGTTGAAGATTGGGCTTCGGATTATTTGAGAGGAGAAAAACCTCTCAGGGAAATGGTGGATCCAAGTCTTGATTCTTGTCAAGAGGAACAGGTGGATAGAATTGGACAAGTGATAAAATCATGTGTCCGCCCTGACCCAAGATTTAGACCGTCAATGAGAGAAGTGGCAGCAATGTTGTTGGACATAACTGGAATCACCCACGAAGGGGCAATCCCGAAAATTTCTCCTCTTTGGTGGGCGGAACTTGAGGTTCTATCTACTGAGGCGAACTAAAACTGTAAGAACAAGCTCGAGCTTTTCTTGTTTGCTTTGTGTCTGAAGAAAAATGGCGATGAAACACATGCCTTGTATATATGAGGTAGAAGAATTAGGTTCGTTGTCTTATTTTTTTCGTTGTTTGTGCTCTTCATGTGGCTCTGTTGAAGCACACACCAGAAAGCACAAAAATCTGAAGAATTCTGAGTAAAGTTTGCCTTTTCTGAGCACTGCGTTGCTCTCTTTCTAGCCTATTCCTTCAGCTGTGGCGGCTGATCTTGTGAGGTCTACGCTGGTGTTGATTCTTTCCTTATACTTGTATCTGGTTACGTAAGTCTGAACTGGGGTTGGACCCAAAGAATGGAGGGACAACCCGCCACTGCATCAAAGCTATAAACCTTAAAAAGCAAAATTAAAGCAGAATCTAATGACTTCGTCGCGTGGTGTCGATTAGTAACTTTTGTAATTTTGTTGATTTAGAATCACATCGTGCGATCATCACCACCAAAAAGGATCTCCAGCGCTAGAACTTGAGGTGGTCAAAACGATAAATGCTCCGAAATTTGTACCCATTTCTGCAATTTTATTCGGCAGGCGATTTCTTTCCTTAACCTCCTGGTCACACGTAGGAGACTCTTTCGTGGCCACCCCATGAAGGACTCCTTGTAAGCAGTAAGCACGATATTCTTAACCCGAAAACAACAGGCATCGTTGCATTACACTAGCCTTATTCTTTCCACTAAATCACTCAAAACGGTTCTGAGATTTTAGCATGTAAAGCAACCGAATTTTTTCTTACACTGGACCAGATAAGGTAAAACTTGCAGTTCCCATTTCATCCCGTGAATGACTCAATGCCATCTCGATCCAGGCGATCATGGATGCTCTTAGTCGACCCAAATAGACAGAACAAGCAGCAAGATGCTAAACGCTACAGTTACAATCCATCAACTATATCGTACTAAACTCAAGGGGCGTGGAGTTTCCTTCAGCTGTCCTGAACGTTTGTCAAGAATTAGAGAAAGCAAATTCTGCTTTCCAAAAGTAGTTTTGAAGGAACACGACATTCCGGGTCAGCAAGTTGAATTGGCAAATCTGATAGTGAAACGAGTTTACACAAACTTAACATATATAAAACACAATCGACAACATTATTGTGCTCTTCAATGACACGACTGTATAGGATTACAGAATCCGAATGTCACACATGAATACAAATTGCCAGCCTACTTTTAACCTCTAACCAGTCAGGACTAGGCTAAATGATTAGATGTCAAAACCTGCATATCATGTACGAGTCATGTGCGAGAAAATCTTTATATTCAGCCAAAAACATAATTCCATGTAGACGACCGAAACCCTGGCAAGCAAACCATACCCATAACAACAAAACTATGATTGATAGTGGGCTTCATGTAATGCCTTAAAGAATTCAAATGCTTCCCATGGAATATGACATAGTTGCTCCCACGACTTCCCGAAACTCCGCTGAATCAACCGTCTAGCAAACTATATAAATCTCTCCAATGTCATTGAGACTTACTCCATCTCAACATCATCTCTTCTTATCTAGCACAAACAAGAAACTCCTGTCCAACTGGGAAGGATGGCTTACATCAAGCTCACCATCATGTTGTCCTCCCTCATCCTCCTCCACCTAGCTTCGATCTCCTCAGCATCGGCAACCTACGATAACGTCCCCAGAAAGACCGTCCCCAAGCCGGTGGAGATCGTCGTGGAGGGCATGGTCTACTGCCAGAGCTGCAAGTACTTCGGCACGTGGTCCCTGGACGAGGCGAAGCCCGTCGGCTCGGCCAAGGTCAGCGTTGTCTGCAAGAACTACAAGAACCGCGTCACCTACTACAAGACCTTCCAGACCGAGGAGAGCGGCTACTTCTTCGCCGAGCTCAAGGGCTACGAGATGAGCCACCCCGTCCTGGACCACCCGCTCCACGCTTGCCGCGTCAAGCTCGTCTCATCGCCCCTCGAGGGATGCAACCTCCTGTCCAACATCAACTACGGGATGTATGGGGCCCCGCTCCGCTACGAGGACAAGACACTGTACAGGAAGGAGTACGAGGCGGTCGTCTACGCGGCAGGGCCGTTGGCATTCCGTCCCTCGTATTGCCCTCCGGAAGAGACGCACGCTTAATCAATCAATGAGCTGGTTTTTCTCAAGAGAGTTTGAATCATCAGTTCGTCTCTCTTTATTCTCTACGGCTTCTCATCATCACTTTCTTTCAATTTAGCCTTCGTACTTAGGGTGAAGATGCGAGTGTGCTTCTGAGATGCGTCCCAAGGCGTTTCTGTTTTGTTCTGTTTTGGTTGCTGTATTACTGAAGGAATCGTACACATGTTTCTTTATAGACATATGGAAGAAAATTTATCTATCCTTACATATATGGTCCCCTTAATTTCTTCATTTTTCTTTAATTTAAGAAAAGTATCAAAAAGTTTTAAACCTATTGCATTGATACCGATTCAATTCTAAATATTTTAATTTAACAATATAGTCCTAAACATCGATGAGGCCTGGCAGCAGAGGAAAAAAGGGAAATGGAAGGGAAAAAAAAAGCATAGAAGAGAAATGGGGAAAAAAGAAAGAAAAGAAATATAAATAGTGATTTGTAAAGTGTATTTTTAAAAATTCTTTATTTCTCGAAAAATATTTTTCTTATTTTTCGACATTTGATTTATTTAGGAAAATGAGTTAACATAAAATGCTTTTTTAGTTAATGAAAAATGTTTTTCTACCGTGCTTATATTCAAGAAAATGATTTCCTTTTTGAAAGAATTGAAAAACATTTTCCTAAATATGATTATTGGTATTTGAAATCGAAACTCTACATTTAGACATCGAAACCCCAACATTGGTTCTTGTATCCGGAATTCAACCCTGGGTCTCCAACTATCGAGCTCAAGTCCATTGAGGCTGGGCCTCGAACCTCGATGCTTAGGCCTGAGCCCCTGGCACCCTTAGGTCTATTGAGGTTGAGCCCAAACCCCTGGTGCTCATACCTGATGCTCCAGCACTTGTGTTTGGGTCCTTATAGGCCATGCTTGGTCCCTGTCGCTTAGGCTCTAGTCTTGACCCTTAAGCCTGGGTCCATAAAGGCAGTGCATGGGTCTTAGGCGCTCCGACTTAGGTCCTTGATTATGAAATGTTTGTTCTACAAAACTGCTTTAAAAAATCGAATTTTTAGTTTTTCCTTTTGCTTTATTCTCTCCCGGTTGACGGCTACGGTAAAGGCTAGTGACCGGCCCCAAGCGAGGTAGAGTTCACTCAAGGCATCACCAAAATTCGGTGAGTCGCGAGAGCTTGAGCCTTGTCAGCTTGTGGCGAGGCTAGAGTTCAACCTTCCCAAATCTTGTGACGTGGAGTCTCACCCAAGGCTTGACTCATTGAAATCTGGTGAGCTCGAGATTGCCTATGGTCGGTTGCCAATCGTCGCCATGGCTAACAACTAGTTAAGGAAGAAGCAAAAAGAAAAAAAAAGAATATATAAAAACAATTTAACAAATATATGATTATTTATACCGTTAAATTTTTTTACCAAACGACCGAAATAATTTCTAGGTCTTTTTCAAGATTCAGCCAAATATTGAAAAATAAAGTCATTTTTCGGGAATGTATTTTCCACAAATGGTACATTTCCCACAAAACAAACGAACTCTAAAACTACATTGAAAAGCAACTTAGATTTAAAAGGTGATTGAAAAAATCATTCTTGTGAAGGACTTTAGCTATTTAAAAGTAATAAAATCAACTCAAACCTATTGCTAGATAATGACGAAGGGCTTAAGCTATTGACAAGCTAAATTTGGCACCAGCAGCTGTCGCCTAAGGTCGCTTAAATTCAAGGGAGGTCGTTTAGGGTCATGTGACCTCGACAAGAGGTTGCTAACAATTAGATCTAGGGTCATTGGTGGAAAATGACAAGGGTATTTTCAGAATTTCGAAAATTTAACGATGCCAAAATAAAAAGAAAAAAATGTATTAATTTTCTGAAAATGCTAAAGCTCAAAAATCCTATGAACATGCCTTTAGCTAAGAGACTGGAAATATAACGCATTTCCTTAAAGCTATTCAAAAAAATTTGCCAAACACCTTAAGGGCCTTTCGGCAAAGTGGTTGCCATCAAACCCTAGCCTTGCAGTCCAACAATTATGTCGCGGTACATTCTATTTCTGCAAAGTTTCTTTCAGCTGGCCTCAACGAATGTCATGAATGGGTTTGAATTAGAAAAAGCAAAAATTCTCCTTTCCAAAATAGTTTTTGAAAGAGCACATGACATTCTGGTTTGGCAATTTCTGATAACTTTTGAACGAGATTATTTGCAAATCATAGAGCGACGCAAACTCAAAACACATCGAACATATAAACCAAAGTCTTATAGCATAAAGAGCAAAACTTTAGTGCTCTTCAATGACACAATATAGTGCAATTACAAATTTCGAATATCACCCGTGAACACAAGTTGACAGTCCATGTTTGGCATTTTATTAATTGGGGACTAGGCTAAATGATCAAATGTCGAATCTAGATAGTAGACAAATCATTTACAAGAAAACTCCTTGGATCAAATGTACCAAAAAATAAGGTTCCATGTATCTACGACAGAAACCCCGACATGCAAACCATATCCATCACAGCAAACGCTATCATCGATAGTGGACTTCATGTAATGACTTAAAAAATTGCAAAGTGCTTCCCATGTAATACCACATCGTGGCTGCCACGACCCCTCAATCAACCGACTAGCAAAATCTATATAAATCTCTCCAATTTCATCGACACTTGAACTCATCTCGACAACTTCTCTTCTTATCTTAGCACAAACAAGAAACTCCTCTCCAACAGAGAAGGATGGCTTACACCAAGCTCACCGTCATGCTCTCCTCCCTCGTCCTCCTCCAGCTAGCTTCAACCTCCTCGGCGTCGGCGGCCAACAAGACCGTCCCCAGGGCCGTGGAGATCGTCGTGGAGGGCATGGTCTACTGCCAGAGCTGCAAGTACTTCGGCACGTGGTCCCTGGATGAGGCGAAGCCCGTCGGCTCAGCCAAGGTCAGCATCATCTGCAAGAACTACAAGAACCGCGTCACCTACTACAAGACCTTCCAGGCCGGGGAGACTGGCTACTTCTATGCCAAGCTCGAGGGCTACGAGATGAGCCACCCCGTCCTGGACCACCCGCTCCATGCTTGCCGCGTCAAGCTCGTCTCGTCGCCCCTCGAGGGGTGCAACCTCCTGTCCAACATCAACTACGGGATGTATGGCGCCCCGCTCCGCTACGAGGACAAGAGGCTGTTCAGGAAGGAGTACGAGGCTGTCATCTACGCTGCAGGGCCACTGGCTTTCCGCCCCTCGTATTGCCCTCCGGAAGAGACGCACGCTTAATCAATCAATGTTTTGGTTTTTTTCTCAAGAGAGTTCGATCATCACTTTCTTTCAATTAAGCCTTGTACTCCCGGTGAAGATGTGTCCCAAGGCGTTTCTGTCCTATTCCGTTTTGGCTGCTGTATTACCGAAAGAATCATACACATGTTTCTTTATAGACATTTGAAAGAAAAAGTTGTCTATCCTTACATAAGCATGGTCCATCGCAAATGCTTGAAGAGGTAGGAGTGAGCGGCTCCTGTAGGTCGGGTGTTTAGAATCCCGAAAGAGGAAACTCAATGCATCGTTGGGGCCTGTCGGGGATACGGGTCTGCACAGACAAACTGGCTCCGATGGCCCCACGCCGCAGCGGTCCTTGCAGCGTAGCATCAAATCCTACACGCCATACGCGCGAATCTCGATTCAGCAGTGACAGAAAAGAAGGAGGATTGGGAAAAATGTATTCTATATATTGATTCAAAGTGTACAATTACAAGTATCTATTTATAATGTAATGATGAAAAGAAGAAAAGGAAATAATATGTAGAGAATCACAATTCCCTATCATTTAGAATCAATTCCACAATCAAGATCAATTATAATCTTCAATTATATCTGCAACACTCCCCCTCAAGCTGGTGGCCTGTATATGTCAAGGACACCTAGCTTGCTTAATAAATATGCATGTTGTCTCTGACATAGTGGCTTAGTGAAGATATCAACTAGTTGATCAACGGTTCCAATTCCCTTTGTTACGAGAACTCCCTCTATGATCTTGTCTCGAGTGAAATGGCAATCGACCTCTATATGCTTTGTCCTTTCATGGAAAACCAGATTCGCCGCCAATTTGAGTGCAGCATCGTTGTCACAAAACAACTCAGTCGGTCCATTAACTTGTAATCCAAGGTCTAAAAGTAATCCTCGTATCCAAATTATTTCGCAGGTAGTTTTTGCCATGGCTCGATATTTTGATTCGGCTGATGACAATAATACAGTTGACTGTTTCTTCGTCTTCCATGAAATCAGTGAATCTCCCAGTTTAATACAGAAACCAGTGATAGATCTCCTAGTCATTGGACAAGTGGCATAATCTGTATCGCAAAAAGCTGTCATCTTCATATTACAGTCACGAGACAAGAATATTCCAAGACCTGGACACCCCTTGAGATACTTCACAACCTTTATAGCTGCATTCATGTGGGATTGTTTTGGACTATGCATGAATTGGTTGAGTATCTAGACTGCATAACATATATCGAGTCTCGTCATGGTAAGATATCAATTTCCCAACAAGCCGATGATATCCTGATGAATCCTTGAGTAATGGATCCTCAATGGATGAAGAAGAATTCATATCATATTCATGAATAGTCAGCTTGCTATTCTGCTCAATCGGTATAACAGCAAGCTTACAGCCTGACAATCCTGCTTCTGAAATGATTTCTAGGATAAATTTCTTTTAGCTAAGGCTAATACCTTTATCAGAACAAGCGATCTCGATACCAAGAAAATATTTGGGCGGCCCCAAATCCTTGATGTGAAATGTAGAGTGCAAATATTTTTGAACTTTGCAACATGAAACTCATTATTTCCCATCACAAGTATATCATCAACATATATTAATAGATAAATTGATGAGTTACTTGAATTCCATGTAAACAAGGCATAGTCATGCTTGGAATGCTGAAATCCTGCATTAGTTAGTGCAGCAGTGAATTTGGCATACCACTGTCTAGATGCCTGTTTCAATCCGTATAGGGATTTGCGCAGACGACATACCCGAGACTCCCCCTGTCTGCGTAATCCTTGTGGAAGGTCCATATAAATTTCTTCATCTAGATCACCATGGAGGAAAGCATTGTGGACATCCATTTGATGTAGCTTCCAATTTCGAATGGCAGCAATGGATAAGAAAGAGCGAATAGTGACTTCTTTTGCAACAGGGGAGAAAGTTTCATGATAATCGAAACCTTCCTTTTGAGTAAATCCCTTGGCCACCAGTCGAGCTTTATAACGTTCAACAGAACCATCTGCCTTGAACTTGATTTTATACACCCATTTACATCCAATTGGTTTTCGGTTTGGAGGTAATGGGACAATGTCCCAAGTATGGTTCTCCATCAGTGCATGAAGTTCCGAGTCCATGGCACGTTGCCATCGAGGGTCACTGGATGCTTCTTGAAAAGAAGATGGTTCCTGTTCTTTTGAAAGACGGCTGATGCAACACATGTGCTCCGGTGATAGCCGATTAAAAGAAACATATGAGGAGACAGGATATTTTGTACCTGAGGAACTCAATGTTGAGCAAATATAGTCTTTAGTCCATGTAGGTGGTCGGGTTTGTCGTCCAGAACGTCGAGGTTGTTCAGCTACGATATCTTCAGGTGAACCTGTAGCTGTCGAAATCTCCTCAGATAATGTTTGAGGTGATGCTAGGGGCTCAGCTTCTGATGACGCTGGGGAAATAAATGGTTCTTGTGGAACTGGTATGGATTGCTCCGGAGCAACAAATAAGTACTGCGACGCCATTGATAAGTCTTCTTCACATAGAAATGGTCGACGGCCTTCTGATGATGAAGTCGCATAAGAGATCATATTTTTAAATGGGAATGTATCATCATGAAATATGACATCTCTACTTACAAAGAAGCGTCCTGTAGAAATTTCAATAACCCTGTATCCTTTCTGAAGTGAAGGATATCCCATGAAAACACATTGAGTAGCACGAGGGGCCATTTTGTCCATGGGGCCTATATTTTTCGCATAGCATAAACAACCAAATACTCGAAGATGATCATTTTCTGATTTTTTGTTGTACAGCATTTCGAAAGGAGTTTTTCCACCAAGGATTCTAGTCGGCATGCGATTAATCAGATAAGCTACTGTGACCACACAATCTCCCCAAAAAGCTTTAGAAATAAAGGCTTGATATTTTAATGCACGAGCTACTTCTAAAAAGTGTCTATGCTTACGCTCAACAATTCCGTTTTGTTGTGGAGTGTAAGTACAAGAACTTTCATGAAGTACTCCTTGTGAAGATAGGAATTTGATGCAATCAGAAGTAAAGAATTCACGCCCATTATCAGTACGAATGCGTTGGACAGATTTATTGAATTGATTTTTGACTAAAAGAATGAAATTCGATAAGTGAGTGAAGGTTTGGCTTTTCGATTGCATGAGGTATACCCAAGTCCCTCGTGAATAATCATCAACAATTGTGAGGAAGAAACGGGAGCCATCACGATGAGGGGTATGATAAGGACCCCAAATATCCATATGAAGTAAGGAGAAAGATTTATCAGCCCGAGACGTACTTATAGGAAATGATGCCCGTGATTGCTTGGCTAAAGGACATATTGGACATTTAGGATGTGGAAATTGTGCACTATGACCTAATCTCTGATGAAAAAGAAGATTTTTATTCCTATTGATAGCATTACAAGAAATGCTTTTATTTAATGAATATAAATCTCCTGGGGAATCAATCCAGAAATATAATCCTTGTGCAACACTACCCAAGCCCATCATTTTGCCAGTCGATTGGTCTTGAAAGAAACAATTATCGGAATTGAATATGGCACGACAGGAATTATTTGCGCAGACTTTAGAAACAGATAGTAGATTGAATTCGAAGGCAGGAATGTATAAGACATTCTTGAGGATAAAGTCTGGGCCAAGATGAACAGTTCCAATCTTGGTAACTGTGATGACATTTCCATTTGGAAGACGTACTAATATGGGAGCTTTTGGTTCTCTATCCACATGAGAAAATAGATGTTTATTGCATATTATGTGGTCACTAGCCCCTGTATCGATTATCCATGCATCAACCGAAAAAGAATTTTCCTTGTTAAGAAAAGTACCTGAGAATCCTGCACCTTCATTTTCGATTTTGAGCTGACTCAGAATTTGAACAATATGTCGATATTGATCCTGAGTAATTGTCTGATGTGCCCCATCAATCCGTTGTGTGGAAACCTGATAAACTGAAGATTCTTTTTCCTTTTTAATTTTATCTGAGGGTTTCCCATGTAATTTCCAACATGTATCAATGGTATGGTGAGGACGTTTGCAATACTCACAATATTTAATTTTGGATTTACCATTTTGCCCATTTACCTTTCCTGATGATGTGGCACCACGTGATCCGTAGGATCCTTTATAAATAGGTGCTGACGTGGCCTGATATGAGCCCTCAGATCCAATTGAGTAGATGGATGATCCAGGGCCGTCCGTCCATGCGCGCGACGATCTAGAGCCGTCCATCCATGCGCGCTGATTTGAGCCGTTGATCACGGTCCACTGATCTGGACCGTCCAGCTCCATCTTCTGATCTGAACCGTTCGATGACATGCGACGATCCCAGCCGTCCATGCGGAAAACCCTAAGGTTTTCTTCACTTTTCCTTCTTGCCGCAGCAGCAACGGAACCCATTTTAGAGTTTGGGTTCCCTTCGACGGTTCTGCCACCTCCTCCGACGGTGCCTTTGCCGGAGCCAACAGAGCCGACGCCAGGGGGGAACACGGCGAGGCTCATCCCTTCTCCTCCTTGAGTGTGTTCGCCAGTGGTAAGTCGTTGATTTTTCTCCTGAACAGCCAATTGAAAAATCCGACCGAGCGGCGGTGGAGGGTCCATTGCGAGAATCTATGATCGAAAACCAAAGAATGACTCATTTAAGACGAGTAAAAATCTTGTAGCTTTCTCCCGTTCTTTGATTTCTTTGTACTGATTTAAGGTACTCTCGGGTCTTTGCAAGTGCTCCTCTGCCGCTTCGAGCTCATTCCACGAGCGAAGGTGGTTGAAGCAAGGCATTTCGGGGCTTGAAGCAAATTGTGAAAGTTTCACCCTTGGCCGAGGTTCCCTTCTTTGATTTCATTTAAGGTACTCTCGGGTCCTTGCGGGTGCTCCTCCGCCGGCTTGCTCATTCCACGAAATTGTGAAGAGTTTCACCCACTCGGTCGAGTCGCCCATACATCTCGCGGATGCTGTCCCAGAATTTCTTCGCGTCTTCCGTCTGTGGGAGCCCAGCCACGACATCAGGGGTGAGACAGTTGCTGATCCAGGTATGCACTAACCGATTGCACCTCCTCCACTGCCTCTGATTTCGTTCATCGGTCGGAAAAGAGACGGTTCCGTCAAGGAAACCGTCCTTGTCCTTGGTGACGAGCGCCCGCCGAAGATCTCGCGCCCACGTATTATAGTTGTCTTGTCCGGTTAGCTGCAGGTTGATGAGGCGAAGTTCCGGTCCGTCGGCCGGCGAGGTGTAGAGGGGGTCGCCGATTTCGGGACGGCCGCCGCTGATGGAAAGCGGATACGGCAGAAACCCGGGCGGCGGATGAGTCGGGTAGGGATTCGTTCCCTGACCCGGAATGGATCCGAATCCGGGTCTGTGACCCGGACTTGGCTGACCCGAAGCATCATTCGGGTTGCCCTCTCCCGAAGACGAGATGGGCTGGCTTTCGAGGCCTAAGATGGGCCGTCCTCCAAGGCCCGAACTAGGCTGATCTCAGAGGCCCGAATGGGCTTCTCCTCCTTGTGGATATTGGGCCCATGGCTGTCCTGATCCAGTGCCCCATTGGGCTTGGACGGGATACCAGTGGACTGCAGGAGGCCATTGGATGGGCCCAGCGATTTGGCCCGAAGCAGAAGTTGACCATGGTGTTTGCCCCGAAACAAGAGGCCTTGGCTCTTGACTGGATGGAGCAATATCCGACGGCAATGTGAGTTGTTCTTGGGGAGTTTCCCTAGGTTGAGGATTTCTGAGTATCGTTTGTCATGGCAAAGTTGAATTCCTAATCGTTTTGCTGATCTGTTTTGCAGGATGAGGAACTACAACAACTCTTCAGAAAAAAAACGAAGGCAATTCTGGAATTTGCGGAAGCTAGGTCAAGAATGAAGGCTCTGATACCATGATAGAAAAGAAGGAGGATTGGGAAAAATGTATTCTGTATATTGATTCAAAGTGTACAATTACAAGTATCTATTTATAATGTAAGGATGAAAAGAAGAAAATGAAATAATATACAGAGAATCACAATTCCCTATCAATTAGAATCAATTCCACAATTAAGATCAATTATAATCTTCAATTATATCTTCAACAAGCAGTACCTCCATAGCCACCTGCGTTTGGACAGAATTTGTGCAATCGCAACGAGTTTTTGATTGATGGCGGGTTCGGACAAAAGACCATTAAAGTGCCGACTGACCAAATGTCCGCGATGGGGGGTGCAGACATCCAAGCAGGAGATGCGGGGGTCTTTCGAGGGTAGATTGAGGTTTAATGTTGTAGGTCCTGAGGACCGCGGTCTTGCTGGCCCACGCAGAGCCGCCGCAGCACGTGCCGGCTCGGGGAGTGCTTCCCCTCCGTTGCTTGCGCCGGCGAATCGCCGGGGGCAGTCCTCCCGCCACCATCTTACGCGCCTCAGCCTCATAAGTCCTCTGTGAATACACGACGGATCATGACATGAGATGGGTCGCGGGACAAGTTCTTATTTACAGAGTCGATTTATAAAGTGGAGAGAATCGAGATTATTAGACGCTTGAAGGGTTTTGCTTACTCGAAGTTGTTACTTATGAAGTCATTCTACGGTTGGTGCTACTAGCATTACACGTATGGATTCGTGACGTGATGCCTCCCGAGCTCAGTTTTGGAATGCACATAATAAAAGTCCATAAGCCAGATCGTTTCACGCTTTGCAGATGGCGTGTTGACGCGACATCACGTCTGAATCGCGATACAATTCTGATCACGTGAATGTAAAGATCGAAGCTTTCTGCAATAGAGCGTGGTGACAATTGGAGATGAAATATTCCCATCCCCTCATTTGTCAGCAACAATAAGGAAACATGTAATTCATCCTTTACGCGTTCCCCGACATTATATGCCTCGCGGCCTTCCTTTTCGATCCTCGTCACTACCCAGTCGGAGTTGTCCAACCGCGTCCCCACTGACGACGTGCTCGAAATCACGAGCGTCGGGTCATTGAGCCCCGACCCGAGCGGCGTGAACATCGCACCGCCGGTCACCGGGTACCGGACCCACAAATTCAAATCGGGACAAGGCAAAAACTCTTACTTGACTTCGAGTGATTAGACAACAAAGTCGGTCACACTTTATTAATAATAATAATTATTCCCTTCAAATTAATTTTTTCTTTTCTAAAGGAGAAGGAAAAAAAGTCAAATCATCAAGACTTTCTTCACAATCACTCTCTCTCTCTCTCTATCTCTCTCTAAAGGAAGTGACAAGTGAGATGACGAAACGTGCTAATAGCTTTCTTTTCTGGCCTCCTCAAAGTCGGATGAACAGCATAGTCAAGCTACAGCGCATTACTCCACCCACCCCCTCCAATTGCTTAAGCCAACTCCCTCTGTTATTTCTAATCATGCGATATTGGGCCGGCCCATATATCTCCCATGACCTCACTCCACGACGGGACACTCGCTCGCTCTTCCGCGGCGCGTGCGGCCCACGGCCCAATCCCGTGGGTCCAACGGGCAGGGGGTCCCACGGTTCCCCGGTCCCCGTCCGGCGCGTGGCGAAGTGTTCCCTCAGTTGATTTCGTTTTGGAAAACGACAGGCAAAAATGCAAGTGGGCTATTGGGCCAAACCATCACTTCTTTTTTTTTTTTTGGGGGGGGAAGGCGGGATAAGAGGGGTTTTATTCATCATTTCAGCCACATTTCCCCCATCCACTTAATTGCTGAAGCGACGATATTCTTTCTTTCTTTCTTTCTTTCTTTTCTTTTTTTGGAATTTTGCTTACGTAGTGCTACCCCTTCCTTGAAAAATTAAATTAATGTCGTACTTAATCATTCATACAATCTTACAGAAGTTCCTTTTCCGTTTCAATCGATTACTCTAATATTATAAACTGGTATCTATTATGTTATAAAAGTTTCAATTGATTAGGATGACACGAATGAAAGACAATGATTAATATATATTAATGATCTCGGAGTTAAAAAGTAGAAGGGCCAAGCCTTCTCAAGGAAAAAGAAGTGAGATACTTGTGAATCTAGTATGTCCTCTAATAGTGTTTCAAATCATTTGTCTTCGTTGACTTATATAATATTTTATCGAAATTCTATACCTTGATATCGATGGTTTACTAATTTCTCCCATCGCATTAATTGGAGAGAAGTAGCTTTTGAGCTTGATAAGAACAATAATTGACCTTCCATAGGCCCCCAAGAACTTTGTAAATATCTCATATCTCCTGACTTATTATATATAGAGCCGAGAGCAGTTCAATCGTCTAGCAATTTCATTAAAATTTATTTAAAATTTGCCCACATTTATCGAGAGAAAAGAATATCTCATAAACCCATTTCACTAGATTGAGTCAATTATATATTAAAAATTTAAAGACTCACATTCGGGTCAAAAAAGAAATACAGTATCCGTACAAGTTTCTATTGCTCTTACACATATATGCAGATGCAGATTGCAGACAGAAAATGCTCATACCACAAAGCATATATAAGCACAAAAGATGTCACCTCACTTTTGGCTCCATTTACAGGGTAGCAGATTCTCAATTGATCATTGCGCCCCCCGGAGTATCCCTCTGAAAGATAAATCCAACTTTAATGACAAAATACACATATTTGCTTTTTGTGAAAAATGGGAAAATAAGAAGAAAAGGGGAAAAATAAATTAAAAAAATATCTTGACTTTGGTTGATGAACTATCATATCTTGTCCAACTTATCAGTACACATATGATGTTACTATGCTCAATTATTTGGACCCATCTTGCTTCCTACCAATAAAAACATTTAGTCCTTTTTTAATCTCTCTTTCCTTGGAGAGGTCTTCTTCAAACCTCAGCCATGGTCTTCACCAGGTCACAGATAGAGAATTAAAATTTGCAGTTAATGTTCCAGCTGGTTTTGATTAGTCTTGTCAGCACTCGGAAAGTCCAAAAAATCGAGAAGTCGCTTGTCAACAGGACAGATTAAACATGGCCCATGAAGGTCTCGAGCTTGCGATGTACGCGACGCTCTAACCAACCAAGCTAATGGGACATTATGATACGCAAGTAAAATAAAAAAGAATAGTCGATGATGAAAAATACTCGCAGTAATTTGGGTGATGTGCATGTGTGTCTGTCTCTGTCTCTGTCGAACTGATTTGAGGGGCTATTTAAGTGATGCACTAGTTGAAAGCATGAGGACATATTAAGGGCAGTGGATGCGAATGAAGCAAGCAATGAAGGGTCATGAGCCTCGTTCGAGCTCTTCCTGCGCAGCCTGCAAGCTGTTGAAGAGGAAGTGCACGTCGACTTGCATCTTCGCGCCCTACTTCAGGTCGGACGAGCCGAAGAAGTTCGCCAAGGTGCACAAGGTGTTCGGGGCGAGCAATGTGAGTAAGATCCTTGTCGAGGTCCCCGAGGAGCAGCGGGAGGACACGGTGAACTCGCTCGCTTACGAGGCCGAGGCGAGGCTGCGGGATCCGGTCTACGGGTGCATCGGGGCCATCGCCCTGCTCCAGAGGAAGATGGTCGAGCTGCAACATGATCTGGCCATTGCTCGGGCCCGTCTCGCCCGGTATTCCGTCCCAGTGGCGAGCACGAGTTCTCCTAGTGTCTTGGTGGATGAGAACGTCGGCATGGTGTCTTTCGATGACATGCCTTGTTGCAGTGCAGTGAATGAGAGCTTCGGCCAGAGTTCATCACAGTTGACCCAAGTCCAACCCATGAATGATTTTGGCCAGTTCCCTTACATATTTTGACTCATGTCGGAAGAGAGGTTGGTTGGTCTGTTCCATTTCTTCAAGCCCAGAAAAACCTCTCTCTCTCTTTCTCTCTCTGATTTTCTGTGTAATGGCCTGAACTCTGAACAATCATAGCTACTTACAATTTGGGTCCTCCTGTGAAAGGCAGTACTTGCACATGTGCAATTAAGCAGATTTTCCTTTTTTCCTCCTTTTGCTTTGGTCATTTGGGAAGTATATTTTTACAGGTGGCACTTCAGTAGATATAATAAGTTTTGTGGGATTGGAGGTGTGCTTCAGACATTAGTACAGGGTTCAAAAGGCAAAGCAATTGATGGAACTGGAAGAGGGGACTTCTGTAAAAGTTCATCCATCAAGTTGAAGTTGCTTAAAGCTTTGTTAATGACCAGTTAAAAGTTAACAGAGAGAGAGAGAGAGACCTGAAGAAAGTTAGATTCTTGCGCATGGAACCGCGATTCCTCTAATAATACATGATCAAGCATAAAAGCATAACAAAATCCATATAACCGATCAGATTTAGAGGTATAATGTTTTTTCGCTGGTGTTGTTCTCGTTTTAGCCATGTCTTGTGATTCAAGATTGACTCTCTGTACGGCCAAACCATCTTGGCAAATTGCAGTTGGTGCAAAACTAGGTGCAGTTCAATAGGACAATAGAGACAGGGAGGTTTATATAATAGGTAGCTGAAGAAAGAGACTCTCATTTCTGGGTGATATATTCTTCACATGAATGACACCTTCCTTTCTGCTCTGAAATTGGGAACAAAAACCCGCCTTTTGGTGAGCATTTTTTAGTACTTTGCGCTATTGGTCCGGTGCGAAAAACATGTGAGAGGGCCTAAAACTAAAGGCCAGACATGGGGAGGAAGTAGCTAAGGAAGTAAAAAGATGAGGATGTGGATGCTGATGATGATGGTGATCAAAGGACAGGAAGCTAATGGTGCAATGGCCATCATGTGACCAACCCCACAGCGTACCATATTTTCCTCCCCTTTGCTTTATTTGATGCAATGTGGATCCAAAGATCAAAAGTCTCAGAAGGGAAAGCTGTACTGTAGCCTAGGGTTGTCAAATCTGCAACAACAAAAACCCTCCCCCCCCAAAAAAAAAAAAAAAAAAAGAATTTTCGCAGCATAATTTTTCCACCACAGCTTCAATGGGACATTAGAAAGAGAGAAGCAACAAAACAAGATGCTCCCATCATTTCCCCCTGCACTTTGGTTGCCATGATAATACACCCCGAAAAGAAAAGGATGATGAGCGCACGGGCAGGATTAAGACGGTGGCGCACATTCGGGCTTTTATTTTTAGTGGCTGTATTTTCGTCATTAGTGGGTTCCCGCCGGTCGAGTTTAGTATGCCGGGTTATGTCGGGGCGCATCAATCATGCCATCGATACGCAGAAAGGCTATTTGCTCACTTTCCTAGACATACAACCTGCTACTACTACAAGTAGAAATCATCGTTGGGACGTTATGAGCAATCAAGCATCGCGAATTTCACGAGCTGTGTAGATCCAAAATGCTAAAACGTCAGTCTCACAAGTAAAGATGTTACACCAAAAGATCTGAATTGGGTGCATGAATGTTTTCAATAATCAAGGGTCACCCTGGATTTGATCCCTCTAGCTCTGGAGGTCCTAATGCTATTGGAGACAAGCCACTGCAACTATACAGAAGGTCCAGGGCCAGATTAGCTAAACGTGGGCCGGGCTTAGGCCCAAATGAGGAACATGCAGGCCCAGGAAGCCAATCGGCTAGGGTTTCCTATATATACCAATCATGTCGCTACAGGCACTCTCATATCGACCTCGGCTACTTGCACGGTAGCCAACGAGAGCGGAAGCTAGGGTTTTTGACGGCCTAGGAGCGGAGGAGCACATCGGCTTTTACCATGAGAGCTAAGGTAAGATGGGATGCAGTTTAGAGCTTCGAGAATTTCGATTTCCTTTACTGGTTCTGTGCTTAGGAAGGTGGGATTTTGGTGATTGATTGTTATTTGTTTCGCCCATTTTCGTTTTGTCTGGTGGATATGACAGTGGAAGAAGAAGCGCATGAGGAGATTGAAGAGGAAGCGCCGAAAGATGAGGCAGAGATCCAAGTAAAATCCTCGTTGGGCGGCGATAGGGACGTTCTGAGTTTCTGTTTTCGTTTTGGCTTTTTGGTTTTTTTTTTCTCGAATTAAAGTTGAGAACTTCTAAGAATTAGCTTCGGATGTTGAATCCAAATATTGGGTACTGTTCGCTGAATCAAAATTCCTGCTTTGAATCTCGCTGTTTACCATGCCTCTTTGCTTTGATTCTCCCTCTTGATGCGTGATGTGTTGTGGTTATTCATGAGCGTGCCAATGCAAGTATCTGAATGCTTGAGACTTTGTTATTGGTCAGTAGAAACAGGAGGTTCCGAATATGGGGTCTGCATAGGCCAATCTAGTTGAGGATTGTGCATTGCAGATCATTGCCCTTATGTTAATTCGGATTTTGGGTTGTAAACGTCTGAAATGTATTTGCAACTGAGATCGATGCTTGGGCAGTATTGGTAATGGGATGGCAGTTTCGTCGAATTTCATATGATATGAACTTTCCTGTCAGATGATTAGCTTGCTGAGGCACCCCATATTATCTTCTTCTCGTGGTGCCGAGTGAAGTGGCAATGTGTTCTGAATCCTAGAGAAGCCGTATCTCATTTTGTTTTGCTTTTGTTGCGACATTGCTAGATCAAGGCATTGATTGACCCTGGACTATGTCAGAAGTGATGAAACGTTTGTGTTGTGTCGGGACCTATTGAGGATTTACTCGTATGGTGGCGACCTGTTAATAGCGGATTTTTTAAGGCAAAAGAGGTGCCATTAGCACGCGTTGCTGCTGTTTTAGGATTTTAAGTAGTTCTCGTCAAAGGATAGATGATGCTCAAGCAATGGCCAGATAAACAAGGGAAGCACTTAACATCTCATCTATTCATAAGTTTGCGTGAAACAGACATTAGCATTATTTCACTATTCTTTAACAACTTGGAGCTGGGTCTTTGTTTCGCACTATTGATTTGAGCCATAGCGCACAGTTTTATAAAACCGTATGATTTTCCCCGATCTAAATCAAGCAGGTTTTACATGAAGAACATTTGGTTCAGCATGTTCTATTAGATAGTGGTTCATGCACCAAATACTTGTCATTTATTCCATATTGCCATTGTGCCTAACGCCGCCTGTATCTGTTTCGCATGTGTTGGCCTCCAAAAGCCAAAGATTCGGCATCCCTAGCTTAAGAACTCACCAGTAACTACATTGGAACAAAAGCGCGTTAGTATAAACTAAGCGAGCACAAGGTGTTCGTAGCATATTATTTAGGAGCGACATTTGAATTCTGAGGTAATGTAGCATATTATTTAGGAGCGACATTTGAATTCTGAAGGAATGTAGCATATAATTCCATGAGACGACAAGTTGGTACAGAAAAAGAAGCGACATGTACTTTGTTAGGAGCATGGCTTCGCCATTGTGGCCACATGCAAAAAGTTACTTCGGTTCCCTCTTTTTGGTTAGCGGTTGCAGTCGCCACTAGATTTAAGGAGGACGTTTTTTAGTAGGTCTCAACAAAACCCTCGGAACTTGAGATATGCCAAAAACATGGTTTCTGTCATCGACCAAATTCATCAATGACCACGGAGTGTCGACCTGTATTCACGTGCCGTATTCATTGACTATTCTTGTCTTCTCATATAATTATAAAATGTATTGATGTAATTACATAATCGCACTCGACTCTACCTTGAGATAATGCATGTGAGTACTGCTGATTTAATGAATTTATCCGCACATGCATAAAAAACAAGCTAACTGCGAGTGAGACTGCAGAGGCGGTAGCTTGTGCCTCCCTGCATTTTGAAGCGAAAGGCCTCGGTGAAAACATGCGTTCAGGAATCTTACTCCGAATGCTAAAATAAAAATGTCTCCATTCTGTTTGCAGAAAGAATGCCTGGTCTACATCTAAATAATAATCAGCAATAATTTTCCTGCTAATCAATTTGAATCTCTCATAGCTCATGACTACCAATTGAACATATTGCTCGTCTCTTACAGTGAGACTGGAGTACTGATTGAGCACGGTGCAGGTGTATTGTAAAACATCGCTCCTTTCCACGTGCCCCTTGTCATTGTCAATCTAATTTACTTTTCATCATCAAAACTTTTGCCCACTAACTGCCACCTGCCAGAGAAGATGCAGATTTCAATATCACAATGAGAGTGAGAATAATCGTGCGGAAGCAATTACAGAGGCGAGATAAGTAACCCCACCGGGTAATGATACTAATTTACCCATTCTTTAAGTAATTCTTTCAAATAGTAAACTTTGAATTTAGATTCCAATGTTCTTGAAAGTAGGGGGTTGAACATATCATCTATAGTAGAGAGTTTATTTTTGCCTCAAAATTTCTCAACAATAGCGAATGTAATGTGGCATCCTCCTGAGTCACATCTCAGCGAATGATAATTTTGAAAAGCTGAATGATAGATGGCTCTGATGTCTGGCCCAAGGGAGGCAATCATCTCATGTCATTGTGTACATGTCAGTAATTCATGCCATTTTCAGGCTATTGCTTGCTAGATTAACATATAATCTAATAATACGAGGAACACTTGCTTTTTCTCTCTAAACTGTGTTAGTGTCCAGTATATCATGCCCATATCTTGCCAGAATTCATAATTTCGCC
This sequence comes from Corymbia calophylla, assembly GCA_014182845.1. Classification (NCBI taxonomy): domain Eukaryota; kingdom Viridiplantae; phylum Streptophyta; class Magnoliopsida; order Myrtales; family Myrtaceae; genus Corymbia; species Corymbia calophylla. The sequence continues at coordinate 35,597,644 of CM024699.1, read as the reverse complement.
AGTCACTTTTCTAGTTTTTGCATTGTAGGGTCTTCTGTTGCCAAGAATGTTGAACAATGCAAGCATTGCTATATTTATCTGGCATGTCCTTTCTTGCAAGACAATCATTCTTTTGCTTTTCCATTCACTGAATTAAGCAATTAAAACAACCACGAACTTGTTTGCCTAAGAAAACATGAGCGCACCTGGTTGAGGATTTGGATGATTTCTGATATATCAATCGTCATGGTCACGAAAGCGGATAATTCTTCTCACAAAAGCCTTCTCACGGGCATAACTGATGGAGCAGAAAATCATTACGCGCTTAGCATAAATCCATTAACATACTGAAGCAATAAAAAACCATGGTAAATAGTCAATGAAAGGAGATAAGAAAAAAGCGTCACTTACATGACAAAGGCTGATGTGCAGAAGCAAGTCAACCCAACAAAAAAATGAACTAAAAATGAGGGCCAAAAGTTTTCCTTGTCCAAGAAAATTTTCTCTGAGGTAAGTGTAGCTAAACCAGAAAGCAGCAAAACCGTCGACCCTGAAGGGAAGCACTCATGAAATGAAAAGGATGAAGAATCCTGTGCAAACCAACAAATCACACATTAAAATTAGGATACAACTTGCCAATAAAGACAAGCAAAAGATCCAAATTCAATGTCATACCTGGAAGTACTTTTTTATGAATCCTGCAGAGTAGATTATCCTCAAAAGCATATCTTAACCCAATCAAGGAAGTCAAAAATCAGGAACCTCATCTACATATCTCTAAGAATCTCAACTCCTGATCTTAAGAGATAACGATGTTACCAAGTACTAGCAGTCCTTATTAAATGTCAACAAAAACGGATTAGAACATAGGGGGAAGGAAGGGCTATAAACAAAGATAGGGTTTCCCATTAATTTGAAGAAAATGGAAGCATAGGCCAATGCTTCGACTTCACATTTGTCAGATTTTATCTACAATTTGCTTCTTTGTCCAAGAAATCTGGCTAAACTAGGGAAGACTGACAGACAAAAAAAAAAAAAAAAAAAAACAGTTGAGAGGGGGAAAAGGATACTCAAAGAATTTGCCATAAGCAAACCAACTGCGCCTGCTGATTTTATTAACATGATATTTAGCACCACATATATGGATGAGAACACAAGCAACATATCATTTGAGCGTTTGAGCTGGTTTTCATCCGCAACTGCATGCAGAAATGCCTCCGAAGTTCCTGATGCATAACCAGAAGAGACATGATGTAAACATCTCCATGATGGCTGAGCCAGACAGTTTGCTTTTCTGACGCATTTAAATAGCTAGTCGAAAATCACACTGCACCATATGACACGATCTTACAAAGTCAACAAATATATAGTTGGATATCTCTTTCTGCTTCAATATAAGCTGACAAAAAAATTCAGGATAATGAAGCATCCTAACCTATACTGTGACTCACATGGTACCAAATATAGAATCATTAAGTAGTAGAAATGTCAATTAATTGGTACTCTAATTTTGTGGCAACAAGATCCATTCAACTAAGCTAGCAGTGAAATACCTAAAGGGAGAGAAGAGAGGAGGATGAGCACAACAGAATTATCCTAAATGCCATCTCATATTAATTTCACTTGCTTTTCACAATGATTATTTAAGCAATAGCAGCAAATCTTAGATCCATATTTAAAGAAAAACCACCACTAACCATTCATAGCCAAGAAAAAGATATAGATGCAGTAGTAGCGGAGGACAGCCGGTGCTTCTCCATCACTCCATTTTTTACCATATAACAACCTTATCAGGGAGTAAGAGTAACTTGGGCCAAAAGCAATAAATATAAGACCTACAAGGCATATAATCATAGATAATATCAGAGAGAGATAATATCACAGAGAGCGAGAGAGAGAGAGAGAGAGAGAGAGAGAGAGAGAGAGAGAGAGGGGGAGGGAGGGAGGGAGGGAGGGAGCAAATTCAAACAGGATATTGCCACAGGCTTTAACAGCAGAAACCGGTTATAGTATTCAATTTACGCTCTGTCCACCGAGAAACATGATAAGCATATTATAAAACCTGTATCCTCATTACTTTCTTGTTCAAACACTCTTAAAGTCGAAAAAATGTATGATAGTACAGCAAATCACATTGTTCAAGTTTCATGTCAATGGCCTATAGTTTGTAACAGAAAAAAGAGGAAGGCACAAGACAACCAGATTGTAACATATACTGGTATTCATGTAAAAGACGTGCCAAAAGAGTCTTACCTAATTCATTAAGGGGCATAAAGCAATATAGTTGGTTTGATTAATAGAAAAGGGACATTGCTTTAATTAAGTTCCAATGCTTAATAAAGGAAAATCGCAGATAACAACAAACTAAGAGGTGTAACGCTGTTGTGCATCTATTCGATGGGCCAAAAAATAGGTAAAGTAAAAGATTCAACTACTTAGAATAAGGCCAGGGGCATAACGGCATTATGCAAGTGCTATTACAGTCTCTGCTTCACTGCGCATAGATCAGATTATAAAGCAATAATAAATTCTTGTAAAGTACATGCTAGTCATAAAAGGAAATAGAAATAATAATTGCGAAGACATTGATAAGCAATTATCACTCAGAATGCTAAGTGATTGTATGATTCTCGCATTCCTCAGCCATCCACATAAATAGTATGATATAGCAGCTATATTGAGAGTCTTAATTTATATGTGGAAACAGAGGGTTGAGAATGAGAAATTCCCAAATAGAACAAATTAAACTAAGTGAAACATACCTATCAACATGACAAGTTTAAGGGCCTCTGTAAGACTTCTTCCCATCTTCCGACTTCTGTCTGGACTTTGTCCTGTAAGGACATAAAACAATAAAATAAACATAAGTTGTTGAAAATAAAGTAGATGATGGCATATAAACAAGACAAGCAAGATATAACGCACGACTGGGATGCAAATTGTGCCTATTACCCCAAGAAAAAACAGATTGGAAAACTTAAGAGCCATATTAGTAATCATCCCTCATAATACAAAAAGATAAAAAAGACATAGTTCTACCACCATACCATGCATGACTTGCTGGGGAGAGCCTTCCACAAGGCCTAAAGTAATCTAAACATGCATGCATGTGTCACGGATCCGAGGTTTCCATGACCAAGGATTGTGCATGTATGAGGAAAAATGACCAAATTGCCCCTGGGATTCTCCAAGCGCTTTTGGAATGTTCTTACTGATACAGTAATTGTGCTGTGGTCTAGAATTTCTTAACATAAATACTGATAATTGTAAGGTGGGGCAGTACGGTGCCCGAGTTGAAGGAGTCATGTAGCCAACCGTTCAAGACTAAGGGCCAAGCAGAACAAGAAGCGAAGAGCCCATGCTCATGCCGAGAAGAGCTCGGGTGTGAGCACCGAGGGCGTCGCTTAAATGAGTTGGGGAGAATGTCACAGATTTGAGGTTTAGGATCAAGCATGTACGAGAAAGAACAACCAAATCACCCACCCCTAGGATTCTCCAAAAGCTTCCAAAATATTTTCAGGGGCAGGCAATACCTTAATTGCTCGCGGCATAAATGCTGGTAGTTATTAAGTGAGGCAGTACGATCTCGTCCATCCGATGCAAACTCAATCAATAATTGTAAAATAAGAACAGATGCCCTCCCCCTCATCGTAACTAAGCAATCCAACCATTCTAGTAATCAAATTTCCATTCTCTTCCAGAGAGAGAGTTTCTCTCTACGATCCGGGTGAGCTTTGAGCGATCAATCGATCCAAAGAAGGCTTGGTTTAGGCGTCCAATGGTCCCAAGCGATCTAAAATAGTCTAAGTCGTTGCACGGTCTCGATCCCAAACGATCAGCTCGTGACACATATTCATGCCTTCCAGGAAGATGCCTTCAGACAAAGCTTAAAACATGCAAGGTCACATATGTCAAATCACCACTTCCATGGATTTCCAATAACCAGCCCTGAGAAGTTTTATTAACTTGTATCCACCCAATTATTGCTATATTTTGGAGGAAAAACTTCCCTCCATGGTTGGCCATGCCAAATCTCAATACACATACCAATATCACAATGGAAATGTGGGAAAAGAGCCATGTCACAATTAGAGGGAAAGTCTTGATTATGGTTGTCAAGTGGTTGGTCATCTTGGGATGTAACAGAAGCAAAAGATCTCCTCGTAATAGCGACATCAATATCCTTTACTCTCCTCAATATGAAGTGTTAATCAACACAAGGTGAAATTGCAACAGATGCAACAAGTATTGATTGACAGGACAGATAGCCAAATAGATTTGGACTCATGATCTTTTTCTGAATGGCATGACAAACTCTTTTCATCCAGAGGCAGTGTTTTTCATATTCTCACCAAAATACAAAACCCCCATGGAATTTAAAAGACCTTTTCAGTCACAGATTCTATAGAACGAATTGCTATTCAGTTGGTCAGCTAGAGCAAAACCAAAAGGTGTCATGGCTATACAGAGAAACATGGAACCAACATAATATAATACACATCTTTACATCTAAAGAGAAAGGACAAACAAAGTGAAAAGAGAAATAAACCTGATGCGGACCTTGCAAATGCTGTATATGAACTTTCTTCAAAGGGAAAGAACACCAGCCTTACCACAAGGCTCCCTGGTAGTCATTCAAATCGACAACTTAAGTATTCTCAAATATAAAGCACAGGTAAAAGCAAGTTCAAAGACCAATTCATGCAATTAGATGATGACCATTTACATAACATTCTAGTGCATAGAATGGTTACTGACTTTACACGAACATTGTATCAAAAGCCTTACCTAGTTTGTCTACTAGTCCATATACAGCTTGATTATATGGTGTATCAAACCATACAAGAACCATCTTTTCTCCTTCTTGTAGGATCAACTTCCGGAAGGACTGAAAAGTGAATATCATGGACATATTGGCAAGCTGGCTATCAAAGTGTGTCGTACCCCTCATTCTGCATAAGCATAACTACCAGCTAAATCATCCACACAGCATAAGAAGACAGAAGAGGAGCAAAGCTAGGATATATGAATATGAGAGTAACATGGACAGAAATAGATTGATACCTGAAAGGAAAAAGATCAGAACTCTTGAATGAACTTGAGAAAAGGTAAAAACCCCAGTAACCCAAAAAGAAGCAAGCTCCATATGCAACTTGTGACAATGCAAATACAATCCCCTTTTCCTGCAGAATCATTTAAAATAGCTCCTTTAGGACAAGCAACAATTATTGTGATATACGGAGATTCCACAATTATGTTCATGTTCTGAAATCCACATTACCATTTGCTAAACCAAGGGAGAAAAGGCAGACCTTAAATTTGGATCAACCTCCCTTTTTAATTTTTCTATTGCAGAATTGATAAAACCAGAATGTAATGCATAAATAGATGCTCATTAAACCTATTGATCAAATGAAGCATTTCATTTAAAGATTTGGACCAACTATCCACATTGAAGATTTAAGATAGGCAGAAGACACAAGAATTCACAATCTGAAGTATACTAACAAGCAGAACCAACCGGCCCATTAGCAAGTTAGATATCTTATATTTCTTGTATAAGAGTTTTCATAACTAGTAGCCAGAAACTTTACCATGTTAGTTTGCTTAACAATGAGTGTATACATTGTTGAGCATCGTAAGAATGTTGCTGCTGTCTCCACCAATAACCGTAATTTGAGCAGAAGCAGGTTCTGGGAGAGGATATAAAAAGGCTCAGCCAAAAGTTCCAAAATACATGCAAAACCTGCATAGCAATACTATTGTCATGGCAAGAATTATTTAATGCATTAGATTACCAGAAAAGTACATAAGACAAAAAGAAAACTAGAGATTAGAACAAACCCTTCTGAAAAAGCATCTCACTGATGTGATCTGATTGGAAGAATCACGCAGAACCAAAAGTTTCGAAGCCTTTGGCTAAAAGAGAGGATCGTGACACAAGATACTTTCCACAGAATGGCTAGGGTTCATAGGTGACACAATTTTGTGAATAGAAGGAAATTGACAGGAATACTTTTGAAGACATTAATCTGCTAAAGGAGGAGATTGGGAACTACTATAGACTTGTGATGCTCATCCTTGTCTCAAGGACTTGTCTTTTGGGCGCATTCATGAAGACGTGGCATCGGCTCTTGAACTAGCTTTTGAAGAATGCTATTCAGAGCAGTAATGGGGATAAAGAACTGGGTTCGGATGGGTTTACTTTGGCATTCTTAAATTAGCATTGGGAAGTATGGTTTGTTGAAGGGTTTCCATTATTTTTACTCAAATGGTATTTTGTCAAAGTATTAAGCTACTTTTATCTACTTGATCCCCAAGAAAGGTGGAAAACAACTGAGCTGGTTAACTACTTAAGCAAGTGTTATCGCATCTAATGCCATAATATTCTAACTCGTCAAGCCAAAAGACCAGAACAACCAGAGGAAGCATTATGGAAATATTACAACAGGTTTTTCACAAGCCTTTCCCAGATAACGACATGTTATGCAGAAGGCTAAACTGTTATTCAGAGGTGCCAGTTAGTATCATACACAATGAGTTCAATTTGCAAACCACTTACAAAAAATATGCAAACCTACTACTCAAAGTCTGATAAGGATAGCAGGTTACCATTAATAAGAATAGCTTGTGCATATGGGTCAGAGTAACTTAGTCTCTGCCACCAGAAGATAATAGAACAGGCTGCAGCAGTAATGGCTAGTCCCAGTGGTATAGTCATCCAAGCTACTTTCAACAGCTTTATAACATTTTCTCCTTTTGAAGCTCCATTGCTATAGCATCACAAGACATTATATGTAAGTATTTATCTATAACTTGAAAAAACTATTGAGTCGGAAACAGAACCACAAAGCACAAACTCCTAAAAATAATGCAGTTAAACGTCAAGATCTACATTTTTTTAACTTGTAACCTGCATAAATTCCACTTATCATTTCATTTGTACTATTATGGCACACTGACGGATGACTTGTTTTTCTTTGGATATATAGAGGATTAGATACAGGTAACAATGGTCCAGAAGAAAGCTATAGAGATTTTTATGGAGCACAAACTTAAGAAAACACAGGTAGCAAAGACAAACTAAACAGCAGCCTCCAGAAGTCCAACAAGAGATGGGACTATATAAGGCTAGCCCCAGTCACTAGGCCAGCAAACCAGAGAAAACTTGATTGACAATTGTAATTGGACATTAAATATGCAAATCTGACACGGGAATTTTTCGAAGGATATTATAGTAGATAGCACTAGGTGGCATTCATTATTTTTCAATGGATCCAAAACACCAAACCAGAAAAAGTTTGCTTATTTACTGATGCTGTCTTCCCTAAAATACACAAATATAGACATAACTTAGCAAGTAATCTTTAAACTTGAACCCAGATCCAATAGTACCAACTCCTTCAAGCATGTTTGCCAAGTAGTATATACACAACGTCAGAATGATAGAAAGTCTAACAACAGAACTGTCACCAATATGCATACAATAAAAGAGCAAGAAGAGGCACCATTGAATGTCAGCTCGCATGCATGCTCGACGAAATCCCTCCCGACTGAGGAACAGCACACAGGTGATGAAAAGATGAAATTTTACTGCGTAGAGCTGCATTAATAACGACACAGAAATTTCAGTCTACTACAGAGACAAGAAGCAGAAGATCATAACATGACATAATGTAACATATTGAAAGATCTCATCTAGTGTCAAATTACATCCAGATAGTACAGGATGTGAGATTAGAGAGACCCAGCATCAGGGGATAAGGATTAACTACTAAAATTCCACCAAGCATTTAAAAGCAGCATCCAACCTTCATACTTCATAACAGGGTCTCTCACTTCTATGCAAACCCAGACATTCTAGAAGAATGAAGAACAGTTAGCCTGCAAGAAACTCCCGCGTACACTAACTTCCCCTTCCATGATGCCAGAAGGCAAACTAAAAGTGTGCATATACTAAACGATTGCAAGTCTAAATTTTTACAGCTAATAAACAACACCTGAGAATGCAGCATCAATCAACATTTCAACAATTAAGGGGGAAAAAAAAGATCAGAACCATGAAAGAAGAGAGTAGTAGTTGAGTACCGCGTAATCGTCTTCAGTGAGATGCCGCACTATCCATGTATTGAACAGGAAAGGGATTCCCCTGGCCAAAAACTGCGTAGCTGATGTCCACCAATTTTTTTGGGAAAACCAATTGAAAGAAACCAACTTTCTCAGCAAAAGAAAACACACGACTACCAAAATCCGATGAAACAACCCATCAAAGCTACCAAATTGAGAAGAGAGTGGAAGAGAAAAGATCAAAAGGATCCGGCACTAACCCAACAAATACTTGAACGTATGAGAGAGACTACTCCGATCATCAGCCATCTCAAAAACCTGAATTGCAGCGTACTCGGGAGGATTAACGTTGCATCATTGTTTGTTTGTTTTCACTTCAGAGTCGGGAAGAAACCTGGACTTTCGAGTTTGGGGCACGTAAAGCCCTGTTTGGTACGTGAGAAAACCTTCAAGTTTCTATTTTGATTTCCATAATTGCCATTGAAGAAGCTGTTTGACAAGGATTTTTAAGCAGACGCACGGCGTCACGAATCGAGCAGCAACTTCCTGACAGATCGGACGGGACGCGCGGATCCTCTAGCCACGGAGCAAAGCCTAGGCACGTCGCTGTCCACTGGCAAGCACGTCGACCAACGAGACTCGCTTGATTTCCCCCTCGGGAGCTTCGCAGCCGATTAGGGGCGCCTCAAATAGCTAAGAATCGCTGCCTCACGGAGGCCGGGGCGAGCTCGTCGGCGTTCCCTGCGGAGTCGGAGTCCGAGCCGGAGCTCGTCGGAGGCGTCTGCGCCGAGGGAGGCGTTGCGGTGAGGGTGAGCGCCGACTTGCTGCGATAGGAGCTGATCTCGTGATCACGAAATGCGTTTCCCTTTCTGCTTTCCAACGGGAAAATGACACAAATAAGACTCGAATTTTAACTCATCATGAAAAAATCATCCTTACGCTTTTAATATGCTTAATATAATCTCTAAATTATTCATAAATATTCAGTATAATCATTATATGCTTAATATAATCTCTAAACCATTCTATCTGCTCAAACGATAATCAGACATTAATTTGACGGCATGAATTATTATATACTAAGTTTAATTTTTAAAAATAATCAATAAATATGTATATACTTTCATCTTTCTATTTTAAATTTTAAAAAAAAAATTCAGACATTAACATATTAATCATTATATGATGACATTGTTTATTATATCATAATTTGAAATAAACACCTTACGTGAATAATTCACGTGTAATTATATTTTTATCCATAATCCAAATTTAATGGATTAATAAAAGAATAATCTTATATATTTTCATATAATTTAAGTATTAACTTAAATATTTATTGATAATTCAGATATCATATTAAACAAATTAAAATTTTAACAATCGTACACTTCACATTACAAAAATTTAGAAGTTGTGTCATTTTTTTCCTTTTCTAATCGAATGCCCTTTCTTCTTTTAATTTTTCGGGTTGGTGCCATTAGGGGTGTGCAAAAGAACCGGGATCCACCCGACCGCCCGGAACCGGACCGGACCGGTTCGGAACCGGTGGTTCCTAAAGGGACCGGTCCGGTTCCCGGTTCCAATTTATTGGAACCGGTGGGTGCCGGCCTAGTTCCCTGTTCCATGGGAGGATCCGCCCGCCCGCCCGCCCACCCACCCTGACCGAACCGTATTATAATAATAATATATATTAATTTTTATTATAAAAACAAAATTTGTTGAAAAAAAATTAAAATTTTGAAGCCCCATGTTTAGAATTCTTATTGTTCTATTTGGAGCCCTAATTTCCTATTTGCCAAATAGCCCTTGCAATTTTTATTGTCGAAGTTTTGAAGAGCACAACAAAAGTCAAAAAATCGGTTCATTAATCGCATGAGGCCAGGTTACATGGATCCACCGGGAAGCCTGGGCCAGGACCAGGCGGTCCAGGTTCTCGGGTGGATCCATGGAACTAACGGGTGGTTCCCGGATCCAAATTTTTGGAACCGATCCTTAGCGGGCGATTCCCGGTTCTAGGGTGAGAACCGCCCACCCGGACCATGCACATCCCTAGGTGCCATCATATACCTGAAACCCGAATCAAATCACTGAAAATCACGGTTTTCTCAACACCCGAACCAAAACGCGGCCGGTTTGAATTGGCCAGCAATTTTCGAGTCCGCTTTTGCGCCCACCGGGTTATTTGGACAGCCCTTCAACCGGGCAGTCGGTTGGGCCCAAAAATCTTCTAGAATCAAGCTCTAAAGCTGAATGAAATTGAAGTTCGCCTAAAATTGATTTTGAAATTTGCTTGACTAATGAATCAGGAAAAAAAAAACAAAAGGTCGTATTCGGAAATTATCGTTCTTTCCTATTGATAATTGGTAATCCATTCTAGCCGACTTTCTGATCGGAAAGAAGACGTTAGAGTCAGAAGCATAACTTTTTTACTTAATCGTCTAAAATCAAATTAAATAAAACCGTGTGGCGTTGAAAATTGACACCCCTAACTAGATTGTGCAGTTCAGTCGTTTCAACAAGGCAACGTCATAGTTAATCAACCTCAAACTCGAGACATGCCCAAAAATGAATTGAAGAAAGTGACACATAAAAGAAGTCTCCCCTACCATTCATCAACCATGGAGCCACATCAGATTGGAACATGACCTCGATACATCAAAAGTATACATAGCATTTCAGCGTTCCATTAGGACGAGAGAACGTCAGCCACTCCTAAGGAAGGGTCGTGCAGCCCATTGGAGCATCACAGATGGGAGATCAATGAATGACTCTGTAAATGACAACTTTGCTGTGTCCTGGTCAAAGATAGTCGCCTTTACTCTATTCCTAAGATCAGCTGCCATGCGATCAAACTTAGGATCTCCACACCTCTCTTCTGGTTAACCCAAAAAAGGAAAATCCAACGGCTTCTTTGTATCTAAAACTACAACTACGCCTCTCGCTCACGGTTACAAGATAATGTGTTTAAGATGATGAAGTACCCATTACTGGCCGAATTGCAGCCTTGAAGTCTTCATAAAATCTTTGCTCAGAAAATCTGCACGCTCGCTTCCTCGCAGCTGCAGCCATATTGACTCTCTCGGATTCTCGCATCCTTATGATCTTCAGGATGGCATCAGCGTATTCTTCAACATTTTGGGCAAGAAATCCAGTTTGCTGTCCATCTTCTTCCAAAACAATGTCCATTTTTGGGCCAGCGGACTTATGAGCTGGATGAAAAACAAACATTCAACATGCATGAAGACAGGCCAGGGAATTCATTTTCTAGATCTAAAGTGATTAAATCTATACCGATCGGGATGGCTCCAGCAGCCATATACTCTACTACGCTTATTCCAAAATGCTCATCTATCATAGAATGCAGTCCTGCAGTTGCACCTGCTAAAAGTCTTACCAAATCCCTGCAAGTAAGAAAGCTGTTAAAACCAAAGTGTAGTGGATAGTTCATACTTATTTACCGTGACATAAGACATGAGCAAAATCGATAATTACATATACGGAGGAGATGATGAATTGAACCCAAAAGAAGAAATATTCAGATGAAAACCAAATTAGCTTTTAACTTTTTACCAGTTATTAGCCCTACTGTTTAGTAAAATGCCCATTAGTCAAGTATCGGAAAATACATTCCTTGCCATCACAATGATACTGAGTTATATTAAGAGAATCTCCTTGTGTGTTGTGTGGACATTCCTCTTAACATCACTTAATGCAAGAAGTTCTAGGGTATGCCTCTCAATCTTACCCTTTCTTTTTCAATGTCGAACATACACATCCGAATTCAGCCATAGTAAAGATCTGATTCATACAAGAACAAAAGTAATTTTGAACTTGGGTTCACAAATATAAGAGAGAGTGGCGAGAGTGGGCTCTATAAGCTCTTGGCCCATCTAGTGTGGTCGAGTGGGTTTCTGCCAGTTAGCCCCCTTAAACTTTCGTCCTCTCTCATCTCTCATCAATTTTTTTTGCATTTCTCTGACATCACAGCTTCTTATTGCAAGCTTGAACCAACATACTGTTCCGCATGAAAAGGTCTAAGTGAGAAGCTCATAGCAGTCCTCATAAGATATCATTATGTGGAGATACCGCCAAAATATGGGTTATATCACCCAGATGTTGTTTGTGGTCTAAAAACACAACTCACCATATGGCAAAGTCAATCTATTCTCCAGAATAAAGCAATGAAAAAATTAGGCCCAATTGGGGTCTTAGTGGCACAGACCTGTACATCACGTTCTTATGGAACTCCACATCCCTTTCAACTTTCAGTTCAACTGCTCTGATTTTCAAACTCTCTAACCTATCTTCATCTGATTTATTCCGACAACTTCCCACAAATTGAAGCTTAGGCCTTGGCATGTCTGCATCTAATTTTCTGATAGCAAGCTCGAATGCCTCAAGCTGAAGAATGTGTGCCTGAGATACAACAATCAAGCTTAAAGCACATGCACTAAGTTAGCAAAGGCCCGTGTGAGCCACTAAAACAATGGCTACCTCGTCATTATAAGGTTGGTATAAATGTTTTCACCTTCTCTGGACGAAACTGGGCTACAGAAATGAAAGTTGGCACAGTAACTGGTCTTTCCAAGGGAAGTGCCTGCTTCAACAAAAATGTTTTAAGAAATGAAATATCCACTACAACATGTTACACAAATTGAGAAGGTGAAAACTTAACAGCAGAAAAACCAAAGCAGATTACTGGTAATAGAAAATGTACATAGATCATAAGTAGGGCACACAAAAACAAGAATTAACTAGCTAGAGAAAAGAACATGCTCATGGACTACCGTACATATTAAAATGCAAAGTTAAACTGCTAATTGGTCGAGTACATAGTTATAAAAGTGGTCTGAATATGGGTAAATCATTTCCCAATTTAATATGGGGAGGAGGACATGACATGCCGAAACTTAAAGCAGGAAAGCATAACAGCCGGACGTTGATATTGTGACAATTGCAGTATGTCCATTTGAAGCAGGACCGAGCTAACTTTCTCCTATAACTCATTTCCATTGGCATGTCTATGCCAATGTGTTTGGGTGTATGGTTAATGTGTGCATAAATGTGTCCATGCTAGTCTCACCCACATGCCTGAGAGAGGGGGGTCACAGAAATATGGTAAAGAACAATATCTGCACAACAAACCTGCAGTCCTGATGTATCGCATGGAGGATAAACTCGCTTAGTTCGATCAGGAATTCTCCAAAGCTTCTCAATATGCGACTTTGTCCATGAAGAATTAACCATTGCAAGATGTGTGCAGGACCCAACAAACCCGTACATCCAGCTAAATATTGTGTAATATATGATTTTACATCTGGATAGCCAAAAACTGCCCAAAAGGAGAGGTTCACGTCAGAATTGAATACAAAAGAGAATATAGAAAACCACATATTGATTTCTATGTGCGAATTACACCAATATTCAGATATCCAAAACCCCACACTAGACCACTTCATGACTGTCAAATTTTAGAAGGAATGGTGCCAATGATACAACAAGCAGGTGCACATAATTGAGGGAGACAAGGTAGTGATATGGAGTAAAGGACAAAGGGATAAGGGGAGAACCATCCTGTTTGAGAAGTTCTATGGAACATCTAGCACAGAAGTGCGCACAGATAAATAAAAAACCATCTGATTAGATCCAATACCTCTGAGCTATCGAAGCTTTGTTATTATAGGTAGAAGCCCGCTGGTGAACACGAGATAGCATGTCCGTGCTGATAGTAGGGTAATGAGTGTAGCACATAACTTTGCACCCAAAAATTCGTGCAGCAGGATATGTAAAAGCATATCCGCTGGTGTCAAAATAGAACGATGGAGTATACTTGCACAATGCTTCCCATGAAAGATACACGGAACCAAGACTTTGGCCAATCATAGTAAAACGTGGGTAAGTAGTTTCCTCGACCCACTTCCTCTTGCACAGATGGACAACCTGAGCATTTGAGCATAAGTAACAAGAACGTACTGTTAGAGCTGACCAATTTCGAAAATCGCCGGGAGAATCCCATCAGACCCTCATGACAAAAAAGATGAAAATTTGCTAGCACTACATGCTAGCATCATCACCTCTTAAGATACGTGTTAATCTCCCACACAAATGACGTCCCACACAGAATTCCTCGTGCATTTCACACCATTCCTTATCATGAGGTAAGTGAGAGACGCATTCCTCAAGTAAAGCTTTAAACTTTTTTCCATTCAGAGACTGAAGGGAACTCATTATATGTCTACAGTCTACGATACCTGGCAAGAGCTAAAAAGCTGTATAAAAAAATGGTGAATGCACTATCTGACATTCAACTCCGAGCTTACATGGCAAGAGAGCACAGCTCCTCAATCAAAACATCAATTGACATCCTCCACTCACTGAATTAAAGCACCTAACACTAATTAAAACTCTGATTGCCGTACGACATTAGTAGACCAAAATAGGAATAGCTCAAGCAATAAGCTCAGCAGCGGAAATTTTTTTTAAAAAAAAAAAAAAAGCGAACCTTAGGAGGACGAAGCAGCTTGACTCCAAATCGATCAATCGCACGGGCCGTCAAGCTATCGGGAGATGCGTCGTGATCGCCGGTGTAGACGACGCAGTCGAGATCGGGGCGTTCCTCCTGCACGGCCTTGACGGCGCACCACAGCACTCTCTCCCCACCTCCGCCGTCGTTGGTGTACGGGTGGAAGAACCCGACGGCTCTCTTCCTACTCGCGCGGCAGGAGGCGACGCGAGAAGCGAGGAGGAGAGCAAGGGATGGGAGCACGGCGATCAGAGCCCAAACGAGGACCGGGATCATCGCCATCGGGAAGTGCAGACTCGTTCGGGAAACCTCTCCTTTGGGGAGGCGGAGGTGCGCGAGGGGCGACGGTCGAGTGAAGTCGAGTGAAGTCGAGAGAGAGGCAATAGCAGAGTATATGCTTTTCCGTGGAGGAAACAGCAGGCAAGGATAGAACTTCAATCGCGAAATTTGATCGCCGACTTCCTCGACGACGAAGAAGAAGAATACGATCTGACCGTAAGCATCGGGGGGACGTAATTCTCCTCGCGTGTGATTGTCGCGTGCCAAATGGCCATTTAACGGGCCCGGGCGAGGTTCGGCCTCGCCTAGATCTGCGGGCCGAGCCTCGCGGTGGCGGCGAGGCTCGCCCGGCCTCGCGCGGCCTCGCGCGCCGCCCGGGCGAGGTTCGGCCTCGCCTAGATCTGCGAGGCCGAGCCTCGCCGGGTGGCGGCGAGGCTCGCCCGGCCTCCCGCGCGGCCTCGCCGTGGCGGGCGAGGCTCCGGTGAGCTTGCCGGACCTCGCCCGGCTTTGCGAGGCGCCGGCGAGCTCGCCGGACCTCGCCCCGGCGGCGATGGGGGCGGCAATGGGGCGGGCGAGGGTGGGAGGAGGAAGAGGAAGAGGAAGAGGAAGAAGAAAAAAAAAAAAGAAAAAAAAAAAAAAAAAGAAAGGAAAAAAAAAGTGTTTCTTAAAATTGTTAGAACAAAAACAACTTTTTTGTTTTCGATTTCTACTCCAAACCTGTTCAGGGGAACAAATTTGTTCCCTAACAAAAAAATTACTAAACAAACGCGTTTACCCAGAACAAAAAATGCATTCCCTAACAAAAGAATGCAAAACAAGTGTTCGCGGAGCGTTACGTACGGGCCCTAACGGTAAATTCACCTTGTTCAATTCCAAAAAAACCCCCAAATTTTAAGTACATTTCTAAATATATTCCAAACTTTTTTTTTGTCTCAAGAAAAATTTCAAACTTTAAATTCAATCCCAAATCTATTCCGAACTTTTCTTTTATCCTAGAAAAAATCCTAAACTTTAATTTTAGTCCCAAATCTACCCTGAATTTTGTTTTGTCTAAAAAAAAGAGTTAATATCATAAAAAATCCCAAATTAGTTCACATATGACAAATTTACCTAAAATTAATTTTTTGACACCAAAACAAATTACCATCTATTAGTTTCTGTTAAATTTTACTATTAAATTGCTAAATTAAAAAACACATCGCAATACAGATATACTAATTTTGGGTTTTATCCTCCGTTTGTACTAAAAAAATCATTAATTTTTTATCTATTCTCAAATATACCCCATGGTCCAATCCCAACTTAACATGGCATTTCCACATAGATAATAGAAAATTATTTTCAAAATAAAACCATTTTAAGATATAAAAAATTAGGGATTATTAATATAGCTTTTGGACAGACACTAATGAGGACAAATTTAGGATTAGAGTAAAATTTGATGATTTTCTTTCTGACAAAAAAAATTGGAATAGATTTGGGAATTGACTAAGAGTTTGGGGTTTTTTCTGAGACAAAAGAAAAGTTTGGGGTAAATTTGGGACTAAACCTAAAGTTTGAAGTTTTTTCTGAGACAAAGAAAAGTTCGAGGTAGATTTGAGATTGAACCTAAAGTTTGGGATTTTTCTTGAAACAAAAAAAAAGCAGGGTATATTTGGAATTGGACGTTTTTTTTGGAATTAACCCGTAAATTCGCCTACTATTTCGGCCAAATTCCTTGAGAAAAAAGAAGAAGAAAATCATCCTCCAAAAATCATCATTTACTTCTTTGAAATTATCAACATGAGGAGACTACTGTCATATCATAAGAAGTTGAGAGGGTATTGATAAAGACGCACAGTTCCTATAATGAATTTGAGACGAATTAGGATTGATCTTAAAGTTGAGATTTTTTAGAAAACTAAGTCTAACTATTTTGTATTTCGTGTGTGATTGTCACTTGCCTAATAGCCACTTAATAGTAGATTTTTCAACTATTTCATGTAGCAATCACACACAGAGTTAAAGATATACATAGAAATTTCTCCATTTACTATATGCAATTCATGTAGTGATTAAAATGTGCTTAGACGACGGACTTAGACATTTACATAGTACTGCAAAGATAGACAAATGGAGAAACGGACGGAATGAACACGTCTACCTTTCTTATTGCGAGCACAAAAAAAGAAAAGTTGAGTGGAGCTAAAATCATTGCAAGACATGAAATCACAAATTTAAGTGCATTGTAATTTGAACATTCAATCTCAAACGTAATTAGAGCAGGCTCTAAAAATGTGTTTATTTGACGGGAATTGAATAATTTAAAAAAAGAATTATAAAAATAGATCTTTTTATATTGTTTACCAAAATAAATGAACAAAAAGTATATTCATCATTCTTGAAAATATTTAGACATAAATTTTAAAATATTTTCCTTTGTTTAATTATTTCAAGAAAACAAGCAGTATAAGTCATTTTTTTCAGGAAATATTTTTTAAATCATTCATTTTTCACAAAACAAACAAATAACAAAACATGATTCACTTTCAAATCCCTATACAATCATAAGAACAACAGAAGTAGGTCTCAGAAATATACCGAAAGCAGTCTCCTTTTTCGGCCAAATACTGAAACCAACTCGAGTGAAGAAGCACTTGAATTCCAATAGAAGCAGAATAAACAAAGTAAGAAACAAACATGCTAACATATATCTCCTCGCATTGGGATTCAGTCTATATTTATCTTCATGTATTTTTTACTATTGTTTTCCTCAATAGACACCGATAAGATCACTAGAATACAAGCAAATCCTCTTCCCCTGACACTCTACAACAGCAAAAGAATGCCGCTTCCTAACTGAAAACAATTTGAGTGTTACAACAATTACCCAACAGGCCTATGAAAGATACAAAAACTCGAGACAGTTATTGCGCAGCACCCCAACTCCGTCCACCCAAAGCAATAACGAAAACTTCGAGTCCACAAAGTCTTGTGACGCTACAGCTATCAAAGAAACGAATAGCAAAGTCCATCTTCCACGAATTTAGTAACTTCCCATAGGCGGCATGCCAAACGGTGGCATAGGAGGCATCCCCATCCCACCCATCGGTGGTGGGGGAGCAAAACCTGCCCCCATCCCTGGTCCTCCCATACCAGGCATTGGGGGTGCAGGCAAAGCTAAAGGCAGCAACTGAGCATACATGTTCTGCCAAGGGAAAAATGCAGTCAAATAAATAATTTGTTCGTCAACTACTCAAGTAGGAGGTACTGATTGAAACCTGGAAAATTGTTTCAAAATATAAAAAAAGACAGCTGAGACGACTCGGTAACAAACAAAAAAACAAGGAATTGGGGCAATAACTATCGTAGTCTTAAAAGTAACAACCGAGTGGTTAAACAAAGAGCTGGCTGCTATAAGCAAAGCTCACACTAGATATCAACATCTAGCTAGTGAACTACACAAGACAGCACACACCAATTACTTTTTAACTCAATAGAATGCATGGGCCAAAGATTAATTACCTGCTGTGCAATGACATCCTTGTCTTCCTTCTCTTTAGCCTTTACTTCTTTGAGAGCTTCAATCTTGTCCTTCACAAGCTCATCAACTTTGCTAGTGTACTCACGGATGAACTGCAGGAGGAATAAATTCACATATCAATTGTGAGCAAAATTCATTCATGCATTGTCAGAGTAATTATAACAGTACAACAAAGTTATCACCTGAAGCAGATATGGGAAAGCAAAATCAATCATATTATTCATCCAGGCAAGTTCAAGCACAATGTCTGCTCTGATTAAATCATAACAGACAAAGAGGCACGAAGCAAAGCATTCCTTCTTTCCCTGCACAGATCAAGGGGAAAAAAATCAATATTGCACCAGGAATGGATAAACACATACACACATTTCCAAACATTAAGGGAGGAGACCGGGACTAAAAACACGATAATGCAAAAAATAAAGATCAAAGAGTATCCAGTTGGATACATGTTGATCATCTTCCTATCTAAAGAGACACCTCGCTCAACCGAGTCTGTCTCATATCTACAAAGCCATCACACCATCAGTTAAGTGTTAGACCAATAAACAACTGTATATGAATGCACATGTACAAATGACAGCCACATATTCTTCTGCTGCAGACCCCAAAGGAGACAGTACTACAAGCAAAGCACTTCAACTTAACAGACAGTTTCAAATAAACTGTCAAATTAATCTCAGCCGGTTAGGAATCTCTAGACAGTTAAATCCTATCTGCAGATTGCCCTCCCACTTGGAGAACAGAGGATTTATTTGCAAAAGAAGTACCTGTTCAATGAAATAAACAAGCAACTCTTCTGCTAGTTCACGGTCACCAGACTGAGATGCTGTTTCCATGGCATCTTTGTAAAGGTTATCTTTTTTGGACAATGCAATTGATTGCTTCCATCTACCAGCCTTCTTGTAGATATAAGCAGCAACACGTCTCATCTCAAGAAGCTCATGTTTCTCAATCTGCTCAAGGTAAAACAGCACCTCATAAATAAATAATAAAAAACACCCAAAAGTATAAGCCTGCGGCCAAAGAATGTCGTATAACCTTCTGCGCAAGGCCTATCTGATCAAAGTTATCATGCAAATCAATAGATTCGCGCAATCTGTCATAATCTTCCTCTTCTACATATATCTCGTTCAGAGCTTCATTAACAGCAGAAACATTGTTGCTCTGTACTGCAACCATGTAAGGCTTGACAAGCCGCAGGTGACCAGCCTGAAATTGAGAGTATGCAAACATTTACCCACAAAGTTAGAACAAGCAAAACAAAATCGAGGCCAAGATACAACTTCAAAGTGAGGTGTAAAACCTTTCGCATAATGTCAACAACACGTGCATGATCCACACGAAGTGCAAGCACATTGAGAACATCGTTGATCAAATCAGGATGTTCTTGCAAATAGAAATGCACAGCCTTGTAGTAGAGTTCAACATTGGCAACTTTGACAACAACATCTTTAAACTGCATGTGATCCCATGCTTCAGGAGAATGGTTCATTATGGTTGTTGCTGCATTGTCGAACTCATCATATTGGATGTATAAGTATGTGAGCTCCTGCCAGTGCTGCTGCTCATCACAAGCTCGTATAAGCTTGGGAATATTAAGCCGAGTGGCGAACAGCTTAATGTGCTCCATGAGCTTCTCTGGACGGTATCTTGCATAAAGGACACCTAACTCGGTAAAAATACCCATATGTGCACGTTCCAAACCCAGACCACTCTCCATGAGGGAGATAAGCTCGTTAAAGTATCCTCTATTCTGGTAATATTCACTGACTTCTTCCAAATCATCCACCTACAGCATTCACATAGGCAAATTCGAGTGAATATTGGGTAGGGAGTTACATCATGCAGCTAACTGAAGTAGCGAGAAGCACACTATATGTGAATCTGGAAAACATGTGAAGAGGCAACCCAGATGCAAATTTCCAGTTTACCAGCTCTCCTAATTTCTAACTGTCAAACGTGTTCTATCCGGAGAGCTAGAAAAATAAGATAGAAAGATGGCTATATAGTCTATGAATGAATGTGAAATTGATAAATCACCTGTACAATGATGTTTAGACCACACATTTGTGCCAAGCGGAACTCCTCGGCATCAACACAGGCAAAGCAAACTTCCTTCCATGTCTTTGCACTATTGGCCTTTCGAGCTGCATCAACAGCTCCCTGGAATTGTTTCAGCTTCACAAGTGTGCTGGCCAACTTGGCCCAGTTAGAAATAAAGGCAAAAATGATTTTGGCAGCTTCGTATAAGGCTTCATCATACAAGCGATCACCAACATTTTGAAGATTGGCGACATTTGGCATCAGGATAAATTCCTCTATCTCACCCAATCTATCAATCTTGGCATATGCAAATATGAGTTCACTGTCCACCTTGGGTTCTTTCGTCTTTTGCCTCACCATCAGAAGGTACTTCACTAAGTCATGATAGACATTAGCATTCTCAGCGGCACGAATAACATCCAAAAACTGAGTGGCGTCATCTGCACGGATAAATGACTCAATAGCATCGCTGACAAGACCCTCCCTTAGTTGGGCCTTGGCTACCTGACTCCAAACAGCCTCTTCCTCAACCCTAAATGCAAACTCAACAGCTCGTTCAATGCTTTGAATATTATCCAGTAAGACATTTACAGCCTGGACATTCAAATTGAACTTCTTGAAAATTGCAAAAGCTTCCTCATAAAGTTGGGCTTCCACAGCTACTTCCCCAACCGCAGGTCCATCAAAGTTATCCAGTCTATTTACATAATCCATAACTCTAGATGGATCTGCCTTGATGGCAGTCAAGATAAGCAGATTCTGCAAGTTGAAGTTCCCACTAAAAGCAGAATTCTGAAGCACAATCTTCTCGAGAAGTTCAATCAGTTCATGAGGAAGATCAGCCGTCATGAAAGCTTTAACAGCTGCAGAAACTTGTTCTGGGCTCTTGCTCTCAGGCAAAGCTGTAGAGACAACCTGATCAATTAGCTGTCTCCTATAAGAGTTCTCAGGGTCCAGAACTTTCTCCCAGAGATCAGCATCCATCCTTTCAACTACATACCTATGATAATAAGATGAAGTTAACAAAGAAACAGATGATTCTATCAATGACAATCAAATTTGTAACATAAAGCATGTGTCAGACCTGGCTTGTAATTTGAATAGGGAATTTTTATTGGTCACATTGATAAGTTCATCATCACATTGGCCCCTCCTGTAAGCCACCACAGCGAGAGTAGGATCGCGTTTCTCACAATATTTACCCACAACGCGTGAATCATAGTATGGGTTGGTTGTGAGAAAATGCTCTGGATTATTGTTACTTTCGATAATGATTTTACCCAGAGCATTGTGGACATGTACATCTTGGCTTCCCTCACTCACGAGATGCTCCAAAAACTGAGTGAGCAAACGGAGTCGATTCCTGCAAACCAGATCCCATTCACAAGAACGTTAATTTGATTGGAAGCTCATGAGGATGATAAACCATCACAGAACAGGTGCAATAATCAGAGGGCCAGAAGCAAGAAAGAGGAGAAACCACACCTCTTTTCACACTCATCAACAAGAGGCTCCACTGGTAGCAAAGATCGAACAGAGAGAATTAAGCCTTTTATGAAATCTTCTGGGCATTCATCATCGATCAGCTGCCCCACTACCAAAGGAGCATTTCCAGGGTTGACCTACCAAGAGAGGAAAACAATCTTAGAAACTTCATAAAAAGTGAAGGCAGAAAGTCAATGCTTGAAGTCATAAGACCCCATACCTTCTGGACATAACCCTCGATATATCGAAGCATGTTATTTGAGTAAAGATAATGTGTGAGATCAGGCACAAAGCCAAAACGATCGCAAACATTAATAAGTGGCCGTGCATCAGGAAGCTTGGCCTCCATGAGGAAATTCTTTGTCTTTTCAGGGTCATAGAAATTTGACTCTCTAGTCACACGTTCCACCTCTTTAATTTGTCCAGTTTTAGCAGCAGCCTCAATGTACTTGAAGTGAATGTCAGGATCCTCACTGGCACAATTGACAAGAAAGGAAAAAGCTTCATCCAAAGTACCAACACAGCAGTTTTAAGTGAACTTTAAACAAATAACAGGGAAGGAAATATATCCTCACTAACCTGGAGCTCAAGTACGAGCCTAGGAAAAAATACAACCCCTCATACGACTTAAATTGTTCAAAAATCTTTATGCAAGCATCAACCCCCAACTGCTCACAATATTCCTTCGCAACCTGTACACATATCTTTCATGTGGTTACTGAAAATGGGAACAGACAAACTTAAGAAGAAAAGGAAAGATACATCACCTGTACGATAATCTGAAGATTGCCCCTCAGATTGACCATCAAAAGGTCCTTCATGCACTCCAAAGCCCACTCTCGTGATAGTGTACCAAAAAACTCAACAAGTGACTGCAGGTAATCCCAAAATCTCAGGCCCAATTTCAGAACACCCATCACCCACCATAAAAAAGAGAGAAAAAAAATGCAAACCTGTGGCTCGATAGCATGTGTGTTCACAATGACACGTTTGATATCTGGAAGCTCAGTATAGTGCTGTAAGATAATAGATAGTCAACATCAGAATAACCGAATTTCACATAGTACGATGAGATTAACTTGGAAACTTAAAGATATATACCTGCAGGGCCCTAACATAGAGACCGGCTTTTTCACAAAGTTGGGCAATTCGAGGGCGATCATAGTGACTGAACATCCCATTAGCCAATATGGCATCAGCCACATTTGGAAAAGTGACCAGATTGATTTCAAGAACCTATGATATCGAAGCCTTCTTAGTGACAAAAGTCATAGATATATTCATATAAAATAACAGAGTATCCTTGATACTGATATTATCAATTACCTTTGTCTGAAGAAAACCATGTTCTGGCAAATTTGGCTTTAGTACATCTAACAAGAATGCAGTTGCTTCTCGGATCAAATTCCTCTGCAAGTGCCAAATGGAATCAGACTTATTACGTGCTTATGCACAAAGATGATTATAAATAGCAAGCCTTGGATAAGCCCTTGTAGCATCATGTGTATGTTTGCTATAAAGAGCAATAAATTTAAATACAGAGAGCAGCCCGAAAAAATGGAAACCATAACAGAATGACTGAAACAATGTTATGGACAAACCTGAAGAAAGAGATCTGTTATAGTGTTGTAATCCACTGGACAACCTCCCTCCATTTGGGACATCATTAATGCAAAATTGACAGCTCCCTGAAGTAAAGAAATCAGAAAAATTTCTTTGTCGAGATGGCATGAAAAATATGTTAAAACATAATATATTCAATGATCACACAAGCGTGCGTGCATTGCACAGAGCACACCAACAGGGATGCAATTCTTATAAGTTTATACGAATGTTCTTGGCCCAAAATAGGGGATTTATAATAACGTCCAAGCTGTCATACTCCCCTTCCACCTCCCTCTTCATGAAAAAACCACCTGACCCTAGCTATTTCATGCACCTGTTCTTTTAAGGACTATGCATGCATCCGAAACAAAATCTAACCAACGCTATGCTAACTTTCTGCAAAACCAAATATTATGCTATTCCAAGGTCAATTTAAGAAATGAAAAAATGTAGGGGATTCACCAAACTAATGCCATCAATGCCCTTAGGTAGTCCAAACAGGAGTAAGGACAGAAAGGTAAATTATCCATAGGGTAAAGATTACAATACGAACAGCATTTTTACGTTATCATCCAAGCAGATTAATAAGAATTATAGCGAGCTGAAAGAGCAAACAAGAACCATAGTCACATGACTCATATACTGCGCCAGTTATACCACCCTTTCCCATGCCACATAACAAATTTTGGAGAAAATATGTCAGTGCATGTGAGCACTTGCCCATGTGCATAGCCATTGGGGTGTTAGTAGCTATACTGCAGCTGCTTTTCTTTGCCTAGGACAGAGACACAGCAAGAGAGGCATCTCCACAAGTATGAGATATGACTACAGAAAGCACACCTGAGGATCTGTTCGCAGAATTGTCTGCAAAAGGAAGAGATAGTCTGGCGTGTACCCAACCTAGAAGGAAAAAAGCAGCAATAAGATCCAAAAAAACTGAAGTGAAGAAACAGCAACAGGAGACTCTAAAAATGTACATAGCAGTCAAAACTCTATGTAGAGAAAAGGATAGGAAAGTTCTGCAGACCTGCTTTGAGTATATCAGAATTTTGTCAAACTCTCGCCGCTCAGCAAAAGCTGCAACTACTTTTGGAGTTGCTCTGGCTTTGATATATATTTTCAATGCAAGGTCATTGTCAACGGTCTGCGATAAAAAGACCAGGTATATAAGCAGAAAAACACCAACATATACAGACTATTCTATTCGTATATTTGGGACCTAATCAAGGTCATGTAGATCTTAGAACTAAAGAAGTCGAAAGAAAGAAAGAACATTAATAAAAACCCAACCTTCACAAGATCCCCAAGTTCCTCACTGCATTCCAGCTTATCCTCAGCCAACCAGTTCTCAAGAAGGTTTTTCTTGTTTTGATTCACAACCAGGCGTGATAGCTCCAAGGACTCAAATGCATTAAGCTTTCCCCTGGTTAAAAGGGTCCCAAAGTATTGCAATAGAGGTGGTGTTTGCCCAGCTTGCACTGGGACACTCTGCAGAATCGGCAACGATGAAAAAATTCATATCTTCCATCAAATAATATTCCAGGCAAGCTGTTAAAAATTCCATTATTGCAGAAAATTAGCCATAGATATAATCAGTCCCTGATAGAAACTCTTCTTACCATTCTAAGCAATATTATCGATAAGATAGTCTCCATTGGTCAGGCAATTCTTCAAACCACAGATTAATTTCCAAATAAGAAAAGAAAGCTAGGACAGAATCAGAAAACAGAATCATCTCATAATAAATGGATATAGCCAGATTTTTCATACTATTACTGTCACGAACAACTTCAGTCAGGACCAGGTAATGGGATTGTATTTGTCCAAGAAAAAGAAGTAACAATATGATCACCAAAAAATCCATTCTAAATGTCAGAAAAACCAGCACCTGAAATTTAGCAACTGTGTCTGGGGTGCGAAGTATTCCTTGGGGAGACTCAGCAGCAAGCTCAGCAGCTTCTTTGTATTTAGTTTGAGCAAAGAGTTCTTGGAAACGTTGCACAACCTGAAAATTTAGGAAACGTATTCTGATCTCATTATGCAAGATATATCTGCTCTGAGGTATTAAAAATTTACAAGTGCACATTTGACATGCTCTCAGAGTGACCATATCAAGCAGAACTATAAGTATGGTTATTTTAAGAAAACTATAACAGCTTCAAGGCATATGTTTCTATCAAATCTCAAAGTTGGGGATCCACCAAAAAAAAAAAAAATCAAGATAAAACCTTCAGACCAAACAAAGAACCAAATTTTGTAAGTCTTCTTCATTATAAGAGAACCAAACTTACTAAGTGTAAGAATGCGCAACTGTTCCATTTGCCTCAACTACGCAATTGAAGTTGAATGATAGGCCTATGTGGGCACTTGTATATGCCAAGATAGACAGAACAGAGATGAACACAGAGGAGATCCTTTGATGGATAGAAAAGAGATAGCAAAAAGCACAGGATGGCCACATGCATATGAAGAGAAATTCTAATACAACCAAACCAATCAGTTTTTCCCTCATTTAGTCACAAGTTATGCGATACTTAACTCCTACACCATCAATCATCCAGTTTGTAGACAAATTACTCAGAATTATGAGTATATTGCATTACCAGCTGCTCTGCACCAGGAAGATTTCCTCTCTTTGCAAGATTCACAGCAAGCTCCAAGTTGTTCAGCTGCAGAATCACCAATTTATTGTTAACACAATAAATGAGCATCCAAGATGAAATTTAAGGACTATGAAGATACACAAATCCAATGCTGCACATACTTGGCCACTAACAAAAGGCACAATCGTTGCCTCATTTACAGTAGCCAATAAGACTTGGCCACGCCTGTTTACGGCATAAAAACCACCAACTGATGAAGCTTCTGCAGTTAGAAATACTGGATCCGGACTAATTCTGTTTCTGTATACAGCAGTAGCTGTCTCCAAATCATAGACGAATAGCAGCCCAAGTTTGGTGATCACATATATCAAACTGTATTTGTGGGATATCTGCATCAAATAAATCCGAAACCTAATTCATATGTGGCAATTTTCTAACATTTTCCAGAGAATCTAACACCACCACCTAATACCTGCATTGCCACTGGAAAATCATCACCAAAATCAGGAGGAAAGAAAAGATCCGCTTGTTTCTTCGTAAAAGACACCTTCCCTGCCAATATATGTGCATTGTTAGAAGGAGCAAGCAAAAGCTAAGATCCAGATGGAATCTTGAGATCCATAAATAAATGAAAAGAAGAGACTAGAATTAAATAGCACAATGTAATGAGACCTGGTTGGGCACCCAGCTCAATAACATGTAACTTGGATGCAATTTGACCAGCATTAACAGTCTTCGTTGCAAAGGAGATGAGAGTTGAAGGATTCTCATTCCCAGGAACCTGTACATGAGGAGGAGAGGATTTAATAGGGTTGACAATCGAAGCACAAGATCCAAAGATTAAAAAGATGGGTGAAGTGACCGCACTTTATAAGTTGCAAATGATGCAGCATGTGCTTCAAGAGCTTGACTACGCAGCTGTTCCACAGAGAAAAGTTGCATATTCCCCTTCACCAGTTGTGGCCGCTAGAAGACAGATTTTGACATAAAAGTTACTTGATTATCAAAGGTGACTAAAAATTCTACAAGCATGAAAACTATTGACACCACACATGCTTATGGAAAGTCTGAAATCATAATGCACCGACCACAAACTTTTCACTTCCATATAGAAAAAGTTTCAGAAAGAATTAGCAACATGATGGCAGAAAAAGAATGAACCCCAAGAGTGCAGACCCACAGCAATCACAGACACGTTTCATGGGTCACTGAGGCTGGAGAAACCATCTCTACTAGAATTAGCGCAGCTTAAATTTAAAAAATAAAGTCAAATCATACTGTCACATGACTCATATGCCCCTTTAACAGACATGCTTCTCTTTTTCCGTAATTAGCAATTAGAAGGGAGAAAGTCCTTTTCCATATTCACCTACAGCTACAAGTGGCCACTCAAGAGACCTTTTCCTCTGATTCTTCTTCATATGACTTATTCTCCAACAAAGGGCAAGTTCTTTCAAATACCTTTATTCAGATGAACAACAGAATCCATACTACATACCTCAGGCGAACCAGGAGCAATCCCAATCAAAACCAACCATTTCTCAGAAGGGTCACATCGATAATTTATTATCTGGTTGTTGACGAGATTAGCTGTTCTCTCAAACATCTTTACAGGCTCAGCATCACCTGAAGATAGGTTATTTTTTAAGAAACATACGATGGATGACATTCTGAAGTAGAATACATGATAGCACACACATTAGTACACCTACAATACACATCAGACAAGAAGGTGACAAATAGTAAAGTGTAACTAATTGTAGTATAAAAAAGCCAGGTACCTTCAATTGACCAATGATATACTGAGGTTAGGGTGACAAGACCCAACAATTTGGGAGTAATCCACTTCCAAAAGACAACCTATAAAAGGAAGAACCTGATTTAGGTCAACCTCCAAGCCTTTCGAGAAAAAGATAACATCCAATCAAGCAGGAAAGCAAGCAAGTGGAGCAAGTGGACAGCACCTGCTCTGGCATCTGATGAGACTTCATTTTTGCTTTCATCTCAATGTTGAATATTTGCAAGTGATCTTGAGTGGTTCCCGGAAGTTGGGCTTCAAAAAAGGACGTAACAGCTAATTAACAATGAGTACGTAACAACGTAAAAAGAAAAAAGCAGAAGATGTGTAACTAAAATGAATTCAACTCCATGCTTGGAGAGAAATTCACCACACTGATGCTGCACCACAAACTGTCGTTTCAAGATTTTGGCAGAAGTACACATTCATGGCTTTAACAAGTGACCAACTTCCAGAAAAACACTGTCCATCCCAATGCTTGTTATGCAGTCTATCTCAACTGACCACACATGAAAAAAAAAAAAAGGAGGGGGGGGGATTGGCATAGAAACGTGATTCATCTAATGTTTCATCCATCACATCTTGGCCTGATATGCTAACCATAAAAGCAAATATAATATCCACTATCAACTTATTCTCAATTAGGGGACCCATTTGCTAAGACTTGTCGGTTTGACCAAACTTGAGAAATCATAACAAATTGAGAAAAATGACGAGACGTTTGCAATATTCGTCCACTATACAATAACAGAACTTACACACCCTAAACGTCCTGCTATGGCTAATTATATGAGCAACCGGCAGTTAATAAGAATCCCAACGTTGTGCAAATTCATCACGATAAACAGTAAGAAAGTACAGGTCCATTACACCTGACTACGAAATTGCTATCTCCCACAAAAGAAGGTAAATGTGTAAAGCTAATTGAGCGATCAAAGGGTAGCGACATATAAATTTAGCAAAAAGCTAAACTATGTGTCAAGTGGTTCTCAAAAACAAGTCCACACCTTTCAAAGCAAGAATTCTGGAATTTGGGTTCATTAGCGCAGAGTCTGCAGTAATAGGCCTCCTCAAAGGTTGCATAGGCATACTCATATCGATGATGACCACACTATTTTGGGGTGATGTTTCGCGTACGCAGATGTACTTCTCGGATTCCATCGTGACGTGCGTAAAGGTGATGAACTGTGGACTGATGCCCAGGCTCGGAAGCTGCGAACAAAATAAGATCAGACAAATAGACAACTCAATTCCTCGCTGAAATTAGAGAAAATAAACTAAACCCCATCTATCTAACTTCCCAAGACCAACAGTAACGCGACAATTTCAAACTGCTCGAATGCCCAATTAAATCACCAACACCTTCTCTGCTGATCGGAACTGAAATCGAAGTTGCCCCACCTAAGCCAGGGCACCAGATAATCGCGCCTAGCCTAACGAACACTAGCTACGACACGAATTCACTAAGACTGTACGACTGTCAGTGATCTAAGACCACTCGAAAAGGCCATCGACAATCTCAAACAGCGACGCGTTTTAAAGCTCCGCGCGCTCCTCGCGTCCGCGGTGGAAATTGAGCTTCACTTCGATATGCTCCGATCAAAGGGCAGACGACAGGCTCAGTGAATTTTCAGGACGGGGAAGTTGAACTGACCGTTAAGGCCTCCTTCATGGTGATCGGAGCGTTGGCAGCCGCCATGGTTGATCGGATCAACGGCCGGTCGAGTCGGGGAGATCGGATCCCGCGGCCGGAAATGAATCGCTGCGAGATCTAGCGGCAATGAAGCTCGCCAGAACCCTCAGCGGAGAGAGAGAGAGAGAGAGAGAGAAGCGGAGAGAGAGAGAGAGAGAGAGGGGAGACCAATATATTGTGGGATTTTTTTATGAAAGGAGGAAAATGAAATGATGGAACTGCGGAGGAGACTGGACAGTGGTCTGACGCGACGTGGAAAAGTTGGAAAATTCAATGATGCCCTAAACCTTTTTCATTGCTGTTTGTTTCTTGCGTTAATTGCACACACGAAAACAAAACCTCAAATTAGGCTATCCATGGACCATGACACCTGCTAGGAATTATTTTAGGGAAGATCCTCAATAGATATATAAAGTGCTCTCAATTTTCTAAATAAGAGTATGAATTAGGTCTCGTATTAAATAAAGACTTGAAACTATCATATTACTATCGAATAAGCGCTTGAAATAGTTATATTAATTTCAAATAAGAGCTTGAAATAATTATACTCATTCCAAATAAATGTCTAACTTTGCCAATTGTCAACTCGCTAAATATTTAAGCCGATCAAGGGTATTTTTGTCAAAAGATAATTTAATTTTTCAAATTTTTCTTTTTTCTTTTTTTGTCTTTTCGACAAGGTTTGCATCCCTTCAAGGCTCTTACCAACTGCCGGCAAGGCAACTCTTCCCCAAATCTAATAAGGGGCCCTCACTCGTGGCTTTTGAGTGCACTCTCGCCCAGATCTAGCAAGGGGAAGCATAACCCTTGCCAAATCGGACAAGGGCGACCCTCACCCAATCCTCTCCGAGTATCATCAATGGTCAGCCATCACTTGAGATCAACTATCAACAAAAAAGAAAGAAAGAAAAAAAGAAAAAAAGGTAAAGGATAAAAATGCTCTAACTAGCTAAAAAGTCAAGCCCTTATTTCAATTTAAATATTTATTAGAAACAAAATTCATTTCAAACATTTATTTGAAAAACGATGGCATTTCAAACCCTTATTTAAAAAAAAGGGGTACTCCATGTCCTTATTTGGAATTTTTTCAATTTTTATTTCACTAAAAATGCTAAAATTAACCGCTATGACAAAAATATCCCAAACTCTTTTGTGTCATAATAAACCACAAATACTAGCGTTATAAATACACTTTGAATGAAATCGAAATGAAATGTATATACGTCATGTGTGCATAGGTTTGGATTTTGTGTAACACAAAAAAATCATAAGTTCTATGATATTGTATTGCATCATTTCTATCTCGCATTCGAAATTTTATGTTCATTTGTCTTTCAATCTATAATTTTTTCTGCCAATTTGTTTGAAATGGTTTTTTTCGCCTTTTTGGGATAAATATACTTAAACTTTAAAAACATGTCAGGAAATAATAATTGAGTCAAAAAACTTTTAAAAAGTACAATTATATCATAAAACTTAAGCAATTATTATGATTGGGCCCTCAAACATTTTCGTTGTTGTGAATGAGGTCTTCTAACTTATTTACATTTCTAATCTAAGTCCTTTTTCCAATTGGCACACTAAGTACTTTTAATGCGATTGTTTGATGTGCCTACTTTTTTCTTCACCACACTAAATTATATAACTTTGAAAGTCTGTTTTCTCCTGTTGGTTATATAATATTAAAGAAAGGTACATCAACAACCTGTCAATTTAATTTAAAAAAGATAATTGAAAAAAGAATTCCATTGAAAAAATTAAGCAAGTCAGAGGATTTAATTTGCACCAAAATAAAAGTTGAGTAGTCAATGGAAAAATTGCACAAGTCAGAGGATAGATTTTGGACTTATCCCAAAACGACATGCACGATTATATAATTATTTCATAAAAATGAATTTTATTTTGTTTGCGCTATTTCCACCCTTAAATAAATAAATTCACCACAAGTAAGTGATTGTCCTATTCCTTCCTTTTCCTAATTTTCTATTTTTAATTAAGGATTTAATTGTCATAATTATGCATTTCACGTGTTTTACCTTTTTAAAGTATCAAATAATTTTTTTAGTGTACTTTTATATATTACTATGACATTTTGCATGCTCTACATAAAAGCCACTAGTAAGAAAAAAGGCAAATTCTTCGACACAATAAAAAACTTGAAATTCTCTTCTTCATTATTACACTCGTAGAAACTTATTTATTATTTCTCCCTCTTATCTCAAAAACTCACTTTCTTGGTGAATTTTTTTTTAATGTCTTTAGTCTAAAATATATCAAGTATCTTTATTTATTGTATAGAGAACCTATCTTTTTCCCCTCTCTACTGGTGAGATGCTTTTACATATATGTAAGGACACTATAAAATTTCTAGGAATATACTAAAAACAAGGCATCTTGGCATTTTTTGGTACACACTTTGTGGATGATATTAATTTCTGCCAATTCATTAATGAGATTTTGTCAGCATTTTTTAAAAAGTTTGTTATTTTATTCTATTTTTATTTAATTATATTTCACCTTTTAAAGATTTTCCTTGGAGAATGTAATTGCGATTTTATTTTGGAAAATCTATAAATAGTTATGTTTCATCCCATAATCCAATTATACACGCATATATAGAAGAAAACCTCTAAGAAGGGGTTTAGTGTTGACAACAAAACCGAAAATTTTTAAACTAGTGATTATGTAAAAAGAATTGTCTATATATATATTTAGATTTTACTTAACACTTTATTTTTAAATTTGCTCGATAGTGTAAAAAAGAACTAGGTTTTTTGATAATTTCTTTTTTCGACAAAACTAACTTTTACATAAGTAAAAGGTCACAATAGAAAAAATAGTGCCTTTAATATATCTGTGATACCTAAAATAAATAAAAATATATGTAAAATTCTTATTATAGTAACTAGATCCTACCAAAACAAAAAAGGAAAAATAAAAAAAAAGAAGGTTAATAAATGTGGGGTCACCGCTTAAATTGAAAATGAATGATTGATGGTGATTTTTTTTCATTTTCATGAAAGTTGGGTAGATTTTTTTTGGGTAAGTAATAGGGCTAAAATCGAAAATTATGTCGTTACTTTCCTAATAAGATATGATTCATTCTCATCCTCTAACAAAAAAGGAAGGAAACGATGGCCAATCTAATACATAATTATTTGGGTGGATGGATTATGGCAACTAAAGCTTATAGGAAATTTTTAAAAAGAAAAGT
The DNA here is from genome assembly GCA_014182845.1 of Corymbia calophylla. Classification (NCBI taxonomy): domain Eukaryota; kingdom Viridiplantae; phylum Streptophyta; class Magnoliopsida; order Myrtales; family Myrtaceae; genus Corymbia; species Corymbia calophylla. The sequence continues at coordinate 35,564,826 of CM024699.1, read as the reverse complement.
TAATAAATTTGGGGCTAACACTTAAATTGCGATTCAATTATGGAGGAAAATTCTGTCTTTTTTATGAAAATTGGGTGAATGTTTTCGGTAAGTAAAGGGACAAAAACTGAAAATTACATCGTTTGTTTCCTAATAAAACAAGATCCAGCCTGATCCCTCAATAAGAAGAAAGTGCCAGTAGTGGCCTATCCGAAAAATAATTATCTGGATGAATTTTATTATATTGGGTAGCACTGCCACGCCAGAAAGTCGCTCCAGACCCAGATCCATACAAACTGAAAAACAGGAGTTCCCGAGAAGAGCAAATGAAGCTTTCGTCACTAGCTTCTTGTCTCTCCCCTCCCTGCACTCCTTCCCGTCTCAGGACGAGCAGCAAACCACCCGCCATGGTTGACGCAGCCAGAGCACCGAAAATGGCGGTCCAGTACGAACTGAGGCCGGGGCAGAGCCGTGTCTTCCACGAGCTCCCCTCTGGTCTGTCCATGGAGGTCATCGTGCAAGAAAGCGCTACCAAGAGCGACGGAGACTTCAGGCCACCGCTAGTGTTTGTGCACGGGAGCTACCACGCCGCTTGGTGCTGGGCCGAGCACTGGTTGCCTTTCTTCTCCAGCCGCGGGTTCGACTGTTACGCCGTCAGCTTGCTCGGTCAGGTAACGAAGACACGTGCAGTTTGAAACTTCGGGTTTAAATGGTTCAGCAAGGAGTTTGTTATCTCATGTCTAGTTTGACTCCAGCTCACTTCTCAAAAAACGAAAGGCCTCCAGATTCTGAACACATATCAGCATTCGTTTCTCTAATCTCTGTTCCTTGTTTGGAAATACGATGTGAACCCCACCTTCACTTTTCTTGTCAGGGCGAAAGTGATGCACCCTCCACTCCTGTTGCGGGTTCCCTCGAGGTATCTTGGCTCTTTGACCTGAGAATCTCTTCAAGGGACTGATGCATTTTTTCTTCCTTCTTTCCTTCAAACTATTTAGATGTATAGAGTGAGTGGCGCTGTCCTTATTTATGCTCATCTCGTATTATGCAATAGACACATGCAGCTGATATTGCCGACTTCATTGGCAAGAAACTTAGCTCACCTCCGGTTCTGATTGGACATTCATTCGGAGGGCTTTCTGTCCAGCGCTACATCGCAAACATGAGAAATAAGCAATCTACAGGTTAGCTTCTAGCTGGTAGTAGCTTTGAGGTTCCTGTCAAACTCTTGCTTCCTAGCAGCAAAGGAATTGAAAGCATTCATATGTTGAGTGGAAAAATTCTTCCACGACCTCGGCTCCCAATAACATGTTATTCATATGCATCAAGCTACTCCTTGTACGATATGGATCTGGACATCTCTCTTAGCATATTTGAACGGGACAATTAAAATTCCGTGTTCCATACTGAATGAGACATGTTCCTCAAATTTTTTATCTGAGCCCTGGGGCAGAAATCGCAATGCATGCACCTCACGAGGCTAGAATGTTCTAAGCTCTCTACTAGTGTTAACGTGTACTTAATGCTTGGATCTATTCCTGATTGCTACTTGAATGTGCTTCTTCTTTCACGGGAGTCTCTTGGGTTGGTCTGTATTTGACCTTGTACTCGTATAATTATTTAGCGTTCATCCTGTCATGTGTTTTTTCATTTTATTTAGAGAGGGATGGTTTGTTCCCAGAAGTCGAAGGAGCCGTGCTTCTTTGCTCCGTACCTCCTTCCGGCAATAGGTGATTTCAGATCCCACAAGAAATATATGCCCTTTACTTACTTTACTGATTAGTAAAATGGCTCTGCTGATACTTTCTTCTTTTTGTTCAGTGGAATGGCGTGGCGGTTTATCTTTACCAAACCTATAGCAATTTATAAGGTAGTTTCTTTTACTTCCCGAGAAAATATTCTCCTTGTCTCAATTCCCGTGTGATGTGATTGGATACTGAAGTGCCTTTGAATTTAATAGGCCATTCGCAGCATGGCTTTCAAAGGTTTTCAAACTTCTCTTCCGCTTTGTAAGGAGACATTCTTTTCTGCTGCAATGGAGGATCATCTGGTGCAACGGTAGGTCCCTATGCTTATACTTTTGTATGGGAATCTTCTTCAATATTCATCCTGTCAAATGTTGAGTGAGACATTTGTTAAAAAATTATGTCTGCAAAAGAAATTTTCAATCACCTCGATGCATTTCAGGACAAGAAAGGAAATCCGGATGGCTGCTGAATGCTTATTCAAGAAAGCATTCTGGATTGCACCAACCTATATAATCCTAAATGTCAACGTTCTCGCTTGTTCTTGATTATTAACTCGTTGCTCTTGCTATTTAATTTTTTTTTAACTAACTACTAACTAGGGAGGTAATGAAGACGTTGACATCTTGAAATTGCTTCCACCCAAAACTTTTTAAATGCAAGTGTTCAATTACCACTTTCTTCAGAATACTTTTTTTATATTTGAAGACAAGTATATTGTTGGGTGACTAACTACCTACTCCCTTGAACTATGTATTGTAATCCTCAAAGGTATCTGACAATCTGCGGGGCCCTAAAACTTTCTTCTTCCTGTAGTTACCAGGAACTAATGAAGGGTAGTTCAAGGATGCCAGTAATTGATGTATGGCGGATGAGGGCTTCTCTTCCAGCTCCCGTGCCAAAATCGTCCATTCAACTTCTCGTAGTGGGTGCGAATGATGATTTCTTACTGGTAAATTACTAAATTCTAAAGCTTCTGCTGCTTTCATCATCTGTTAACCCAAGGATAGCCTAGAAATGAGCATCCGTCTGTAAATCCTTCTCGAGGATGAGTATGCAGAATGGTGCCCTCTGCTTGGAGCCATTGAAGGCCTATCTCTGCATATACCATATTTTCTTTTCCTATAAACCATCAATGACATTACATTAGCTGTTTCTCTTTGGTCGGGACTCCTGCTTATATTTCTCCTCCATTTTGTACTTAGGATGCTCGAGCGATACGAGAAACGGCCGAATACTATGGTGTACCGCCAATTTGTGTCGAAGGGGTAGCTCATGACATAATGCTAGATTGCTCGTGGGAGAAAGGTGCGGAGGTTATCTTGTCATGGCTGGAGGGTTTACAAAAGGAACAGAGATGAATCGCATCTCTCTTCAGTCCGGTCTCCATTTTGGTCTAGAGTGCAGATCGCGTTTGAAGCTCGCTTCCTCAAACAGATGATCCAGCTCAGTTGTTATATTCAAGAAAAGCGCCCAGGAAGATGTTCGCTGGTCTGTCGTTTGGGGTTGGGTTTTTGCTATGTGCTCCGTGAGCTATTTGTACTTCAGCAACCTTGGCTGTGGATCGAATTTGGAGAGATTTTATGATTGCATTATTCATTTGTGAGTTTCGCTTTCGAGTATATTGTAAGGAGTTCTCTCCATCCACTTACTTAGTATTTGTTGGAAGAAGATCTGATTTTGTGCTCCGATTGCAACTACATAAATCATGGACTAAATTGATTTGGTCATAGAATATCTTCGGAATATTCAGAAGATATAATAGGAATTGTAATCTTATTGATTTTATATGATTTTCTTTAGCTCTATAAATGTAGACATGTACATGTACAAAGAGATTAGTACAATACAATTACACTTTCTTTCGATATTTCTCATTTCGTGTCATGGTATCAGAGCGAAGCGTTCTGACCTAGCTTCCGCAAAATTTTTTTTGAATTGCCTTCGGTAGTTTTTCAATTTTTTGCAAGTCTTACCTGCAAAACAAATTGACACACCGGTTAGGAATTCATCCTTCAAACACCATGCCCAAGAACCAAAACAAACCAACTAGCAGCAACAATGATCAAGAGACGATTCCACCCACCATGGAAGAATCATTCCACAACTCTCCTCAAAATCAAGACTCAGACCTGATCGACCAAGCGCAAGATTCTGAGCAGCAATCTTCCGCTCCATTGCCCACACCGCCTCAACCTTCAGGCCCAATCCAATGGCCACCGATGCACTGGATCCCAATCGCGAAGGCATGAACTTCGGTCCTTCGGGCGATGGATCGGGTTGGGCACCCTCGGGTCACGGGCACCCGACTTGGGTCCGACGGGTCAAGGGATGAATCCCTACCCGGGATTACAACCCGGCATCTACCCGTACCCTATTTTTGCCGCTTCGGTCACCGTCCGAACCCGGTGATGCCCTATACACGTCGCCGTAGACGGACCGGAGCTCCGAATAATCAATCCGCAACTTACGAGTCCCGACAACTACAACGCATGGGCTCGAGATTTTCGACGGGCTCTTGTAACCAAGGACAAAGAGGGGTTCATTGATGGAACGTACCTTACCCCGACAACGACCGCATGCGACGATGTTGGCGCAAGTGCAACCAACTCGTGCGCACTTGGATCGGAAATTGTGTAGCCCCGATATCGCCGCCGGGCTCCCACCAACGAGGATTCAAAGCAAATGTGGGCGAATATTAGAGAAATGTACGGAAATTGGATAGAGCGAAGCTTTTCTCGCTCACTCAAGCTTTGTCGGACTTGAAGCAAGGGAACCTCTCGGTTACCGCTTGCTTCAACCGACTCTCGGCACTTTGGAACGAGCTCGAGGCGGGCGAGGAAGAACTAAAAGGACCCGAAGCAACGCTTGAACAATACGAGACGGATCGAGAGAGGAGAGAAGGTTACCCGGTTCTTGTTAATCTGAACGATAGCTTCTCGACGTTTCGGTCACAAATACTCGCCATGGATCCCGTCCCCGTCTCGGCCGAATCTATCAATTGGCGAGTCCAGGGAAGAAAATCGGGGCGCTACGATGGAGTACGCGAAAGGAGGAGAAGGAGCGGCTCTTGCTTTGCTCGGACGGAGTCGCGCTCGTCGCGACGATCGCCCAACGCTCTCGGGCCGCCGCCGCATACGAAAGCACGTTCGAGATCTCAACGAGCGATCAAGGGTGGGAAGAGGAAGAAGAGACTAACCCTAGAAGCTCAAAGATGGACAGTTCGATTTGAAGAGGAAATCGGACGGCTCTTATTTTATGAGCCATGGAGCGAAATCGGGTGGCCCTTCTCAAGCCACATCGCTCCAATTTTCAGACCATCTAACGGTCCTCAAAGCGCCACGTCATCAAGAGGAAGTGGGCAAAATTTTAAGAAAGGTAAATACGTGAATATTGCAAGCGTCCACACCATACGATTGATACTTGTTGGAAACGCATGGAAAACCGACGATAAAGAAAAAAAGAGAAAAGATTTTTCTCGCTTATCGGTCATGACCCAAGGGACTACGAATGCAAATCGACAATCACTCATGATCGGTATCAAAATATCATGAGGAGCTTGAATCGATTGAGGATTGCGAGACAAACATGCGGGTTTCTCGGTACCTCCATTTCCGAAAATGATAAATTCTCGCTTGATGCGTGGATAATCGACTCGGCGCTAGTGACCACATAATCTGTGATGATCGTTTCTTTTCTGATATTCACAAAAAATCTCACCATGGTATGTCTGTCCGCCTTCCTAATGGTACCATCACCTATGTTACCAAGGTTGGTACTTGTCAATCTTAGTCAACACATTATCCTCAAAAATGTTCTATACATCCCCGAATTCGAGTTCAATCTTATATCAATATCTAGGATTTGTGAGGATAATCCTTGCCATGTTATATTCAATTCGAAAATTGTCTCTTTCGGGACCATTCGACTGGAAAAATGATGGGCTTGGGTAGTGTTGCAAAGGGATTATATTTTTGGATCGAGCTTCCAAAGAACTTTGATTTATCATTGCCAAATAAAAGCATTTCATGTAATGCTACTATTAGCAATAAAAGTTCTCTTTTACATCGGCGTTTGGGACATAGTGCTCGTTTTCCTTATCAAAATTGTCCAATTTGCCCTTTAGCAAAACAATCTAGATCATCCTTTCCTGTGAGCACATCTCGAGCTACTAATGCTTTTTCCTTAATTCATGTGGATATATGGGGTCCATATCATACTCCTCATCGTGACGGATCTCGTTTCTTCCTAACAATTGTGGATGACCATACTCGTGCTACTTGGATTTTTCTCATGCAATCCAAGAGCCAAACATTCTCAAATCTGTCGAATTTCTTCTCATTGATTAAAAATCAATTTGATAAATCTGTCCAAAGGATTCGCACAGATAATGGGCAAGAGTTTTTCACAACGAGAATGCAAATCTTTCCTTGCTTCTCATGGGATACTTCACGAAACTTCCTGCGTCTATACTCCTCAACAAAATGGGATTGTAGAACGCAAACATCGTCATCTCTTAGAAGTAGCTCGTGCTCTTAAATACCAAGCATCCATTCCAGAAACATATTGGGGAGATTGTGTGGTCACGGCGGCTTACTTGATTAATCGTATGCCAACTAGAATTCTTGAAGGACGGTCCCCTTTTGAAGTGCTTTTTGGAAAAAATCCGGAAATTAGACATTTGAGAGTTTTTGGTTGTTTATGCTATGCAACAACTGTGGGACCTCGAGGAAAAATGGACCCTCGTGCTATTAGATGTGTATTCATGGGATATCCCCCTCTACAAAAGGGTTACAGGGTTATGGAGATATCCACAGGTCGTTTTTTTATTAGCCGAGATGTTGTTTTCCGTGAAGACGTATTTCCATTCCAGAATTGCAGAATTCTTCGAGGCACATGAATCAATCCAACGGTCGAATATTTTTATCGGAAGAAGATTTATCTACAACTTCGCAATATCTCTTTGTGCCGCCAAAACAAATGCCAACAATCTCGGGATTGCCTAATCGGGAAGTTGAGTCACCAAAGCACCACTCAATGAAAGGGACGATCCTCTAGCCTCGTCTCCACATCAACTTACGAAGGAACCCTCTCCAAAGACCGTCTCCACGGCAAATTGTTGAACCGCCTCGACGTTCCGGTCGCCGCATTCGTCCACCTACATGGACAAAGGACTACATATGTACCATTTCAAGTTCTCAAGGTACACATTACCCTATATCCTCTTATATCTCCTTTGATCGACTGTCACCAGAGCATATGTGTTGTATTAGTCGTATATCTGAGGAACTTGAACCTTCCACCTATGAGGAAGTGGCATGTCACCAACGATGGCAACAAGCTATGGAGGCAGAATTGGCTGCTCTTATGGATAACCATACTTGGGATATCGTCTCCCTACCTCCAGGTAGAAAACCAATTGGGTGTAAATGGGTGTATAAAATTAAACACAAGGCGAGATGGCTCGGTTGAGAGATACAAGGCTCGATTGGTTGCTAAAGGATTTACACAACGGGAAGGTTTCGATTATCATGAGACATTTTCTCCTTTGCCAAGGAAGTGACGATTCGATCTTTTCTATCCATTGCTGCATTTCGTAATTGGGATCTCCATCAAATGGATGTCAATAATGCTTTTCTCCATGGAGATTTAGATGAAGAAATCTACATGGAATTACCACGGGGTTTACGCGACGGGGAGACTCGGTATGTCGTCTACGTAAATCCTGTATGGACTCAAGCGAGGCTTCTAGACAGTGGTATGCAAAATTTACCGCGCGCCCTTACAAGTGTGGGTTTTCGACATTCCAAGCATGACTATGCATTATTTACATGGACGAAGGTACTTCATCAATTTACTTGTTGATTTATGTTGACGACATTCTCATTATGGGAAACGATGATCTTGCCATTAAGAAGTTTAAAGAGTTTTTGCATTTTAATTTCCATATTAAAGATTTGGGACCTCCCAAATACTTTCTTGGAATTGAGATAGCTAGATCCAACAAAGGAATATGTCTCAGCCAACGAAAGTTCATCTTGGAGATTATATCTGAAGCAGGATTGTCAGGATGCAAACCGGCAATGATTCCCATTGAACAGAATGTCAAACTCACAACATTTGAATTTGATAAAGGCTCACCACCACCCAATGAAGACCCACTGCTTCACGATCCTTCAGGTTATCAAAGGCTCGTTGGGAAGTTGATCTACCTTACTATGACCAGGCCTGATATATGTTATGCGAAGACGATACTTAGTCGGTTCATGCATAATCCAAAACAGTCCCACATGAATGCAAAGATTGAAAGTTGTGAAATATTTGAAAGGCGATCCAGGACTTGGAATTTTATTATCTCGGGATTGCAACTTGAAAATGACAGCCTATTGTGATACGGATTATGCTACTTGCCCAATGACGAGAAGATCATCACGGGTTTTGCATAAAGTTAGGAAGATCCTTGATTTCATGGAAGACTAAGAAGCAATCAACCGTCTCTTTATCATCACCAATCGAATACCGAGCCATGGCAAAAACAAGGTTTGCGAAATAGTTTGGATACGGGGTCTATTGTTGGATCTTGGAATAGAGGTTGATGGGGCAACTGTGTGTTGTTTTGTGATAATGATGCTTTGCGCTTAAACTGGCGGCAAATCCTGTCTTTCATGAAAGAACAAAACATATAGAAGTTGACTGCCATTTCACTCGAGAAAAAATTCAAGAAGGAATCGTTACAGCTCGAGGTATTGGAACTGCGGAGCAACCTGCAGATATCTTTACTAAACCTTTACCCCAGAGACAACACAAGTATCTATTGAGCAAGCTAGGCGTCTTCGACATATATGAGCCGCCCGAGGAGGCGAGTGTTGGAAGAAGATCGATTTTGTGCTCCGATTGCAACTACATAAATCATGGACTAAATTGATTTGGTCATAGAATATCTTCGAATATTCAGAAGATATAATAGGAATTGTAATCTTATTGATTTTATATGATTTTCTTTAGCTCTATAAATGTAGACATGTACATGTACAAAGAGATTAGTACAATACAATTACACTTTCTTTCGATATTTCTCATTTCGTGTCAGTATTGTCTTGCAACAACACTGTCGGAAATCTGGCAGTTGATGCCATAACCATCCAAAGAGGATCCTGGTTCTGTATGGTTCCCACACATGCACCGACGATGCTTAGTGAATTTCAGGATAGGAAGTTGAACTGACCGTTAAGGCCTCCTTCATGGTGATCGGAGCGGTTGCAGCCGCCGACCATGGTTGATCGGATCAGTGGCCGGATGCCACTGCCGGAGACGAATCGCTGCGAGAACTTGCGGCCACGAAGCTCGCCAGAAACCTCAACGCAGAGAGAGAGAGAGAGAGAGAGAGAGAGAGACCAGCGAGAGAGGGAGGTCCGGTCTGGCGCGATGTGGAAAAGTAACGAAATTCAATAATGCCCTAAACTTCTTTATTGCTTTTTATTTCCTTTTCTTTTGAGTACGAACTTTTTCCATATTTTATTTAATTTTCACAATCTTTTTAAAACAATAATCTTGTACCAAAAATTGATTTAACCGCCTCTAATTGTGGCATATAGATTATTATGCCGATGTCGCATGTAAAAAATATAAATTAATTATGTTTCAATCCAGTTAATAATCATTAAAATGAGGTGATCTTGAATTATTGAGCGAGATATAATAATGTTATGACCATAGATGATTATTAGATTATTTGGACAAATAGGTTTTAAATTGTAAATCTAAGTCCTTTTTTAGATTAGCACACTTAATTATTTTAATACGATTGTTTGATGTGCTTATTGTTTTTCTTCAATGCCCTAAATTTTAGAATTTTGAAAGCCTTTCTCTCCCTTTTTATAATATTAAAAGAAGGGTAAATCAATTAAATTGTCAATATAATTAAATTTGATAATTGAAAGAAGAAATTGATTGGCTAAAAAAAAAAGCATCTTAGAGGATTTAATTTGCACCAAAAGAAGTTGACGACTCAATTGAAAAAATTGCTCAAGATAGGGCAAATTTGGACTTATACCAAAACGACACGCACAATTATATAATTTTTAAAAAAACTCGAATATCAGTTTTCATTAAAATGCGAGAAACTCGCTTCCAATCGAAATCCGTACGAATTGAAGGACGGGATTTTCCCCGGGAAGAGGAACGAAGCTCCCGTCAATGGCTGCTCCTCTCTCTCTCTGCGCTCATCCTCTTTCGACGCGCGCTCCTTTCCGTCTCAGAGCGAGCAGCAGCAAGCCACGCGCCGTCGTCGACGGGGCCGGAGCGCCGAAAATGACGGTCCGGTACGGGCTGCGGCCGGGGCAGAAACGTCTCCTCCACGAGCTCTCCTCCGGCCTGTCCATGGAGGTCATCGCGCAGGAAAGCGCTGACAAGAGCGGCGGAGACCTCAATCCGCCGCTAGTGTTCGTGCACGGAAGCTACCACGCCGCCTGGTGCTGGGCCGAGCACTGGTTGCCTTTCTTCTCCAGCCGCGGGTTCGACTGCTTCGCCGTCAGTTTGCTCGGTCAGGTAACGAAGAAAGTAGAACCGTAATGCGCATCTCTCGCTGACGGATAGTCTCGGTCGATGCTTGTGTCTGTAGCTCGAATTCAAGAGTTTTGTGCGAGAATTGAGAAGATCCGCACTTGGAAGGCATAGTTGCTGGTTTTTCAATACTTCGTTATATTTACTGAGCGAGAGGCATCTTGAAGATGGGGGCCGGGCAATGCACGTTTATTTTACGTGATTGGAATGATCATCTGCGTGGAATTCGGGAAATTCAGAATTACGAAATTTCATGATAGCTTATTTCGCTGGTGATGAACTTGGTCCTCACATGCACAGCCTGATAGGAAAGGCTTCGAAGCAAAATACATGTCCTTGAAATAATCTAAAATGAAATGAGAGGGTTGAATTGAAAAAAGTTAATGCCTCTGTCAAATGAGAGAAACCTAGAGAAGTTGTTCGAGGTTGCAAAAGAAAAGAGGATGTCCGCCTTCCCGCAAAAGCTCTTGACACGATCAATGGAGATTTATTACAAGCTGCTCTTGGGGTTGCAGGATGCATTTAACTTATTCCTGACAATATAATGCGTTAATAATGCTTGGCAAAGTGCTTTCTTCATGCAGTTTGAAACTTTGGATTTAAATCGTTCGGCAAAGATTTTGTTCTCTCTTGTCTACTCTTCTGACTCCGGTTTACTTCTCCAAAAAAAAAGGGCCTTCATATTCTAAATATAAAGTAGTATCCGTTTCTAGTGTCTGTTCTTGGTTTGGAATAATGATGCCAAACCATACTTTCCCTTTTCTTGTCAGGGTGAAAGTGATGCACCCTCTGCTCCTGTTGCTGGTTCACTTCAGGTATCTTGGCTCATTGACCTGAGATTCTCTTCAAGGGGCTAATGCATTTTTTTCCCTTTTTTCCATCAATCTATTCAGATATATAGAGTGAGTGGCACCGTTGTTATTTATGCTCATCTGATATCACATGGTAGACACTTGCAGCTGATGTTGCTGACTTCATTGACAAAAAACTTAGCTCGCCTCCAGTTCTGCTTGGACATTCATTCGGAGGGCTTATTGTCCAGTACTACATCGCAAACACAAAAGATGAGCAATATAGAGGTCAGCTAGTCTTTGTACATTGATGATCTGGACATCTCTTTAGCATATTTGAATTTAATAATTAAATTCCCATGGTTCGTATTCAGTGAGATGTATATCACAAATTTCAAATCTGAGCCAAAGGTAGAAATCACAATTTGCATGCACCTCATAAGGCTCAAAAATCTTTTGAGCTTTCTGCTTGTGCTAATGTCTACTTAATGCTACAATCTCTTCCTGATTGCTACTTGGATGTGCTTATTCTTTCATAGGAATCTCTTGGGTTTATCTGTATTCGACCTTTTACTCATATAATCTTTGCACGCTTAATTGGCGTCCATCCTGTTACGTGTTTGTTTTTTTTAGAGAGGGATGGTTTGTTCCCGGACTTGGCAGGAGCTGTGCTTGTTTGCTCTGTACCTCCTTCTGGTAATAGGTGACTTTGGATCCCATAACAAATATATGCCCTTCATCTACTTTACTGATTAGTCCAACAGCTCTGTTGATATTTTCTTCTTTTTGTTCAGTGGTATAGTGTGGCGATATCTCTTTACCAAACCTATAGCAGCCTTTAAGGTAGTTTCTTATCACTTAGAGAAGCTATCCTCCTTGTTTCAATTTCGGTGTGATGTAATTTGATAAAAAGTGCCTTTGAATTTAATAGGTCACTCGCAGTTTGGCTGCTAAAGGCTTTCAAACTTCTCTTCCCCTTTGTAAGGAAACATTCTTTTCTGCTGCAATGGAGGATCATCTGGTGCAACGGTAGGTTCCTCTGGATTATAGTTTTGGATGAGAATCTTCTTCAATATTTACTTTGTCATATGTTAAACATTTGTTAAAAATTATGCCTGCATAAGGAAATCTTCGATAACCTTGATGCATTTCAAGACAAGAAAGGAAATGGAAATTAAGTTGGCTGGCTGCTGAATGCTTATGAGCAATCCGGACTGCACTAAGCAATAGAATCATCAATGTAACGTTCTTCATGATTCTTGCTTACTAATATGTTGCTCTTACCATATTTGTCACCTAACTGGAGTGGTAATATAGGCATTGTCAATCTTGAAATTGCTTAGACCCAGATACTTCAAATGCAAGCGTTCAATTTTCAATTTCTTTAGCTTACTTTTTATATTTGAAGACAATTATTTCATTGGGTGAGAAATTATCTATTTTATTAAAGTATGTATTGTAATCCTCGAAGATATCTGACAATCTGGGGGGCCTAAACTATTTCCTTTCCTTTAGTTATCAGGAACTAATGAAGCATAGTTCGCGGATGCCATTGTTTGATCTAAGACAGCTGAATGCTTCTCTTCCAGTTCCCTCTGTGCCAAAATCTTCCATTCAACTTCTCGTAGTGGGTGCAAATGATGATTTCATAGTGGTAAATTACTGTATTCTGGAGCTTTTGCTACTTTGATCATATCTTCTATTCCATGGATGCTGTTGCGACATAACCCAAGGGTAGCCTAGAACTGACCATGTATCTCTAAATCCTTCTCAAGGATAAGTATGTGGAATGGTACACTATGCTCGGAGCTATTGAAGGCCTATGTCTGCATAGACCACATTCTTTTACTATAAACCATCAATGACATTGCATTAGCTGTTTCTATGTTCTGGACTCCCGCTTACATTTCTCCTCTGTTTTATAATTAGGATGCTCAAGGGGTACGAGAAACTGGCAAATACTATGATGTATCCCCAGTTTGTGTAGAAGGGGTGGCTCATGACTTGATGCTAGATTGCTCGTGGGAGAAAGGTGCAGACGTTATCTTGACATGGCTGAGGGGTTTAAGAAGGGACCAGAGATGAATCGTGTTTCTTTTCGGTCTGGTCTCCATTTGGTCTGGAGTGCAGACTGCGTTTGAGCTCACTTCCTCGAACTGATGATCCAACCCAAACGTAATTTCAAGAAAAGCGCCACGCAACATGTTTGCTGGTCAATTGTTAGGTTGGGTTTCTGCTATACGCTGCAACAGCGATTTGTTATTTATCAAACTCGGCCGTGTATCAAATTTGGAGAGATTTTATGATCACGTTATTCATTCGTGAGGTTCGCTTTCAAGGATGTCCAAGGAGTTCTCTCTATCCACTTAATTGAGTATTATCGGGCAAAAACACTGTCGGCAATCCGGCAACTGACACCACAACCATCCAAAGAGGATTTTGGCTCTTTTATGGTTCCACTAGGGATGTCAACGGGTCGGGTCGGGTCTTGATGTTACCCGACCCGAAATGTTTAAAACATGAAGAAAAAAAACGGGTTGGTTTGGGTCGGGTCGGGTTTCGGGTTTTTTATTAAAAAATATTACAATTTTTTAATAAAAAATATGACAAAGGGAATTCGAAATACTCTTATGTGATGCTATAAGGTCTCGTCCAATCCGTCCGTGAATATCTCTAAAAACAGATAATTTTTTAATAAAAAATATGACAAAGGGAATTCGAAATGCTTTTACGTGACGCCGTGAGATCTCGTTCAACCCGCCCGTGAACATCTCTGCAGACAGATAATTTTTTAATAAAAAATATGACAAAGGGAATTCGAAATGTTCTTACGTAACACCGCGAGGCCTTGTCCAACTCATCCGTGAGAGATTTCGTCCAATCCATCCGTGAACATCTCCGCGGACAGATAATTTTTTAATAAAAAATATGACAAAGGGAATTCGAAATGCTCTTACGTGACGCCGCGAGGCCTTATCCAACCCATTCGTGAACATCTCCGCAGATAGATAATTTTTTAATAAAAAATATGACAAAGGCAATTCGAAATGCTCTTACGTGACGTCGCGAGGCCTTGTCCAACCTGTCCGTGAACATCTCCAAAAATAAATAATACTCCCTCCTCTAAAGTTCTGTGTTGGCTGCGAAAAAGAAGCAAATCATATGGAAGATGGGGAGAGAGAGAGGGAGAGGGAGAGAGATTGATGGGGGCCGACCTGAGGGGCGACGACAGGGAACCCGTGAGAGTGAGTTGCGAGTAGGAGTTGTAGAGGAGATAGCCTTTAATATGCTTGGATGGGTGTGTTTGGGTTGAAGCCTTTAATGTGCTTGGGTAAAACAATGTTCCGACTCTAACTTAACCCAAAACATGTATTCCATTTGTGTTTATAATTGTTACCGAACAGTATTAAGACTTGAAACATGTATCATACTTATTTCGTGTTCGGGTCATGTTTGGGTTGGGTTAGATGGATTTTTTGGACACCCCTAGTTCCCACAAGCACGCCAACGTTTACTTAGGACGGGCATGATAATCATTATATTTATGTTCCAGAACTATTTTTCTATTCCAGATTTATTTATGGAACATAAATCTGTTTAGTAAAACAATTTCATTTTTCTATTTCTAGAACATATTTCTATTCTAAAAATAGATTTGGAATAGAAATTAGAAATAATTTTTTTTCTATTTTTGAAATAAAAATCATAAATTATTTCTCTCTTTTCTACTTTTCACCTGAAAAAGTTTTTCCCTTACACATTTTTTTTTTCAGAAACTCATCTAAGAATAGAAGTAGAAAAATTTATTTCTATTCTAGAAATTAATTTTTGATCAGAAATTTTATCATTCGGACTCTTGAAAGCTGGCCGAATCATCGTGACCCATTCAAGTCGATTGAATTCACACTTACGTTCTTGACTCCTCCCGTTGTCTCTTTCAACGGTGATTTGTCCGTCGCTATGAATTTAGAAGCCAGTCAACAAAGTTGGACTCGGCCTTGTTCTTGTGAAAACGATGTAAAACCTGGCTGCCAAAGGAGACCAACCAGGGCCAAGTAAAAGAGCACGTGAATTTGTATGTTGGGCGACTTGATGATTAGAGGATGGAAGATTGGTCGATTGGGGTCAACGAAGAGCAACGCAACAAACAAGGGCCACCGATCCTGCTTGACTCATTCTTCCTAGTACGCTGGTCGCTCAGGGAGAGTCGTGGTCAAACTATGCAAAGCACCACGAAATTCACGAGCTCAGTGCTTTTGTTTTTCTTCCTCGGTTCGAAGCAAATGGACATTCTACAAGTCCGGATGGTGAAAGATTGTCACGTTTCGATATAAAATGATTGAGGGGCAATCCGAATTTTCTCCAATAAGACATATAGCCGCGAAATTATAAATCAATTATTGATCGATTTAATGACTGTGTAATCCTATAAGAAAAAAATAAAAACTCAGGGCCACCCTAAATAAATGGAATATTTTGTGTCTGTCAATCCGATCATTCAATGTTACTATCATCGCAGTGCATTTACACACATTGTCCATGTTGCCGGTCACCCCTGAGCAGTGTTTCTCAGATATTTCTTTCTATTCAAGCAACACGTAACATGCTTGATGAATTACTTCAGGTTCATT
Source organism: Corymbia calophylla (assembly GCA_014182845.1). Taxonomy (NCBI): domain Eukaryota; kingdom Viridiplantae; phylum Streptophyta; class Magnoliopsida; order Myrtales; family Myrtaceae; genus Corymbia; species Corymbia calophylla. The sequence goes on along the minus strand of CM024699.1, from coordinate 35,549,118 downwards.
ATCAACATCCTTTATCTCAGTCTTGTAAGAAAGACAACCTGACTTGAGACTTAGTAAAGCATTCTTCACCAGTCATCATCAAACCCCCTTCACTGGATTGCCACAGAATTTCTTAACCTCTAAACAACGTTCTTATTCTTTTCACATATGATTGATGCCATCGCTTACTGTTCAGAATAAAAAGAATGCTCGTTAGCTTTGAAGCTTTTCCCTGTGTACTGAGGCAGATTGGCGGTGAGTCCAATGGAGACGTGCGAATCCAAAGCATGAGAATTCTTAGGAGAGGGAAGGTTGCAATTTACAATTACAGTCGAGAGGTTCACAAATCCTCGGGGATGGGATTACCTAGTTTCCGACATGGTCAGCAACACTTGAATAGCAGTTAAACAGACTTCGTACTATTCTATTTCTATGGTTCTATCTAATTGTCAGATCCATTCACGTAATCGGAGGTGGCTAGAGCCTGTAAATGAGATGTAGAACTTGTCCCCAGAGGTATAACAGTTTAACTTCGCAAAGGAGGGTCTTCTCTTTCTCTGGTCGCATTCTCTCCGGGCTACAGCTCACGAGATAAAACGGCGCAAATCAATCACTAGCACCGTTATATCATCAGTCGAGCCTCTCCTCAATGACAATTCAGCAAGCTTTTTAGAGGCCGAGAAGGGACCGTGCAAATTGGCACCGACATTCGTAGCGCGAACTAAATCGACGGCCTCCTGATTCGTGACCTGGTCAAGAAAAAAAAGGAGAAACCAATATCAGTATCGGAATACACAAAACTGCATAAACGATATCACGTGCTCGGTTAGAAAGACATTTACCTTGTCCCAAAGGCCATCAGAAGCTAGGACTATGAATTCGCAGTCCGGTGTTATTTGTAGAGTTTTTGTTTCTGGGTCTGCTATCACCCAACGTTTAAGATGCTGATCTCCGATGCTTCTGGATACGGCAAGCGAACCTTGGATTCTCCAGACGCCACGACAGCAATCTACATAGGCACCCTGCAAGAAATTTCCATCGCCATAAGCTTACTTAAAAGTTCTCGCAATACAAATTAGTGATCGTTCTTGCTTAACTTGAACTTCTCCCCTTACTTACCAGGGCCTCAATTCTCTCTTTTTCGCTTTCCAGCGAAGGACGGTGATCAGTCGTAAGGGCCTCTGCAGTTCCTCCTCTGCTCATAACAGCACGACAGTCGCCGGCGTTTGATACGACGAGTTGACCTTGCCAGATCCATGCAGAGACACAGCAGGTGCCACCGCTAGCATTTTCGAGCATGAAAGCCGCATCTGTTTTGAGGTAAGCATCTCTCATGGCCTGCTCGATGCTCGAATTGCTTTTCCCTGCCATGTGTTGCAGGATATTCTTATCCATGTTTTTCGCTGCGAATTCGGCTGCTTTTGCTCCTCCATGTCCATCGAATACCCCAAAGAAGGCCTGAAATAGCATCGATCCAATCAACCCAGGAAGGAGCATCTTTGATGGGATATATAGTTAACGATTAGGCAACTACTTATTCGAAAATGAAAATCGCATCTACGCAAAGTTCTTCACAATTCCCATAATGAAGCAATACCTGCTTAGAATCGCCTTGAATTCCAGCAACGGCGGAGAACCGATCCTGCAGGTGACCACCCCTCCTCCCTCTCTTGGAATACACTCCATACGTATCTTCCCGCACCTCCACCTCCTCCACCCCCACCTCGCGCGCCCTGATCTCATCGAAGCCCGCCAATCCAATCGTCGGGAGAGAGAGCCTCGCAGGCCTCTTCCTGCTCAGAACCGAGCCCTCTTTCTCCTCGCTTGCGGGTTCTACGCGTGGTGGCGTGGGCAACGGTGGTGACGGAGGAGGCAAGGGCAACGGGGGCGCGATGCTTATTGGAGAGCAGAAGGAGGGCGCCTTGGAGAATGTCGACGGCGAGAACGCCGGGGAGTTGACTCCGATTGCCACGACAGCCATTCAAGATCTTCTATAGAGAGAGAGAGAGAGAGAGAGAGAGAGAGAGATGATGATGATGATGTGATTCTATGTCTATTTGGAACGTCTGGATCGAGACATGGTTGGTAGATAAAGGCCCGGTTTCAGCGCCCGAGGGAAACGGCAGTTGTTTTGGGCGCCCGATGACCCCTTCCAACGTCGCCTGCTGCCCCAGCTTTGGACTCATGAGAGTTGACCCGCGCCCTGTTCCCACCCGTGCATGGCCGCCGAATGAACAAACCCTTTGCATGCATGCATTGGAATATAAGAGAGAGAGAGAGAGGAAAATAAATAAATAAAAGAAATTATTTGGCACAACAAACGCATTATCCCCATAATTTCCGCAGTTATGATTATAAGACAATTTTCAATCTATTATGATAATAATAATCTATTCTTTACCATAAAAAACTAAATAAAAATAATTATAAATTATTATGAGATCTATTAATTTAAGAATATGTGGTTCACATAATCAAAAATTGTTATACTAACAAATTCCAGAAATAATTGAGTAAAAAATGTCGTTTTTACTGTTCAGGGGTTTCTCATCTCGAATGAATAGAAAGACCATATGGAGATGATGTGGAGAGATGGTGGCCATCGGGGCGAGTAATAAAAGGTGGCGGTTGAGAGCGAGAGGATTTATGGAAGTTTCCGCAACAACTGAGTCAAAAGAGAGAGATGGTCAACGGTCAAGCCGGTGGATTCAGGTGGAGACTCGTTCTCTTATCTCTTACCCTCCCCTTTATCTCTTCGGGTTGTTTTTCTGGTTGTCGCAATTTTCACGCTCCGCCGGTGATTCGGTCCTTTCCCGCCGTGCCACGTGCTGACTTCTAGTATCTCCCCCCCCCCGCCCCCACTCTAGAAAATACGACGCGATCCTCTGGTGCATGTTCGGTATAAAAGCATGGAAACAAACAAACATGGCGATCGCAAGTCGCCAAGGGCCTGTCTAGGCTCAGGACGATGGCGTTTTATAAGAAAGCCGAGCCAGCTAGTGGGGTTCGACCCGAGCTTGGTCGACCAAGGGCTTGTTTGGGCTCACTCGAGGCCTAACGGCATAAAGTTTTCTAAGTGATTGATAACATTTATGCTGTCATCATTATGTTCTCAATAATAATTTTTACTAATAAATGATTTTTTTTAGATTTTGTTCTTCGTATGAGCTTATGAGTATTCAAAGGTATTTGGTAACTATATAAAATTTCTACTTTTGGAATAGAAACGTGTTTGGTACAAACTTTTTTTTTTGTGAATTAGAATTTTTTTTAATTTCATCACATTTTTCCTTCTTCTTTTTTTTTTAATCTTTTAATCTATTTTTTTCCTATTATTCTTATTTGATCGTTGACCTCAATCAAGATCGATGATTGGCTAAATGAGGGTCGACGACCTCGCTGACCCCCGACAAGGCCAAGCCTCATCAGCTCAAGTCTCGCCATGCCTGGGCAAGTTCGACCTTGCCTAGATCTAGCAAGGCTAAGCTCGCTTAGCCACCACCTTGTAAAGTGGGCCTCGCCATGGCCGAGTGAATCAGACCTTGCTTCGCCAAGATGAAGCCGAGCCTCGCCGGGGGCCGACGAGGTTGTCAGCTCTCGTCTGGCCAGTCACTGGCATGGTTGAGGCAATTGGCTAAAGGGAGAAGAATGAGAAAATGAAAAGAAGAAAAGAAAAGATTAGTTATGGGATTGTTCCTATTGACAAACAAACAACCTTTTTTTCTCATTTTTGATATTATTCTAAATTTATTGTCGGGAATAAAAAAGTTATCAAACGGATTTTTGTTTTTTGTTTTTGGAACAAAAAGAATAGAATTAGATATCGTTTGACACGTTACCAAATAAACTCTTAATAAGAGAAGTTTACCCTGTGGAGTTCGAGCCAAGCCAGGCTAGGCCGAGCCTCAAAATTTTTGTACAAAAATGTCATGAAAGACAGGGTTGGATAAATTATTTAAGCTCGACCTTAAGACCTGATGCACCGACTTACCTTTGATCCGAACGGATTTGATCTACAAATCATACAATAAATATTTTTTTAATATAGAATTAAAGTGCAAAGTGGCGATTGGCGAATAAAATAAATCCTGTGTATTTCATTAGGTTGATTTAGTAGATTTATGCAATACTCGTTCCTTCCTCAACTATCGGAACTATAATGGCCATAAATACTAAAAGAGTCGTATCTTCCTCAACTCCTAGTTAGATAAAATTTCAACCGAATAGATCTCTAACAATAAATGATATCAAACAAATAGTGCTGACTTTCATTGTATTCCTATTGATTCCAATACAACTTTACGTGACTTAAATACCTACATGTAAATTGTAAAGTATAATATTATTTGTAACTCGATTTTATGTATCGATTTCAGGACAAAAGAACACTAGAAGTGCTACGACTTTCACACGACGTTTACTTTTTTGCCAAAACTTTCTTTTCGCTTATTTAAGTGCCACAAGTTTGAAAAAGCATTCACTTAAATGTCACTTTTGTTTTGCTTGCTGAAAAAGCTAACGTGTCCATCGATGGACAATATTTTAATATTTTATTACTTTTTAGGTTCAACGAGGGCTACCGTTGACCCTTGCTGGTTGCCAAACCCTTACTATCGATTGCGAAGGCCCTGAGTGAGGGCCGTTGTGGCCTTGCCCAGGGTCTTTGCGGCCAAATTTGGGTGAGGGCTACTTGCACTCGCTGTTGCTACTGCTGGTGAGGTCGTCAGTGAGGGCCAGGCGACCCTCACCCAAATCTGGCCATAAATGCCTTGGGAGGCTATGATGACCTCGCTCAAGGCCTTTGTTGCCGATGGCGAGGGTTCAGCAGTCGATAAGGGTCAATGATGGGCTCGCCGGCCAAAAACAAAAAAACAAAAAAAAATTCAAAAAAATTATTAAAATATTAAAATATTATCCATTGACGGCCACATCAGCTTTTCCAATGGGCAAATTAAAAGTAGTGAATGAATTTTTTTTTTTTGCACCAAAGTAAATGTGTCGTACAAAAGTTATGGTATTTCTAGTGTTCTTCGGCCTCGGTTTCAGTATCCTTACATTGCTCAAAGAGAATATCCTAAGTAATAGGAAAAATTCTATCGGTACCAAACTAGTGCTTCTTGAATTTCAAGAAATCTGAGGTATTAAGACTACTAAATAAAGCAAACTATAAAGATATTTATTTGGATGAGAAATAAAATTTGGGCGTGTCATGTTATATTCACAATTAACGATCTCTAATACTGCACAATAAAATGACTTAGACAGGACAAAAAATTAGAAGATGTTGATACATATTAATTGCGACCATATTGTAGTTGTGCTCTCCTACTTGACACGATTAACGAACTGCCAATTTGGGTTATACTTGTGTATAGGGGAATTGACCCATCTTTTCCATTTAGGGTGTATTTGAAAATATTTTTATATTCATGAATAATTTCTTTTCAGAAATATTTATTTTTTATTTTTATTCCCCAAAACAATTTCTTAATAAAAGAACATGTTTAATAATTACATAAGATCCCTATTCCCGAAATTAAAAAAGAATATGAATGTGTTCAATACAATTTATAATTTTTTTTGTGACCTAAAATTTCTTTTAATTTTTTTAAATAATTTTTGAGATTTTTTTTTCCCTTTCTTCTTCTTCCCATGACGACGGTCAGCGACTAGCAGCGAGCGGTGGTGACTAGTTAGAAGAGGAAGAAGAAAAGAAAAAAGAAGAAAAATTATTCTAGAAACTGTTTACAAAAATAAGAAATTACATTTTTCTATTTCTTATTTTTGTTTCAAATCTATTTTCCGAAACAATATTCGATTATGGATAATAGAAAAACTAACTGATGTTACTAAACGAATTTTTTTTTTTTTTTTAATTTCGTGGAATAAAAGAACAGAAAATAGAAAAACAAGAATGTTAACAGACGCGCCTTTAACCAACTTTGATTTTTTTATTTATTTTGTCGAATAAAAAAACAGAAAATAGAAAAACAAGAATGTTAACAAACGCGCCTTTAACCAACTTTGATTAATTTGCTGACCTCTATTCACCAATCCAAATTAAATTAGCTTGTCTACTTCTATTAACGATAAATTTAAGGCACTGAACAGATAAAAGATATTCTCGATTAAGTGGAATCGATACGGAACTTTTCCATAAATTTAAAAAAAAAAAATTCTAAAATAGATCGACTGCATTTAAATAATTAACTTCTGGCCATGAGCAGAGACTTTAAAATTGCTCCACCGGCTGAAGAAGTAGAACGTGTCGGACAATCAGCGACGCCCTCGCCCTTTCCTTCCCGTCGGCGAAACCACACGACGCGTGTCGCTCTCTTGGCACACGACGGTCCTGCGAATCAGACTTGTCACCCGTCCCCCTAACCCACGCCCTCCGCGTCACCCTCCACGTGTCGGTGCCGCGCCGAGGCGACAGCGGCAGCTCGGTGGCGTTCGGTCGGCTCGCCGCTTCGGCCTCCCTATAAATCCACCACCCCGCCGAGCTGGATGGCCATCGTCAAGGGTCATGATCCAACTTTGCATGTATAGAAGACACGTGACGCCAGCAGCGAGAGCTTGCAGAGAGTTCAAGAAGAGAGGGGTTAGGAAGATGTCGTCCCAGCAGGATAGGCAGGAGCTCGACCGTCGCGCACGGGAGGGCGAGACGGTGGTCCCCGGAGGGACCGGCGGCAAGAGCCTCGAGGCGCAGGAGCACCTCGCCGATGGTAAAATGCGTTTGACCCGTTGTTGACCAGAAAAGTTTCGCACGTCTTTTGATGGATTTATTTCAGTTTTTTTCCTTCTTTTGTCGACTGGAATGCATTTGTAGGGAGACAGAGAGGAGGGGAAACGAGGAAGCAGCAGATAGGGCAGGAAGGGTACCAAGAGATGGGCCGCAAGGGCGGGCTAAGCACCACCGACGAGTCCGGCGGAGAGAGGGCGGCTCGCGAGGGCATCCCGATCGACGAGTCCAAGTTCAGAACTAGGAGCTAGAGTTAAACTGTAGGAGAAAAGATAGGGAGATGTCTAGGGTTTACGATTGTCTGGGTTTTGTTTTTGCCGGTTCTAGGAGCGCAGCGTTTTTGGTTCTTGTGTATTTGTGCTTCTAGATCGCTTAGGGCAATCACCGTAGGTAATCCTATACTTTCTTTTTCATCTCGTTTGCTGCAGTGATATTATGAAGGTTGTTTGCTTTCAAACTCGTCGGAGTTTTCGATGACTCGTTCTTCGCTACTCAACTACTTACACGCCTCATAAAGGCACTGCATGCCGACGTAAAAGACGAACAACGGCTAAGCCAGCGGTACCCAAAAGGGTCCTCGGCCTTTCTACGGCTCGCTTTGACCGATTATTTCATGCTTGGTTTAGAACAGTTACGCTTGGAATACCAATGATGGTCAATTGAAAGTGAAAATTCGAAATTATTGAGAGTTACTTAAATCTCGCAGTGGACTGAGAATAGTCATGTATTCATTTCAGAAAAATGAATTAATTGGTGTGGCCGTGTGTTTGTTCTTTCCGGTCGCCTTCAAAGTCCGTGAGTTGTGAGCATTTAAGTTCTCTCTTTGGAGAACGAACTTTACTGCTTCACAAAATGGGAATGGCCAGGATACGTTTCTTACGTTTCTTGTTTACATTTAAAACCTATACAATGTTCCCCCTCTTTTCCAAGAAGCATTGAACGTGAAATGGGCTGGGCTTGGGCCCGCAGCCATAAGCACAACGATTTAATACTATCTAACTCCCGAATGTTTCAGTTTTTGCTCTTACCTATTATCTAGATATATCATTCCATTTGTGGATCAACTGATGCTTGGGCTAAAAGAGACAGCCCACCAAGCACGAGCTTTATGTGGATATATCATTCCATTTGTGGATCAACTGATGCTTGGGCTAAAAGAGACAGCCCACCAAGCACAAGCTTTATGTTGGGTCGTCTTGAGTTTCTCGTTCAAAGGCTATTTGTGGAAAGACTGGTGTTTGGCATCGACTTTAGGCTAAAAGGGCATGGTCTTGGGTTTGCTTGGCATCGACCTTAGGCTATGAGGGCATGAGCTTTGTGATGGGTGGTCTTGGGTTTCTTTCATCTTGAAAGTGAGTTTAAAAGCCAAGACTTTCTTTCATGCTTATAAATTTACCACCAATCCCTTCTCCAATCGATGTTTACTTGAGACAACCTATAACTCTCTCATTTGGTTGCTTGGAGCAAATTGGAACCTCAAACCAATCTTTTTGGCGTCCATCCCAAAATAAGTCAGCTAAGCCGCAGAAAAAACTCTTCAACAAAGACAGAAAAATCTGACTGAAGCTATCCTTGGTGAAATCCAGCAAGCCATCCACATTGCCATTGAAGAACTTTGTCTTCGACGAGAAGCTTTCCGAAGCTATCTCAAAGAAAATCGACATTGACAAAGCGTGCTTGAAACTAGAGTTGAAGATCAAATGTCCCAAGGATTGTTCAGATCCTTCCTGCACAGGCTGCAAAAAAAAAGAGACACTTTAAACGTTTCTCTTTCAAAAAGATACGCAAAAGGAAAAGTAAAGGTAAGTGGAAATTTTTGCGTAAGAGCCGACATCGCTCTTCCAAGAAGCATAGCAAAGACAGATGTTATGTCTACAACAAAAAAATGACATTTTGCCAAAAATTGTCCAAAGGCAAAGAAGCGTGGAAGCCATTTGATTTATAAAATCGCCAAAAGCACTAGCATTCAGCTTGACGACTCTAACATCGAGTCTGTCTTCTCTCTTGACGATCAACTTTCTAAAAACACTCTATGTGCCATCCATACGTATAGCTCCGATTCAGCCTCAGATTCTGAGAATGATGTCTTCACCTTTTTTCCTGATTCTCCCTTGATACATGATGAAGTCCAGATCACTAACCCAGTCCATCACCCATACATTCCCATTCATATTCTCTTATCCAAATACCACAAACCAATCTTGTGGCACTTATAGATACTGAAGCTAGCTCTTCTATCCTGGACACAAAAATTCTCCCGAAGAATTTTGGAAATCATTTACCAGGTATTTCAATTTTACTTCTGGTGACACTTTTGCTATCAAATATCGTAGCAAACCCATCATTATCCAATTCTTTCCTAAGGCTTCAAATTTATGAAACAAACAATGACGTCCTTTTTGATGTCAAGCCTGACATGAGCTGGAGCATACTTGCTGTATCAGCTGCCCCGGTGGTTGTGACACAGCCAGGGTGGAGTACTCTCTCTCTCCACGCACGTGCGCGGGTGTGGGTGTGAGCGAGCATGTGTGCATGTTGGGGGAAGGGCGGGGGAGGGGAGTGTTGAAACTTATATATGCTACAATATTTTAACTCATTTTTCGTTATCACTCACAGAGTAAAAGTGGGATTGCTTCCTCATACGGACATCATCGTGTTGGTACTAGAAAACACCCTTTTGCTTTATGTAAGCTTCCTGCATAAGTAGTTTATCTGAATTTTGGTGCTTGTGTATTTTGTAATTGACATGCTCGGTGCATGGGAGTCTTCTCAAGAGCTAAAGGACATGGCCATAAACGAAATGGGCTTTTGTGTAAATCGATCAGTATGAATACTTTTGCCTGATAGGTTTAGATTCTTTGTTGGGATTTCTTTCTTAGTTCTGGACGACAGAAGTCTGTTCATAATTCTAGATTACCAAAATATGTAGTGTAGGGAGGAGGATAGCTAACTTCGTATTTAGCAGAGAAAAGTGGTTGCGTGGCAAACTTGTGTATGGTTGCTGATATAGAATAATTAATGTAAGAAATCATGCACACTTAATTGATTTTTATGGAGATTTTACCCCTACTTTAAATTGTCTATGGCTTATATGCTTTTTGCACTTAAGTGTTGCTCTTGGGAGATTTTGTTTAAATTTTACGAAATTTTGGGCCTGCATCATGGAACTGTAGTATGTCCCGGAGTTTGATGTTGCATGCTCTATGTGATACGGTGAGACTTCTAACTTAAACTTACGGTTTTTACAGTCAGGGAAGCTATGCTTATATAGGTATTTGTTACCTTCTTGTCTGAGTAGTGTTGACACTCAAATTTTTGTTCATATGCTTTAAATGCCCATTTATTTTGCATATATAAATATAAATAAATCTATGGAAAAGATATAAAAAATTTTGATAAAAAAAATCGAAAGAATTATTATTATTATTATTTAAAAATAATTCGGGTGGGCTGGTATAGCCCAGCCCATTCTCTTTAATCTCTCAGCCCACCCCTTTATTTTCTTTCCAGCCCATTTCTCTCATGTTTTCAGGGCCCAGGGAGAGGAGGACGGCGACGCACGCGAACAGGGAGAGGAAAAAGAGAAACCGACGACGGCCGTTCGGGCGCGACCCCCCTCTCACGGCGGTGACGATTTTTCAAAAAAAGAAAAACCGAGAGCAAAAGTGGGGGCAGAGCAGAATCGGAAGGAGAAGAAAGCGCCGGCTCGAGGAAGCTGAAAGAAAACGCAGAGAGACCGAGTGGTCAACCGTCGCCCCTGCTCTCGCCGGCCGTCGTCCTGTCGGCCGGTCTCGCGACACCACCGCCATTCATCAACAGACGACGAGGCCTGCCGGTGGCCAGCAAGCCGCTCCCGCCGCCGTCCGCGTCCGCAGCCGCTCTGACCCACGACGCTCCCGCCGCTCACGGATCCCGGCTGGACCTCGTGCCGTCCCTGCCGCCGACCGCCTTCGTCCCCGGGGCCGCCCGCCGTTTCGTCACCCCGGCTGTTGGTCTCACGCCGGTCGCCGCCCGTCGCCGTGGCCGGGCCGGGACACGCCCGGCCATCCCCCATCAGCGCCGCGGATGGACTGCGAAAGAGAGGAGGAGCGCGATTCGGGTCGCGAACCAGGTCGCAGCGGGTCTCGGATCCAGGTAGGGTTACTAGCTAATGGGTAAAGATTAATGCGGGCCGGGCCGAGGTTTTCCGAAGGGGCTGGGCTGAGTTATTTATTTATTCTTTTTCTTTTTCTTCGAACGGGCCTTAGGGCCAGCCTGGTCGTTGCTCCGGCCCGGACCGATAGAGTCCGGGTCGGTTTAGTAGGGCCGGGTCTCCTGACCCGGTCCGAATAACCTTTTTTAAAAAAAAATTCCGAAAATCAAAAATTCAAAAGATTCAAAAAAATTAAAAATCTTAAAAAAAAAAAAATCGAAAATCCTTAAAAATTAATTTTTTTTTAAATTCAGAAAAGTGTTGAAATTTGTTTTTATCAAAAAAATTAATTTTCAATTCTAAAAAAATTAGAAAATTCCGAAAATATTAATAAATGTTTTTTTTAAATTCAGAAAAGTGTTGAAATTTGTTTTTATCAAAAAAATTAATTTTCAATTCTTAAAAAATTAGAAAATTCCGAAAATATTAATAAATGTTTTTTTTAAATTCAGAAAAGTCGAAATTTAAAAAAAAAAAAAAAAAAATCTTGAAAGTTTGTTTTGTTTATTTTTGATAAGGTAAGTTGTATTCATTCCAATCATCATCTGTACAAACAAAAGGAAATCGGCACTTATTTACACTCATCATATCATGACTAATGAGTGGAATGGTACCTATATTCAAGGAAAACTTAGATCAACATACATGGCATAGCCACCTAAAGAGAGTAACCTAAAACACTTTAAACATAAAAAATGGAGGCATCTAAACCCCAAGTTCTTTGTAGCCGCATATTGACAGGACTATCTTGAATGGCGGGCTAGCCATCACCTTGTCCCTGATAGCTTTATAGAGATAATGCTTTATCACTTGAGAGAGGATCGCTTTATCCTTAAACAGGGCATCATTCTGAGACTTCCAAATTATATAACAAAGGGCTCCAAAAGAAAACTGGAGATCTCCTGCTGAAATCCTTTACCGGCCAAATTGAAGTTGACCCAATCAAGGGTATTCTGCCACGGTCCTCCTGGCCAAGCCAAGTTGCATTTGCCCGCCCAAAAAACAACGAGGGCACGCGTAACTTGAAAGTTTGTTTTGTTTAATTTTGGAAAATTCGAAAATATTAAAAAATATAAAACATTCATAAAAAATCCAGAAAAATCAGAAAATTGCAAAAAATTAGAAAGCCCTTAAAAAAGAAAAAAAAAATCCAAAATTGAATAAGTTTTTAGGGCTCTACTATAAGTTTTTCTGGTTTACGTTATTAGGATTATTCCTGTGTCTTATTTTGCAATGATATTTTGGATGTTATTTCCTTCCTTTAGAATGGTTAGAATAAACCTTATATTTCTTGAATAGGTTGCTATGTCTTATCAACACACAATTAAGTCAGGTACCGAAAAGGCGCTAGTCGCATGATTAGCGTAATCAAGTCCCGACCTAGACTCTCTGGTTACATAGAAAGTGAGGCACGCTCCCATGCCTCGTTTGGTTTATAGTTGACCCCAATAGATTAGTGGTGACTCCTTGTTTGAAAACTTTTACAAATATCCAACGTCGCACGGGTATGGGCTTGGGAGAGCCCGAGTTAATGAAGGGCCATTGGCCCGAAATTAACAATACCCCTAAACCTATAGAGATATTTTTTCGTTTCCCCCTCGGGACGGGAAAAGAAAAAAATTTAATTAGGTCGCGACAAGTAGGTACCGGCATCTGCATAACATGGAGTTCTCAGGAAATGTAGCAGTGTCCCACGATGTAAAAATCATTGGATTAGCAGATGCTGTTGAAGGGCGTGTTAATATAGTCATCAGCAACAGGCAGGTATATCAACATGCACAGAAAACTATCTTTATTACAATCTGTAGGTCCTTGAGTTGTAAGTTGAGTATGGGTATTGCAAACAATTGTGCTTGCTGGATACTTGTGACTGTGGGGTGGGTGGGGTTGGGGTGCCTTTTTTATTTAAACGTTTTCTTTTGGTTTTTTTTGCCGGGGGGATTTTTGTCAATAGTGGGTTGGAGATGGAGGCTAAAAGTGTGGCTGGTATTGTGGGACAAAACAAGCGTGGGTCAGTAATGGGAGCCAACCCTGTGCACGACCAACACAGAAGTCAGCCACGCACATGTTATGTCATTTCTTATATTATCACTTTTATTTTTTTTGTTTAAATTGCTATGTGTGACTAAGTTAGGAAGAGTTGGTTATATAAATGAAAGGATCTTGTCAAACATCTATTTGTAAAAGTTTGTCAAATTTGTGCGTTAGCAATGAAAACATTTCCCAAGTATGGTTACAAGTTCCTTGGGGGCACTCGGTTACAAGACTCTAGATAAAAGAACTATAGAAGTTGGATTATTTGTTTTATAAATGATGCTGTATACTCACTTATCCTATAGATCTATGTAGATGGAATAATTGCAATCTCTCATCACATTTATTGCTAGTAAGCTTTTAAGGTGCTTTATGATTGTATAGTCACCCACAATTTAAATTTTTTGTTTTTATTTAATAGTAAAAATATGAATGAAGTGCACGTTGATATTGCCTATTAGGAGATATGGAGTTGCTGGTGCCTGATTAGGTAAACAAGAGACCCTTTTGTTTATTCTTCTTTTGTTAGGTTCATCCTTTTTTCGACTAATTATTACTACTACTTTTTGCATTATGTCTTAAAAAGAAACTACTAGGTTGAAAAAGCCATTAGGGGTTAAATGGAAAGGGTAACTTGTCCCCTGCGCCAAAACATGGTTCCTGCATGGGTGCAGAAATGGGATAAAGAGTCAAATAGCTAGCTGGGCTCTGGGCCAGGGCAGATATGGGGAACAAGGATGGGACGGGGAGGGTGCCCATTCTATCCAGAGGCTATTCCTATTAAGAGTTCCTTTTGTAAGAGATACTACACTGCACATGTGCAAGTGCTTTTTTATGTTTATTATCTTTTCTGTTTTGCCAACGGTATATTAAGTAACTTTGAGCACTAGCACTTGAAAGTCTTTTGTGGGGACTGCATCTATCAAGTTACCTGTCTAAGAATTTAATGGTGTTATCTATTACAGTTCTAGGATTTCTCGACAGATCACTGATGATCAACGTTTTTTTTGTTCTTTAGATGTTTCGTTGTGCATTACGTCAAAGTCCTTCATCTTCATTGGTAAAAGATTGCATGGAAGCAATGGCTGAGGGGATGATTTCTAGCCTCTATAATCAATTTCTCGCACTTCTTTGTGGGGACAATGATGTAACCTATCTATCAAAGGCTGATTCAAGTGTTGATTCAGAATGGGTCTCGTTTAGCAGCTTAATGTTGCAAATGTGCAGAAGATCCACATACATTTCAGAGAAACTTCCAGTTTCAACTTGTCAGTCATCTTGGGATTTCCTTGTGAATAGCCAATTCCATCAAAATTACTGCAAGCTGAGCTGTTTTACTGGAGCTTCCTCTCAAGATGTACTTGAGAGTCGGGCAGTAGATTGGAGTAGATCAATTACAAAAGCTAAGCCCACTGGAGATAGCACATGTTACTCTGAGCTACTGGTGAAGAGTTTCGATTCTTTACATGCAGTATATGAAAGCCTTAAACTTGATAATCTGCGGAAGCTGTAAGTTCAGTCCTCAATAAACACATGGTGTGTACTTGGAACAACCTGATTTTGGCTTTTTCTTATGTTTTTTCTTTTGACATTTGAGATTTGACATTTAAACAATAGTGAACTGAACACCTTTAATATTCGATCATTCGAAGTCATATAATATATTTTCTTATTATTAAATTTTTAAATTTTTTTCCTGTGGAAAGGCCAAAATAGTATCTTCAGATATTTTATGAGCCTTATTTTTGTCAGATGGCTATTCATAAGCTGAACCCAACAGCATCTGTCAATTCTCATGTATTTTTCGTTCTAGACTAAAAGTTCCAGTGCCACTTCCTTTTCGTGCAGCATTCTTACTTCTTGCAGCTACACATGCTGCATCAAATATGATGTGGTTTAAGTGGTATATTGTGTTTTGTGTGGCTTGTTCAGAAGTGAAGGCTGCTATGTGATGAAACTAGGGCATTAGGGCATTTCTAGAACTGATGCTCTTTTCAATATGATGCAGTTGTAACTTTATGTGGAAAATTCTAGCATATGTAGGGTCTATCATGGTCTTGCAAGAGCATTTTACGTAAAAAATTATGGCAAAGGCCATTTTCCCCTAATGATCTCAGCTTTCAAGTTCTTTAAAATCCCGTGTCTCACAAGATGCACTAAACTCAGAATTTACAGCTCAGTTAGAAGGTTTGCTTGATGCTGACTGTTATGTTTCATTGGGTGTTTGTAGGTCTTAGTACCGATTATGTTCAAAGAAAATAATTTTGGCAAGTAGAAGTTCTTGTGAAGCTATTTTTTTTTTATCTGTTAATTATTAAAGTACCAACAGCTTCCGTAGAAATCTCTGTTATGTGTGCATTAGTGATAGTTATTGCAAGTCTCTGTTATTGCCAAGCACCAGTGGCATTCAACTCTATGTTCAGGCAACAGTCGGATATACATCTTTTGCTTATAAAAAATTTTGTGCGCATGTTGCCTGAACTGTGATGATTAATGCCCAGAATTTGAACCATAGTCTTGACCTTTTTGCTTATGTTTTTAGTATTATCAACTCCAAACTTTCTATATTGAGGTTTCTCACCTGTTGCTTCTTCAGTAAATGAATTCCACTTTTGGAGTCTGAATATTAGTTTCTTCTATTTGTATGTCTCTGCAATCTTGATTTTGATGTTCCTTGCAGGGATTTGGAGCTTTTAGCAGTTCTTTTATGTGATATTGCCAAGTTTTTGGGCGAGGAGTGCTATATAGATCACTATGTTCGTGATTTTCCTTATCTGTTCAATGATCTTGGGACGCGTAACACTTCGTTGTCTGGAAGATCTCCACCCAATTTGTTCAGATGGCTTGAAACCTGCTTGCAACATGGCTTTAGTTCTGCAGATATTAATGATCTTCCACCTTTAATTTGTAAAGAGGAAAGTTTTGCTGCAAGCCGAGCCAAAAAAATAGTATCTTTTTATAGTTTACTATTCGGTGCCCAGCAGATAGGAGATAATCTTCCATGTGGAGTTCGCTGTAATGTTGCTATGGGATCCTATTCTACTGCTGAGGAGCATACCGTCTTGGCAATGGTTGGTGAAAAATTTGGACTGCAACAGCTAGATAGCCTACCTCCTGGTGTGTCTCTTCCTTTGCGACATGTGAGTTATACATTATTACTTCCCACTTCTCTGTTGTCAAGTGCATCTTCTATGGTGTCTTGTAACATATACATGCTTGCAAAACCCTGTGTGGAAAATAGTATAGCCATTCATCAGGCAAGTGTCCTTTAATGTCCTGGTGCTAAAAGCTGCAAATGATGTTCTTCCCTATGGGCAAGTGCCACCAGTTTCTGCATTTGATCATGAAACGGATGTAGATTTTTTTGTCTATTGACTGCTTGTAACAAGTCTTCATCCTCCTTTTGGGGCTTAACGGTGGTGTCGTTACTGACATCCCTTGGACTTCTATTGATCATTTTCTTAAACATGTTATTACTGATTCCTGACGTTTAATTTGTGCTCTTCAGGCTTTGGACAAGTGTCGAGAATCTCCTCCTACTGACTGGCCTGCGGCTGCTTATGTTCTTCTTGGTCGGGAAGATCTCGCTCTTACTCGTTTAGAGCGACCATGCAAAACAAGTGTACAAGAAGCACAGGCAAACGAAAATTTGATTGCAATGTCCACTCCCTACATGCTTCATTTGCATCCTGTGACAATTCCAAGTGTCGTTTTTGATTCATTTGGTTCGGAAAATGCTAAGTTTGAGGATGCAGATTCAACTGACGGATCTGTCACAGATGGTATGGAACATATCTTTACTTCTTGCACTCAGTTGCGGTATGGCCGAGATTTGCGGCTGAATGAGGTTAGTTTTCTGTTTAGTGATTGAGCCAGTGTTGGTTTGAATTTGCTGATTTGAATGTCATCGTTTTAATACATGGTAGCGATTGCTCTTTCCCCGTTGGAGAGGGTGGGGGGGGAGGGGGTTGATTTATATTGATTACCCTGACTCTTGAATGTTTTGTCATTAACAGCTTTGATAACTTGAATACTTTGAAGCACTTCACCTAGCTCCTAGGTTGAATTGTATGTCTGTCTTTTTTCTCCTTTGAGTTGAAGGCAAAGGGGCTGGTCATTACTACAGTTGAAGTCACAAATGGTGTAGGACATAGTTTCTCTTACTCAATTACATTCCTCAAGTCTTATAGGCAATGCTCATTCGTTGGACGGTGTAGTTTCCTTCCATTTGCAATTTATCTATATGTTTACATAATTTGTGTTTTGGTAGTTTTCTGCTTGGCCACATTCAATAAAAAAAGTCCTTTGGTTATTTTGTGTGATATATACTAAGTACCTTTTGTTAGTACCATAATAGTGCCTTATGTGCTTTTTCATGTGATAAGTAATTAAGCTTGTTAAATAGGAACATCATGAGCTCATGTCAGAAAAGAGATAAGATTTCCACCAAGGCCAATGCCAGATGAGCTATCATTACATATCTAAAAAGACTAAAAGCGTGAAAGGAAAGCAGAGGTGCCCCAGCTCATATCTGGCGTTTTCATTTGATCTCTGCTTTGCAGTCCTCCATCTAGAATATAGAAAGATTGTGGCATGGCAGCACATGACATGGCTTCTGACAGCTATGTTCATGTCCAATAATTGCACATTTGCTCTCGCAGTGTTTGTTGGCAATTCTTCCTTTTTACTGTTTTTGCTAGCATGGCATTTCCATTCTAGATGCGGTGGAACTTAGATTTGATGGGATCTTGATATTTCTTCTATTCCCATCAGGTTAGACGTCTTCTCAGCTCTGCAAGACCTGTGGCAATTCAAACATCTGTCAACCCTAGTGCTTCTGATCAGGACCTCCAACAGGTATTGTTTCTTCTTTTGAAATAATTATGCATTGTATATGTCTTATGAATTATTACTATCAATTAGATACGTAATCGAGGCAAAAGATGTAGCTAATTGCTTGAATGCTCAGAACTCAGTTTGATCTTGATTGAGATATATTTTCAGAACACGTACAGACTTGAAAGGGCAGTGAATTCACGTTAGAATTAAGACTAAGACTTGACTCACTTTAATTACATCTAACTATAGTTAAAAATCATTTCAAGACCAAATTGGCTTGAATCAAGTCACTGGCCATTCAAATACGAGCAAAATTCCTCTACGATAATAACGCATAGTTTTCCTGAACTATCCAAATAATGATCCAAATGATTTTGACTCAAAATCTAAAGGTACATGGACAGAGGCTACTCATATGCAAACTAGCAACCTTTCACATGCAAGCTCATCGAGGAAGCATTAAGCAGTGGCCATCTGATCTGGGCTGTAAACATGGCATTAGAGAGCAATTTAAAGGGTATCATGAGGCTCCCACATTGTGGGGTGTGGGGAGGATTAGATATATGCGCCTTTTCCCTACTTTGCACAGGCCGTTTCCCTGAATTGAACCTGTTACTTGCAGAGAGAGCGACAATGTGAGGAAAATGATCTAGTGTCAACAATAAGTTTAAAGATAAAGGGATCTAAGTAAACTCAATCCTGTTGCCAAAAAAGAAGAAGTAACCCCTGTCTTGGATCCACTAACCCCTGTCTTGGATCCACAGACCTTGTTCATTATCGACAAGGCAAACAAAAGTATTGTTAGAAAGTGGAGGGAGACCACATGAATATAAAGAGTATTTAGGACCCATTGTCAAGTAATGTGGGATAATACTTTAACAAATATTCTCTGAAACTACTTGTAAATCAGCATCTTAATAATGAAAGGGATTCAAGTGGTTAATAATTTGTGCATCTAGTGTGTGCTTGTTTCTGAGACAGTGAAGAGAGAGGGAGGTGAAGGGGGCTGCCTGAAGGAAGAGATTGCTTGATACATTGATGTTTGGATTAGGTGTATTCTAAACCTAACTACTTCCTTAGGCTCATGGCTTGCTTGAGTTGGAAATTCAATCGGGCTAAGGGCCAAACAGCTTGTTAATCTATTCTAGATTAGCTTGAACTTTAAAGCCAAGTGAACAACTGATGGACCCAAATAACTGCTTGGCTGTTTGGCTTGTTTGAACCAGTGTTCAATCTTGATTGATCTGAATGTTGGTGCTAGGATACTCCTAGTACTCATTTTACATGTTATATGCTTTCATGTATCGTTACCATTAGATTTTGCTATACATTTGTCACCATGTCTTGGTCTGGGGAACTTTTATAATGTACCCATGTTCTCCTAAAATCACGAATTGCAGATAGTCTGATAAATTTCTTATATTCTGCTCTTCTTCCCCATTGAAGGCTCAGTTATGGCAGCTTGCACAGAGGACCACTGCTCTTCCCATTGGTCGTGGCGCATTCACTCTTGCCACTATATATACGCTCTTGACTGAGGTACAGCAGATTTCTTCTGGCGAATATAAGTTCAATTTTTTTCAGCTTCAGGTGAAGTTTATGAATGTTTCGATTTCTGGCCCTCAGTGAAGTATATACTATTCTTGTAGGCCTTTACAGTGCCAAAGCTTGTTTTAGCTGGTCGATTACCTGCCCAGCAGAATGCAACTGTATGTACTTGTTGTACCCTTTTGATGAGATTTGCTTTAGAGTCTTTTCCTTCCTAACACAGGAAAAGATTCTTTGGGTGTATCTAGTTGAAATTTTGACCACTTCTGACTGGCTTTCTTTCCTTGCCATGTGTCTGAATTTTTGGCCCCTGCTGTCTCTTCTTGCATGTTTTGACATTTTGCAGGTGAATCTGGATCCAAATATGAGGAACATACAAGAACTTAAATCTTGGCCCGAGTTTCATAATGCTGTTGCCGCTGGTCTAAGGCTGGCACCGCTTCAGGTATCCCTTTCTGACTTTGATTTGCTTATATATGTTATGAAACATCCGCTAGTAGTTCTTTTGTGTTTTAAATTGGTTGTAGCTTATTCCTGAATAATAATTTAAAATACCTTATGAGGCATCTCTAGATCACTATGGTGGTTTTTTGGTCCTGCATCGCAACATAGTTATTGAGCCTTTTCTTTTACAAATGTGCTATCTATGTTTCTACTGCATCTGATAAGGGTAATTCTATTTCTAATAGGGAAAAGTGTCAAGAACATGGATAATATATAACAAGCCCGAAGAGCCAAATGCTGTACATGCAGGCCTTCTTCTTGCTTTGGGACTGCATGGATATCTACGTGTTTTAAGTATCACCGACATATACCAGTATTTTTCACAGGTTCATGCTCCTTGGATTTATTCACTCTTATGCCTGTTACTTATTTTGCTTTGGATTGAAGCATTTGAATATTTTAAAATGGTTGTTCTTTTTTTAGTATGGAAGATCCATATTTATTCCTAGGTAAAAAATCCTTGTTAATAAATTCTTTTTTACAGGCAAAAATAAGTCATCAAACTGATTAATCATCATAGATAATCAGTTCCTTGCTTCTGTGTTGCCATTCACTGCTTGTACTTTCATGTTAGTCTTTGTAAGCATCTCCATTCTATATTCTACAACCCTCATTATGATCCACTGTAATTTCAATTTTGAGGTTTTATTCTTCTGCTACTGTCTTTGAAAACAATATTCATCATTCTGTTTCAATTTGAGTCGTGAACTTTTGTGCTTATTGGGGCTTGGCTTATTGATGCTTATACTGATGCAGTTAGATTCGTTGCTTCTATTTCCTGATGCCTAATGCGCACATCTTTTAACCTTAACAACATTTTATGCATATATGTTGATCACCATTTAGTGCCTTCAGAACCAACTAAAGGCTGACGGTGCCACTTGTGGCCGAGTTAAATCGGCCACATAACTTGGCCACTTAGATGTTTCTTTCAGGCACCACTGCTACTTAAAAATTACCGGAGCCAATTTGGCCTTGAGACTTGCTTTTTCCTGGCCAATCAACTTCAGCTAATCTAGTGGAGTTGTTCTTTCCTCATGGTAGAAGGTTGTTTAGGCTGCCACATGACAGAGGCATCATGGGCTCTGAGATGGATCACCCTGTCAATGACGGTCTTGACAAGTCTTTCTAGCATAAAGTTGTCAATTTAGGCATCCTGCTTGAAATCATAGTTGCCTTAATCATTCGCCTCCATTGATGATTTGCTGGTCTAGTTGTTGATACAGATCTAGTGCCTTTTGATTACAGAAGTTTCCAGGCAGTGGAATTTCCATACGAAGTTCATAGGACCTCATTGTAGGAACTTTTTGCATAGTGGAGGTGGAATGTTTCATGGGGATATTTTGGGCACACTGCAACTTACTTGTAATTTTTAAAATTAATGGAAACAAATGGTTTCATTTTGAAGGGTTTGGACTTAACAAAATGAAAATCCAGGAAAGTTTTAGTGGTCAAATTGAACAATGCAGACGGGTTTATCTAGTTTCTCCAATCTGTTTGATAATTGCTTGGACAACAGAACCATCTTTCTCCAATTTCTCTGATCATTTAATGTTCTATTTTGGAGTAAGAGAGTATAAATTGCCTATGGTTGCATTTCAACCATCCACTCACATAGGACATCTCTCCTCTAACTTATGATGACAGTGACCTTGTCAACTTTTTTTTTTTTTAATTAAATTCTTGGATTGGCAATATCTGGCCTACTATTCCTTCATTATGTAGGGCGCTTATTTGTATATGTCACCTAAGTTGCTGATGCTTACAAAGGTTTCAGATTTCTTGTTCCGTTTTTTCTTGAAGTTCCTCTGGTATTTCTAAAATTCGTAAGGTTGATCTCTTTCTTGTTCAACCTTCTATGTATTAATTGATTTTCTTCAGGATTGATATTGGTATAGCTGTCTTGTATTTTCAACTTTTCTAATGATGTTGTCTTTGGTCCTTGTCATCCGTCTGTTTGTAGCTGTCCGGTTATATATTCCACTAAGTTCTCTTCTGTTGTGATGCTTCATGCATGTAGGAACATGAAAGCACTACTGTGGGAGTAATGATTGGCTTGGCAGCTTCCTATAGAGGGACAATGCATCCGGCAATTTCAAAGGTGAAATCTTCTTCCTTGCACCATTTTACTGCTGCTCACTTATTTCATCACTCAGATTGATGTCTATCGGATTCATTGAAGTGCGTCTTCATCTTGAATTTATAATTTAAGGATTCCATCAATCTTGGGAGTTATTGTTTGGCAATAGCTGCATGGTGGTTCTGAGGTCTCTCTCCCATCCCCAATTTATTTTGAGATTTTAGAGCTGTTTGAGCTTTTAATACTTGGAAGAAGTCACAGTGATGTTGAGAAAACCCTGATGGGTTCTGATACTGTAGTAGGAGAAGTAAAAGATAGCAAAAAGAACAATAAAAAGATGGAACAGAGAAATCTTATTCTGGGGTTCATATGAACCAGTGATATATATTGAATGAGGAAATGTAATGACAAAGTGACATAAAGGCCCCTTAAGGATTGCAGATGTAAGACAATCTCAACCCTTGATCTAACATAATTTACTTTTGATTTTGACCATTGGAGCTCATTAAATTTCACATGACTACCACCACTTATTAACCCTAATAGCCCATGTAAAGACTAAATAAAAAAAAGCACTATAAATACTAGAAAATAGCATTATGCTCCTGCATCACGAAGTTATGCTGTAGTTTACTGGGAAAGAAGTCTGTTAAGCCTATATTTACAGTTCAATCAGTTATTAGGTTACAAATCTCTTTCCCTTGAGTGTTACATTCTCTATATGACTCTCCTTCTGTATTGCAGGTTCTTTATGTTCATATACCTGCTCGGCATCCATCAACTTTTCCTGAGTTAGAGTTACCAACACTTTTGCAGGTTTGCACCTTGATGCAGTCACTATCAGATAATTTATCACCATGTGTGTATCCTGGCATTTTGTGAATTAAAGTTATGAGGGTGTTTTCATGCTCTGGTAGCCTTGTGTATTGTACCCGTTGTGATTACTAATATTAGCATAGGGGTGTTAAAGACCTCTCAGCTGTTTCCTTTATTCTGTTTCTAGTTCCTATGTCTTTTCCATGAAGAAGATCCATCATAAGGTTGTTTCTACGTAATGAGGCACTTGCTAGCACTGTTTCAGATTTTGTTACTCAAACGGATTATTTCAAATGCTAATTGTAACTTCATACTCTCTTCAATTGACTCTGAAGTCAGCAGCGCTTATGTCAGTGGGGCTTCTTTATGAAGGTTCAGCACATCCACAAACAATGCAAATTCTTTTGGTATGTTTTATTCTTGTTTTGTTTCAGTACCGAATACATCTATACAATCTAGCTAGCCTATGTTGAAGCTGTTAGATTGCCTATCTGCGAGTATGAAATTGGACTGGTTGTTCTACAATATATTATGCATGGTCTTACTGAAGTCTTTACTATTTTTTGCTATTGTTCGTTGTAACAGAGTGATTTTGTCCTCTAATCACTATAGCTAGATAGTTATGGTGGATTGTGTTTTCAGCCAGTGTGGCTTGACGCCAAGCAAGCATACTGCCCAAGTATTGTGTATATAAGTGAGTTAAAACTAATTATGGATACAATGCTGATTGTGCTCATTTGTTGCTTAATTTCTACATATAGAAAAGTATGTCACCTAAGATTATGTTAAACCGATATCTTCGACTATGATTGCAGGAACATTCTCTACCACATTTTATAGACCCCTACTAGGTTGATGCCCCTCCTTGTGTCGAATTCCCATTGCTTGCTTGAGCTTTGGCTGTAAATGTTGGTAGACAGTTGCATATTCTTGCTATGTGCTATCAGAAAGTAGTACATTGCTACCTGTGTAATGCTCAATCTTTGCTTTGATCTGTCCTTTCAAAATGTGGCCTAGCTTTATCATACGATGCTAGTGACCAAAAGATAATCCTATCAAAGCATCTGCTATCATTGCATGATCTGGTTGTCATAAATTATGCAGAGTGAAATAGGTCGAAGAAGTGGTGGAGACAATGTGCTTGAAAGAGAGGGTTATGCTGTCTCTGCCGGGTTTTCACTGGGTCTTGTTGCGCTTGGTACGTGGTGTCTCAATCTCATGTCAAAATTAGCAAGTTACCTTTTTCTTTGCAGCATCAGTCAAATGATGGTTTCACCATGCACCTAACATTCTATTATTGCATTCAAGGGCGTGGCCTGGACATGCTTGGATTTGTGGAAACTTTGCTTGATAGACTGTTTGAATATATTGGTGGCAAAGAGCTTCACACTGTATGTACATACTTTTGTCCTGTGTTATTAATTATTGTCGCGGTGGAATGGTCAGATAAAATTACAGATATAAAGATCTTCAGTGAATTTAATCCTTGTATTTCACAAGATATTTCTCCATGATTTAGGCAATAAGTAGTTGAATGTTTTGTTTTCCTCAGGAAAGATCTTATTTGTTGACACCCTCAACAGAGGAACACAATCGGGGATTTGGGCAGGTTAGTTCAGCTGTTAATGCTCCAGATTAGAGTCTGCCTTCATGATACAATTATATAGGCTCAAAGTGGTGTCTTAAGATGACTAATGCTGTTATCACTTCCTCTCTTTTCTTTTTTTTCTTTTTCTTTTTCTATTTCCTAATGTTTCCATAGATGATGGATACGGCAGCATTCAATGTTGATGTGACTGCACCTGGGGCTATTGTTGCCCTTGCTCTAATGTTTTTAAAGGTACTTTCTGTTAAGTTGTAGAAGCAGTCCTAGTTGCTAGGATATGGCAGCATAACATCGGTGCTTATCAGTGTTCATTTTTCTCTTGTATCTTCTTCTTGCATTTCTGTAACAGACTGAATCAGAGGTGATTTTGTCAAGGCTTTCAATTCCTTGCACACAGTTTGATTTGCAATATGTGAGGCCTGACTTCATAATGCTTCGAGTTATTGCTCGGAACATGATCATGTGGAGCAGGTAACATTGTTCAAACAAGCAATTCTGGAGTTGAATTTGCAATTGTTCTTCTCTAGAGATGATCATGATGATAAATATCTGTCATGTAGGGTTCATCCTTCCAAAAACTGGATTGAGTCTCAGGTGCCTGAAATAGTGAAAATTGGTGTTGAAGGCCTTAGAGAGGATGTTGGAAATCTCATGGAGACTGATGTAGAAGCACTTGTTCAGGCATACATAAATATAGTAGCTGGAGCATGTATTTCTCTTGGTAATATATTCTTCTCTAGATATGTAAATTTGCACTCTTGTTGCTGGAATACATTAAAATCAGCTGTCAGATCCTCAAGCAGTATAAAAGCATAATGAACTTTGATTTAGAGAAACTAAACCAGCCAAAGGATGCCGAATTAAATTATCGTTTCTTTAGTAAGGTCATAATGTCTTCTCCCAGGTTTTGTCCAGTGTCTCTTTTTTCAGTTTCTTTATGCTGCATATCTTGCAAAGTAGATCTCTAAAAAGTCTTGGTTGACTGGCTTGTGCTACTTGTCTGCATTTTCCGGTTTACTTAGCATCGTTGTTTTTTGAGTGCACATCAGCTTATGTTGGGGTCTATAGCAGTAATTAATACACATCAGCTTCCAACCAGGAGTACCTCTTCTTTTCATTGACTTCTTTAGCGTTCACTGTGGACAGGTCTCAAGTTTGCGGGTACCATGGATGGAAATGCACAGGAGTTACTGTATGAATATGCAGTCTACTTCCTAAATGAGGTTTGAAATTGTGCTTGGCTGTACTCACATGAGGACTATGTTTACGATTGTGTTTAACTTATATTTAATGCTACAGATGAAGCCTGTTGCTGCTGTTAGTGGAAGCAACTTTCCCAAGGGGCTGGCCAATTATGTTGATAGGGGCACACTGGAGATCTGTCTTCATCTTATTGTGCTCTCTCTTTCTGTGGTATTTTGCTTATTGTTCTGTACCCACTACCTTCTGTCCTGAATTTCGCCATTTCCCTCTTACTGATGTGGTGGAAGACCAGGTGATGGCAGGTTCTGGACATTTACAAACGTTACGCTTATTGAAATTTCTCCGAGGACGAAATTCAGCTGATGGTCATTCTAATTATGGAACACAAATGACAGTAAGTTTGTCTCCTAGTTAGTTGTGTGGAAAATTGTGTAACTAATTGTTGGTACTCTGTAATTCAGATTCGTGTATCCGCAAAGCATTATTGTTCATATTGCTGTATGTTGAATCAGACATCCTAAGTAAAAATATCGCATTGTGATGTATCAGTGGGCTACTTCGCCTATAAAAGAGTAAATTATGAGGCAAAACAAAAAAGGGAGAAGTTTGTACGGTTCTGAAATTTTCTGCTGAGCTTCCGTCCCTCTTTTAGTTTGTTGATACATGATAATGGAGGTTTTGTGCACGATGTTTGTGTATGGTGGTTGGTGCTCTTTTGATGGTCAAATTTCACATTTGTTTGGTGAAAAGCCTCAAGAATCTCTGCAATACTTTTCTAGATGCAAGTGCATTTGATCTTTCTTTGTGGGATGAGTTGGATCGGGTATCTCTATCTTCCAAATCTGTTTGCCATAGATTTATCCTTATAATGGCACAATGGTCCGCCCAAGAATGTCAAGTGGAGAAATTTTTCAGATTGATATTGTTGCAATCTAGATTTTACCTTATTGCATTGACCAATTTCATCCTGATTTTAGATAAGCTTGGCTATTGGCTTCTTGTTTCTGGGCGGAGGTATGCGCACATTTTCTACTAGCAACAGCTCAATTGCTGCTTTGCTGATTACCCTCTATCCACGTTTGCCTGCTGGACCAAATGATAATCGTTGCCATCTTCAGGTAATCAGAGTAGTTTATTACTGAAGTTACGGAGTATTCTCTAAAAAATGTCAAAATCATGTTATAGTATACTTTCCCTAAAAATGCTGACTTGAAGACCTTTGCATGTTAAATCGCATTTTGTTTCACTTGAAAACCTATGTGTTAAATTGCATTTTGTGTCTAAAGCTTTCGGGCCCAACTATTGCATTTGACTGGCAAATTTCCTTCTATAGTGTTGTTTTTAGCATTGTTAATTAAACCCAGTTTTCCTGCTGTTCTGACAGAAAAGTGTTAATTTTACTGTTTGTCACAATATCGAGTGATGTTTCATGAAGTGATGGTCTTCTCCAGGCATTCAGGCATTTGTACGTTCTAGCCACAGAAGCTCGCTGGATTCAGACAATTGATGTTGACACTGGTTTGCCTGTGTACGCTCCTCTTGAAGTCACTATAAAGGAGAGCGAAAATTACTGTGAAACTAGTTTTTGTGAAGTTACCCCTTGCATTCTACCAGAGCGTTCTATTGTAAGTTGTTCTAAAACTTGACCTCTTCAATGAGGGTTACTGTTTTGTTTTTTCACTCCCTCATCAGACATGATATTAGAGCTTAACACGGCACTCTTCATGCTTCTTGTGGCCATATACTTTTCCTAGGGTCTAGTATTGTCAAGTATCAGATTAATATTGCATAGTTTGCCAAGCTTTTCATTTGCTGTAATGGTTATGGTGGATATCATTGTGGCAGTTTCTGCAGAGCAGGTTTGTAATTCTGAAGCACCATGGGAACACCTGGAAATGATTGGTGCTTCCTTTCTATTTCTTTCCCCCCCCCAAAAAAAAAAAAAGATAGAAAAATCGGTGATTTCTCTCTGATCCTCTGTGCTCATTTCTATCTGGCAAATTTGTAGCTTATCAGTCTGTTAACTTTTTTGATTGCAGTTGAAATCTGTCCGTGTTTGTGGCCCTCGATATTGGACTCAAGTCATAAACCTTGTACCTGAAGGTGGCCAGATACTGCTTTATAATTTCTTGTCCGTTTTCTCTAGTAAATTCATGTGTCTCATGATTTATTTTCTATTGACTTACAGAGAAACCATGGTGGACTGATGGTGCGAAGAATGATCCGTTCAATTCGGGGACCCTCTACATTAAACGAAAGGTTGGAGCTTGTTCATACGTGGATGATCCCATAGGGTGTCAGTCACTGCTATCTCAAGCAATGCACAAGGTCATTAAATCATTTTCCGCCCTTCCATTCCCTCCACGTGCGTTGAGCTGTATTTGGCATCAAGCTGCCTTTCTCTGGTGTAGGTTTTTAGTATGACCAATTTGAGAGCAAGTAGTGGGAATACTGCTGGAAATTATATCTCCGTTGATCAGCTAGTCAGTACATTCTCATCAGTGCCCAGTTTGATTGCTTTTGCACAGCTCTGCCGTGACCCATCTTGGAATAGCAGGTAAGTGTGCAGTTTTCCATTCAGATGATCCTAAATTTTATATGCCTTTGGTATTACAGTGGGAATGGTAAACTGTGGATCAGTATTGCGCACCCAAAAGTCCATTCTGCTTTTGGTCCTAATCCATGCACTATACTTGTCCTGTCTATCTAATCAATTACAATATCTTCTGCAGACCAGATGTGGATTTCCAAGAGTTCTGTGTGCAAGTTCTATTTGAATGTGTGAGCAAGGACAGACCAGCCCTTTTGCAGGTAGCAAATTACCTCAGAAAATTCATCTTGAAAAAGTGTTACCTCAGAAAGAAAAGCTTAATCGCATATATGGTTGATTTCATGGCTAGGTTAAATGTAGTGCCGCAGAGGGCATATGTAGCTTGCCTTCAATAGTTGTACTTTCAAAGCAGTGTTTAAAGCTTATTGGAAATCATATATGAGGTGGACATAAGGTTGTTTTCCTTTGCTCAGGTGGAATAGTGGTTGCTTTTGCATTGTTCTTACAGTGTCAGAACCCTTGTTATGAGTGTCTCATATTACTTGTACTATTGCTGCTTCAATGATTTTCATCTCTTCATAATTATCTTTCAACATTGTGCAGGTCTATTTGTCATTGTACACAACTATGCAATTAATGGCTGATCTGGTTATGAACAATAATGATGTTTTATGTGACTCAGTCTCTGTCTCAAGTTTAAAGGTACGGCACTTGATTCCTGGTTCATTGTTCTGATTCATCTCGGGAAGGACAAAAGGCAAATTAACTGAACAGGAAGCATATCTGATTCAAGAATTCACCAATGATCACGCGCACATGTTAGCTCTAGGTGTCATGTGATGCATAAAGTTGTTTGCTTATATCATTGTGCAAAGAGTGGACTGCCCAATAGTAAATGAGAACAAATCAGGGGCGTGAAACATCCTCTGTATAACCAAAAACTGAAGTATGTCAAGCTATAATCCGTATTCTGAAACAAAATTTTGATTTCTGGTACTCGCAGTAGGCCTATTTGTGTGATTTATGCAGTGTTCTCTCCTGCACAATTAATGTGCACTTCATATGTTTCTCACTGGCCTTCTCCATGCAGCTTGCTCTTGCCTACACTCAGGCATCGTTAGGTGGAAAGCTCACCAATGCAAGAGGCAGTGTTGTTCAGTCCATTTTTATAGGTTCACTTCGGAAACGGTTGGAAGATCTCTTCCGAAGTTCTCGGCATTTGAGTGATGATTTGCATACTTACTTGAAACTGGGAAGGTGGCCTGCTGATGGATCTGATGGAAAAAGAAGGTCGATAATCCTTTCCTGGTATCTCCAGTGGTTTGGCGTACCTCCTCCATCTGTTGTGGAGAAAGCCGTGAAGAAAGTGAATGCAAAGTTGGTATCATCGTGTTCTTCGGTTCCATTACTACGGCTACTACTGCCAAGTACTCACATCAGTGCTCTCAGTGAGATAGGGAGGCTTCTATGCTCCTCGTGATGAGTGGTTGAAGCATTTCTCATCGAGCTTAAGGGGTTCTCATCATGAGTCGCTGCTCTTTCATTTTGTGGTTTAGCACATCGGTGCAGCATTCCACATTCATCTTCATACTCAGGCAAGCAAATGTCAGTCTTTGCCATTTTTGCATTCTTGGAAAATCGAAGTCAGGAGGCAGCAAAGAAAGCCCCGGTGTTCCCGATGTGCCAGAATTTATTAGGCAATCCATGTCACACCTGTTGTAAGACACCGGCTTTAATTTAGCTATCAGATGCTTGTATAGGAATGTGAGGGAAGATCTCGCAGTTCTTTTCCGGTTTCTTATGTGTAACTTATTCTCCCTACAAAGATGTACTCGTAATTTGACAGATTTCAGTTAAGTAAAGTCTTGGATACATTCAGTTTATGGCAAAAAAAAAAAAAAAAAAAAAAAAAAGGTTCCTAACGCATTTACTTAAATGCGAAGTCAGCTTTACTGCTTTTAATTAATACTAATTGTAGAATCTGAACTGTATTTTACACTCTGGGGATTAATTCAGCGATGGCAGTGTCAGCAGCATTTCATTCAAAATTGGGTGATGAAAAGATGCCAATTTCTCGGGCCAAAATACAAAGGGAATTAACCACCCAAGAACTGCTGTAAATGCTGTGCATCTGTGTGTCCATGAAAAATGTGGCGAACCTAGTGAAATTTCTTTGTCAATGTTAGTCAGTCTTATTACCTACTTTTTAGATGAGAAATTACTAAGTCAGACCCGCTTTTTTTTTTTGGGTCAAATACTGTATTCTTCTAAGAGGTTATGTGCCATTAGTGATACATTATTTGCAAAATACCTTTGCTCACCAGGGCGCTATGCCATTGGCCCAAAAAGTGGGAAAGAAAGAACTAGTCGGCTTGTGAATCTCTTGATAATACATTTTTAAAAGTATATCCTTGTGATAATCCAATTTATAAATTTTCTTTTTGCTAAATAATCCATTTCGTAAAGTTGAAAAACTAGGATCCATATTTAGAGTGTGCTTGGTCTTAAGAAAAAAAATGATTTCTATAAAAATGATTTTCCAAATTTTCATTTTTTTGATCCTCTGAAATTAAATAATCAATCAATAATCTTTACCAAAAAAAAAAAAATCAATCAATAAGGTTTTACGTTCAAGAAAATTAGCCATGGCTGAATTTCAGAAAAATTATTTCTTCACTCTACAAAAAAGAATCCATTTTCACAAACTTTTATTTCCACATGCACTCTCACAAGGAATGAAGAATCATTCTCGCGTAAAGTTTTAGGATTGATGAGATATTAAATTTGCCAATTATTTATATTTTCTATTATTTTGACATCTTTTTTTAGGTTACTTCATTTTGTTCATAAGAAAATATAAACATCGTACTTAATATGTTAGTGAAACTCGATTTCGACATCACCTTAATATCTTATTTTAAGAGCAAAATGTAATTGCAATTATAATTGGGGGAACAATTTTCAGAGATTAGATTTTCTGCACAATACAAAATAATAACTGAAAACTATTTCGATTTTTTTCGAAAATAATTTTTTACGGAATATATTTTCCAAGAAACGAACTTTTAAAAGGGCGTTCATCGGCATCGCGACGGCTTTCTTCTCGACGATTCCAACGTCCGGATCACCCGCGGCAGCTTCGACGTCCGCCATCTTCCTTCTCAATTCAAGCAGGTCTCTCTCTATCCCTGTCGACGATGGTGGATTAGGGTTTTTGCCACGTCCTTGTAAAATTTGTGCTGTTTATGCTGTTGGGCAAAGCTTGCCCGGAGCGATTGGGCGCTCGCTTCATCTGCAGGCTCGTCGGTTTCGTCGCGAACTCGTGTCGATTGATGGGTCGACGCGTTCCTTCCGAAAGTCGATGAATTGGGAGCGTAGTTGAAATGGGTTGGTTTTGGATGAAACGTTGATCGTAGTCATATAGCTATCGACATGGCTTTTCCTTCATCGTTTTTCTTATTAGGGTTTTCGCTTTCGGTAGCATTTTCTTTTTGAGTTGAAGATATTCGTAAGCTTTGCCTTTCTGATGGTGGATTGAGGAAAGAGCAAAGATTGAAACGGGGTTTCTTTCGGTTGCGGTTATGGGAATCTCCTTAGATTTTCGTGGTAGAAGTGTGAAGGGTTATTGAACTGCTAGTCGACGGATTTTGGAGACTCAAACGCGAATGGATGTGTGATTCTTTGATTCAAGAAGTGCAGGAGTTTTGAGCTGCTCCGTGTCCTTGAATTTAGTTTGCTTGACGTCGAGTGTTGGATTTGTTGTGCAGGTTTTGTGTTTGCTGTCTGCTTTGAAAAACTGAGGAGATTAAGTACGAGAAAATGGCAGGAGGAAACTTTTTGCACAGGGTTATCTCCTATCTTGCTAATGAGATCGTTGTGAACGGTCTGGCTAATAGGTACTTATGGTTCTGTACCATCTTGTTGCCCCTCTTCTTTTTTGACCTCTGTCTGTTGGTTAGCCCAGTTACTTATTAAATGTAATCCATGAACATATCTCTGGCTTGCTCTTGATGCTCAGAGACAAAATTGTGTTGCCTTGTTAAATTGAGTTCTAGGGACCTATTATATTTTCATTTATAGGGCATGCCTTGCATCTGTAATATATTGGTGATTGTAACTACCTCAATATTTATTTCAATTTACCTATTGTTTACTGCATGTTTGCTTATTGTTACAGTCTCCTCGCTGTCTTCGTATATCTATCCATAGCCTTAAATTATTCATATTCATTTGATATAAGTAGGTTATGTCTAATACATAGAAGTTGATAGTGTGTTGCGGCAACTGCATTTTCCCTCCCAGTGCAATTTGATTTTGACGTGAGTGTGATCTTTGCTGCAAGACCTCAACATTAATTCTCTTTTCATGGTGTGCACTAGGATTGAGTGGTTCTATGTTCCATACAGATTCCATAAATGTTCCACTTGGAACTTGGAACCTACTTGTTGGAATAAGTTCCTCATTTTCTGGAATCCAGAACCTATTCTGCATACTCTGGAAACTGGAACCTATTCTGTTATAGGTTTCGGGGTCTACTTAGGTTTCACTTTTATGATTAGTTGAATGATTGCCATGAACCTTTATTAATCACCACTTGGCGCTATAATTCACTGACCATAATCTATATAGACTCACAAAAAATATGAAATATTAACAAAATAAAAGTCTTGATCACAAAATGGAAGCTTGGACTAATGGTTCGATATTATACATTCATCATTAAATGCTATGAAATACTGTAGGATCATGTGAAAACATAGATTAAGAAAAACACAAACTTATTCCAGGTTCTAGATTATGGGTTCCACCAACTTAGAACTTGGAATCTAGCCGTCGAAATAGGTTCTCCAATTTTTGGAACCTGGAACCTACCTTGCATATCTTAGAACTTGGAACCAAATAGGTTCCCACCGGTTAGGTTTTTAGATTCCAAGCTCTACCCCAGAACCATGGTCACTCCTAGTATGCTGTGCACATGCTATGTGACCAAGTTATCTAATTGCTTTTGTAGGCTAATGTGATTATTAGGCCCCAACACTGACTTCTTGCTTCGATAAGATCTGTTATGTTTTTTCTGGGTTTAACAATAATAATGACTTTATCTCATTCCTTTACTATTGCTGGTTGTCTTTGCAAAGCCCTGCTTTTCAAAGATTTGCAGTGAGAACATCAAAGAAATTGGAGGAGGTGTCTAATATGGGTATGTTTCTGGCTCTCTGTTTTAGCAGGATTTGCAATATGACAATGTTAATTTAATTTAACAGAAAGAATGCTTACTGTAACTTGTTTGCTTCTCCTTATATGATAGCTGCACAAAAAAGACGAGAGATTGCAGACAAGGTGAAGGATCTATCTGAGGAATTAGAGGTATGGTCCTTGATGACACAAAGAAATGCATTATCGTGATTTCTTATGCTTTCAGTTTCCACTGTCGTGTTGTATTCTCTTTTTGCAGTCACGGAGAAACCACTAAAAGGTTTGTGTTAGTGAGAAGCTGATTGGCATGGAGCGCTGCATGGATGCCCTCATCTCCTCCCTCTCTGAATAGTTAGAATAAGATGCTTGATGTGGAGTTGGAGGAACTTATATGTTTTCTAGATATCAAATCTAGAGCCACATCGTGGCCCGAGTATGTGAAGATTGCAGTCGTTTTATTGTTCTTTTAACCTGGATTATCTAGCAGTCGGTTCTGCAGTCACAAAAGGTGATGACTCTGAATCTCTGATTATAGAGAATCTGACTGTGGGAGCTGCATTTTGACCTCATTTGTACCCTCTTAAAATTCAACAATGGCTTGGTGGATCAAATGTGGTATTCTAAGGTTATATTATTGATGCCAGTTCACTGTGAAGAAGTCTGGCAGATAGATGCGGCTCTTCTCCCTAATTGCACTTATAGTTCTACCAACACTAACGATGCTTGCTCTATCTGCTTAAAACTAAATTCTGATAGCAAGATCAAAAGTTGAGTATGGTACTCATTTATATGGAAAAAGTTTTTGCCGAATCACTTAAGTGCCAAATCAGAAGAGAAAAGATCATTTAATTGTTTCTAATGAGAAATTCCGATCAAAATAAATACTTATTAATTATTATTAAAAGTTTAATATGATGTGTCAATTAAAAAAATTAATCCACGCGAATAGGTAAAACGCATCGCACAATCATACATGGCTTGGTGAATTAAAATAAGGTCATCTGCTCTGATTCTCCCTTTTTCTGCTAAATGCATCATCTTCTTCTCCTGCACCATCCTCTCACTGCCGCCCATGGAGTCACCACCCACAGAACCCTAGGATGGACTTCCTCAAGCATGAACTGCTCAAGATCCGTCAAACCCTTTCCCAAGAAACCGGCGATTGGCGCATCTTCAAGCCCTCCGAGATCGAGCAAACACAAATCCAAAAGCTTTGCAAGCAAGAGAAACACGAGCTCGAGGTCAAATCCCACCACTAATCCTTCACCTCCAACATTGCCTCCAAGCCCAATCCCTCCTCCATTTGCATTGGGGGCAAATCGAGAGGGTTCTATATGGGGTTGTAGGCTGATTTATGATTTTCAAATCAGGAAATTCCTTGCAAGTTGCAATTTAGGATTTATTAATTCGGGGCAAACCTTGTAAACGACGTTGTTTAAGGGTTGTATACTAACTCGATATCTCAGCAAGCCATGTTAGATTGAAAAATTAATAAAAAATGACCATGTTCGATGACTTCGATCAGACTTGGAACTTCAATGTTCATATTTTCAAAAAAGTAGTAATTAAGTTACTTAAAAAAATTGACATGTGAGCGATATAAACAACTTTTTAACACTTTTAATATCCTCCTGTCTAGGATATCTAATAGCTAACCCCTTTAAGGTGGTGGTATTGAGAAACTTGGGAGTGGCTATCGCTTTTGCAAATATAATCACGCTGAATTTGGAATTTCTTGGCTTCTTCCTTTGACAAGTTATAGAACTTATTGCTCGACTACTCAGGAGATGATAACTTGTTGCGCGACTACTCAGGAGACGTCACGACAACATGAAAAATTGTAGCACAGGTCGTTACAAATCGACCGGCGTTGATAACGCATCGTGCTACAGCAAAATGAGACACCTGAACAAATTATAAAGCTTGACGCTAGAAATTGAGAAGGAAAATTATATCATAAAGCCATTCCTTTCAACGAAGAGACATTACATTAGAGAAAGATATAGTACATCCCACCCAGGTTCTCACTTAAAGACTAGGTGATAAACCTACGATAAGGAAGAGAAAGAATTGGAAAAAGAATAATCATATTGGAACATTTGGCTATAACCATTGTCCCCGAGTCTACTCTACTTGATGGCAGAATATGTGCATCCTATTCCTTGCCAAGACATGATCTCTTGCTTGGCCTTTTCTCATATCTAATGGCTACCAAATGCTCCAAAACAAATGCAAAGAATATCAATTAGTCAACATAATCAGGCAACCTACTTGTGGCGGCAATCTTACACCGCCATCCGTGGCACTTCTCTATACAGCTGCTCCACCCATGGAGGAATGATTTCGCGGATGTCCTTCCCATAAGTGCGTTGTCCTTTCTCTGCGGCGTACATCGTGTCCCCCGCAGAAGACCCATCCTTGACCAATGAACTGACCCAAGAAATATCTGGCTCATCAGCCATTGCTGCTGCCGAGATGGTATTAGCACCTGCTGCGGTGTTGCTCCTCATCTTAAAGGAAGCAGCTTTCCTCAGCTTATTCAACTCGTCTCCTTGGACGCCCCAATCCAATTTCCCACCAGGTGAGCTCCAGCTTGACATAGTTGAAGACATCATAGGGGAAGAATTGGCGATTCCAGGGCTCGCCATTCTTCTGTCAATGAAACTCTGACTCCGCTTCGCAAAAGCGGCTGACCTGGAATTCATGACCGCTGCTGCAACTGCACTTGATGAGTCGAACCCATAAGAAGGTGCCTGCTTCCTTGCTGGAGATGACAATGCATTTGCATTGCTTGGGTATGCCCCACGAAACTGGGTCGCACTCTGGCGCATCTGAACCCCAGTTGGAGGTTGCAACTGGCTTGGTGTTGAAGGTCTTGAAAGCCCCTGCAATTGAGGCAGCAAAGCAGGATCCAGAGACCCAAAAACGTCATCGAGGTTAGTGGGTTTCACTTCCCCAATCCTACTACTAAAGCAGGATGATGGTAAGGAGAGACGAGATATCTCTTCCATCAATTGATGCTGTTGATTGGCCACCTGACTTTCTAGACCAAGCAATTCCATCTCCAGGTCCAAGTCTCTAGCGCTCAATGTGGTCTTCAGCCTACTACCTGGGAGCTGCAGCATCGGTGGGGAGAGTTTGTTAGCCTTGCTCTGCCACATGTTCACAGACATTGGAGATGATGAGGCCGTAAGAGGAGACATGGGTGGTGTTGAAGTAACAGGCACTGACGCTGACGGGGAACTGAGTGAGAGAGGACTCAATGTGGACATGTCCAGCCCACTTGATGAGTAGGATTTTGGTGAAGGCATAGCTGATCCTGTTGAAGCATAGACAGGCCTTAATTCTTCAGGCTTGTGAGCAAAGAAACAAACTTTGCGAGCACATCCAGTCTCATCCTTGCATAGTCTTGTTCTATACTGTGCAGGATGAAGCCATGACTCAAATACGCCATGGGCGTACTCACAGGAGTCACCCTTTTGGCAAGATCCCTTCCGAAATTCAGGGCAAGGGACGCAGCTATAGGGGTATTTGCGAGGGTCCCGTCTCCTCGCATTCTCACCCGGGTGAACAAATGGGCACTCTGTCCAGTCATGGGAGTATGCCCGCGAGCAAGGCTTTACTTTGAAAGCATACATTCTGAACTCATCAGTACCGTAAATCCCAACATTTATGTCAGGCAGAGAGACATCAACAGGAAATTGATACTCTTTCTTCTCGCTCCCCTCTTTGGATGCTTGTGGTACGGAAACCAGCTTCTCCTCATGGGTTTCAATTTCCCCATCAGAATTATCGCCTTTCAGCAACAGTTCCATCAGCTTCCTCCTTGAATCGCCACGTGACTTTAATGGAAGAGCTATCACGTCAATTGGCTTCTTTCCATTGCCATCGACGCGATTGGCATCAGCTGATGCGCGGAGCAAGAGCTTGACAACCTCCACCACAGAAGCAGAGCCACCAGCAGCAGCACAGTGAAGGGCAGTCACCTTGTCCGAACCACAAGCCCTATTTACATTGATTTTGCCAGATTCGAGAATGTACTTCACAACCCTAGAGCTTCCAAACAAGGAAGCCACCATAAGAGGAGTCCTCTCTTCAAAACCCATCTTCCTTGAGCCAATTCTTCT
This sequence comes from Corymbia calophylla, assembly GCA_014182845.1. Classification (NCBI taxonomy): domain Eukaryota; kingdom Viridiplantae; phylum Streptophyta; class Magnoliopsida; order Myrtales; family Myrtaceae; genus Corymbia; species Corymbia calophylla. The sequence continues at coordinate 35,511,701 of CM024699.1, read as the reverse complement.
ACCGTACCAGAAGCTAGCCACATCAATGTTACAACCCTTCACTTCCACTTCGCTTTTGAAGGCTAGGAGATTGTCTGAAGCCGATAATTCGAGCAAGATTGAGCAATTAGAATGCACTCTATCTTTCTCGAAGTAAGAATCCCCTTCCATCGGAAAATTGGCAGAGCTGAATTTACTCTTTGTGCGAGTGCAGAAACCCAAATCCTGCATATTGTAACAACAGCAATTTAATATACCACTCACTTGATTGGAAAAAACACCAAGACAGAACTAGTAAGTGATTACAGTTGCACTTTTATGACAAGTAGAAAAACTGCATCCACTTCCCCAAATATATACGAGAGGAACCCTTGATCAAACATCAGATGTCTGAGAACAAGAAATCAGAAAAATCCAAGGCCAATAATTCCCTCTTTTCTCTTGTTAGATTCTATTTTGCAGGAACTCACAAAAGGGTTCGTCAACAAAAAACAAAGAAAAAAAACACACGAACTCTCGAGAGGAGTAAGAGCCAAGTCAAGGACTAGTCTCAAAGAAGTCACTTTCTAACCCCCCAAAAAAAAGAACTACGACCAAGAATTCATCACGAGAACCGGTCAGCTCCAGAGAAGCAGAAACAGTTGGCCTTGGAGAAGTTCCCACAGGAATCTACCACGAGATACCGAAAAATCCATCCGAAAGAGATAAATCTCGAGTACACCCACCCCACATACAGAACCGCAACCCCAAAAGAAACCGCCTTTTAAACGAAACACCACGACCCATGACCCAGAAAGTGGCAACGAACGATCTACGATCCAAAGCAAGACCCATCAAATATAAAAAGACTCGGAAACGTTTCTTCAAAGGACGTACCTTTAGCGAGCGCTCCTCGCTGGTCAGCGAGCCAACGAAAGACGGGAGTAGACAAACTGAAGGAACAGCAGACTAGAGAGCGAAATCTAGTGGGAAAGGCGTCGAGCGGGAGGGGGGTGGAGTGAGGAAGGAGGGAACCCAGATGGGGCTCTTTATGTAGTTCTTCGAGAGGAGGTAGGAAAGAGAGAGGAAAGGAGGAAACTTTCTCTTTCTTCCCACCACCCTCCTCCGCCTTTCCTTTCTCCCACGGTCTTCGTCTTCTTCCTTTTTGTGCGTGTGGTCAAAGTCAAAGCTTCAAAGCGAGGGCTTAGTGGTCTTGGCTACCTCCGCTTTAACTCTCTGTCAACAATGGATTCTTGCTGCTTTCCTCTCCGTAATGAAATGAAATGGAAACTCAAATGAAACGCAAATGCACCACCGGTCATTTCGAGACCCGCGTTTCTCTCTCTCTCTCTCTCTCTGCTCCCCGACTTCTCGTCCGTCCCTTTACCGCCTTGACCGGTTTCCGGTCACCCTCGACGACTCCGTCCGGACGCTCGTCCCCGCGCGCGTGGCGCGCACTTACCATCCCCCGTGGGTTTTCTTCCCAAAAAAATAAAATTACGATTGTAGCCTCGTTAGAGATTTTGGGACTAATCTTTCTTAGAAATTCTTATATAATCATTTAAATTAGCGGGTGCATTTAAGCATTCAATAGAACCTTGCCATGTCGGTTGGTTAACAGAATTTAAATAATTGAACTCAACGCCGATTATGTTTCAAATTAGGATGGAATCATCAATAGTATTTTTTTTTTTTTTTGGTTTTCAAAGGGAAGTGTTCTCACTCGCTCCAAGTGAGAGTGGAGAAGAAAAGGGCAGATTGCAAGGCTACGCAAATGCGCGTTGGCTTTAGCGATAGGTGGGGGACAGAACCAGCATATGTTTTCGCCTGCCTGACTCATCCTTCCACTAATTCCCTTTCTCTCTCTGTCTCTCTCTCTCTCTAGAATATGTATACATATATGTCGTCAGTTTATGTTTATTTTCTTGCATGTCATTTAATTTTTCTTTCGCAACGTGAAAAAGACCCGGCATCTCTTCTTCATATAAAGAGAAAATGCTCGGAAAAAATTACGTACCTCTAAAGCACCAATTAAATCAATTATAAGTAAAAATTTACGACTTTCGAGGGGCTTGGAAAATAAACAAGAATTGCGTAATTCGATAAAGTCGCTCGATTTAAAAATGCACGTGCTCTTTGATAAATTCCCCAAATTTCCAAGTGCAACGAAACGAGTGGAAAGCAAGGAAAAGGGGATGCCTTAGGAGGGATATCGTTTGATCGAAGTGAAGGAACTTTTGTCAATCGCCCTTTTCTAAGAAAATAAAAGGAAGAGAAAAGAAGGAATTTTTCCAAAGGGGGGGGAGGGGCCCACCGAGGAATTCAATGGCCACCCGAGAAGGTCAGTGGGGTTGACTGAACTATAGAGCCATTGAAAGTTCAAAGGAGCTTTAAGCTCTAAAAGTCTCCATCTGCTTAATTGCGACGACGTCGTAAATGCTTCGTTTTCAGTATTCCTTCGTTTTCAAAAGAAGTTATTGGGAAGCACCCTCGATGGACCTTTCGCTACGGCGAATCCCGAATTAGATTTCCGTAATTTAAGCATTAAAATCTAGTTTAGAAATTTCTTTATATATGAAATCAAATGATAAGATAAATAATTACATTTACATCATATCTCTCGTTACATGACGAATAAGAATACTTTGCATGATTTATGCCTATATAAAATATGAACTTGTTTATTGCCCAAAAACGACAAAAAGGAAAAGGTAGCGAAAGAAAGATGAACACGTTGCTTCCCATCGAGTAGGTTAATTTATTTATTTATTAATTATTTATTTTTGTTATAAGCCATAAATTAGAGAAAATTTCTAAAGTATGGGCGAGACTAAGTCACAGATATGAGGAATATGGGCGAAATGCCATGAAATCCCAATGTATGGCCAAAAAAGAATGTTTAAATGGTCTCACTTTCCATGGATCCAGACGCATAGGCAGCACTACTTTTATTAAGAGACGCGATACTTCATCTCCGTCCAAAAGCCCTTTTTTATTTTATTTTAATAAGTGATGAATTTTGAATATATCTTGAACAATCATCGAGACGTGTTCATAAACTCGAAGGTCAGATATGAAGTGCCAAAAATAATAATAATAATAATAAAGGGTCCCGAGGCGTGCCAAAAGGGATTCTAAGTTTTTATTTATTTATTTAAATAAAGGCTTCTTTTGCTGCTGATTGAGAGAAGAAAGTACCGTGAGATTCAGCCTCATCTTCTTGGCATTTTCCAATTATTATTATTATCATTATTATTTATTGGGACCCAAGACTTTCCTCATGGTTTAGGTTGACGGTTGGAAAGAACAAAATATATATATATATATATATATATGATAAATTCTCACGTTAATTCATGGACACATTTATTTGACTTGGTCTTGTGCCTATCCATACTCATAATTAATTAATATTTTTTTTCCTTTTTTTTTTTCTTTTGTCGACATGCCCACGAACAACCTCGATCATTATCACATCCTCTATTTATTTCGTCAATTAGTTCCTGCAGTTTTTCTGACTGGATTGCCTTGGCCCGCTCACTAATTATTGAAGGAATTCAAAGAGGGTTAGATGGTCAGCATTTCCGGCTAATGTCGAGTCAAAGTAATATCGGGTCTTTAAAAAAAATAAAAATTAAAAGAAATACAAGACATTATACTTAATTCTTCTTTTTTTTTTTTTTATGTTGTTTTGACGTAGTATCGAAATTACAATGAACTAATTATGTGTCTAGGACGGCCAACATCGGCAATCCTGTTTTTGTTTATTCCGTTAATTTGGTCTCTAGTGTTTTTTTCTTTACTTAGCTGCTAAGAAAATTTAGAGAAAATAATAATAGTTAGGTCATGCTAGTGAAGGCTTAATAGAAGACAATTAGTTTACTAGATGTATTTGTGCAGAGCGAGTTGAGATTCGACTGGTTCGCATCGACCACAAGAATTTCATCGTCCCGATCACGTCGAGCAATATAAATATCACACATTTCCGGGCAGCATGGTGACGAAAGAGAAAGGTGATTAGTTTAACCTAACCTGCTCTGAAAAAAAAAAAAAAAAGAGGAGAAAAAGAAAAAGGAAGAGGGGAACCTAGGACGAAGGGATTGGGCTGCTTTGGGTCTAAAACTTCTTATTGGGCCTCAATTCACTCACGGACGTCATGAGGCATCGGACAACAATGGGCCTGGCCCACGATGCTTTGAGGACTTCCTAGCCAGAAGAGCCCATCATGCCCCGGAACTGCGTCCGAAATCCAAAGTGTTTTGTTTTTGGGCTAAAAGTAGAGAGAGAGAGGAAAAAGGAAAGGGAAAAGGAAAAATCTTACTTGCTCCATTCGAATGTATGTCAGCCTATTTCATATGTACCATCCAACGAGGATGCTTCCACCCGATTATACAATGCATGTGAATTGGGCTCATATACACTCGAAATAGGTACCACCTGCTTTTACTACATAGGATATTCAAAAAAATTTCAATATGAATTCCCACTAAATATGACGGTCTCCTCTTTGATGAATAGATTCTCATCCATAATTACCCGAGAACATAAACCTTCGGGAGGCGCCTTCAAGAGAATGCCCAAACGCGATAGTTGGAACTCTAATCTTGAAAAGGAAAAGTGGATGCATATTTTACCACTTGAGCAACACTCAAATTTGGCAACTTTCGGGTAAAGGAAGAAGATGAATATAAGAGAGCATGAAAAAGGCAAAAATCACAAAAAATTATAAATTATGCCCATCGTGACACATTTATTCTAAACTTTTTTTTGGACACCAAAAATCCTAAAATTATACTTGTGTGACACATGCACCTTCCGTCAAAGTTTTGTCAATGACAACTATTAAAAATTTACCTTCATGGATGCCAAAAAAGTGAATAGTGTGAAAACGATATTATTTTGGCTAAAACATCATCTATCAAAACTTTCACGAAGAGTAAACATATTACACAAATACAAATTTGGGTTTTTTTTTTATATCACAAGAAAAAATTTGAGATAAATATACCACAGTGGTATAGCATAGGATTTTTGATGTTACAAAAAAATTTAAATTAAATATATTACAATGGATATAGTTTGAGATCTTTTGTGGATTTTTCCCTATGAAAAATAAAGAAAGACCTGAAATTTGTGCAAGAATGACCTAGGGGAAAATTTTTAAATGTCGGTCTAAATTACAACTGAATCATCTATTTTGGTAGCGCCCATTATTTATGATGCTCCAAATTTAGTACAATACATATGGCAAACTTGTGCAATAACTTCTCTACATCGATGAAGAGGAGCACAACGAGTATATAATAATGGAGAAAATTGTCCAAGAAGTTCTAAACTTATTACAAGTTTACTAATTTAATTTTAAACATTTTTATTGTATCACTTGAATCTTAAGCCTTGTAATGTTTTTCCAATCGATTCCATTTGGCCAATTTTGGTTGAAAATCGTTGATGTGAATACTGGCTCTCCTATTTGACACGATCTGCATTGATGTGAATACTTTTTGATTTTTTTTTGATTTTATATTTTATTTTTCTCTCTCTTTTCCTTCTTTACCTTTTCTTTCCATGGTCACGAGAATCGCCGACCAGTAGGCAAGGGTCATCGAGCCCTCACTGACCGTAGGTGAGGGTTGGGATGCCCTCGCCGATCGCAAGCGAGATTCGCAACCCTTGCCTTGATCTGGATGAGGCTACCTTGCCTGTCGCCTATACCATTGTGGTTGTGGTCTACGCAAGGTCGAGCGAGGGCCTACTGATCTTTCCTAACCTTAGTAAAAAAAATGAAAAAGGAGGAAAAGAGAAGGAAAAAAGGAAAAGGTTAATCAAAATTCGAAATAAAATACTAAAAAATTTTAAAAAATTATCCACGCCAAAACCGGTTATACTATGTAAGATGGTTGGCTTCCATGTTAATAATTTCCCGTTAAAATTGGCAAGATGGACTTGATTGGCAAAGCGTAAAAATGTTTAGAATTCAATTATCACAATTAAAATGTTAAAAACTGAGTTGACAGCAGCATGATAAATTTATGACATTCTAGATGAATTTACCTCTAATCACGGCACTGATAGGAAGGTAGTGACAAATTCTGGTGCTCACATGATTGTGGATCAAATCCCCAAAATATTCAAAGGAGACAGGACGGCCGTAGATGGCTAGAACATATCATAGTTTAACTTGACCTTTTACTTGGCGAAAGCTAAAAACAAAAAAAAATGCGTGCTCGGGTAGCACGAGGACGAAATACACAAAATAAACAAACATCAGAAAGAGGAAGAGAGCATCCTCATCTTGGCTTTCTACTCCCACATGCTGTCAAAAGGGTCATAACACCTCCTTTTGTCCACAAACAAACATCGCGAAACAAAAGTAATAGTTTTCTAGGGCAATGTTTCGCACGAGCAGGATAAAATAACGAAGAGGGAAAGACAAAGGTAGCTGAGTAAGCTCCTCCCTTTAAGTCAAGATCGTACGAAGAAACGACAGCCACCGATCGAAGAGGCTCCATCGTCTGAGTTTTTTCTCTTCTTCTTTTTTTAATAATATGGTAAGGACGTGGGGTTTTTTGCCCAACAACCCATCATTTAATGTTGGTCCGAAAAAGCGTCACGTGTTTTCGATGTTGTTCTGTGCATGTCGGCATGCATGGAGCCCCTTTCACAGGTCGAAATGGGGCCCCTTCGGAAATGCTCCTCTCTCTCTCTCTCTCTCTCTCTCTCTCTGCGTTCACACCTCCACATGAAGTTTGCCTCTTTGGTTTTCCTCCTGAAAGTGCGTGTTGGAGTTGGGCGTAAGCTCTTGACCATGAACTCGTGATAGCAACTTGCATTGGAACTAGGGCAGTGCGCGTTTGCACGCGAAAGATCTCCATGAAGTGATTTCTCCGAATTCCCGTACGTCTGATTTGCTGAGAGTGGATGATTGACGGAAAAGACTTTATGGTCGACAAAAACAATATGATTTCTTTTGTTAGATATCCTAAATTCCTTTTCCACGCCCATGTTCAGCATCTCTCTCTCTAGCAGACTCTTCTGTTCAAATTGATTCCTAACATTAGCTTCAAGTTTCACATATAAGCGCTTGATTTGTTCCTAAGTCTGTTGGATCAAATCATCATTTGGTTGTTATACCTCAAAAGAAGTGATAGAGATCTTGAACTCATTTATATCCGAAAATGGGGTATTGAATACTTCTTTTCATAATTCTTATTCCGTAGTTTCGAGCAAGCTCTTTATATAAAATATTAAATCTAAAAATTATTTCTACATGTCCAAACGAGTTATGTGTGTATATATTAGTATGATGTGGAACTATGTAATTTAAAATGAGGAATACCATAGAACACGCTTTCTTTCTTTTATCCTACGCTTTGCATCTTTTATAGGTCTTGAAACTAGAAGAATTAATGAATGAGAGAAAAAGGGAGATGGTATGTCCTTTTTTTAATCATAAATTACATTATTGGCTCAATTATAAACCATAATTCCAACAATAAATAAGAAGAATGAAATTTTCACACAGATTTGGTTTATGCTACTATTTCTTCCTAAGTGATTGGAGGGGAAGATAATGATTAATAGTACATTCAATAGGAATTGACCTAACTATAAGATTTCATTTATTTCATAGAAAATGAATGATTTGAAAAATATTTTTCAAAAAATAGTCGCTTGTATCGCTTACAAAAATAAATATTTTTGCTGTACATAAAAATATATTGCTGATGGTGATGAAAACAATTTAATTGATTCATTATTTCCAGCAATACAAGTGGGCATTTTTAAGAAAATATTTTTCAAATTATTAATTTTCTACAATATAAAAGGAGCCTAAGTCTTACATTAATGAAAGTCTCTCACAATGTATGGTCTTAAAAGTAAAATTATTTAAAACACTTTTGAAAGATTATGATATATAAGATAAAATTGCTAAAAATAAGTAAACATTACATTTATAAAAGTTTTTTTTAATAATACATGTATACTATCCGATTAGATGAATGAATTATGCAAATTAATGTCACGTTATCTTCGTAGGAACATCAATGTAAAAGGTGGTGGTTGATATTAATGTGAATAGAAAAATTGTCTAATATAATTTAAATCTATTATATGGACGTTAATTCAGTCATAATTTTTTTTATTTTATGAATTCAATCTTAAATATTTACACGAAATTTTAGTGTCGACATTCTAGCTAATTTTCGTTAGAAAGATGGTTGTTAATAATTAGATTAATATGTTAGCGATTTCCTGTAAAAATTGGCAAAAATGAATATGTTGGAATTTCGTGTAAAAGTTTAGAATTGAAAAGTTTATGACTACGATGTCAATAGATTTAGGACTAATTGATTAAGTTTCTCTAATGTAAACGGATGGTGAGAAAGGAATGTTAATTATGAAACACCCTACAATCCTCGTGAGTCAGTTAGGATAGCACCGGGTTATTAGCCGAAATGAACGGAAGAAAATTGGGAAAAGGGGGTGCATCCGGACGTTAAGACAATCAGGAATTTATTATCGTGGATACCGAGAGAAACCGACTGAAAATAAGAGTACTCAAAAACGTGAACCGCACCTCCACCCATGCAATCAGCCATCTGGAACTTAAATTTTGCAAATTTTGCAATGTGGCAACAATGCAAACAGAACGCCAAACTCTCTTGCCCTTATAAGAAGGCGAAGATCAGTCCCTCTCTACTCCAAGTACTTCCAGTCTAAGTACTCTTTTCCATCTCTCTTGGCATCCGAATTGCCTAAGTGAAGAAGAGCCCGGTCATAAGGTAAGTAGCTTGTTATCATCTCCTATGATCGTTCAAGAAAACAAGTCCATCGAACTCTTTTGTTACGTTTTAGTAATCAATTTTGATCATGCTAAGCATGACGAAAAAAAGGTCGGATCCAAAAAGTCACATTTCATTTCATCATGAACAATATGAATAAATTATAATTTCTAGTATCGGCTTAAAAGATGTGTTGTGTCGAAATCTCTATATCGATTGTTGCATGCGTACTCATGCATCAACCGAGAGAGATGATCTCATATTCGTACTGCATTTTTTATAGTCCATCTACCATCTCGATTCCTTTTTCTTTTTTGCATAATGTTTTGTCGAAAGATGGTGCGATAGCTAAGCTACTGAAAAACAATGAATGTTTTCGAAACTTGGAATAAAATAATTTTCAATGGCACAAGGATAGAGGGCTCGAGGCTATTGAACAGAAAAATGAGTTATTATCTTATTAATAACAAATAATTCATTACCTTTATTTTACGTGGGCATTGCATGTGACCTCAGTTATTAAATTGTAATTAAAATTTTCATAACAAGAGAAAAAAAAAAGATTAACTCAGACCATGAGCTAGGAATTTCATCAAATTTTTTTTTTCGAATTAACTGTTGGGCCAACGCTCAGGATAGCTAGCTTCTATTTGTATAATCTCTCTCTATAAATTTTTTTCTTTTTCATTTGATTATCTGAAATATTTTGCATGCAAAAAGTATATTGGGAGAACTGGCCCACTCCAGTCTGGTGCATTCAGAAACTTTGTTTTTTTCCCAAACGATTAATAGGAAGTTTCTAGGGTACACATGCTAACTCAATCATTATTAAATTTAAATGTTTAATTTTTTGTCGTATATTTTTGTGTGTATGTATATATTTATATCCTCTCAAAGAAAGAAGGCTTTAATTTATTTTAGTTCATGTTACCTAGTTTAAATAATATTCTCAAGTGTTAATATATTTGACCTTATTTGTATAATGTCTGTTCACATATTCTAAATTAACATTAGAAGAATCTAGTCAATATCTTAGACCCACCATGTCAGCCGAGAAAAATAAAACTTCATAGATTATTTTTTTGTCAGAAACTTCAAAGAGTTAACCTAGTGTCCACCAATTTGCACTTGATGCACAAAAAAACAAAAGGAAGAAGAAGAAGGGGGGTGAGATATGATTAACGCCTATTTGGTAACCTAATTAAGTGCAAATTTCCATATTCAACTAAGTAATAAATCCACTTAATTTGGTAAGTAAGGAATAGGCAACTTAATTTGTTTAATAGAGAAAGAAATTGATGGTAAATAGAATCTAGTTGAATTTATTGGTAAATTCTATCAATGATGGTCTTTTTCCTATGTTTGGTATGGTAATTATGATTTGGCTAAATATGTTGATACAACCTACCATTACTTTCTTCTTCCCTTGGAAAATTTCTGTGTATATATATGCAAGGTCTTGATAAACGCACGTTGTCTATCTCTTGTCTCTTCAAAGGCTGAGGTTCTTGTTCTTTTTCCCTTGGAAACGACGAAGTGCGTGCGAGAGACAGGTATGGCTTTGCCATTTTCCTCGTCGTTTCTTGTTCTTTTTCTATCAATGACTTGTGATAAATATGCAAATCTCGAGCACCGCCAAGCTTCCACTTCGAAGGCTATCCCTTGAAAAATTTTCTTGTCACTATTCGCACGGGCTTGACAAATGAAAATCACCATTTTCTTTAATGTCGGGTGGGAAATAATTACCTAAATCTGCTTTAAATAGTAAGTGCTTCACAACTTAATTGGAGGTTCCTCATTTATTAATAAATATTAGGTTTCCATTGTTGTCCCCTCCGAAAAGGACCTTAGAGCTATATCAAATGAATGCTCTAGATGTATCTGGCTGAATGAAAGCTTGTATATATGCCAAAAATGATTGAAGAAATATATTGGAATTTTTCGAGTGGCTTCATTTGCTAAGCCTATATAAATGCAACGAGTGACTATTGATTCTATCATACAAAAATGAAGAAATTTGAATAGTTCTCTTGTAATCCCATCGCGCTAGGTATTTAAAAAAAAATGAAAGAAATTGTGTAAATGGGACGATTTTTGCTGTCTTTCCTTTTCGACATATCTTTCAATTATAATTCGCCCCTCAAACCTTTATATTACAAAAAGTCAAGATTGTATGACGTTTAGTGGTGACGTCAACTAGAAACTCTATTTACGAGAAATTATTACATGGTTTGGAAAGTACATATCGTTTTTTCACATAATAACGAGTCACGCAATTTTATGTGGATAAGACTTATATCCCACGTGAGGGCGGATAATCACGCTTTTTGAATATTTAATAATTTCTCTTACCTATAAGTAGAAAAGCTGAGTCATTCCGGTATCGCTTGGATCTAGACATGGTATGTCTCCTTAAATCAAGGGAGCTTCAGACGAGGATTGCATGGCATGGCCCAGCTTGCCTTACAGCTTTTTCTTCTTTTCCTCTTGGCTTTTTTTTGTGTGGGGGCGTACCGAAGTCTTTTCCGTGGGCTTTTCTTTATGTCATTTTCACCGTCCTCTACCTCTTCTTCTTTTCACCATAAGAAATTATTATTCTCCTTTCGATTCTGCATGTGGGTGAGAAAGATCCACGATCTTAATTTATTTCCTGCCTAATTATTGTCTTTTTCCCATTATTTTATAGTCAATTTACTTTCCCACCCCCCGCCCCCCTCGGTGGCTCATGTTTTGTGGAGAGATTCAATGATCTTTTCAGGATGACCTAATTATTCACCTCAGGCACACCATATGCAGATGTTGACTCTCACGTGTCTTGAGCTTACAAAAGTGATGAGGTTTATAACTAGGAAGATGGCGAGAAGTGTCGCACTCGTCACGAGTCATTAAATATATTGACATTTCTATCTAAAGCATGTTGTTTTTAGGAACACATTTCTTTTTTGATTTTTCGAGATATTAAAAACTCTCGAAATATAATAAAGGTGTATTCTTCTTTATGAGTTTATTATGATCGCATGATCATAATCTAAAGAGCGAATTTTGATTGCTAGTGATGATTTATGATAATAAAACTCAACTTGTGCATCACATTAAATCTAATCGGTCAGTTTGTTTGAACTTTTGAGGATGGTACTCATGCAACTCATTTCTTGGTAGAGAAGGAGATACATAGTTGCAGACTTTAGAGGAGTGAAGTTCCCTGCAACATAATTTCTCAGGACCTGCGCACTCCAGGTCAGTGGATGGAGATCTGTATACAGCAGATTTACCTTGCTATGTTTCTTCTTCATTTTCATGGAAGAGAAATGGAAACTCAATGCTCATTTTCTTTCAGTTATATCGGACATGTAGTCTTCTTGCTGCTTCATATTATCGACTGATAGTTCTCCATCTAGTTCTGGCTAAACCCTGGTTTTAGGACCTTTTCTTGATTTCATTTAGATCGTGAAGAAAAAAGATCAGACTGCAGGGACCTTATATAGTAGGTTTAAAACCAAGATCAGGACATGGGTTTTCCTTTTCTTGAATGATTCATATGGAAAAAAGTCATCAAGGTACGGGTAGTTCTTGCCATTAGCCTTTCCCCCTCATCGCTTTCAAGAATTAATGGCCAGAAAAGGAAAGATTTCGCTCTGACATTGCAGCTCATGTTCGTTATTCCATCCCTTGCTTTTTACACTGCAAAAGGAGCGAGTGAGAAGAGGGGGTCGTGAGCATGATCTTTTCTATTTGTGAAGGAGCGCGCAGATCAAGTCGATCACGGCGCCGAAAATCCACTCCATCCCAATCAAGAGCCCTAAGCCACACCCATGAGTCATCATACATGGCCGAATGTGATTGAATTTGAAGTGGTCGTGGCTTGCTTTTTCTTCGTATGCTGATATAGTCGGCCGTCATGCTCAATGGAGAGCCTTCCACGACCATTCAGAGCTGGCCCAAAAACGAAGTGTCAACAAAAGGCGCTCCACTTTTATAAAATCGAAGTCCTCTCTACTTTTAACACACTATTTTCACGTGCTTTTCTTGTCACCATCTTGGCCCCTAGTTGTCCCCACCTCTTCTCCTCCCTTTAAACTAACCATTGGCATTCTCAACCCACAAACAACCCCCAATTCTCCCTCTCCCTCCCTCCCTCCCCCCTCCCTCCCTCTCTCTCTCTCTCTCTCTCTCTCTCTGAGGTTTGAGTTAAGTAAAGGAATTTTTGTTTTGCTTGATTCGTTGTACTGAAGTTTAATTTCTACCTCGGTAACATAGCCTAACCAGGAAGCCACACAGGATGAGTTCCATCCAACAAGGCTGGCCTGAACCAATAGTCCGCGTCCAATCGCTCTCGGACAAAGGCCTATGCATGATCCCAGACCGTTATGTGAAGCCCCCAGGCGACAGGCCGTCCTCGGTTTCCTCTGCTGCTGACGTCGACATTCCGATCATCAACCTCGGAGGGCTATACAGTGACGATGACAGTGTTCGCGCCAATACCATAAGCCAAATTAACGAGGCTTGCAGATACTGGGGATTTTTCCAAGTGGTGAACCACGGGGTGAGCCCACAGCTCATGGACCGGGCACGAGAAGTCTGGCGCGAGTTCTTCCACTTGCCAATGGACCTCAAGCAAAAGCATGCCAACTCGCCAAGGACTTACGAAGGATATGGAAGCAGATTGGGCGTCGAGAAAGGCGCCATTCTTGATTGGAGCGACTACTATTTTCTCCATTACCTTCCCTCTTCACTGAAGGACCATAACAAGTGGCCTCTTCTTCCATCCGACTGCAGGTAACAATTTGAGTTAGTTTCTACCAACTATTAGTTGGTTACTGGTCAACTTGTTTAATTACTATAAAACGTTGCAAATCGATACACATTTGACTGATCCAACAATTGGTGATCAATGCTAAATTAACCGTGTCTAGAAGTCTTATGCTATTCTTCTATGCACCGTATCTAACTATGGGCCCGATACGGTTTTGTGCAGGGAAGTGATCGATGAGTATAGCAAGCAGCTGGTGATACTGGCGGGGAAGCTGATGAAAGTGCTATCCATGAACCTCGGACTAAGCGAGGAGTATCTTCAGAATGCGTTTGGCGGCGAGGATATCGGGGCTTGCCTGAGAACGAACTTCTACCCGAAATGCCCTCAGCCGGATTTGACTCTCGGCCTCTCCTCCCACTCAGACCCGGGAGGCATGACTTTGCTGCTGCCAGATAATCATATTCCGGGTCTTCAAGTCCGCAAGGATGGGAACTGGATCACCGTGAAGCCTGCCCGTCACGCTTTCATAATCAACATTGGAGATCAAATTCAGGTGCTTTTATCTTTTTCCTTTTTACCCCCTCCGCTCTTGATAACTATTATCTTGTTACAAGACCGTGTTTGGCTGATTCGTGAGCATGGTCATCTGAGCCGGTCAGGGTCAATGTGCATTACCGAAAGATGTCTGTTAGGAGTTCACTTTCACTCACTTCATTTAAAAAACCCTTTACTTTTCTCTTGGTCATTGTTTTGTGGAAGTTTATTTATTGTGCATGAACAGATAGCGTCCTAGATTTTTGCTGCACAGCTAATGGACAAAAGGACTCTCCCCTCTTTCCTTAAAACAAATTACGGCAAGCCACGATGCTAAGATCAAAATCTAAGAAACCTTATATTGGTGTCTTGTCTGATCTATTTGACGTGTCTCCCTGTGTAAGTGGCTATACATTTAATTCCTGATGTGAACTCATCCTTTGCAATTATATATTGACAATCTCCTAAATGATTTGATTTCTTGATACTGTCTATTTTGTTTGTCTTGTAATCAAATCTTAGCTCATAGAGGCAGAGTCTATGAATTCTATGCAAAGACTTTATTTTAACTGTCTGTCTTCATGTATATCTTCTTTCAATTGACGCAATTTGCTTTATCAAACATATTGGATAAACTTGACTAGGATTATGAGATAAGGTCTGTGGATGACACAAAACAATATTCATTAGATGGTTAATTGTCAAGTTCTCTAGTACTTTTTTCTGGTGGTTTTGTTGGTCCTCTCCGTGATGTCGACATCCTTGAAAATTATTGGATAACAATGAGCAGTGATCTTTCCAATTCTAATCCCTTGTGGGTCATTAAAATAATCTCTTTTGCTAAGAAACCATCTGGCTGACATGTAGAAGAAAATTTCAAACGCGACAAATACATACTTCACATTGTCCAGTAACTTGGTCGATTGTACCCTGTGGACTAATCCAATCATTTGATTCAACTAGGTACTGAGCAATGCAATCTACAAGAGTGTGGAGCACCGAGTCATTGTCAATCCCTCAGACGAGCGCGTCTCTCTAGCTTTCTTCTACAATCCGAAAAGCGACATACCGATCGAGCCAGCAAAGGACCTCGTGACCCCAGAAAGACCCGCGCTGTACCAACCAATGACATTCGATGAATACAGACTCTTCATAAGATTGAGGGGTCCCCGTGGAAAATCCCAAGTTGAATCTTTAAAATCTCCGAGATGATGATGACCGCAGAGCAAGCATGCGTCGATTTCACCGGTAATTGAAATCACATATAAACAATTACTTTGTCGGCTAGTAGCTCTCTACCTGTACAGTTTGCTCTTATCATGAGGGGGGACTGAAAAAGAAAAAAAAAGGAAACATGAACAGAGAGAAAATGATACAATGCAAAACCAAGTCGTGGATTCATGTCATGTTCATCTGATTGGTTTCTTCTGGAATGTTTCAAGGGCCTATAGTTTTAATAAATCGCATATCCATGTTAGAATATTATCCGACCCGGCACCATTGATTGAGGCATCTAGTGGCTCGGACCATCAAGATTCCTAGATTTTCAGGATTTAAGTGAGCACATGGGATATGAATCAGATTTCACTCACGATTAGATTCATCTGTATCCTGGACGATCAACAGTAGCTCTCGAACCTTCAACGCTGCCATCATAAATGCCTACGGCGGAGGCAGATCTTTACAAAAAATTTCAACGATTCGCCTCCATTAAATCTCCAGTGTTCACATCTTCTTGTCAGAGGAACAAACCCTAAATTATTCGCAGCACATGTGCAAATGGCTTGCAA
The DNA here is from genome assembly GCA_014182845.1 of Corymbia calophylla. Lineage (NCBI taxonomy): Eukaryota > Viridiplantae > Streptophyta > Magnoliopsida > Myrtales > Myrtaceae > Corymbia > Corymbia calophylla. Next base: position 35,495,880 of record CM024699.1, on the reverse strand, counting down.
AGTGCATACATGGATCACCCTCTTATAAAAATGAACTGGGTGGTCATCAACTTTCGAGAGAACGCCACTTAGTATGGTTCCTCTCAGTTCTTGCGGAACATCTGCCTTGGCTTTTTCAATCTGCAATCAAACGCTGTGGTCCTCCCTCATTTTATACACCGATTTGCTGCAGCATAAAGAGGAAAACCCTAGATCATATTCTCCACTTCCAAAGAGCTCGTGATCATAACATGGTTGTATCTTTTTTTCTTTTCTTTTTTAAAGATTCTTACATTATACGAAAAAGAAAATCGACACAGCCTGAGGGTGGATGATCCGGTGTGCTGATCAACTACCTACAAAAGTCAACATGTCGACTATTCAAATTCTGGGGGAAAAATTATAAAAAAATAGGATAAAAAAATTGGGCAATGCGTCACATGCGGTTTACTGTTTCTCACTCTCGTATTATATTGGAAAATGTTTTAATATAAATAAATAAATTCCCGAAATGGAAATAACGCCACCGGAATTTATAAAAAATAAAGATAAAACCCAGTTGAATAAGGTCGGTTGTCCCGTCAGGGGGTAGTTTAGTTGGTTTGAATTTCTGGAACTCTATTGAATGGTGGTTCCACATCGGTCTCACTGTTTATAATTTCGGATGAGACAATAATTGACATGGCTGAGGCTGAGATTCGGGTGTGTTGTAGGAAATAAAAATATAAAAAATATAAAAAATTTTGTCCGGAGACAAATATACAGAAACCAATTATGTACTTGGTCACTTTTATTTTTTATTTTTTTAATTTATTTTATTTTTGCGTGATTTAGTCGACCACTTGTCGTGCGCGTTTGTGGTGGTCCAGAGAGCTATTTGCCTTTTCATATTGATGGAAAAAGACGGGACAGATGTATTTGCATATCAATCATGTATGCAAAAACTACAAGTTTACTTTTCTTTAATTGCATCATTATGTGGAGTTGATTACTCCAAGACCCGAGATTAATAGCTGAAAGGGATGGGTCATCTTCCAAAACTACTATTTATTTTAATTTTTTTTATAAATTTTTTGGTAAGCAATTCAACACACGGATCGTCTAAGCATTTGATATTTGCTCTGTTTAGATAGAATTAAGGCAAAATTTAAAAGACAAAGGAACCTTGATAGACTTAGATAAAAAAAAAAGCAAAAAGATGACCATTTAACGAGCTTATTTTCACTAATTAAAAAAAGATTATCCAAAAGTTCACTGTACAAGAAACTCAATCTTCCTCTAATTTATCTTTTGATTATTTCACCTAGGGCCTATTTAATAACCGGTTAATTCTTAGCTATTTTGGTTCTTTTGTTCCTGGGGAACATAAAAAGAACAAAAGTCTATTTGATAACATCAGCTAATTTTTCTATATTCAAAAATTGATTTGAAATAGAATCAAAATGGAAAAGAAAAATTATTTTTTGTTGTCGGGAACAATTTTAGAATCAAGACATTTTCTTTTCTTCTTTTTATTTTCTTCTTCTTCCTAATCTAGCTGGTCACTGGGCTCAGCAATGGCCAACAACAGGCCAAAGACAAGGTCCGACAAGGTTGCCGAATAAAGGAAGAAGAAGAAGAAAAGGAAAAATAAAAAGAAGGAAAAGAAAACTCTCATAAAATTATTAAAAGATTAAAAGAAATTCCACGTCTTAAAAAATTTTTGATGTCGTATCATTATTTCTATTTTTTTCTATTTTGGATATAGAAATTTTATGCAATCATCAAATGCCTTTGAATATTTAAAAACTTGTTTAGGGAATTGAAAAAACTATTTTTGAGTAGAAAATATTCCTAGGAACAAAATAATTACCACACAGACTCTTACTTGATAGCGAGGATAATTAGAGCCAGAAAAACTTCAAATACGCATCCAAATTCCGAATCAATGTCTTTATGTCTAGTTAAACCCAAAAGTGGTAAATACTATGCGGGCTTTTGAGTAAGATCCTTAACAAAATGAAGAGTTTGCATTTTAAGTTACTATAAAGAAATTTTATGGACTAATCCATTTGTTTCATGGAAAATGAATGATTTCAAATATTTTCTAAATAATAATTACTTATATTGTTTGAAATAATTAATTGACAAAAGATATTTTCATTATGGACAACAATTTAAGTCCAAATACTTTCGTGGATGGTGAAAATGTTTTTCGCTTATTTATTTTTTGTAGGTGATACAACCGATCATTTTAGGAAAACATTCTTCAAATTATTTATTTTCAATGAAACAAATACAAATTCATGTTGTGTTGCAAAATTACCAAGCACTAAGGAACTTTACAAGTAACTATGGACTACAACTAATGTGAAAAAATGACTATTTGCCAAAGTTATTACTAATAACCAAATAGAGAAACTTACGTTCATGAATTGAGAAAGTACAAATCAATATTAATAGAATTAGGGCATGTTTGGTAACCATTTTATTCCTGGAAACAATTTCTATTCAAAATAGTTTTTTCTGATTTTGTTTCGCAAACAAATTTTTGAGCATTCAAATGCATTTGATAATTATACGAAATTTATATTCCCGAAATAAAAAAAGAACAGGAATTTATTTGATACAACTCTCAAAAATTTTTGTGACATCAAATTTCTTTTAATTTTTTAATAATTTTCTGAGATTTCTTTTTTTTCTTTTTTTCCTTCTCTTCTGCTTTCTCCTTTAGCCAGTTGCTGGGTCTCCACAATGGCCGGTTTGCTGGCCTCATCTTTGGCCACCGTCGCCGAGCTCGGCAACTAGTTAGAGGAGAAAGAAGAAGAAAAGAAAAAAAAATATGGCTTGATTCAAGAATTGTTCTTGGGAGCAAAAATTCATTTTTTTTTTCTATTTCGATTTTGTTCCAAATCTATTTCCGAACAAATCTTTTCCTAGGAATAGAAAAATTAATTGACATTACTAAATAGATTTCTGGTTTTTTTTTTTTTTTGTTCTAAGGAACAAAAGAATAGAAATAGCAAATAATTGGCTGGTTACCAAACATGCCCTTACTCATATTTCCAATCACCTAGATTGTTTGTAGGTTTACTAATTAATTTCGAAAAGATTTAAATTACTTCTGAGTGATGAAATTACTACAAAGTCTAGGAAAATTACGAAGTAGTATAGAAGCAAGCCTACTTTCATCATGAAAGTAATCTTCATATGTATCAAAATAACTTTAGATATTTTTTAGTAAATTTTAATGCTAGGAAATCGTGACGTGGAGTCACACGCTTGAGCCCGACCTTTATCCAGCAGTCATCGCTAGATATTATTATCACACGCATCATTACATGCCAAGCAATTGCCTTTCGAGCGAGATCCAATGTGAATCACACTGTCAACGGATCTATCGAACCATTACGGACCTTGCAAAAGCGACCTTGTCCTTGTCAAGCTATTGTCGACTCAAAACTTATGCATGAAAGTCAGCAACTTGCAATCGCGATTTCCTTTTCCCATGCGTACTTCCGAGTCGATGACGGCGATATCAATTCTTTTTCAGTGACATCTATGGTGAGAGACCGAGAGGCAGAGGTGATTTGATACCGCATTTCTTCCGAACGAGAGGTAGGCAAAGGACAAGCCATTCAAAACGAAGAAAATAATTCGGGCAGGTAAGGGGATTGACATGGAGTACGGTCATGTGAGATTTAGACAGGAGAGCGTTTCAGGAAAAGACCACGTGATCAAATATCAAGGCACGTTTTTGTTTAATCCCGAGCGCCCATGGTTCATGCATCTCTCAGCCAGTATGTCATCGCAGACTTTCAATCCCTTTCTTTCTCCTGTTTGTCTGCATGCATTATTGAGTTATGATCCCTCACCTCTTGATGGAGTATTAACTTCCCCTTCGAAAAAACTAACCTGTGCTGGATTGGTCCTGTCGCCCAGGCTGAATTCCAGAAGGCGAGTGACTTGCCCGAACCCGATTATTTAGGACTTGTTTGGTAACAATTCTACTTCTGGAAACAATTTCTGATCAGAAATGATTTTTTTTTATTCTGCTCTCGAAAACAATTTCTGAGTATTTAAAATATTTAATAAACTATTTAAAATTTTTATTCTAGAAATAGAAATGCTTTTGGTAATTTTTTATTCTTTTAATTTTTAATAGCTTTTGTTATAATTTTGTTATAATTTTCTTTTTTTCTTTTTCTCTTCTCTCCTTCTTCCTCTTGGTTGCTGCCACCGTTGGTGGCCAGCGAGCGACCGGGCGAGGTCCAGCAAGCTCGCCGAAGACTCACCTAGCCATAGGCGAGGCTCGGCCTTGCAGATCTGGGCAAGGCCAAGCCTCACCGGTGGCCAGGTGAGGCTCGGCCTTGCAAATCTAGGCAAGGCCAAGCCTCACCGGTGGCCGGGTGAGGCTCGACCTTGCCCAGGCAAGGCAAGGCTCGCCTCCCTATATCTAGGCGATACAAGGCTCGCCCAGCCATCGACGAGGTTCGGCCTCGCCAGGCTAGGGCGAGGCTCGGACTTGCGCCGCCTAGGCAAGCTCAAGCCTTGCTAGGCTAGGCGAGCCTCCAGCAAGCTTGCCGGACTTCGCTCTGGCCTAACGAGGCTCCGATGAACTCGCTAGACCTTGCTCGGCCGCTCGCCGATGGCGGCCCAGGGGTCACGATGGGGCGACAGTGGGTTGGGAGGAGGAAGGAAGAAGAAGAAATGGAAGGGAAAAAAGAGAAGAAATAGAGCAAATTGATTCTCAAAATTATTCCCAGGAGTGAGAAGAAACTTTTTTTTTTATTCTCGATTCTACTACAAATCTATTGTAAAAACAAATTTGTTCTCAAGGACAAAAAATTTACCAAACAAATTTTTATTCTAAATCCATTCCCAGAAATAAATTTGGTCTCGGGAACAAAAAATTTACCAAACGGGTTTTTATTCTAAATTTGTTCCCAAGAACAAAAGAACAGAATCAATCATTCCCGAGTAATACCAAACAGGCCCTTAAATGCCAAGCTGCCGGGATCAACTCTAAACTCGAGAGGAGTCGGCACTTGCAACCCATGAAGGCCTTTCATGGAAGCATACACATAGGTTTGATAGAAAATATCTTAGCCTAGTCTACTTCATCGAGCAAGGTCTCGTCTCTTAGGTAGAGCTTTGCAGTGTCTGATTCTTGCCTAGGGTATCAGGAGGCTAATGGGACTACTGCTTTTCTCCTAGGTCAATCCCAAGAACATTTCGACCAAAGAATAGAAAATCCCAAGAACGGAAATGAAAAAAGGAACTCGAGATGAGATTGGCCGTCCTTGTCGTATGCCGTTCACTCTCAAGTCCAGGAATGAATCGCAAGCACCAGACGAGAACATATGTTCCGGGCTTACAAATGAGAGAACTGACATAAATATGGATATCACCTTTGTGCTGAACAATCAGCTCAAATATTGTAAACTAGTATTAGGGTAAAACATTTCTTACAGTACAAACATCCATAGAGAGACTGATTTGTGCACAAAGCAGCAGAAGTCGTCTTAGGACAAAGTACTGACTTTTCTACAGCTAACACTTCAAACATAACTTAGCAGCAAAGCAAAAAGAATTGTAGTATTAATTAGAGGACTAACTTCAGATTTGATGCTTTTGGATGATATTAATTAACATGATGCTGTAGTTAAACCGCCAAAGCTGTCATGCTCCCAACCAAACCCCTCCACATGGTTTAGCCTCCAGAGCTACTACTGCCTGCTCCTTTTCGAGCTACAAGAAGGGCATTTGTACTGCTTGATGTTCTCGGCCTTGGCTGGTGTTATCTTCACGCATTTCCCATGGAACCACCTTTCGCAGATGTCGCAGCAGATCCAAAACTCGTCGGCACTGTAGTTACCACCGCAGCTTCCACAGAGTGTTTCGCTATGTTCATCTTCCTCTTCACCATAGTTATCTTCGTATGGCTTTGGGGTGCTTCTAGTTGGTCCATCAATGGATCTCTGCGACACAAAATTAAGGTTGTGCTGAGAGAGAGAGAGAGAGAGAGAGAGATGTTTTATCATGAGACACTTGAGTTTACTATGAGATATATGGACCTACACCATGTCAATCAACATTGCCACTCTAATTGGAACTACAGTCCCAATTTGCCAAATTTCAGACTGTTAATTAGGTGCATCAGTTTACAATGGGGGACAAAGGGGTAGAGAGAGAGAAGGTGTCATCAGAAAGAAGCAGCAAGAAAATAAGCTTGGATTGAAAATGCAAAGGTAAGGTCGTGCATATAAGAGAGAGAGAGAGAGGGAGAGAGGGAGAGACAGAGATTACCTTAGTGCTGTTTTTCGACTTGCTCCCGCTGTCCATGTTAGGCTTGTCTTTTATAGACTTTCTCTCTGTTACAACTTCAAAAAGGGTTGGCAGGTCATTTATCAGGCTAAATAAACGCTTCCTGCAAAATTTGGAATATTGATGTTGTCATTCCTTGTATCAGGACAAGGTTTAACCCCATACAGCAGAAGTAGATCAAGCATGAGGAGCTTAAAAATCAACGACTCTGGCATGATAATACACTTGCACGAGCAGGGAATTGTGCAATCATTGTAGTTGTTTGACAGCACATTTGAGAATCGATGACTCGTGCAACACAGTGACAAATGTAAATCTGTGTGAGTGCTTGTGTGGGTGGATTCATCCCTCTGTGTGCGCATGCTTGTATGAGAGAGAGTGAGACAGAGTGAGCTCAACAAAGGCTCAATCAGGTGCCCATGGTCCTAAATACAAGGTTCACTCAGGAGTTTTCCTATATCCTGCTTTTGACCATTCTAGTACCAACTTGTGTAGGGACCTCAACGATGTACCAACTACCATCTATATGCACAGTGGAGAAGGTGCCAACATTTGCTTGAAATGTTTCCTTGAAATTGTCAGTAATTTTATCATCACAAGTTCCATCCACCATTTTCTAATGAAATATCATCAAGGACTTCATTTTACTTCATATCATTGATCTTTTCTTAACTATGAAATGTTCAGAGGCAGTGAAAGTCAAACCAGTCAATTCTATTAGGTTGTCACGTAAAGAGCAATCAGGATTTCCATAATGCTGGTGGTGCAAGTCAACCACATGCAAAAGTTTTCACTACATACTTATGTCTCCTCCCCAGAATTCACATCTTGATATCTCCTCCTACCACAGAGCTGCATATTTCTCATGTTTTCATCCATCACAACGAAACAAAAATGCCATGTGAATTACAGTTTGACTAAATATCAACTTGGAAACAAAATCCTCAAGTACATAGCACACTGGCATGAAAAGATGGAAAGTTAGAGAACACCGAAGACTCTAATTCTTATAATTGTTGGAACCAGTCAATTCTATTAGGTTGTCACGTAAAGAGCAATCAGGATTTCCATAATGCTGGTGGTGCGAGTCAACCACATGCAAAAGTTTTCACTACATACTTATGTCTCCTCCCCAGAATTCACATCTTGATATCTCCTCCTACCACAGAGCTGCATACTTTCTCATGTTTTCGTCCATCACAACAAAACAAAAATGCCATGTGAATTACAGTTTGACTAAATATCAACTTGGAAACAAAATCCTCAAGTACATAGCACACTGGCATGAAAAGATGGAAAGTTAGAGAACACCAAAGACTTATTCTTATAATTGTTGGAACCAGTCAATTCTATTAGGTTGTCACGTAAAGAGCAATCAGGATTTCCATAATGCTGGTGGTGCAAGTCAACCACATGCAAAAGTTTTCACTACATACTTATGTCTCCTCCCCAGAATTCACATCTTGATATCTCCTCCCACCACAGAGCTGCATACTTTCTCATGTTTTCGTCCATCACAACAAAACAAAAATGCCATGTGAATTAAAGTTTGACTAAATATCAACTTGGAAACAAAATCCTCAAGTACATAGCACACTGGCATGAAAAGATGGAAAGTTAGAGAACACCGAAGACTCTAATTCTTATAATTGTTGGAACCAGTCAATTCTATTAGGTTGTCACGTAAAGAGCAATCAGGATTTCCATAATGCTGGTGGTGCGAGTCAACCACATGCAAAAGTTTTCACTACATACTTATGTCTCCTCCCCAGAATTCACATCTTGATATCTCCTCCTACCACAGAGCTGCATACTTTCTCATGTTTTCATCCATCACAACAAAACAAAAATGCCATGTGAATTAAAGTTTGACTAAATATCAACTTGGAAACAAAATCCTCAAGTACATAGCAAACTGGCATGAAAAGATGGAAAGTTAGAGAACACCAAAGACTAATTCTTATAATTGTTGGAACCAGTCAATTCTATTAGGTTGTCACATGAAGAGCAATCAGGATTTCCAGAATGCTGGTGGTGTGAGTCAACCACATGCAAAAGTTTTCACTACATACTTATGTCTCCTCCCCAGAATTCACATCTTGATATCTCCTCCCACCACAGAGCTGCATACTTTCTCATGTTTTCGTCCATCACAACAAAACAAAAATGCCATGTGAATTAAAGTTTGACTAAATATCAACTTGGAAACAAAATCCTCAAGTACATAGCACACTGGCATGAAAAGATGGAAAGTTAGAGAACACCGAAGACTCTAATTCTTATAATTGTTGGAACCAGTCAATTCTATTAGGTTGTCACGTAAAGAACAATCAGGATTTCCATAATGCTGGTGGTGCGAGTCAACCACATGCAAAAGTTTTCACTACATACTTATGTCTCCTCCCCAGAATTCACATCTTGATATCTCCTCCTACCACAGAGCTGCATACTTTCTCATGTTTTCATCCATCACAACAAAACAAAAATGCCATGTGAATTAAAGTTTGACTAAATATCAACTTGGAAACAAAATCCTCAAGTACATAGCACACTGGCATGAAAAGATGGAAAGTTAGAGAACACCAAAGACTAATTCTTATAATTGTTGGAACCAGTCAATTCTATTAGGTTGTCACATGAAGAGCAATCAGGATTTCCAGAATGCTGGTGGTGTGAGTCAACCACATGCAAAAGTTTTCACTACATACTTATGTCTCCTCCCCAGAATTCACATCTTGATATCTCCTCCCACCACAGAGCTGCATACTTTCTCATGTTTTCGTCCATCACAACAAAACAAAAATGCCATGTGAATTAAAGTTTGACTAAATATCAACTTGGAAATAAAATCCTCAAGTACATAGCACTCTGGCATGAAAAGATGGAAAGTTAGAGAACACCAAAGACTCTGATTCTTATAATTGTTGGAACGGGTAAATGGCTCTCAACTTCCGTTTTATTAGTAGTACAGTACATTTACAAATATTTAGATGACAGATATTCATGACCTAAAACACCATTTTCCTCCGAGCCAAGAGAATATAAAAAATGAAGTAATCAATCAGGAAGTCAAATTTCTTTGCATCCTACACTACACCACCCCCCCCCCCCTTTTTTTTTAATGAAGCACATTAACTTCCACTGCTGTAATTTCTTTTTTCCATTTATCTTCAGAAGAAAGGCTTGAGACTCAGAGTCATTTTTGGTCTATATGTTCAGGGGTGAATTGTGTATTATCTTTACTTATAATTGGGTTGCTTGTCTTTTCTATATTAGATGCCCCACATATTATTGCTCATCCCATGGTGTGAAAATAAATACTTGACTGCACGTGACACATAGATATGGAAGGCCAAAAAGGAAATAAATTTCCAAAAAAATCCCCAACTTTAACCTCAACTACACTCTGCATCCACTAGTTTCAAACCATTTTGCAGCCTCTAGTTAAGAATTCTCGCAAGTTGCATAATGAGGTGTGTGATACAGATTTTTTGTAACGACCCAAAGTATATGATAAGAGAAAGACGGGATGGTTTGTGCTGCTTTCCCCATTATCTTCTCGAGTATGTTACGAGATTACATGTGTATGAAGGAACCCTTCAAGAGCAGAAGAAATACACCACAAGAGGAAGGGTAAAAGTCTCTCATTCTCGTAACTTTAAAGCTTGGTAGTATAGCTATAAACAGACATCTCTAATGTATCAGCAGCTTTAACCGCAGCTACACCCTGCATCCCCTAGTTTCAAACCATTTCGCAACCTCTAGTTAAAAATTCTCGCAAGTTGCATAATGAGGTGTGAAATACAGATTTTTTGTAACGACCCAAAGTATATGATAAGAGAAAGACGGGATGGTTTGTGTTGCTTTCCCCATTATCTTCTCAAGTATGTTACAAGATTACATGTGTATGAAGGAACCCTTCAAGAGCAGAAGAATACACCAAGAGAGGAAGTAAGGGTAAAAGTCTCTCATTCTCGTAACTTTAATGCTCGGTAGTATAGCTACAAACAGACATCTCTAATGTATCACCAGCATCTGAGAACTCGAGTAATATACATTATAGAACAAAATCCCATTCTGACAATATGATCTAATTAACAGTCAAATATCTAGCAACTCAACTCGATATTGTCACATCACATGCATCATATACCCTATATATTCAATCAAACACAAGCTTTATGAAAGCATTGTTCAGGCAAAAAAAATACATGCAAGAAAGATAAACATTTCTTACACGAATGACCATACAGTGACAATCTCAAGATAGTCAGAATGAAAATACCAGAGAAAAGGACCCAATTACCCTTTCCACAAGAAGGGTTAGGTTCAATCAGTAATACATGCAAGAAGCTAGAGGAAAATTCAATTTAAAAATCTTTCATAGAAGTTAGAATAACTGCAGAAAACAAAAGGACGGTATTGTAAAAGTAGTCATGAAAACCATGGTCAAGTAAATGACAGGGGACCCAATTATCCCTTCCACAAGAAGGTAGTGTCAATCAGTACATACATGCAAGAACCTACATGAAAATTTAATTTCAAAATCTTTCATAGAAGTCAGGATAAGGGGAGAAAAGGACAGTATGGTAAAAGTAGTCATGAAAACCATTGTCAAGCAAATGATAGAACCAATATCAAAGAGAGGAGATAACTTAGTTTCATAACAAAATGTCATTCCCATAAAGCTATCGAGCAAATTAAGAACTTTTAATCGATTGGCACATCAGTCCCCCATCATTAACATCTAATTTCTGATCCAACAAGGAGTCGCTATAAGTTTTTAACTACACGTTTTTTCAGTATTCTGCTCTGATCTTTGTTGCCCCCCTTGGGAGAGGGGGGGGGGGGGTGTGTTGTTCCCACTTATTCCCATGTTCTACAGAAAGCACACCTCAACAATAGTTAAGTAGATCATACCCATAAAAGTCTTAAATTTAACACAGACCACTTGTCAAGACTGCAATTGATGACAAATAGCTTAACAAACTGCAATTCAGCCAGGTTGATTTGACTCAATATAGATTATCAAACCTTCACTTCAGAGTCATTCATCGTAAAGGAACCAAAATTATTTTCAGTGCCGTTTACTGAAACTATGAATAATAGTGCAACTTCAACTATAACAATCAGATAGTGTAAAACACTTCAAGTTGCTGTGCCTAATTCAAAATCCAAATTTGGGTGAAAGATTGCAGTACAGCTTTTTACTAGAATAAGCTAGAACCATTAGATTTATGTCGGTATCTCCTAATTGCGTGATTAACTGGTTGTCTTACTGAGTCGGGACGTAAGGCACCCAGAATCACGATACTGACCTCAACACAGCCTTTGAGTATGCCGCAAATGCAATGACAAACTTCAGCAAGTGCAGGGAAAAAGAAAGTACCTTTCATTGCGGTTAAGTCGAGCACCAAAGTAGAAAGCCACAGAGAGCAACCAACAGTCACTATGCACAGCCACCAAAGACAGCCAGTCCTTGCGTTTCATTCCATCTCTAGCGAAGTTAATGCCCAAGGCTGGTTCAGGAAGCTCTGGAGGAACTTCCTCAGCAGGTAGAGCCACCTCCCATGTTTCGCTTGGGTGACCATACAGACACAAATTCTCCTTTTCTTGAAATGCAAAATATACATCCACAGATACAACATTTTAAATCACTCATATAATATAGAGAAAACCTTAAATCTCCCCCCCCCCCCTTTCCCCCCACTAAGAGAGAGAAAAAGAAGAAGAAGAAGGAGCTTTAAAATTTGGAGTCCCTAATCACAACTGAAATGCCCATTAAGAAATCAAAGAAAAAATAAGAATTTCCTTTCAACTGAAAAGAACCGACGATAACCTATATCACACTTACCCCCTTTCTTATCAACCCACTACGGCCACTTCCCTAATCAAATTGACCACAGTTTCATAGAAAAATCACCATATAGCAGTTACCGATTTCGCACAAACATCATATCCCGCTTCTCCAAAATTGCAGCATAAGCTCAAGTCAAAACCTTTTTCTTCTAAAAAGCGTAAAGCAGCAATCTTGCATTTGCCCGGTAATTCAAAGAAAAACAAGAACGAACAAGAAACCTAGAACGTCGAGCTCACCTGGATCGCAGAGCGAGTAAAATTCATCCACATCTGAAACAGATTCACCACAAGACCAACGACGGCGTCAAGCCAAAAAAAAAAAAAAACAAACAAACAAACAAAGAGAAACATCGAAGGCGCAGACATTCAAGCTCGGACCCAGAAAAAGAAAACGCATGCATGCGAAGATCCAAGGGGTGGATGATGAAACGATCGATACCGTAAGTGAGAGCGCGGACGAGGGCAGTGCGCCGAGCGTTGTAGTCCTTGAAGATCTCTTCTACAGTGCGAGGACTCGATGAGGAGATCGAGGAAGCCATCATACCATGGAAAAGATTGCTTCTTTCTTCCAGATACCCGCCGGAGTCAGAGAGATGAGCACAGATCTCCCTTCAGGTCTACGGTCGCATACATATATCGAAGCACTGCGATCTTCGATGTAGAGCTACAGAGTATCGAGAGGCAGAGAGAGAGAGAGAGAGAGAGAGATGGGAAACGGAGACAAATTGGGCTAATATGCAGCTCCAGGTGTTTTGAGTTTTTTGCCTTTTTATTTTCAGTTTTCTTTTCTGCAGTCCTAAATTGCAATTTACCACATTTTGACTTTTTTGAGACCCTGTAAATAGAAGAGAAAAAAAAAAAGTGGGATGAAAAAGAAATTAGATCACAAAAATAAAACGGAGATTTCAATTTCGGAAGGTTGGCTCAAAAAAAATATTCTCAAGAGATAATGACAAAATTGACCCTCAATTTTTGATTTTATAAGCAATGTGATCCTGAACTTTTGGCATATTTTCAATTTAGTCCATAAATTTTATTAAAATATCATCCTTTGACTTGAATTGATAGAATGATATTATTGAATATCATTCATAGAGTTCATGGATTCAATTTAATATATATAAAAAATTCAATGATCGAATTGAACAAATTGAAAGTTTAGATATGACATTATTTATTGAACTAAAATTTATGAATCACATTAAATAAATGTAAAGTTCAAGAACCATTGCACATTGGGTTATTAGGCTAAATCTCAAGAATCGTTTGTGTCATTTTCCCATTTCTGAACGGATAGATTCAGGGGTAAAATTTTGAAATTATTGTTATTTTTGTGTTTTGGGTTAAAACTAAAAATTCATTCATGATTACATACATTCTTCATAAAAGCTTTTTTCTATTCCATAATTATGGAAATTTATGAATTTGAAACTTTGCTTTTATTGAAAAGTGAAATGGGGTGTGGAAATATTCGGGAAATGAGAATAAAGAGGCTATCGATTTTATTGTTAATTGTGATAATAAGAAATTAAGAAGTTTATAAATGTCGTTCAGAAGAGCGTGACACTTTTTACAAATTTGGACTCATTTATTCCTACAATTGAACGATTTTTTAAGAATCGCATCTAAAAGATAATATTCACCAATTATTTGCATAAATCCCTTCAATATTATTACAAGTTTGATACATGGCATTCACGATAATTTCATAAAAAGTATCTTAATAATTGTTTTGCCATTTCATTGCATGTGTGAGGGTGAGAAGAAGTATCGAAACAGCTATTCTTTTTATCTCGATTTTTTTTTTTTTTTGTCTTTACTTGCAGTGGAGAAAAAACAATATTTATTCCACCAACGAAAAATGGAAAAACAACATTCAAATGCGATATTTGTTTTTGTTGGATTGTCAAACAGGGCGAATTGTTGCTTTTTCTTTTCTTATATCTTTTGCTGAGGAATAATATTGATGAAGCTTTGACAAGATGATCCAATAATAAAAGTCAAGTTAATACCATTAATTCTCAACCATATTACATATTCATGCACTTTATTAATTTTTCATCTCACAAAAAATCTTCAGCCAGTACTTTTTGACCCTTCATCCGCAGCTTGCACAATATCTCCGTTGAAATGCATACATGTAACACACATGATAGACAACGTCTCGACTGATCTACTATGGAGAATTACGTGGGAAATTGAGCAAATATTCTTCTGAAAACAAACATTGTTTTTGAGATAAAAAAATGGGGAGAAAACCTGGGGCATCAGGTTGGCAGAATTAAGGCGAAATTGGGGGGGGAACTTTGGGGATTTAGCAGATTTTCGAATTGAGCCCTGAAGGGTTTTGAGGTTTAATTCGACGTATGTATTAAGCTTGTCTTGTAAATGATGACAGGTTTGTGATTGATCTGAATGAGAAGACGTGCTCATGTAGCTAAGCCTTGCTCTCTTGTGCACCAATTAATTTTTTTTTGGTAAGGTAAGTTCGTATGCATTCCAACCATCAAACTGTACAAACAAAAGAAGTCTGGGCACCCATTTACACTCATCGTATAATTAAGTGCAACATAAATAAATGATTATGTAACCGATTGTTTCAAGAAAACTGCATATGAGGGTTGCTACCACCTTGGAATTACCTACCTTGAATGAGAAAAAAGTATGGCTAGTGACCAGGGAAGAGTTTTTATGTCCTCCACCATTTAGAAAGCTTCCAAGAGACCAAAAAAAGACAAGAAGAGATCCAATGGTGAAGGGAAAAAAAAAGATAAAAGTGTACTGAAAGTCTTAAAATTTGTTATGAAAATGCAATTAAATTCTAAAACTTTCAAAAAGTGCGATTCAATTCTAAAACTTATCACAAATGTGTAATTGAATTTTCCTAAAAGGCTAAAAAAGGAAAAGAATAAGGAAGCCAAAAAACACTAACATTGATCCTAGTGAAATGTCTGA
The DNA here is from genome assembly GCA_014182845.1 of Corymbia calophylla. NCBI lineage: Eukaryota > Viridiplantae > Streptophyta > Magnoliopsida > Myrtales > Myrtaceae > Corymbia > Corymbia calophylla. Next base: position 35,480,781 of record CM024699.1, on the reverse strand, counting down.
AAGCTTGGTATAACCACGACATGCTCCAACTGTCATGTTATTGGATCCTACAAGACACCATGCCCTTAATGTCCGGCACTTACAAAGATCAGACACCTATACGGAATTCAAGCAAGCTTTGCCCTTAAAATACCTTTCTTGTACATGTCCTTTATCAGCAGGCCAAAAGAAGTAGGCCAAGGAAGCATGCCAAGCAACCAACCACTGATAGAGGGACATCTAACAGACTAAGTGAAGATACCATGACTGGATCCGTAAGGTCACAATCAAATGCTGTGAGATCTGAGAAGAGGAGGGTGAGTAGTCCACCTGTCCAGTTAATTTGGTTTTGAATTTGCCACAGTAAAATGTTAATATGGTTAATCTTCTTCCAAGTTCTATAAGGACATGGCCTTCATGTATCTAAAACCACTGGAAACTCATATTTTTAGTTATATATTTTATTTTCTTGAGGATTTCTTAGTCCACTATGATTAGCACAATAGCATTCTGTCCTTTTTCCCCCAAGTATTTTAATGCCTGGCAGTAACACAGCACCAGAAATTCATCGGAGTGGTGCAAACCATACAAAGGATGTTTAATGGCAAGTCTCTGGACCCCCTACAACTCGAGAATCTCAAAGGGAAGCAAGACAATGAATCTGCAGTGGGAGTTGGATGTATTGGACTTGGATGATGACTGGATTTGGATGTGTTGGAGTTGGTTGTGATGTTAGGGACAGTGTTCATAAAGCTTGCATTGCTGCTGTTTGAGATGGTGTAATTGTCTTTCGTGTTACTGTTGCACTGCTGCTGTTGAAGATGGTGATCGTGAAGTTTGTTCTGAACACTTTCTTTTTTCTTTTCCTCGCTAGAGATGGAGTTTCAACTTATGAAGCTTGTTAGAGATGGTTTTCACGTGTATTGCTGCTGCTTTTTCTGTTGCATTGCTCCTCTTAGAGATGGCGTTCATGAAGCTTGTATTGCTGCTGTATTTCAACTCAATTTGCTGTTGTGTTGCTGCTGTAAAACCAGGAATATGGCAGTTTGGGATACAGCAATACAGCAATTTGGAAATAGTAATACAAAGACCTGGACTGTTTATGAATAAAGAAAGGTGACAGCTCTTGACAGAATTGTTACAAGAAAAGACTGGCAATGTTCTGGTTCTGATAAACAAAATTATCTACTCTACTACCCCCATTCATTAGCCTTATTGCGGGATTGTCAATATGAATTGCATACAGAAACTGGTAATCCTTTCTTCATGTTTACTTTTTTTTAAGCATAATTTCCTTAATGAGGGACAAGCTATATGCTCATGCATACAAAGACCACCTTCCTAGCAGAGATATTTACTGTATTAAGATTGCAAATGAAAACGCCATTCTCATGCTCAGTATCAGAAAAATCTCAGATAGAATGATGGTGCACAAGGAATCAGAGACAACACATGGAACGAGCAAACATCCAACCAATAAAGAGATTTTCACAAGATTTCATTGTTTCTGCAGCATCGATTAATTTACTCCAACAAGATCTACAACTCCCCTCCCCTGAGATCAACATTGCTTAAATTGATCCTAAAAACAACAACATATACAACAGTATCCCTGCATTAACATTGCTGCAAAACTAAGGCCAGCATTGTTGTGTCCTTCGAGTGTCCTTCGATCCAACTTGAACAACATCAGGACACACATCACTCCTATCACTAAAAGCATGGCTCTGTGAAAAATATTATCCTTTGCTTCCAATTTTGCAACTTGCACCCGTAGGTTGTTAGTGAGTTGCTTTAGTTGTATCCAATCATGCTCATTCTGATCTAGCTGCATTTGTAAAGTCTGGATTTTTTCCTCATATGCCTTCAATTGACTTTCCACCACTTCAATTCTCTTCTCCAAGATTCCTTTCTCAATCATCAATCCACAAGTTTCTGCATTCTCATGTAATGAGGACTTAGGATCAATCCATTGAAATAATCAACCCTGTCAATGAGATGATTAAGGAAGCAGTAGAAAGACAAGAAATAATGCTCAGTCCAACTTTTTTTCCAGAGGATGTAATCAACCAGGAAAATACATGAAATAGACAAACTATGACAAAAAAAAAAAATCAGCAATCGACATTACAAGCTCACCTAATGAATGTCCCAACTACTACTATGAACCACCTTTTCTTTCCTGTAAGATGTTACACGACAACTTCAATCATGAAAACACCCACGACAGCTACACACAAAACTCATCTTGCAGCAAAAGATATTTCCATTTTTTGCCATGACTGTTGGATTCCCAAGTGACAGAGTCAGTCTCCTTTCACTAGTGTCAGCCCCCATCTGCCTTTGACAAAAAAAACAAAAAATCACACCTCCAATAGCTCTACTAATTGAAGGAGTAGAAATTTCATGCATTACTAAGTCCCTATCTTTCCAAATACAATAAATGGTTCCATTCCAAGCCATCTTCAAGAACGTCTTAACGAAAGAATTCCCCTTCAATGTTTCGATGGCTCAATCAATTTCAAGATACCAGTAGCCAAAATATCTTTGCATACCTCACATGCTGAGCCAAGCAAGGGTATAATGTTCAGGCCTAGCAAGAAATAGAATTTCATGAACGGCAATAGTGAAACAGTGCTGCACAAAAGAAATCAGCAACTGCGAATCAACGTGCAATGACTTTCACGAGGAAAAGAAAATGCGAATGCACTTGCGATTTACACTTGCAAATTGATCAAACTCGATACATATGAATCAATAAACAAGATATGCCAACTCATTTATTTTATGTTTTTCATGATCTTTGTCGAATAATGGTTGTTAGTGGGGATTGGAACCGCATAAGTAAAATAGATTAGCATCAAATCCCAAACATAGAGAGACGTGGGTGCTACTTTTATATATATATAACCCAAAACAGAAGGAACAAAAACCATAATATATTTACTCTAAAAGATACAAACGATCGCTACTTTAAATTAGAAGAAAGACCTAAGAAGGCCTAATTGGCGGAAACTTTTCCTTGACTTATTGAAGGGGAAATGGGAAATTATTTAGGTTTTTTTTTTTATACTTCCTAGAACAAATAATCACTCAAGCCATTTCTTTCCTTATTGCAATAAGGACAAGTGCCCGCTAAATTCAAACTTTTATGGACACTCAATAGTCTCAACCTCTAACCAAAAAACAAAAAAAATAGTCTCAGTTTGGAGAATTCATGGCGTACGCAAGACGGGCATGTGTGTCGACATATTGAAACTAACAAATCCATTGGACTTGCATGCCATCGACATGTTCTCCAAACTTCTTTCATGTCTATTGCACACATGCTTGATTACATGAAAAAAAAAATTCAAATCATGTCCGAGACATACCACGATTCAAACTTTTGAGATAGGACCCCGGAGAGCAGGAAGGTAAAACAAAAGAGGGTAAAAACGATGAGGAAATTAGTAAATGGAACATAATTATAACTTTTTATCCAGGTTACATGAAAGAGAAGTCCTAGAAAATAATTCATTCATAAACCACATGAAAAGTAGGTTGCATCAATAAAATGAACAACCATACTCTACATTAAAAATCTTTACCATAATCATTTGCATGACGGCTGGACAAATTTTTATCACTTTGTCTTTTGATTGATTTTTAATGCATTTATTAGTTATACTCTGCTTTGTAAACTAGCCAGAAAAAAGATTGGCCTTTGGTTTGAGTATTTTTCTATATCCAACATATCAACCCAGAGGGTGGAAAAGGAAAACATCGAAATACGAGATGACAATGTACGACTTTTCCAACATCTTTTGTTAGAAAACAAAAGTCCTTTCAGGATATATCTCATGTAAGTTGAAATGAAATTTTCCAAGAGTTTTTGTTTGATAATGACTTACAACTAGTAAGGGGAGAATATCCATCAAAGCATGTCCCTTGGAATAAAATCAAGTTCCATTTTTGAGGTGTATAATTTGCTTTATAATTGTTAATAAAAAGAGAAGACAAAAAAATTCTGCTTACATCATCTTTGAATGATAAAATCAGATGGCATTGACCTACGAGAAATTTAAATTATTTCCTTCCATTTACTTTAGAATAAGCTTGGATTGAAAATGCCAAAAACAAGGCCTTGCATATGAATGAGAGAGAGATATCAACCCTGATGCTTTATTTCTACTTGTTTTTACAAAAATAGATTTTTCTATTTCTATTCCCTAAATGAGTTTCTAAAAAGAGAAACATATTTGATAAAAACTCAAATTTTCTATTCGTATAATAGAAAATGTTTAATAATATAAAAAAAAAAATTCCTAGAAAAGAAATTCTTTTTATAACAACCCAAAATTTCTATTTTGAAAATTTTATTTCCACATTATGTTCTCCTTAGACAAGCGAATTTTTCCTTCTTTTTTTTTTTTTTACTGTCCTATAACAAAAATAAAAGGAAGCATTCTTTGTGTGTTATTTAAGCAGACTTAAAGAGGATTTGTCCTGACGTGTAGTAAAGCATGTAAATCAAGAAAAGTTGAATGCAAATATTGGACTTGCATTGCCAACCTTATCATCCAGAGACGACGACCTTCTCCTAAAATTTTGTGCGTATCATTTATGTTGAACTATGTTGTCGAGCATCGCCGATGAACGAATCAAAACGGTCCTGTGTTGGAAAGTTTTGGATAGAATGATGATTATCTTCCGTCGATGACTGACTCATAAACACAACCATTCTTGAGCGAATTGAGTAGGGTAACCATTGCTATCACGAGTAATGGGAATAATTGATGTTCGCTGTAAATACAGAGAAAGTGTGACGAAATCATTGAACTTGGTCCCTATTAATATGGGAATAGCTATCTGTAGCCAATAAAGTGTGAATGTTCATTAAATACCCTTTTTCTTTTTCTAAGGATATACAAGACCGTCTACACATTACACTCGATTCTTCAACATTAGGATTAACCAGTTGTGACTAATGGTTAATCTCATTACCAATAATAACATTATTACAAAATTTCAAACCAAATGATGGGTGTTGAGACATACTTCTATTGATGATATGAGCTACTGATTTTATAGCAAATGGATTAATTTGCAGATAAAAGAGACGTGGTCATGCAAAGCAAAGACTTGCATTCGGTTCATGATTACACTTCCTTGCTTGACCATACCACCTAACAATACTGCAAAAGATTAGCACCAAAAGACATGCAATCTTTAATAAATGATTCTTTAATGCCACAAATGACAATATTTTGAAACTGATAGGAAATCATCAAATACAAATTATAGAAATCATCAAATACAACATCACATTACAAGAGCTATAATAGGAAATCATCAAATACAAATAATGAAAATACATTACAAAAGTTGAAAACTCAATTTCATATAATCTCCGGCATATTATGATCCCTTGCCATTTTATTGGTAATACTTTTCCTAAGCATATTCATCTCGGTTCCCTCCTCGGTCGATGTATCGTCTGTAGCCTCGTCTTGTCTAGGTCCAAACAGGTACTGCGAATCTCCATATAGGGAAAAGTTCTTATCCCTCCTGTCTTGATCACGAATGTAATTATGGATAGCACAACATGCAATTACAATATGTGCTTGTTTTCGAATTGCAAACGAAGGCATGTGTCTCAAAATGGAGAAGCGATTCTTTAATGCTGCAATGATCTATCAATAACATTCCTTAGTAAAGAATGCTTGTGATTGAACAATTCTCTTGCTGTTCTTGGCCGTTTCGCTTTACCTTTGTAATCATTTAGATGATACCGTTCACCTTTAAAAGGAATTAAAAATCCCGGAGTTGCTACGTAACCAGAATCTACTACGTAGTATTTGCCTACAACAAGGTATTCATAAATTAGTCATGATATACAACCACAATACAATCATAAAGAAAATTACTCTTACAACAAGCAAATACCTGGTGGTGGTCGAGGAAATTTCAAGCGAGGAGTCTCAAGTGCTGCTGAAAGCACCCGACAATCGTTGGCAGATCCTTCCCAGCCAGCATACACAAAAGTAAATTTCATATCAAATGAACAAGCACACATCACATTCTGAGTGATAATTCCTTTTCTACCTATAAATGGGATCCTCTTCGACACAGGTACAGAAGCAGGAATATGGGTGCCATCAATAGCGCCTATGCAGCCCTATCATTTTATCAAAAACTAGTATTATACAAGATCATAAGCAAAATGAAACCAATGATGTAAAGGAATATGTGAAAATCTTACCTGGAAGTAACATTTATGACTAGAATCCATAAGAATCTCCTCGGGGACAACATCAAAGGAAGGTGGTACGATAACCTCTTTTGCTAGTTTGAGAACTGCTTTCAAGACTATAGTAAAGTATTTGCTAATAGTATGTCCCGAACGTTGGAATTTCTCACATAAATCTCTATTGGAGTTCTTGTGACAAATCATAGATAAGAAGATCCCAACTTGTTCATCTACTTTAACATATCGACTATCTTTCAACCAACCCCTTGCCTTCATCAAATCACAAAGGTTGAGAAAGACATGTCTCTCCATTCTAAAAACTTCATATACTCTATCTGAATAGAGAACCTCCCTTACCCATTCGGGAGGGCTGTCCCTAATAGGTTCTCTCGTATGCATGGACATATCCACCGCAACAATGCACAACCATGCTATCAGTATATCAAGATCAAAATCATCAAATTCTGGTTCAATTAATTCAACCGATGCTATTTGACCATTATACACACTCTCTTCGTCCCCCTCCATATTACCTATACCATCACACAAAAAAAGAGCATAAATACAACAAAAAAGAACAGTAAGAAATCTAATAACAATCAACAATAGCCACAACATTATTATAGTTGTAATCATAAAAGAAAACCACAATATCTCAAATACATAAGTCATAGAGTGAAATTAAACCAAATATAAATTCATAGCATATTTTCCAACATCTACTTAAAGAGATTCAAAAAGTCCAGTCTTCTTTCAAGTGGAAATATGATAAAGCCTCTCTCCAAGTGGCATTAAGGCATGCTTGCAAACTATATGTCAAGGTTGGAGAGAGTTGCATAAATTCCATGATCAGGGAAAAAATGTAAACCATCACTAAAAACAGAAGCAGGGAAGAGGATAATTGAATCCTTTTCATTCTTAGTGACAAGAAGATCAATGGCCCTATGATCATGTGAAGTTCCAATAAATAAAAAAATAACAGCAAGCATATATCACACTCAAGGACTATGGCTCGCAAAATGAACCAAATTTACCAAAATTTCCGCAACACGTCAAAAATGCCAATGAACACTAGGATTGTGACCGAACTAGGGTTAACTCTGGAAATCATGGTTCGCAAGCACATAAAGGAGGGTGGACTCCAGAAACAGAAATTGTAGAAATTGGTCATGAACCGAATGTGAATCAAACGACAGAGGAGGCGGAGCTAGGTCACAACAACAAAGAGGGGGAGAGAAACTCACCTTGTTGTGAAACAGGCCAGAATTGCGACAAGAGGCAGAGCTATGATTGCAGAGACAGACTTTCGACAGTGGTGACAAGGCTCCCTAGAGTGATGGAACTCAAGCGAAGAGGAAGAGATAGAGAAGTTCAGCTCAGTCTGTGCACGTGAGAGACAGGGATGCGAGAGGGAAAATGCACATGAGAGAGAAGTAGTGAGCAACGAGAAGAATTTTTATTTCTGTTTTTGTTCCAAAAATAGAGAAGTAGAAATTTCTCATTTCTGTTAGCCCATTTCTGAGCTAAAAATTTGTCTCGAAAAAGAAAAATAAAATTACATTACTAAATGAATTCCTGTTTTAAACCTATTTTCAAAAATTTTAAAAATTAAAAACAGAGTGATTATCATGTGCGCCCTTATAGGCTCGCTCAATTACAACTTCAAAAAGGGTTGGCAGGTCATTTATCAGGCCAATATAGGCACTTTTGGCAAAATCTTAAATATAGAAGTTCCATTTCTTGTATCGAGATAAGAAAAAACCCAATACGGAAAGGAAGTAGATCGAGCACCAGGAGCTTAAGAATCAACAAATCTGGCATACTAATATACTTGCACCAGCAGAGGATGATGCAATCATTGTAGTTGTTTTGCAGCACATTTAAGAAGAGATGACTCGTGCACACAGTGACAAAGATAAATATGTGTGAGCGCTTGTGTTGATGGGTACATGCCTGTATGCACTTGCATGAGAGAGAGAGAGAGAGAGAGAGAGAGAGAGAGAGAGAGAGGCTAAATCAGGGACCTAAGGACCTAAAGTTAAGGCTCAATGGAGATTTCTATTACCTGCTTCTGACCATTCTAGTACGAACTTGTGTAGTGACCACAAACCTCAATTAAAAGTACCAACTACCATCTACATGGACAGTGCCGAAAATGCCTGCATTTGCTTGCAGTGTCTATGAAAACATGAGTAATTTTATCACCATGAATACCATCCACCAATTTGTTGTGAAGGATCATTACAAACTTCATTTCACTCCATTTCATAGACCATTTCTTAAGGTTGCCTGAACTACAAAATGTTTAGAGCATGATGGTCAAGAAGTCAAACTGGTCCATTCTAGCTTGTCTTAAATTCTCGCATAAAGAGCAATCAGGATTTCCATAATGCTGGTGATGCAAGTCAACTACAAGCAACAATTTTCACTGCATGCTCATTTCTCCTCCTTAAAAATTCACATCTTGATATCTCCAACTAAAGAGATGCACTACTTCCTCACATTTTCATCCTTCACAACAGACAAAACGCCATTTGAATTAAGTTTGCCTAAAGATCAACTTTGAAACAAAATCCTTGAGGACAGATCACACAGGAATGGAAAGAACAAAAAGTAGAGAAAACCCAAGACTAAAGTTCTTAAAAGTGTTGGAATTCATAAATGGCTTTCAACTTTTGCAGTACTAGTTAAGTATGTTAACAAACATTTAGTTGACAGATATTTCATGACCTAAAAGAGCACCCTCTTCCAGGCCAAGAGAATATTGGAAAAAAAAAGTAACTGACCAAGGAGCTAAATATCTATTAATCCCCCTTCAATGAAGCACGTTAACTCCACCAGTTGTAACTTTTATTTCCATTTTACCATCAGTAGGAGGGCTTGCAAGACTCAGAGTCCTTTTTGGTCTATATGTTCAGGGGAGATTTTGTGTATTATCTTTCCTTATAATTAGGTTGCTTGTCTTTGTGCTCTCTATATTAGATGCCATGAATATCATTGCTCATCCCATGGTGAGAAAACAATTATGTGACTGCAGTGACACTTAAATATGGAAGGTCAGGAAGGAAAGGAAATTCCAAAAATCATCCCCAACTTTTACCTTAACTACACTCTGCATCCTCTAGTTTTAAACCACTTCGGACCCTCTAGTTAAAAAATCCCACACATTGCATAATGAGGTGTAAAATTCATTTTTTTTTTTTTTTTTAACTACCCATATATGATAAGAGAAAGCTGAGATGGTTTATGTTGTTTTCCCAAATTTTCTCGAGCATGTTATGAGATACATGTGGTTGAAGGAACCCAACAAGATCATAAAAATTTCCCCAAAGAGGAAGGGTAAAAGTCTCTCATTCTCGTAACTATAATGCTTGGTAATATCCTAAAAACAGACCTCTCATGTAACACCAGCTTCTGAAAACTCCTGATTACATATGCTAAAGAACAAATATTTAATTCTGACAATGTGCTCTACTTACCACAATCCCCAGAGGAACTAACAACTCAACTCCTTATTGTCACAGTACATACATCAAATGCCCTCTATATACAATCAAACACGAGCTTCATGAAGCATTATCACGAGAAAAAAGAAAGAAAAAGCCATGCCGGCCAGATAACATTACATGCATGACCAAAAAGTAACTGTCTCAAGATAATTAGCAAGAGAACTTGCGACATATCCAAACAACAAGGACCAAATTACCCTTTCCACAAGAAGGCTTAGTGTCAATCAGTGCATACATGCAAGAACCAGGAGGAACATTCAATTTAAAAATGCTTCGTAGAAGTCAGTATAAGGGGGGATATATATAAGACAGTATTGCAAAAGTAGTCATGAAAGCCATTCTCAAGTAAATGGAAGAAGCAATATCAAAGAGAGATGACAACGTAATTTTCATAATGTAATGTCATTCCTATAATTCCATTGAGCAAATTAAGAACTTCTTACATGTTGGCACATAAGTGCCACATCATTGATATTTAGTTCCTGAACCAACAAGGAGTCGTTATAAGTTTTTAAACACAGGTTTTTGAGTATTTCTGCTATGATCCACCAGTGTCCCCTCGTATACCCATATTCTAGTGAAAGCACACACCTAAAAAATAGTCAAGTAGATCATGGTAGCCATAGATGCTTTAAGTTTAACACAGACCCCTTGTCAAGACTGCAATTGATGACAAAAAGCTTAACCAATCTAACTGCAATGCAGTCAGATCGATTTGAGTCACAATACGTTATCAAGCATTCACTTTGCGGTCATTCATTGTAATGGGAACCAAAATTATTCCAAGTGGTATTCACTGGAAACTATGAATAAAAATGCAAATTGGGTATAACAATCTGATAGTGTAAAACACTTCAAGTTGCTGTACCTAATTCAAAACCCCAGCTTGGGTTAAAGATTACAGAATAGCTTTTTACTAGAATAAGCTAGCACCATTAGATCTATGTCGGCATCTCTTAATTGCATGATTAATTGGCTGGCTTGCTGAGTTGGGATGTAGGGCACCCAGAATCACAATACTCACCTCAACAAACCCATTGAGCATGCCGCATGTGCAATGACAATCTTCAGAAAGCGCAGGCAAAAAGAAAGTAAATTTCATTGCGGTTAAGTCAAGCACCAAAGCAGCAGGCCACAGAGAGCAACCAACAGTCACTACGCACATCTACCAAAGACAGGCAGTCCTGGCATTTCAAACCATCTCTAGTGAAGGTAATGCCTATGGCCAGTTCAGCAAGCTCTGGAGGAACTTCAGCGGTTTGTAAATTCACCTCCCATGATTCATTTGGGTGACCATACAGACACAAATCCTCCTTTCTTAAAATGCAAAATATCCATCCACAAAGATAAAACTTAAGCCACTCGAATTAAAACTGACAAAACATCAACAAAATAAGAATTTTCTTTCAGATCATGAATTGAAAGAACCAACACCAAACAATAGCACACTTACCCCCGTTCTTACCAACCTACTATAGTCACTTCCCCAATCAAATTGACCACAATTTCATAAAATTACCCACAAAAAAAAAAAAAAAAAAATCTCTAATAGCAGTTACAGATTTCCCACATTCCTCATGCCACTTCTCCGAAATTGCACCATACGCTTAAGTCAAAATTTATATCCTAAAACGCGTAAAGCAGCAATCTTGCATTTGCCCTTCAATTCGAAAAGCAAGAAGGAATAAGAAACCAAGAACATCGAGCAAACCTTGACCGCAGACCGAGTAGGCTTCATTCTCTGAAACAAATTCACCCCAAAACCAACAACGGTGTCAAGCCAAAGAAAAAAAAGAACAAAAAAAATCGAAGGCGTACGCATCCAAACTCGGCCCAAAAAAGAATACGCATGCGTGTGAAGATCGAAGGGTCGATGATACAAAAATCGATACCGGAAGTGAGAGCGCGGCCGCGCGCAGTACGTCGAGAGATATCGTCGTTGAAGATCTCTTCTGCAGTGCGAGGACTCGATGACGACACCGAAGAAGCCATTTTACCATGGAAAAATCTGTCCTTTCTTTTTCAGAGACCACCACTCCCATATATGTCTTCAGGTCTACTGTCGCACACATATATCAAAGCACTGTGATCTTGGACGTAGAGCTACAGATCATCGAGGAGAAAATATTGGGTGCAACTCATTTGTCATCATGGCAAGTTGGAAGGGCCTCCGGAGCGCGCCACGTGTCACCACGGGCCCACCTGTTTTTCTCTCCCCTCTCTCCTCTCTCCGCACGCTCTCTCTTCTCTGCAAGTCTTCTCTCTCCTCTCTTTCGCCTGCCCCTCTCTCTCTTCATTAAATGCCATGTCCTTTGCCTTCCCCTCTCTCTCCATTTGCCGCCCGCGCTCTCCCTCCCTCTTTCAAAATTGCCTCTCTTTCTCTCTCTTCATTTAATGGGACGCCTTCTCCTCCATCAAGCCCCACCAAAATCTTTCCCTCCGTCTCCGGCGCACGACTGCTTTCATTTCTCCACTCCTTTTTTAAAATCCCTGCATTCATCGTCTTCTCATCATCTTCGCTTCGCTCCTACTGCTTCCACACCTCTATCCTTTGAGCTCTGCGGCCGCGATGGCCGCGGTTCTAGATCGAGAGAGGGAGAGGGGGAGTACTAGAGCAGATGCGGACAAATCGAGTCGGGAGAAACGACGAACATAGTCTTATAATATTTCCCTTTCTTTTAATTTATTCAATAATAATGCATCAACTTTATCCGAATCAATTTAGTTCTCAAGCAATATAAAATCTTGAATTAAAAGAATGACAATTTTCATATAATTTAAATATTATATTAAATATATATCAAAAATTTGAAAATCACATTAAATATATTAAAAATTCAAGAATTATATATGTAACTTCAAATATTTTTTATATTCTTTTTTTAAATTTCCCCTTTTTTCTTTTCTGCAGTTATAAAATCCAAATAACACATTTTGAGTTTTTTAGATCTTGTGAAAAGAGGAAAAAAGAGATTGACAAAAAAAGATTATAATAATTAAATTTTGAATTTCAATTCAAGCGGGAAAATCTCATATAAAGGGTTTTTTTTTTTTTTTGACCTTCTGTGCCTTCTTACACTGCTCTTTTCCTCTCTGTCTCTCTAAATAAAGGGGTAAAAGTGACAGTATTTTCTCAAAAAAGAATTTGTCTTGGACTCTATTTTCAATAAAGATTTGAAGTGACAAATTGAGTCTCGATTAAGGTCTAAATTTGCAATTCGGCCAAATTTTGCTAGTTGATTTTTTTCGATAACTAAAATAGGGATAATTTTGTATAAATTTTCTGATTTTATCCCTAGAGTCACGTTTAACAATTGAAAAACTAGAAAAATCATTATTTTGAAGAACGATTTTCATCCAAAATTTTCTTGCTTCATCATGTCCATCCACCTAACAACAAATTGCTCCTCACGCCTTTCAAGTCATTCGTCGCAAGTTCCATCCTCAACTGGAGGAGCAGAAGCGTCGATTCCATCTAAAGAGTTTAGAGAAAGTAGGGTTTTATGATTTTGCTTTTGAGTCTTCTGATTTGTTTGATTCACTCAATTGGAAATGGAGGGTCGACAATGTAGGCTTGGAAGAAGGGCAATGGTGTTAGCGAGAAGTTTTCATGTATGTGCTCTAATTTGATAAAATTTTGGACATCTTGTTTCGTTGTCGGTTGTAAAATGATTTTATGGTGATGATCACAGGAGCGATGGCTTTTCCCAAAAAACTCACTTTTAATGATATTGGAATACAGAAGCCGCCTGATTCGGTATGGTCGTTGAGGAAACTCGAGTCATTGAGTATTATGAGATGTGTCTCGTTGAATGAACTTTCTGAATTTGTTGGCGACTTAGAACCTTTTAAAGAATTATCCATTGATGGAAGTCAAATTCAAATCAGAGAACTGCTTGCTTCCATCGGTTGTTTGCTATCCCCATGGACCCTTTCCATTGAAGATCGTCCGTTTTCAAGTTATCATCCCAGACTTAATTACAATCAGAAAAATTTTAGACAAAATTGCCTCAGTTTTAGTCGCCGGAAAAAGCTGGCCGATAAAGATTTGACCGGACGGCGACTTAAACTCTCACATGTGATTAAATTGTCTATTTTAAATATTTATTTGAAATAATATCCACTTTGAAATCTTTTTTTAGATGTCTCGATTTCAAGCCTTTATTCGAATTTTCTCTTTTTGAATGGATCGGCTCTGGAGCATTATATTGAACATTTTGTGTTTTTGGGTAAAACCGGAATCTCATTCATGACTACTACTTACAGAATACATTCTTCATAAATCTTTTTTTTAAATGTCAAAGAGCTTTGCATCTAAACATTCATTTAGTGAGAATAAGATGGAGTAAATTTTGGGAAATTAGAATGAAAACGATGTCAAGTTTGTTGTTAATTTAGATAATTAGAGATTAGCAAGAGTTAGGAAGCCCATTGATCGATAGAATTCTATAAATGTCATTTTAAGAGTGTTGGTGTTTTTATAAAGCGACACTCACTTATTCTTCCAATTCGACTGCTTTTCAAGATAAATCTAAAGATAAAGTTCACTAACTATTTATGATCCCTCTTTTTCCATGTGAATTTGTCATATAAAACTCGAGATAGATCAAAATTCGAACACACCGTGTTTTACCGGGAAGGATCGAACCATGGGAACGAATCTACAAGGCTATCACCTTCTTTGGCCAGTTTTGTGGGAAGTATCTTAAGAATTCTATGCCTTTCCATTTTGCAAGTGAACTAGATTATCCTTGTAGATGCAATGGTCGAAAGAAGCATTGAAACAACAATTTTTATTCCCACGATCGTTCTATTTTTTATTCCCACAATCGTTCTATTTCTTAGATTACTTGCGGCGAGGAAAAAGCAATACTTTAATCTACCAAAAAAATAAAAACACTAAAATGTGAAATTTTCTTCGTCTTTTTTTCTTTCCACTGCTAAGGAAATCAAATTGATGAAGCTTTGGTAAGATAGTCAACAAAGAAAATAATCGGAATGAAGATAGAACCAAATTCAAAACCTGGCTAATTGGGCCCATTGCTTCTGCAGACCAATTCCGCCTACAACCTCTGCAATTTGCTGGATCTCTATTAAAATCTGTTAGGCCCGATGGAAGGGCGGGCTTGAGTCTGGCCCGAAAATAATAGTGTGCCTTGGAGTGGGCCGGGCCTAATAAACGATTAGTTCCATTATAAAAAATATTGATCATGGGCCTGTGTCTCAGTTATTTATTAATAATCCAGATTCTAATTATGGAAACGTTTTTTTCTCTCTCTCTCTCTCTCTAGATGTGTTAAAGGTTAAAACAAAAAGGACTTTTTATTAGCACTCCAGACTCTAAAAGGACTCACTAAGGGTTTTAAGCTTTTTGGGAGAAACGATTTGCTTCATAAGACTTTGAAGCGCAAGCAATGGTTCAGATGTCGCGCTTTCTTGCTTTATCATTTCATATGTTATCCCTGTTGTCATGTACCCTTTCGCATCTTCACTCGGTCAATTCAAAAGGGCTGCATCTACATCCCATGCTTTAAGGAAAAAATTATCCAAAAAACCATAAACTTACTAAGCTTTAATCAATTCAATTTTAAAACATTTCAATTGTGCTAATTGAGTTATAAATATTTTTGTATTTTATCAATCGAGCTTATCCGATCATGTTCAACTTGGAAAAATCTGATGCAGACACCAGTAGTGTCATTATTTCTTAGTATTTTTTATTATGTTTTTTTTTCTTTCATTGTTTTTTTCCCTATCGTGTCTGATGAGGGTTGGCCAACAACCCTTGTCAATCTTGGGAATAAAGAGAAAGAGAAAAAAGAAAAGGAAAAAGAAGAAAACACATAAAAAATTCAGAGATTAAAAAATTTATAAAAATCATTCACATTAATGTCAACGTCGACCATTCATTCATTCCACGTTGAATGATCAGCATTTACGTCAGCAATTTATAATTAAAATTAGCTGAACATAGTTAATTGATAAAATGTTAAAATATTTAGGGCTTAATTAATAAAATTTTAAAAAATTAGGACTAAATTGAATGAAGTTCAAAAGGCTAAAGACCTTTTAAATAATTTTTTCATGATTCAAATGTGAGGCCCGACCCATGTGCAATAACACCGTACATCGTGGGTCACCTTTACGACGATTTAGGTTTTTCCGTAGAAGTTCTGTAGCTGACTTGTTCGTTGCTTTTTTTCTTTTTTTTAATCTCTCAACGTGCGAGCGGGTCAATGGTCTAGAAGTCATTAATTGTGTTCTAGAATGATGGATTAGTCGCCTTCACTTTGAGTAGAGAATAATCAGCTGGCCTCATTCAGCCCTCTCCGTGTGGTCGCTGCGAATTTAAGACATCTAAAGACATTCCCGTTCACATTTATTTCATTGAGATAATAATACAAACAATTCCTGAACTTTAACTCAGTGTGCGATTTAGTCAATGAACTTTTTATCCGTTCAAAATGATCTCTGAATTTTAGTCATGATCTTGAATTAATGGACATATTTTCATACAGTTTAAAGATTATATTAAACACAAATGAAAAGTTCAGAAATTATATTGAATAAATTAAAAGTTTAGGGATCAAATTATATATTGAACTAAAATTCATTGACCAATTTAAGCAAATTAAAAGTTCAAGATCAAATGCATATCAACCAAAGTTCGGGAATTTTCCTTATTCCATTTTAATTCCCGATCCATGTCAAGTCATAAGGAGACATATGCGCTCCTTTTTACATTTTTCTTTTTATATTTGAGGAAAAATCCTAAATTATTTAGTCTAAAAATATACAAAAAGGTCGCCGGTTTGAACTCAAATGAAGAACCAAGAAGGCATAATTGGCGGAAAAACTTTTGCCTTTGACTCTAATTGAAGGCGAAATTGGAAATCATTATGGTACGTTCTTTCTCTTCCGAGATCAAATAATCCCTCCTGCCATCCCTTTACTTTTTTGCAACGATAGTACGAGCGGGCCATGTGCGTCGATATATAGATGAGCATCGGGTCCGCCGGACTCGCGTGACGTCGGCACGTGACCCGAGGCTCCATCCCATGTTCTCATTGCACGCGCACATGTAAGAAAAGAAAGTAAAAATCATTCACGTCGACAGCATGCGGCGATTCGAACTTCGAGATGGGATTCTGAGCAAGGGGAACGCTTTTTACGGTAAATAGTATGCACCAAAAATCTTAAATGATGTCTTATGTGATAATTTTATTCCAAATTTTTTTTTTGTCTGCCAAAAAATCTTAAACTATGTCACTTATGACAATTTTACCTTAAACTTTTTTTGTGTCATGGCTCTAAACTATGACGTTTGTGACAATTTTACCTTTAATTTTTTTTGTACCACAAAAAATTTCAAACTATGCCACTTAAAATAAATTTACCATAAACTTTTTTGCTGGAGGACATGTTCGTTTTTTTCCATTTATTTTTTTTTCCTTGTCCAACCTTCCCTCTATTGACCATGGCCGCCCTCGTCGGCGTCGGAGTTGGCAAGAGCTACCCTCGATCGAAGTCGGGCGAGGTGGCCCTTGCCCAATGCTGGCGAGGCCCACTCTCGCCTTGCCCGACCCAAGCGAGGGTCACCCTTGTCGAATCTAGCAAGGGCAGCCATAGCCGACTAGGAGAAGAAAAAAAAGAAATGGAAAATAGAAAGGGACGAAAATACCGTTTAGCAAAAAATATTCATGGTAAAATTGTCACAAATGGTATAGTTTGGGGCTTTTTGTAGTAAAAATTTTTTTTTGGGTAAAATTATCATAAATAACATAGTTTAGGATTTTTGGTAGCACAAAAAAGTTTAAAAGTAAAATTATTATAAGTGATATAATTTAGGATTTTTTGTGGTATTTACTTTTTTTTTTTTTATGTATATACGACAAAGAAGAAGAAATTAGCAAAATGGACCCCGATTATAATTTTTGTTTTGGGGGAGGGTGGGATCTGGGCCACATGAGAAAGAAGGGCTAAAAAGCTGTTTTGCGGTGTCACGCAATTTAGGAGAACGACATGATGAGCGCCGGTGGGTGGCATTGGCCCTTCACGAACCGCACGAAAAGGTGGTTGCACCCACAACATGAACCATCATGTGCACCCTCCCCCTTACCTTCATCATCTCTAAAAAATAAAACCCACAATCATTTCCGTGACCCCACGAACCAATTCCCCTTTTTTTATAATCACTTTATGTCCTTTTCAAATCGATTTTTAAACTCGTTTAACCAGTTAGTCCCAAATCTCTTCATTAGGCCTCGAGATAATCTTCGTATTTATCTCTTCCGCTCGAGGTTTCCCCTAAATTATATATTAATTGCGATCCATTGACTGTCTCATCATCAATGGAGATGCTCGAATTGGTCTTTGTAAGCTAGCTAGAAGAAAGTTTGGGATTTGGCTCGAGTGCTTGTCTTTATTCGAGGGGAGCGAATTGGATCAGCCCACGAGATTGACACTTTTCTAATACCAATCTTTTATTAGAAAAGGAAAATTCTCCTAGGACATATTCCATACAAGTTGAATTGAAAATTTTCGAAAAATTCGAGGGTTTTTCATGAAAAGCATATTCGTTGGACACAAAGTCAAATTCCATTCTTTTTGAGGGGGTGTGATTTGCTTGCTAGTTGTTTAATCACAAAACCGAATTCTTTCCGGCAGCATCATCTTTGAATGGTAAAATCAGATCGGCATCAACGTATTGGAGAATTGAAATGATTTCCCTCCACTCACCACAGAACCCAAAAAGCCCAAAAAAAGAGAGAGAGAGAGAGTAAAAAAATCTCCACCGTTGGATTGCAAAGTAACATCTAAAAAGATTAAAGACGATAATAAAATTAAAAAGAAAAAGAAAAAAGAGAGCTGTGGGGGCGTGAAATGGTCCAACAGCAGCTGGGCTTCCCCCCCCACTTGGAAAAGTCAACAAAGGAAAGAAATATTCCACTCTATTTTATTCTATATATAAAAATATATATAAATATATATCGAAACGACAAATGCGTGACGTACACACTTGTAAGATAATGAGAAAAACACATTTTATTTATTTATGTTTTTTGGTCGAAAGAGAAAAACACATTTAATAAGCATAAAAAGTTCAAGGACAAATACGAAAATTCGGACACGATCGGTTTCAAATTCGACAACAGTCGATCTTAACGTGAACGCTTGGGATATTTTGCTCGCCGTCGGATCCCGACAAAGATCGAGACCGGGGGGGCGCGTCGAGGCCAGAGGATGCGCCACGTGTCGGTTGATTAGGGAGGGTGGAGGTGGGGCCCGCGCGACCCAAAAACCTCTGCCCTAAACCCGCACCACACCACTCGCTTTTCAAAGTTGGTAAGACAAGCAGTCGTCTCCCTGGTCGACCCGTTGAGCTTCAGTTTCACAGTAGAAACTCTGTCTCTGTCTCTCTCTTCGCTCTCTTCTCTCTCTCTCTCAGAGGACTAAGCATGCAAGCGCCACAACAACCTCCATCCTTTTCCACTTTGGACCCTCCCATCTTCCTCCATTCACATGCTCCGGCCCCTTCGTCCCCTTCAACTCTCGCTCCAGTCTCGACCTTTCCCCCCTCCCGCGCCCCCGTGACAGCAGCATGGCCGTCTCCGACGTGGAAGCGGTGCTCGAGTTCCTGAGGAAGAACGGGTTCTCGGAGGCCGAGTCTGCCCTCAGGGAGGACCTCGTCGAGAAGCGCGATCTGGGCTCCTCCGACTTCGAGAAGTTCCTGTTCCCGATGGCACCCCCGTTGCCGCCGGTCAGACTCCCGTCGGGCTCCCGGCGGCCGGGGCTCGTCGGCGGCGGAGGCGGCTCTGTGAGATCGAGCGGCGCGTCTTCCGACGACCGGTTCGTGAGCGTGGGCTCCTCGACCAGCGACGTGTGCTCTTCAGGTTCCAATCCTTCTCGCAATCCGTAGCACTGAATTGTAATTTAGTTATGTACTTCTCGTCTCGCGCGAGTGCGTCGATTTTCTCGGTGGTTGCGTTTTTAACACCGCTAAAGACACTGGACGTCAAGTGTCTGACGCCGGTGTCGGTCCTAATGCCAGTAATATTTAATTTATGCAGAATTGTCGCCAAGCGGTAATTTTTTTCTTTTCTAATAAATGAAAAGAGAAAACCGTGCTAAAATTGGAAATCTTGATCCTAATGCGAGCGATGCTTTCTCTATGCTTTTTTAGGCTTTGATATGAGCCGGAACTGAAGAAATGATCTCTCTTTACTCCTTTCTTTTGGTAAAACTTAATCCTTCATTCAAGAATAAGCTTAAGGGGTGATAATCATCGGCCTTGTTTGTATTGCGGTGTAAAGTTGGCATTGAAATTGGGAATTTTGATCCCTCCCCCCATTAATTCCCGCCAATTTCTTTGGCTCATCATCGATGTAGTTTAGGGGATGACTACGAGTACAACAAACGCATTGCCCTGTGTCTGCCCCTTTTTTGCTGAATTTTCGTCAGCACTAAGCATTTGCAAGAGAAAGTTCTCGATGCAATGAACCGGACGACTATATTAACGAACACGAGATTGCTGGGACTTGGAAAGACTAGTTGCTTGCCAAGAATCCTCTGCACCCACCTTTTTCTTTGAATCATCTCTTTCTGGTTCTTGGGCGATGCACATGTTGGTGTGACATCTTGTGCGTCACCTCCTGTTGTGTTTGCAGAGTTCGTCAATCCATACGGAGTTCGATCTGCGTCTAGAACCAATTCTGATGCTTCTTCTGATAGACTGTCTCAGTTCGGCACAGCACGTGAATACAATGATTATGATCTGCAAAATGACTTGTACTGGTACGATGACAAGGATGATGGACACTTCCTGACTCCATCCTTTCGAGGATCAGAGCCCTTTGCCTGCCCAACGCAGGATAAGTTCATTACGAATTCAGAGTCAGAGAAATATCTCGATAATTCTGTGGATCTTAATGGCACTCACGATGTGTTTCGATTGGATTCAAATGGTGATTACTCAGATAAGCCTAGTCTCTATGACATGGGCTTCGCAAATGAAGGACAAAAGCTTCATGTGTTTGAAAGTCGTCATTTTGATGAAGAGGGTCAGTACGAACTCTTTAACGGGAAGGAAGCGGACTCCAGGCCATATGGGGGAGGTCTCATGTATGGAAGCTATTTGAACCTTCAAAGCAATAATACAATCACTTTGAATAATGTAGAAGGTGTGTGCTCTGAAGATAATTCTGGCACCAAACATATAGCAAATGCGAGTTCTGACAGATATGCAACAAAGCACACTCCTGACGATTCTGTTGATTGGCCTCGAAGTAGCTCTGATGTACAGAAAAGGGATTGCGGGGAAGAGTTCATATTTGAAAGTATCGAAAAAAATGAAGATGTTGACGATCCAATGGAGAATGGAGATATCGGCAATCCTGAAGCTGTTGGAGGCCAAGGGGAGGAGAGTGTTTTTGCTGATGAGATTTTAATGCAAGAAAATCCAGAAGATGAATATGAAATCTTTGACTTGAGGATCATACACCGGAGAAACAGGTATATCCACATGTTTTACCAGTGATATTAATTTTCATCAAGATATTTTAGGAGCAGATGGATTAACCTATCAAAAGCCATATATGTATTAATAACGAATGGAGATTCGCATTTTGTGACTCTGTGATCCATATTAACAAATTCACTCAGTAAAAGAGCCTCTATTGATATTGTTCATTTTCTTGAACACAAGAAGAATATACATAGTGGTTTATCTTTTCATGTTGTATTCCAGAATCGCATTTGCCCTTGGCTTAACATTCCCACTAAATCAAGGTCTGAAGCTTGCTAGTACAATTTTGATTTGTAGGGACACTTGCACTCACATATTATGCCATGTACAGGACTGGATTCGAAGAAAACAAGGATCTGCCCATCGTGCTAAATACTGTAATTGCAGGGAGATATTATGTTACGGAGTACCTTGGCTCTGCTGCTTTCAGTAAGGTTGTTCAAGCACATGATCTATATATGGGTGTGGATGTCTGTCTGAAGATCATTAAAAATGATAAAGATTTCTTCGATCAGAGTTTGGATGAAATAAAACTTTTGAAGCTGGTAAATAAGCATGATCCTGCTGATGAATGCCACATACTGCGCCTCTACGACTACTTTTATCATCAGGTAGGGCATTGATGGATGTGTTGAATGTCTTGTGCAAAGTATGCCAATTGTTACTAGAGAAATTAATTATTATCATATATATTTGGTGTCCCTCTGCACCCATTTGAACATCAATTGGTACAAGAAATAAAGAATCCTTTTCGTTGTGCATCAACTGTTTCTCCTGTCATACTTTGAACAGCTATTACGAAGGATATCTAGCTTGAACAGTATCATCCACTATCCATGGGCATGTGCTTAACCCTTCTGCGAACAAAATAAATGCCTTCAGAGCTGTTAATACATACAGCGCGCTTATTACTTTTATGAGCAAAGTGAATTGCTTGAGTTGATATTACACAGAGTGCACTGTATTATGAATGGTTTTTCAAGAGGTAGGAATTCTCCTTATCATATCCATCTATAGATTGAAACTCGATTACTCAAGAGGATAAGGCACAAACTGGACTACCATGGGATAGAACTATTGCATTAAGCATTTCCTAATTGGTAGGAGTTTGATCTTTTACTCCAGACATGGGTGCTTGTGTTTGATATTGCTTATTTTCTCTCTTTATTTTCTATAACCTGTTGATACAACTTTGCAGGAGCATCTATTCATTGTTTGTGAACTTCTTCGAGCAAATCTATATGAATTTCAGAAGTTTAATCAAGAATCTGGCGGTGAACCTTATTTCACGCCGAACAGACTGCAGGTCAAATTCAGTATAGCTTGACTAAGTAGTTCTCTCCGATCAATTATTGTCCTTTGTTCTTTCCCGTCTGTTCTGCTGAATACGAGTACTTTTATGGGCCAAGAGACTTCATTTGTGGAGTCGGTTATTCTTAATCCTATAAGGCCTTTGTCCATAGAAGTAATATTGTGGAAAATTTAACTAGGGCATTTTAATCTTTGTCCCTACAGATCATAACTCGTCAGTGTTTGGAGGCACTGGACTACTTGCATCGACTGGGGATTATACACTGCGACCTAAAGCCTGAGAACATTCTCATCAAAAGTTATAGAAGATCTGAGATTAAAGTCATTGATCTGGGAAGCAGTTGCTTTAAATCAGACAACTTGTGCCTCTATGTCCAGTCTCGTTCATACAGAGCTCCCGAAGTCATCCTGGGCCTTCCTTATGACCAAAAGATCGACATTTGGTCCCTTGGCTGCATCTTGGCAGAACTTTGCTCTGGTGAAGTATGTATGACTTTCTCCCTTCACGGTCATACTCAAACCATATATTGGATATAACTTTTATGGTGGACTATGCTTTTATATCAATGACTATGATTGACTTCTAAGCCATCTTCTATTAATTCAGTTGCAACCCCTTTCTTGGATATGAACTTGCAGCAAACAAGTTCATGATCCATTGCTGTTTATCTGATCGATTAATTTCAGGTGTTATTTCCAAATGATGCAATTGTAATGATTCTAGCGCGCATGATCGGCATGCTCGGTCCCATTGATCAGGAGATGCTGGAACGAGGACAGGAGACACCTAAGTATTTCACAGAGGAATATGATCTCTACTACATTAATGAGGTGAGTTGCATGTACCTTGACTGTTTAACCTTATTATGGTTTTATGTTTCAGCGAAGGCTTGCAGAACTTTTAACATTGGTCTGAAAAGAAAGTATATGTATACGGTTGAAGTGTCAACTCATGGAGAGCTGAAAATCCAAATGAAGACCGCTATTCATAATTCTTGTCTCACTCTTTTCTATTTTTCTTTTTTTTTTTGGGCAGGAGACTAACCAATTGGAGTACATAATTCCTGAGGAGTCGTCGTTGGAAGGACATGTACAGGTTTCTGATATTGGGTTTCTTGACTTCTTGAGGAACTTGCTGGAGGTCGACCCCAAGAGGCGTCCTACTGCAAGCGAGGCATTGGAGCATCCGTGGCTTTCACACAAGTACTCTTTCTCTTGCTGATATACAAGTCATGCCAATAAGTTTTGAGATGTATTGATTGGTCAGTGCTATTATTTGAGCGCTGAAAAATTAGGACAGCCTTAGTGTACATGCAGCTTACGGAGCAATGTTAATTTTTTGGCTTGTTGACATGATTATTTTTTCCTCTGTACAAAGCTCCAGATACAGAGCCTTCCGTCTCTGGGCAATCCGAGCTTGTAAAGATTAAGAGTTGTTGTAAACATGCTTGAGGTTACACCATGTTAATTGAGATTGTTCAATATACGAGATGAAATAAAATTTTCTTCTACCTTGTTCCAATCAACATCTCCTGCTAATGATGCTAAATACGAAATGGGTGAGCAATCACCTGAATTGGGTGGGAGAAATCAAGCTGAAAATCTTAGATCAGATCAATCTCAGTTTCAAATTTGGTGTACATCGTTGACTGAATAACGTGGCTTTTGGGTCGGTCGGTTTCTCAACTTTGAGATATGTCAAGTGAATCCCCTGTCAAGATAATTTCTGCAAGACGTGGTGGGACTACTGAGAATTGCTTAGCAAAAGAGGACTGGAAAAGTTGGTTAGAAACTACACTGTTGCTTCCATCAATTGATATGATCAGCACAAACAATGAATTGACAGAGGAAGTTATCATTGTTTCTTGCAAAAGTGGTCTCCTGATGCTAAGTTGGTTGAAAGAATCAGCTCTCGTTTAATATAAAACAAGAAAACAGAGAGATAAAGGAAGCATCTTCTACCCACAATGCTTCCGAAATTACTAATCTATCCTTAATCTCTATCCCATCTCGGACCGTTTCTTATGATCTAATCCGGTTGAGGGGTAGTTCTCTGTTTGGCAAAACATCGTCGAATTGACATCAATGTTTATCTCCTTTTGGTTGAGGATTCCTAGGAAAGTGGGTATATGCCTTACGGAAAAGAGATGGATCATGACTCCCAGAATGTTTTATTAGGCGATGACATGGGAATGTCTTCATTTCATCCGAACGTGTTTACTACGTTAGAAATTATGATCAACTCGTTCCTGGAATGAATCGGGATGGAGAGGATGGGGACAATGATGCGTCAAGAGACAGCATTTGTATTCATTACCTATTTTATTCACAAGATGGGGATTTCGCAATTATCAATATGATATGGATTGATCTTTCCACTATGAATTTAATATGCCCGACTAAAAGGCGTTTTCAAATTTATATATTTTTCAAATTTGACTCATTTATACACAGTGAGATTTGAACCACTCTAGAAGGAATTTTTCCTCAATATTTCTTTCTAAAATGAATATTGTAACTTGAAAGAAACAAATGAAAAATGACACCTACGTGCATGTGGCTGAGAGAAGGTGCTGGTTTTCTAGTTTGTGAGTGATGGAAAAGGTTGGTAATATCTCTTCTAGTACAATTACCTTAATTACTTGGAACTAAATTAACCCGAAAAAGCTAATGTTTTCCTACGATGGTCACGCAAAGAAATTTCATGGAGAAATCTAAGAAGCAATTATCTGCAATAAATGATAAATATTTTTGACATATGCCATAGTATTGTCACTTTTTCAGGGAAAATAGAGTAGGTTAAAAACATGGGTTTCTAAGTTACATATTGACTAGCATCTTAGTTTTGAAACCAAAAATTTCGAGACTTCTCAATGCAACCTAGAGTTTAGGCTCGATGTCTGGTTAAATGAGATTAGTGCATCCTTAAACATCAATATCAAGTTTGAGTTTGGTAAGGGTTTCGTCCAAATTAAATGCTCGATTTGATTCCATTAAATGGAGATTCGAAACATAAACTATATCCTAATCCCTACCTAAAGCAATTAACTTCTAGGACCCTTGGCCCTAGATGAGCATTGCACAAACAAGGGTTTTCTTAGGGTCCTTCTCTTCTCATTTGTTTATTCCATTTTAATGTGGACAAGTCTATTCGCAGAACTAACCACTCCTAATTTTGGACATGTATTATAAAGATTTCTTTTTTTATATAGAACAGGTAGATATTTTAGTAGCGTGTCCACTTCGTTCATGTATGGGCAATCCCTTTCACCTTTCTGCTAAAATTTCAAGAATCATCATCTCGTCCTCAAAGGCCACGCCTTTGGATGGGTGCGTGATGACAATTTCCAGATATTATTATCTCTGCTCCATTATTTTAACAGATCCATCTTCCCCATTTTGGACAAAGCTTGAATAGCATTGGATGACGAGGAGCTGATATGGCGCCGCTCTATGCTTTTGAGAGTAGAAAGTGTCTGTCTTTATTCACCACAGCCGCAATTTCTTATTGCATCGAGAATTACTACGTTAATCGCGTCTGGCCCACGATGCTCGGACCAAATATAAATCGGTTTTCTTCCTCAGTCGCCATGTGAGCGCGTCCTCTCTCTGTCTCTCAGTCTCTCTCTCTCTAGACTTTGTCTGTATCGTAGCTCGACGAACGAAGAGATTAGGCTTCTGTGACTTTCTGACACAAACCATTAACGGACCACACGCACGCACGCACGCACATACCTCCTTTTCTTGTTCGTCCATCTTCCTCAGAATCAGAGACATGTCTGCCGAGTTGACTCAGTCGCCGGGGTCGACGACCCAGCTGTGGAGGTCGCTGTGGGACTTGCTCTCCTTCTTCTTCCAGTTCTTCTTGCGCATCGCCACGGCCCTCGGGACTCGCCACTTTCTCCTCTCCCGCTTTTCCTCCTTCAAGCCCCTGCCCCTCGCCGAGCTGCCCGTCCAGGAACCACCCGCCGGCGTCGCCGCCGACGAAGGCGCCGAGTCTCCCGAACGCCTGGAAAGGCTCACGGTAACGAAATTTGTTGTTCCCTGCTAGCTGCTTCATTAAAGCTTGGAACTTTCTTTATGCCGGGACTGATAATCAACGTATAATTATGTTGAAAGGGAGGAAACTGCGGGATGAGGTTAATTTAAATCGGTTTTGTTGATGTAATTTCAGTGGTGTTGATTAGGCTTGATTGAAGTTGCTGGATACTCTTTTATTCAGCTATATATGAAATCATTTTCAGGATGTCATCTTTAGTTTGACTGGGATAGGTGTTTTTCTTCCGAACGCCTGGAAAGGCTCACTATAACGAAATTTGTTTTTCTCAACTAGCTGCTTGATTAAAGTTTGGAACTTTCTTTATGCCAGGACTGATAATCAATGTATAATTATGCTAAAACGGAGGAAACTGCGGGATGAGGTTAATCTAAATCGGTTTTGTTGATGTAGTTTCAATGGTGTTGATTAGGCTTGATTGAAGTTGCTGGACACTCTTTTATTCAGCTATATATGGTTACATTTTCAGGATGTCATCTTTTAGCTCGATTGGGATTTGTGTTTTTCTTTTGAAAATCTATTGATGCTTATTGAATGGTAATGTTATTTATTTGGTCAATCATATTTAAGCTTTACTGATTTGTTGACATTTTCACATGTATTAACTGAGGTAACTAAAGATTTTCAGTAATGCAAAATAATATATCCAAGCAGGCGGAGAAAAGATTGAAATCACTTGCAAAAAGTGAAATTGAGTCTGTTCTGTTTCTTTCAGGTATATAAGTGGAGTGGGATTGAATATGTTCTGTTTCTTTCAGGGTTACAAATTAGTCTTTAAGCATCCTGTGCGAGATCTGATACTCTTTAAACACTCGCAATGCAGGTGGTGCTCGATTTAGATGAAACTCTAATATGTGCATACGAGACACCAAGTCTGCCTGTTACTGTACGTGACCGAGCAGCGGAAGCTGGATTGGAGTGGTTTGACCTGGAATGCATTTCTTCAGAGAAGGTGTTTTTCATTCCAGACATAATGGGTTTTGATTTGACTGATATTGTCTTGGTATCTTCTCGGATGAGTTATCTTGATTATTGTTTCCTTGAGTGTATATTATGCTTCAAAAGGACTCTGAAGGAAAGCCTAAGGTCAATCTTGTGACGGTGTTCGAGCGCCCGGGCCTGCGAGAATTCTTAAAACAGGTCCATGAGTTTGCAGATCTCGTACTATTTACTGCTGGACTTGAAGGTTGCTATCTTTCTGCTTGATTTTTCCGGTTTCTTTTATGCCAATTGGGATTGAGGTTTGACAAGTCAAATTTCATGGCTACAGGTTATGCAAAACCGCTTGTTGACACAATAGATGCTGAGAATAGATTTAGTCTGCGACTTTATCGACCTTCAACAATTAGCACGTGAGCTTACTTTACACCATGTCCTATTTACTTTCTCTGTGATAGGTGACTTTTCTACTGAGAATGGGAACATAAATCCGTGTCTATCCTTCTGAGATTGCACTGATTTCTTGAGGTGTTCACCTTTGAATCTGATAATGAAATATCAATGTGTTAAAAAAAAAAAAGACGAGAGTACTGAGTTTTAGGACGATTTGATATATGTGCCATCATTCAAATAATTCTCGGATGAGTGATTCGAGGGAAAGCAGGTGAATTCATAGACTGAAGCTTTTTAAGGTGATTTAGAATATAAGTCTTAAGTGATGGCTACAGAGAGCTTGAAATGCTCATAGCGGTCTCAATTAATAGGTTTACCATTATTCTGAAAATATTTAGGGTGCTTAAATTAAATAAATTATTGTCGACAATGCCTTCTTCTAACCCTCTTAGTAGAAGAGTGAAAGGTCATTCATTACTGTTTTTTATGTCCTAATAGCAAGATGAGACGGGTAGTGTTGGCTGGTAATTAATTTAGATTTTGGTGTCTTTAGGCATTTCCTAAGCAATCGCTTGATGTGATGCCAAGTAATATAACCTAGAGTAATTAATCCTAATCAATCTGGAATCTGATTAATCTCCAGAATTGGTACATGACTCACCTATATGTGGACTTACTGAAGTTGCTGATATCCTGATCCTAACATGCAGGGAGTATCGGGAGCACGTGAAGGATCTTTCTTGCATCTCAAAGGATCTCAGCCGAATAGTCATCGTCGACAACAACCCTTTCAGTTTCTTGCTGCAGCCAGTCAATGGGATTCCCTGCATTCCTTTTACTGCTGGACAGCCGAATGATGATCAGGTAGTCGGATGATTATCAGTATAACTTTTATTTATAAATTCTTCATTATGATCGATTACTTTGCTCAATATTGTTCATCTGCTTCAGCTTCTGGAGGTCCTGCTTCCACTCCTGAAGCACCTTTCCATGCAGAGAGATGTGAGGCCCGTGCTCTACGAACGGTTTTGCATGCCTGAATGGTTTCAGAAGTATGGGATCACCGCGTTTGGCTTGCCATCGTAGCATCTAGACCCAAAGTCTCCATACTTTTTGTATGATTCTAAAGAAATGGCATGTTGCACAAGGTCGATGTTGGCCCAATTGTCTCGCTTGTGTGGAATCAGGTGGTCCAAAGGTGTCAGTATCTTTTCCATATTTGCAGATATCTAGCATAGTTCTGACTTCTGCATATTTGCCAATAGAAGTCCTTTGTGTGCAATGTAGATAGAATCTAAAGTACTATTCCTTGTAACAGGTTGCAGTCCTGTAGCATGTCCAAATCGCATCTTTAGAGTGCTGAACAGTATATCTTGATCAAATAAAAAAGAGGGTTTTCCCCAGTTGCTATAACGTTTTACCCATATGGCAATGATCAATTACTCTTCTGTTCCTTCTCTGAGCCACCATATATAGTCGTACTTTAAGATGATATGGCTGGCTAATGTGTACTCAAACGACAAACCTACGAGTAGGAAATCTGGCTGTCTGGTTTTCCTGTCATATGGTATGACTGGTAAAATTTAGCACCTTGATGCCTCAGAAATTTTGGCTGCTTCTCCTGAAGATATAAGAAACCGTGCCTAGTTACTATAGCAGACAGCTGCCTGCTGCATGCAGGAACTCAAGAAGATTAGTCTCTTGTAGCATCAATTCCTCATTGAACTCCAATTGCGCACTATTTATAGATTTGGGATGCCCGGCCTTCACAATGCCACCTCAGTTTTATCCGATTAACTGGTACAGGTCATAGGATGAAGTCCAAAGTCTCTGTTTAGCAATTTCTTGAACTTCTGCAACATGATCGAACTTCACAAGTGAAGCAGCGTTCATCAATATCATGAGTTGTCTTTTTTCGCTTCTTGTGCCCAATCACTAGCTTACAAAGCCTGCTCTGCGGTCCCTCCCGGGACGGCAGAGTTTGAGAGGTCTTCACCATGACAGCAGAGGATTTCACCAACCGAATTCCTTCTTTTCTTTTCTTTTAGTATTATATTTCCGGTACTTGTTGTAATCATAGTTACAGGTAGTTAGTAGACATCCTCTGTGAAAAGATTGGTTTTTTAAGTCCAATTGTCGGCAACAAACTTCCGAGTACAGATAAGAAAAGCAAGATCATCAGTAGCTGTACCGCTCCCTTTGCCTCCTTTCCTGTTCTCCTCGTGTTGTCTCCCTTTCTTGCCCCTTTTAGTTTGTCCAATGACCCCTCCTTTGGGATGCATCTCTTCTTAAAAACAAAAGGAAAACCACTCGGCTGTCCGAAACTTGTTTGCCCTTTTGTATGCCTGCGAGCCTGGTTCGCAATCAAGAATGTCGGTTCCCCATATCGCGTGTTCATCTGAGTTCAGATTTACTTGCTGCTGCAAAACTTATGCGGTTCGTGATTAATTTTATAACCAGGGCAAACTTGCAGGGAGGCTCTCCAAACAACAAGAGTGTGACAAGGTCCTAGAGCTCGCAAAAGCATGAGTTCAGCTATGACGTACCGAAGAAAAGGACTAGTCATACCATTCCATGAAAAAAGTTCTTGTAGGATTTCGTAGCACATGCTACGCTTTTTCACGAAAATTGTCATTGAGATTGAAACGCAGACATAGCCAACAGCTTGCCTCATTTTCCCGGGGCCGGCACGTCGAGACACGACTTTCTTTTCATTTGAACATCGACCGAATCGATCGCACGCTTTCCTCTGCTTTCCTGAACTTGTGGAAAGGTCAGAAATGAACATTCATACGCGGATGGAATTTCCCCCACGACTGGACGCAGTCGTTCACGAAAGGAAGAAGAATCTTGAAACGGTCCGGCAGTAAAATCGACGATCTCGGGGCCGTCGGTATCGAAATCCTAAAAGATCACGAGAAAAGGCTCGAGCGGAGAGACTCGGTCAATAGTTACTCGGTCAATAGTCGAACTTCCACTCAAGCCAGTATCGACGGCGACGTTAAAACCATGTCTCTGCAGATCGAGTGAAGCGTAAATGATTTCGCCTGAGGAAGTACAAACGAAGTTTATCAATTGAGTTTATCCAATCAATTTAGGTCACTGACATGGACGTTGACCGTCGTACATAACATGATTGATATTAATGTAGATGTTTTTTTTAATTAATTTTTCGTTTTCTTTCCCTTTTCTTTTTTCCTTCTCTTTTCCCTTTTTCTTTTTCACTATGGATCGCTAGGCCGCCGTGGGCGAGGCCACCTTCGTTGGCAGCTGGCTAGGCCATGATGGGGTTCGGTGACAATTGTGACCCTCACCGATGGTTAGCAAGGGCTTCACAACCCTTGCCGACTTGCGAGTAGTGAAAAAAATAAAAGAAAAGAAGGAAAAGAGAAGAAAAGAAAAATTAATAATTTAAAAAAAAATCTATATTGACATTGGTTATGCCACATAGGACGGTTGATGTTCAAATTAGTAATTTTCCATCTAAATTGATCAAATGGACTCAAATAACAAAAATAACAATTGAAAAATTTAATACTAAATTGATAACGATACAACAGATTTATGACTTATTTTATACTTTTCCCCATGCCTGGCATCATCTTCAGCTCCCACTTGCCGCCATAACACCTTTCTGCCTTAAAGCACCTTTCTCGAATCTTTCATTTTCAGTCATGTCACACGTAGAACATCCTACTAAATCAAATCCAAAGCCCAGTCAAGTACATCCAATTATGTCCATTACGTTGAACGAGTCATGGCGAGGGGACATCGAGAAATGCATAGTCCGTTCTAGGGGAAAGAACCAGGGGAAAACGAAGAAGAGAAGAGAAGAGATGGGGGCAACTGAAAACAACAGGAGAAGAGGAGACGGGGGCAACTGAAAATGACAGGTTCGAGAAAGAAAGATTGGGGGGGGGGGGAAAGAGAAAAACACCAAATGGATTCAACCCTGCCTCCTTGACGATCACCTAAACGCGATGGACCGTCAACAGAAGATCGAACCGGTACATCGTTATAAACAAAACCGGGACATGGAAATCGTGTCGCATGACCCACTTTAATAATTATAGAGATTAATCAACGAGGTGAGGACCGCCGCGCGTTTAGATGTCTACCAACCGCTTTGACATTTGGAAAAAGGGAAGAAATTGAATGCTCGATTTGAGTATTTTGGGAGGGAGGTTGTACAAGTTCGTTTTAAACACCGGGGGTGGTGAGGCGGCGGCGGCGGCGGCCTTTGAGAGTCAATTTTTGCGGTCTTATTGAGTTGATTTGATAATCATTTTAGGTTTTGTTTATTCACGTATGCACCATTACAATTCTAAGGAGAATTGCAAACGTCATCGTCATCGTCCTCGACTTTGCCCCATTATTCATATTTCGGAACTCTAAATTTCGCATCTCTCCCAACTCGGAACGACCCATTCGCCCTCTCATTCGCATCCAAAAATTACATCAAAACCCATTTTCCTCTCTCCTACTCTGCAACAACACAATACAATGACAATTGCTAGTCATCCCTCAACATCAAGCTGCCACTCGACTAGTCAATAACTCAATAGAAAAAAAATGGCCACCTCAAAAAAATGATCAAATAAACGTCGGTAAGTAACTTATACGAGATTTGGTAATCTGAACTAATTGATTATATAATGGGAGAAAAGCAGGCGAGTCACATATTTGAAGATCAGTTTGTTCACATAAGAGCTGTGTAAAGCTAAAACGTGGACAAAAGGTAAATAAAAATTAGACGAGGATAAAAAGATGTTTTAGAAATTGTGAAACGTAAATGAAGGCAAGGTAAATTTATAAAAGTGTCGCTAAAATACTAACAAGCCGTGGGTAAATAAGGTGAATGATAACTTTTTTTGCTAATAAATTTTCTGCTACATTAATCAACTTTTTCGTTGTGTCATGTGTGATGATGCCGAGTTAATTCCCTAGAACTGGGGGGTTAAGCATGGTTTCAAGCTAAAAAGGGAATTGAAGAACCAGAGTGGTGGGAACATATCCAGTTCCAAGTTCTATATCTGAGCTAAAACAAGTTTTCAATTCCAAAAATTGGGAACTTGAAACTTGAAATAAGTTTTTGTGTTTGTCTTGGTCTATATTTTTGTGCAATCCTATAGTATTTCATGATGTAATTTAGAATTATTAGCTTGAGCTTCCATTTTATACTTAAGGCTTTTACTTTGTTGACATTTCATATTTTTGTGTGTCTAAATATAAGTTGTAATTAGTGGATTATAGTAACAAGTAATGGTTACTAAATATGATAATTCATCGTAACCATTCAATTAATAATAAATGTGAGATCTGGGTGGAAACTTGAACCAGTGACAGAGTAGGTTTCAATTTGTGAGCATGTAGGTTACAAATTCATAGTAGAATCTGAAACCACTCATCTCTACCTAGAACAAGCCATTGGGGGGTTTTGTTTAAGGATCAAATTACCTTTGTCATGACTTTCCAATTGGGTAAGTTACATTCCATTGCCAAATGTTATAGATGAATAGTGTTAATCCAAAAGGAATCTCTTTTAGCTGATGTTTGGGTCGATCGAGGCCTACCCAATTTGCCTTATAGCCTTCAAATTCATTTCTCAGTACTCATCCTTCTTACATGCGAAGAGGGAGATAGTTGGGGGAGTTCGATTCTCCCACCTTTCTCGAGAATGGCAAGGGGTGGAGGACGTTTAGTTTTAGGTGTGAGAGTTTGACTCTCATGTTCTGTAAAGAAGCAAGCCAAAAGTTCTAGAGAGAGAGAATCGAGAATTAGAGCAGGACGGACTTAAAAGAAAGGAAAAAGAAAAACGGAGGAAGTAAGGATACATTTTTCTTCTATTGGTCCCGAACGAACGAATGAATGGGGGGGATGAAATCCTGAACTGCCGAATCGGCTGATTGTCCCTGAAAAGGAGAAGTGACGTGGCCCCACCCCCAATCGAAACATCCGTTGAATTTCAAAAGACAACGATGGTCGTCGTGAAAGAAAAATGACCTCCTCCTCCTCCTCCTCCTCCTCTTCTTCTTCTTCTTCTTCTTCTTCTTTAACCGGGACGACGCCGCAGCAGCAGCAGCAGCACCTCCTCTCCCCATTTGGAGCCAACGCTGCTTCGCCCCACAACGCTTTCCTTCAAAACCTGCGTAATCAAAACAGCACCGCCCGCAAAAGGAAACCGAAGAAACATAATCCCATCTCTCTCTCTCTCTCTCCAACTGGGTCGTCTCCGCCAATGAAGCAGCGACCCACCACCCCATCAGATTCCTTCGCCGCCGCCGCCGCCAGAGGCCCCCTCGCATGACGATACCGCCCTTATCCGCCGCGGTCTTCTCCCTCGCCGTCGCCGCCGCCCTCGCCCTCCTCCTCCTCCTCCCCCGCACCGCCCATGGGCTGGGCTCGGGCGCCACCGTCGCCGTCGCTTACGACTCCGCCACCGTTTGCGGCGTCGTCTCCGGCCAGCCCACCCGCGCCGTCCGGTGCTATCGCCGCGCCGGCGGGCTCCTCGGCGTCGACCCCAACGTCTCCTTCTCTGCGCTCTCCGGCGGCCGGGGCTACTTCTGCGGCCTCATGTCGGGCGGGTCCACCTTCCTCTGCTGGGACACTGTCAATTTCAATTCCACCCTCGTCCCCAGAAGGGTCTACCACAACGAGTCGGCCCCGTTGAAGGATCTCGCCGTGGGTGACGACCAGGTCTGTGCATTGGTGAATGCCACGGGAGAGGTGAAATGCTGGAGGATCGATGATTCTTTCCAGGTACCATCTGGGGCTGATCGATTCTCGTCGATTTCATCTGGGCTTGGGTTTTCTTGTGGAATTTCGATGAATACGAGTCATGTCCAATGCTGGGGTAGTAATCCAATCTTAAAAGCTATTCAAGGTGGGTTTGGGAGCATGCGGATGTTGAGCATCGTCGCAGGTGGCTCACATGCTTGCGGAATTAATTACACTGGTTTTGTAGTTTGCAGAGACAGCATTGGGCAGCTAGATGTTCCTTCACATTCACCGTTTGAGTTCTCTTTGTTGTCTCTAGGTGATAGTCATACCTGTGCAATGAGGCAAGTGA
Source organism: Corymbia calophylla (assembly GCA_014182845.1). Lineage (NCBI taxonomy): Eukaryota > Viridiplantae > Streptophyta > Magnoliopsida > Myrtales > Myrtaceae > Corymbia > Corymbia calophylla. The sequence continues at coordinate 35,445,768 of CM024699.1, read as the reverse complement.
ATAACACTGTCACTTGTTGGGGCAGAGATGGCCGGTATTTAGTTAATGGAGCTGATTTAATTTCATTTGAATTGATCGTTTCGGGTTCGAACTTCACTTGTGGATTGACATCGAGTAATTTATCGATCATGTGTTGGGGTCCTGGTTGGCAGCTCGAGGAGCTTCCATTGACAGAAATCCTCCCAGGGCCTTGTGTTGTTCAGTCAGCTTGTGAATGTGGCATATACGGTCAGTCACAGACTCTATGCAGTGGCTCTGGTGTGATTTGCAGCCGTTGTCCTTACCAATTACCAAACCCTCCACCTCCCCCACCATCAGTGCCGCCACAATTGCCACCGGCACCGATCTCCCCTTCATCCTCCCCATCACGAGCTCTTAGAAGGGGCTTGTTGGCCTTTGCGATTGTTGGATCAGTCGGAGCATTGGCAGGGATTTGCACGTTGATTTACTGCTTGTGGAGTGGCGTATCTTTTGGGAAAAAGAAGGTGCATAATTCAGTTCAACCAACAATTACTAGGGGCAATTCTAGTGGAGGGACAACATCGAACACCAGCCCTCCTTCGAGATCATCCACCATAAGGCGCCAGAGCTCAAGAGCGATGAGACGTCAGAGAAGCGGAACCTCTTCGAAGCACGCCGATAAGGCGGAGGAATTTTCTTTAGCAGAGCTAGCAGAGGCCACTGGCAACTTCTCCCTCGAGAACAAAATCGGAGCCGGCAGCTTCGGTGTTGTTTACAGAGGGAAATTACCTGATGGTCGTGACGTCGCCATAAAAAGGAGTGAAACCAGTCCAAGGACAAAGAAGTTCCAGGAGAAAGAAAGCGCTTTCGAATCAGAACTTTCGTTCTTGTCCCGGCTTCACCACAAACACCTGGTTAGGCTAGTTGGGTATAGTGAAGAGAAAGAGGAGAGGCTCCTAGTGTATGAGTACATGAAGAACGGAGCTCTTTACGATCACTTGCATAATAAAGACAATGTCGAGAGAAGTAGAAGTCCTGTGAACTCGTGGAAGATGCGGATCAAGATTGCGTTAGATGCCGCCAGAGGGATCGAATATCTACACAACTATGCAGTGCCTCCCATTATACACAGAGACATCAAATCTTCTAACATATTGCTAGATGCCGACTGGACGGCCCGAGTGTCTGATTTCGGATTGTCGTTGATGGGTCCTGCGTCCAATCATGATTTGAGACCATCCAAGGCTGCAGGAACAGTTGGGTACATTGATCCCGAGTACTACAGTCTAAATGTGTTGACTGCGAAGAGCGATGTGTATGGCCTGGGGGTGGTGCTGTTAGAATTACTAACAGGGAAGCGCGCAATATTTAAGAATGGTGAGGACGGGGGGATGCCAATCAGCATTGTGGATTTTGCCGTTCCGGTGATAATGGCGGGGGAACTGGTGAGGATCTTGGACTCGAGGGTGGGGTCGCCGGTGCTGAACCAGGCGGATGCGATCGAGCTAGTGGCTTACACAGCGATGCATTGCGTGAACTTGGAAGGGAAGGACAGGCCGACCATGACCGACATTGTAGCTAATTTAGAGAGGGCATTAACACTGTGTGAAGATAGCCATGGGAGCATCTCTAGCGGCACAAACTCCATTACTTCAGAAAGAAGCTGAGGAACAAATAAACCGAACAAGGAAAGAAAACAAAGAAAGAACCGACCCAAGATATCTTATTTCGCCATTATCAGTTTTGGTTTTCACTTTTGGGAGGGATGACCCAGATGGACGTCGGGGCATTCTTGATTGTAAAGGGGGGGTAGGCATTTTCCATCTAACCTCGAGCTGAGCTGTAGTGTTAGGATTCTGTGAACAGCAGTGAAAAGGCACTGAGAGGAAAGGGGGGGGGGGGGTGTTGGAAATCAGATGTCATTTGATTATTTCATTGAAGTAAAGAAAATCATCACTTCGCAGTTCCTTGTTCCTCTCTCTCTCTCTCTCTCTCTTTTTTTGAGTTCTGCAGCACATCAGCGTGCGAAACAAGTTGCTGCACGAGCACTCGAAAGTGTGAAGAAAGTTTCAAAGTGGTGCCCCACGAAAAAGGGATTGCAGCACCAATCAAAGAGAGGCTATTGCTTTTCAAAAATTTGCGTGTGCATGGACTCCTCGGTCCATATGAAAAAGAAGAACTTGGACAGAACAGGAACCGGTCCTACCATGCGAAAAAGAACAAGGGCTCCTTTTCCATTTCGTTTTCACACGTGGAGGGGGAGCAGGTGACACGCGGTGTCTTTGACTTTGAAAATTCAAAAAGGGAGGAGGCGGTCAACGATCAGTGCCTCTGAAGTGGACACGTGTAGGGCCCCAGATGATGCTGATCTTTTGCTTTCGTACTTTACTTGAAATCACGCCCGCCGAACATTGTGGGGGCAAGGACAGTTATGGGATTTACTTAATAGGATGGAGTCTTTATTACACCATTTAATTGATAAGAGAAACCGACGGGGCCAAACCCCAAAATTGAATATTCATGGAGTAAATGGATCACCGTCGGATGAATGTCGGATGTTGGGCGGATCGGCGGTGGCCGGTGACTGCCACCCACTACCACCACCACCACCACACCTACGCTCTCATGAATTTTAATCAGAGCAATATCCATGAATTTAATGTGGATTCCGTTCTCTTGTACTCCTTTATGGATTCACACCTTGGTTTCCCACTTGCTAATTGCACTAAAATGAAAATTGGGTTTTTTTTTTTAAAGAAATAAATGAAACAGGACAAGAAATTGCCCTTCAAAATGCTCCCTTGAATGCAAGGTTTCGCCATTTTGATGCGTGCTGTGTTCTTCCGTACGATTTGGGAATGTGAACATTCTGATTTGGAGAGTGACGATCTGTACCGTGAAGGGATAGCATTGTCATGTGCACTTTCTTATTCTTGGAAAAGGAAAAGGTCATGTCGAAAGGTGTCTACCTAACTAATAAGTGAAAAGGAAGTAATTCATTGAGATATTGATTACATAATAAGAGAAGCATCAACACGTTCAGAACATCTTGGCTACCCACCGATGGGTAGCCGAGATGGTTTGCACCTTACTACCTCATCGCCGAAGGAACGGGTTCAAATCTCCGATTGCTAGCATCTTAAGTGGGGAGCCCTGGTGGTGGGGCCCTAGGCTAGCTTCTCTTTAGGTATAGTCGGTGGTCGACGTTGGGGCCTATCGGGCCCGGCAATGGCCTTGAATACCCGTAAAATTGTACTAGGCCGGATCCTAGATATCAAAAAAAAAAAAAAACACGTTCAAAACATCAAATTTTCTCTCTTTGGTTATCTAATAAGTGCTCATTAACAAAAGTCTTTTTAAATTATTTTACTATTTTTTGTCGTCTTAATATGCCCTACGAAAGTGTATTAATAAACCCTTTCTGAAAACATTTTAATATATTATAGAATCATGATGAGCATAATTATAAATAAATTAGATAATTTACCAACTTCAAAACTCACGAGATCAGACAATTGAATTTAAAGGATCCAAACTTTCTTGAAATGGAAGTTGTTCTTTTAAAAGACTGGTGCTCTAAACATTACGAAGTACTAATAGAACCCAATTAAAAAAGAAAAAGATGATTTGGAAGCTCAGAAAACCACAAGATTAAGCATATGACTTGAAAAGGAGTCAAACTTTCATATGATGGGAAGCTCTTCCTTTGATCTGAAAGCTCCAAAAATCACTAAATCAAGCATTTAAGCCAAAAGGAGCCAAACTTATTTGATAATGAGAACTTCTTCCTTCCAAGCAAAGGAAAGACAGAATATCTCCATACTTGTTTTTGGCCATTTTACGTAAATTAACTAGTGTCCACTAGGGGATAAAAACGAAGAAAAATTCCTAAATCTATTTGTACGAATATCAATTTAGTCATAAAATTTTTAATTTGATTAATTTGATTTCAAATCTTTTAACGATTTGCCAATATAATTATTCAGACTAATTTTGACCGGAAATCACTTACGTAGACACTGATCATCCTATGTGGCACAATCAATGTAAGGTGACCGACATTGATGTGTAAAATTTCAACCTCTTTTATAAAAAAATTTCTGAATTTTTTATATTTTTATATTTTATAATTGTTTTATTTTTTCTTTTCTTTTCACCATTGGCCAACGGAGAAAACAAAAGAAAATTAATTTTTTTTATAAAATATTCAATTTTTTTTATAAAAGTATAAATATTATTCACGTTATGCGAATTATGTCGAGTAGGACAAAATATTAAGAAGATTTTCTCAATTTTCAAGATATTCCTTGAATTTCCCTTGGGGCATGCAGAGGGCGACATTAACAAGCTTCTCTCGATTTTCAAGATATTCCTTAATAAGAGAAAGAAGAAGAAACAAAACCTTCAATTGGCATATTTGATATGTTTTATGTACCTTATTTAGTAAGGGTTATCGGTGAGCAGACAATAAAATATGGAGAAAGGGTTAAAAAGGAAAGAAAAAAGAAAGGAAACATGGGGGTAGCTGACGCTGTTGGAACAACTGGAATGACAAGGCTGGCTTTAATGACAACTTACGAAAGTCATGAAATATCGAACCATTAGAAGTGGTTTGCCATGAATAATTGAATGATTAGCAGTGGGATTAGATTGAATTAAACAAAGGGCTGTAACAAGTTTTACAGCCTAAAAGCACACTTTTTTCAAGCGGCTGTTTGTCGGAGTTGACTGGGTGGAAAGCAAGGCAACGTGTTTTATTTTTTTATTTTATTTTAGTCCACCTAATGATAAGCTTATTATATAATTAAGAAGGGATCAACCACCTTACAACATGTCAAATTTAAGCGGAAAATAACATAAATCAGATCGTTTTTTAGCATTTTACAACTTGATCAACGTACCAAAAAGAAAGCCAAGGAGCGACACAAAGGTTGGGCCGTGGTGGACGTGGTTGAGCGGGCCTCATTTGTTGAAGGTGGCGACGAAGGCGATCGGGCCTTTGCCGGTGAAGGCGGCCTGGATGCCGAATATGAGGAAGGCGACCATGGCGAGGCGAGAGTGCTTGATCTCGGCCAGCTGGAGACTCTCCTTCTTCTCCGGGTCCGAGGCGAGGCCGAGCGGGTCGAAGTATCCGCCCGGATAGAGCCGCTTCTCCGGGTCAAGCTCCGCATTCCTCTGGAACTCGATGTACCCGATCACTATCACCTCGATCCATATCAGCGTCGTCAGCGAGAATGGCAGTGGTTGGCCCAAGTAGGACGAGCCCTCCACGAGCTCCACCTGAAAAATAAGTTCAAATTTAGTAATTGGGCAAATGTCGTATGTAAGTAAGAACAAATGTTAATAACATATTTTCCGATCCCGAATGAAGTTACAATTGTCGTGTGATTTCATATCTTAACTTTGTTCATTTGTATCTTTTGTTGCTTGTGATGCCGGTTAAAATTGGAATCAAGGGTTATTCCATTGATTCTTGATTTTCTTCTCAATTTAAATTTGGAAAAGTACTGATCGTTTTTATTGTCAGGTTAACTAATGAAATTTTCATTAGTTAGGACAAGTGAAAGGAGCTCGCTAAACAAATTGTCTTCGTAAAATACTGTGGGACCGCCAACTATCCTAAATATTTGAACTGTAAGATTAAGACACGATGTGATTATTTAAATATGTTAATACTCCATTTTAAACCCCCTTAAAGTAAAACACTAAAAATGAAAGAGAAAGTCAGAAGAGTGGTACGTTAGGATGTTTCCTCTCTTGTAGAAGAACTTATTTCATGCAACCTTTGCACCATAAAATACAAGGAAGAAGCAGATAAAGTGTTGCACTAAACAATCAATCTTCCTCTTAACCTTGTTCCGATAGACAACAGGCGATAGCAATCGATTTCTTGTCCCCACCGTCATCATCATTACCCACCAAAAGCTAGGCATGGGCTTGGTAAAGAAGGAGCCACGATGAAGCGTAGGATACAACACACGTACTTTTCAGCGTCGATGATATCGACAGGAGGACCACAAAAACTATCGAAAAAGGAGAGGATATAATAAAGCACGGACAAACAGTGGAAACCCGTACTTTTTAAACGTGTGGTTATTGCTTACGGGAGAGTTAAAAAGTACCAAAATATCTGCCCGACGGCAAAAGGGAGCCGAGGAGCTTCGATCCCCTTGTCATCGCGACCAGCCAGACCAGCCAGATTCGATTTCAAGAACAATCCAATGAACAAGAATTTCTTTACATGGGATTCTAGCATCTTGTGCCGTAATTATGGATAGTTTTTTTTTTTGGGGGGTGTTAATAAGACACTGTAAGTAGAGAGAGAGAAGTGCATACAGTGTATGATGGATGGTGCGTACCTTGCCGGCATCTTGCCAGGCGACCCCGGTGAGCGCCTCGACGGCGAGCGCGCCGAGCGTGCCCAGCATCGCCCACCTCCCGTGGATGAGCTCGCACTCCCGGAAGCGCTGCAGCCCGAACACCTCGCTGTACGGCTGGAACGGGGTCGGCTTCACTTCGGTCTCCTCGACCCTCATCCCGATCACATCCCCGGCCAGGTTCTTGGCCAGGTTCTGGTCCAGCGAGTCCAGCTCGAACTGCAGGTACTCCGCCGGCTTCCCCAGCCCGAAGGGGTCGAAGCCCCGGTCCCCAATCATGGACCCGTCGAGCCACTCCGGCGGCTCGGCCCCCGGGAACCAGACCAGCCGTTCCTCGTCCAGCTTCCTAGGGGCCGGCTTCTTCGGGGGAGGCGATTGCGCTTTCTTGCCTCCGAAGCCTCCGAAGCCGCCGAAGCTGAACCGGGCTTGGAACCGCCCGAAACTCGGCTTCGGCTCGGCAATGCGGGTGCCGAAGAAGTAGGAGGAGGTTGCGGCGGCGGTGGCAGAGGCGGCGGCCATGGCGTTGGGGAGCACGCGAGTGAGTGGATACTATATCTTTATAAATTAATAGTGCGGGGAGAAATGGGTTTTTGTTGTGTTCTTTATGGGTTATTTAGAGTTACGATTCTCTCTTTCTTTCTTTTTAAAATTTGGTATCGGGTTGAAAAGAGGATTGGTGGAAACGAAGGAAGCGAAGGAAATCAATGGAGGGGAGTGGGTCGGGCCTTATCTGAGCCTTATCCGGAGGTGGGGAACCTTTGGATGGTTGATGGGTGATTCGCCCTTATTCGGTGGGACCCCGTTTTCGATTTCCAATATACTAAAAGAAGGACGTCGCTTTCCGGTAGGTATTCAGCACAGCCTCGCCCACGCAGTGATACGTAGCCGGCGACACAAGACGACCATACATTCTTCAGATGCTGCTGTGCTGTTGTTGTCGGTCAGTGATTCTGGCCGTAGTGTTTGAATTCGAGGAAGGACGATACGCATCTGCAGACAGCTACTCGACTCTTTCTCTGTAGCTTATGTGTCCTTGATCGATGGTATGACGAGAGAAGACCCAAATTGATAATGGGCAATTTGCGCGAATGGTCCGAGCGTGAAATGGGCAGGTTGGCAGGAAGCGATGCTGAGAATCGGACCAGGGCCGAACTTATAGGAGTTTCCACGTGCGAGGGGCTGGGCCGCGGTTACATTAAATTGGGCCAATATGACTTGTCATTTTGGACCTTAAGCCACTGCTCAAATCGTCACGGTGTAGCCAAGAAAGTGAAGCGTCTCTTGTTCAAAGCAAAACACATCATGACACCCAGGAATTTTGTCAACGAGTGTCTGTAGGGCATTTGTTAGACAATAAAACAGACAGTTTTCGATGTTTGAAAGTGCACCGACTGTTCTCGTGTTCTGTGTAATCAAATATTTTGAAGTTTGAACTATTTTTTTTTATTTATCAAGAAGTGTCTGATGCATGATAAGTATATTTGTAAACATAAACTCTTTTCACACATAATGTACATCTAACGTGTTTACACACTAGTGTAAGGTTGTGCTTGGAAGAGATTTGGAGAAATGTAAAACGATTTTATCAAAGATCTTTTGACTCAATGAGTGTGTTTACCATATGTAAATAGCATTTGGATAATTGATTTTTTGGTGTATTTTTTGTAAAGCAACATTAAAATAAAAAGGAAAAAAGAAAAAGAAGAAGAAGAGAGAGAGGACCAATGAAGAAGCAATGAGATTTGGAAGCTTTAGGTGAGGGCTATTGCCTGCCCAGATGAGGGCTCCAACGTTTTTGCGGCGTTGTGTCTCAAATTTGGCCACACTTGGCTTAAGTTCGAAAATACTGAAATCAATTTGTTTCGGGTTTTCAGCTTTGTCATTGCTGGCTTTTCTTCTGTGCTCTTAAATAAAGAAAAAATTTACCAAACGATCCAACTTTCATTCAATGGACATTTTAGAGGCCTAAAGTCTTTCGAGAAAACTAAGCTAAATGCAGTTTAAGCACCTTTTGACCTGCCGTGTGATGACGACACGAGGATAGAAGTAGAATATACATTATTCATATGTGATCGGATCATAGAACTCGACTAAAGTAAAGAGAAGTTTCTTTGCGGAGGGGGATGATCACAGCTAGGCTGTAAAGAGGTGGGAGAAGAACCGGCGGGTGGGTGAATCGGGGCAAAGGGACAAACTGTACGTCCCCAACCAGAAAAAGAGAAGAGGGAAAGGAAGGAGGGTTCAGTTTGCGTTACGTGAGGAATTATGAATCGTGGGAAACCATGATTCCAAACGTGTAAATGTCGGGCATGTCGCTCAAAAGGCAAGAAAGCGATGGCCACACACGGTCGCGAGCGACACGCCCAAGTGGACGACAACCTTTGCCTTGGCCATCATCATCACCATCCTCCTCCCATCACAGACGACACCATAGCTTTTCAATCTTCTTTTGTTTGCCGCCCTCCTTTTTTCTTTCTAATTTCTAAAATTAATCCTGTTGACTTTTTTTACCACGGTTCGTACCCTCCTCGACCAGCTGCTCCCCTTTGGCATCCACTCCTCTCGAAGTTGAGCGATCTTTGATAATTATATGTTGAATAATTGCAATTTTTTTGGGAGTTAATGTGCATCCTGAAGTGATTGGAATATTGCTTCTCCAAAAAGTTTTGATGCTCTTGAACTTTTTACTTTGTTTCATCTGCTTTTTTTTTTGGTTTATGTTGTTGATGTGCACTTTCATTGTCTTCGCTCATGTGTAGGGGTCCGATTTTGCTTCGCACTTTTATCGCAAGAAAGCCTGTTGAGACATGGTAAAGCGTAAAATCCATGGAAGGGTCATGTACCCTTGTGAAATCAAGTGAGATGTGAGTCAAAATTCGAATGAATAGGCTAAATATGAAATTATACGTGCTTGATAGTGTGAATCGAATGCCCGACTCATACAGACGTGGCCTTTTTACTCGTTTAAGTCAAGCCACTAAATCTTAAGTGGGTTTTGTTGTGGGCCAGGACAAAAGAGAAAATGAAATGGTGCGGATCTTTGCCCTTTGTTTTTCATGAAGTTTGTTAACAAGTATTCCCAAAACTTTGATTAACCAAGGAAAAGTTTTCAATTATAATGCACTGATTACACATAAGACAAGAAATCTAATACATTGCATTTGTTAACAAAGTCCTATTTTTTTTTCTTATTATAAATCCTCTCTCCCTTATTGAATTAACGGATCTCTCTTCCTAAAACGTGTCGTTTTTTTTTCCTTAATTGCACTTGTGTATCTGTTAGTGAAGCATGTGAAGAAATCAATTGTAGAGAATAAAGTGATAGACCGCTTCAAGAATCATATCAGAACACCTCAATTTAATCTCTAAAGCAAATCTTCAGATTCGTGTGATTTGCTTGCCTGATTATTGCTTACAAAATCAATTGAATATTTTCATATAATCTAAGGATTTGATTAAATATTTACTAATAGTTCAAAGACCGTATTGAATAAATTAAAAATTTAGAGATCACATAACATATTAGGTAAAAATTCAGGGATCATTTGCGTCATCTTCTCTTATAAAATCTACCCTTTTTATTAAGTATTATATTAACTAACTGTATACTGTTTTACATGACATGAGGAGAAATAGAGCGATGTTCCCCTTTAGCGAGCAAGAAAGCAGCACCTCTCAATCAAAAGCTAAAAACGCAGTGAACAGTGACCTTTGGGTGACGCTTGAAGCTCTCTTTTTCTCCTTCTCCTTCTTCTCCTCTCTTCTTTTTTTACTGTGGCAACCACTTTGTCAACATGAAAAGGGGGCTTGATTGGGTTGATTAATTGGGGGCGGTTGTAAACTCAATGGCAAACCGGTCTAATGGGGGGAGCGTAAGAAAATAGGAGCAAATAAGGGGGATGAATCTGAAAGAGACACTATCTTTGGCAAAGAGATTAAGTCCCAATGCCACTTGATTAGAGACAAAGCAGCAAAGAAAAGAGGCTATCGTGTCAATGGAGGACCCTGGCCTCGCCGGCCATTGTGGGAAAAAAAAGGAAAAGGAGGAAGAAGATGAGGAAGAAAAAAGAAAAGGAAAAAGAATAAAAAATTATTTAAAAAATTATCCACATCAGTAATGATCAACTAATTTTGATCGAATGAATTAAATTGACACAATTACAAAACTTTTAGAACTATATTTGCATAATTGTAACATATTTAGGACTTTTTTGGTAATTCTTCTCAATACTCGACAAAAAGCTTAAGTCCTAATAGCACTTGATTAGAGACAAAGCAGCAAAAAAGAGGCTATCGTGTCAATGGAGCTCATCTTTCACCACCACCCTCCAACGGAGCAAAAGAAGAGGGGTTGAAATGCTTTAAGGACCACTCAATCCGAGGACCTTAGGGTCACTTCCGAAAAATCTCAAATCTTCCCATTTTCGCTCAACATCATTAAGCATAATAGATTGTGGAAACTCACACGTGCGAGACTGATTTTCCCTTGGGTGATGATGATATATATTCCCCATTCATTTCTGCTTTTATGATTTAATGGAGAGACCCATTTTCCCCTTTTTCTTAAAAAAGAAAAGTTTGAAAAAAGCACGTTGTTATGATACAAAAATAATCTTTTGCGACTTTACAAATATTCAAAAAAAAAGTTCCGCTTAAATGTAGGTATTTCGATTTTCAAATTTGATTTATTCTTCTTGATCAATCTCCACATGTATCAAAAGACGTTTCACAATAAGGTATTTAGATATTTCTACTGGGACGACACACGATGTACATAGATGATTGTTTTGGCGTGTTCCTCTATAACTATCGCATACCATGATTTCAAGATAAAGAGAGGGATTAAATGCCTTGAAGGACGAAATTACTCATCTTAGTCATTCACTATGTTGTGCCCCTCATCTCATGTCACAATCAAGCGGTTGAAATCTCATCTGCATTTTTAGTATTTCGCCCGTTTTCTGAAGCTAAGTTTAATGAAACGATGAATTTAATAGCCGGACCCGCAAGCCGAAAATAATGGGGTTTTTCGATTTGTCCTCTTCTCTCCCAAATCAACTTAAGTGCTTACGTCATGGAGGATGTCAAAAGTGTCTTTAAAGGGGAAAAAGTTTGATTTAACGTCGATAAAGGAGTTAAGAATTTTTTTTTAGTCTAATATATCTCTTAAATATATAATATAATATATATTTCTCGTTCTACTACTCGAATGAACGAGGTTTGTGCGGGTGGGCACAACACCATGATGATATTGATATGATTAGCATTAATCAATCGATGAAAAAAAAAAAAAAGCTTCCTTAAAGACGAATTACATGATAACAGGTCTGGGAGATATTTCATAATTCCTTAATTAGGGATCACTAATTAAGGGCTGCCTAGTGGGCAGAAAGCTAAACAACATCCTTCGTTTGTGGGACCCATGTGGTTTAATATGGCTCCATCATCTTATAATAACCCAAATAAAGTAAAATTCAAATTTATTTATTTATTTATTTTATTAACGAGTGCTTTTGCATATTTGTTAAACATACTTAATATCATTATACATAACATGAGAAAAAATAATGTATGAAAAATTGCAAGTTACTTTAAACAAATTATAAACAAATACCCAGCGAGCACTATTTGATAAAATTCTTGGAAAGAAGTGTATTAACTATATCATGCTAACTCATGATCATGGGACATGTAGAGATAGACATAGCCCTTGCTCCGCTTTGCTATCAAAGGTGGGGACTCACACGCCGTGGCATAAAAGCATTTGATGGATTAGTTTTTGCATGAGCTGATGATGATTTGCCAATTAATCACAAATAAATCGATAAGTGTACTTTCTCCCCCTCCTTCTTTCCCCCCCCCTCCTCTTACACCAAGTGGAAGTCAAAATTCAATCAAATTTAAAATCGAAAATTATTTTACTCGAGCTTTTTAAAGAAATCATGGTAAAAGTACAACCATCGCTATAAAACATAAATTATATTATTTGTTATCAATTTAAACTTTTAGAATTGATGAATAGTAAAAGCAATTTTGACGAAACGATGATTTCCCGATGCTTATAACGAAGATAAAAGGAAGAAATGTCTGTGAATTGGGTGTTGTTTGTCAAGAGGCTATTTCAACAGTGATATAGAAGCCGAAAGAACAGTGATAGCCTCCCTCATTCCATCTAATTGATGGGAAGATTTATTAGCTAGTTATAAATGATTTATTCACTCTTTTCCCAAAAAAATAAAAAAAATAAAATAGAAATTTCCCTCTTTTCTCTGCCTCCCTTTCAATGGAATTTGGGCATCAAAAAAGAGTTTTGCAAATTATTTTCCAAGAGTGGAGAAAAATAAAAAAGTGCTCATGCTTCCTTCTAGAATCGAGTGGACCCAGCATGAGAATATTGCTTAGCAGGATAGAAAGAGAAGCCGAAAAAGGAGGCAAAAGAGGAATGGAAAGTGCGAAAAGAAATTGCTGCTCATTATTACATGCGGTTCAAAAAATTATACATAAATAAATAAATCCCTCTTCATTTATTTTCTTTAAAATTCTAATTTTCTGTTTTATTTCACCGACTTCACCACGTAATCAATCCAAATTAAGAAGAAGGAATTATAAAAGAAGAAGAAGAAGAAGAAATTTTGGAATAATTGGTAGCTAGATCAGCATCTCATGTGCCTAATTGGAGTTTAGTGTTGCTTGAACCTAATTAATTGATTAGTGCTGTTTGAACCGCCCCACCATTAGATTACAATAAAGGGACAGCATACAAAATAAGCAATGAATGTGAACACACACCATGCAATATGAACAAGCATATGCTTCTTTCTTAGGAAAATCGGCAAAATTATATATGCGCTTGGGCGGTCCGATTAACTTAATTAATCAATTAGCGTGGGTTGACCTCCCATCATGATATTATAAAGAAAAGATAATCTAGCCCTTCCGTATTATTGCATGTAATGAACGTGAAGTTATACCTTCGCAACTAATATTAAAACAAGAATTGAAAATGAGAAGAAAAAGAGTTCTCATGTCTCTCTTTTGCTAAGAAGGTCAAAAGCAGGATGCGACTGACGAAATGCCTTGAAGGGGCAGCGCCGAATAGTCTCTACTTGTCCATGTACCGTAATATTCAAAAAAAAATAATCATGTTTATATACCTAATAAGAGTATGTCATATTGCTCCATGAGTGTTTTCATAAGGACTATGTTAATAACAAGCAATTAAAGAAACTTCACAATACGTAATATACTGCTTTTTCCTATGATGCGTAACCACTACTTTGCAATGCGAAATTTTTTAATCAAGTATACTTTTCGACAAATTATTGCACCATATTTGGAGAAAAATGAAAAGGGCCGAACTCTATAAAAAAACACTCAAATTTTTATCCGTGCGATAGGAATTCTTTGACTTTTTTCAGTGGTGAAAAAAGAACCCACAAACTTTTACTCGGGAGACTGAAACACCAGCCGTCTGAATTTTTGTCCAAACTAAGGTGATGCGGCACTTAGGTGATTAATGCGGCGTGTTAGAGAAGGGAAAAAGAAGAAGAAAGATTAGCAGAGAAAAGAGCCATAAAGTTAATGCGACGCTAATTTGGTCCTGACTAAGATAAATCAGAAACAAGGATGTTTTTAAGAAAGCTGTCTTATCATATCTGTTAACGTGTCCTCGACGTTTTTTTGGCTCTTGCTAACATGATCCTTTCGTATATCAGTACTGTAAGCCCCGTCATGTGCAACATCAGCTCGCAACAGACGGAAAAACTAGTAGTGGGATGACTTTCTCCACCAGGTAAAAGTTCGCAGGTCCTTTGTTTTTTTCCCTTTGGAATAGTCATAGTATTTACATATTTAGATTTTTTTATGGGTTTTTTTGGGGGGGATTTAGATGGAAAAGAAGAGGAAATTCAAAAGTTAGAGGGGCCCGGAGCTGAGACAAAAGTTATGATCTTTTTAAGTTAGTTTCTTTGGCCTAGAAAGATAAGGAATTTTCATTTGTAACCCCTGAAAAAAAAGGGAATTTTCTAGTGTTAGTTTTCAGTTTATATGTAATCTTGTCGAGAGAGAAAGAGAGAGATGATATATCATTTTTTGGCCCAGAAAGGTAAAGAATTTTCATTTGTAACCCCTAAAAAAGAAAGGAATTTTCTTGTGTTAGTTTCCAATTTAAACGTAATTTTTCGACATTCTTTGGCCTAGAAAGGTAAGAAATTTACATTTGTAACCCCTTTTTCTTGTGTTAGTTTCCAATTTAAACGTAATCTTTTTGAGAGAAAGATGATAAAATCATTCTTTGGCCTATAAAAATTTACATTTTAACCCCTGGCCTTTACACGTAATCTTTTCAAAAGAAAGGAGATATGATAAAATCATTCTTTGGCCTAGAAAGGTAAAGAATTTTCATTTGTAACCCCTAAAAAGGAAATTTTTCTCGTGTTAGTTTCTACATGTAATCTTTTCAAGAGAGAGAAAAAGAGAAATATAATAAAATCATTCTTTGGCCTAGAAAGGTAAGAAATTTACATTTGTAACTCCTAAAAAAGAAAGGAATTTTCTCGTGTTAGTTTTCAGTTTACACGTAATCTTTTCGAAAGAGAGAGAAAAAGAGAGATATGATAAAATCATTCTTTGGCCTAGAAAGGTAAAGAATTTTCATTTGTAACCCCTAAAAAGGAAATGAATTTTCTCATGTTAGTTTCTAGTTTACATGTAATCTTTTCAAGAGAGAGAAAAAGAGAAATATAATAAAATCATTCTTTGGCCTAGAAAGGTAAGAAATTTACATTTGTAACTCTTAAAAAGAAATGAATTTTCTCGTGTTAGTTTCCAATTAATACATAGTCTTGTCAAGAGAGAAAGAAAGAAAGAGATAATAAAATCATTTTTTAGCCTAGAAAAATAAGGAATTTCCATTTGTAATCCCAAAAAAGAAGGGAGTTTTCTTGTGTTAGTTTCCGGTTGACACACGTAGTCTTGTCGATCAAGAGAGAGAGAGAGAGAAAGAGAGAGATGATAAAATCATAAGAATCCGCCATTGATGACCTGCCTCTGTCCTTCTCCATCCCCTCTCATTCTCCTTTGCCGGATACACACTCGTGTGCTCCTCTTCTCTCCTTCCCTGCCTTAACTCTCTCTCTCTCTCTCTCTAAATTCACATATAAGATCAACTCCTACAGAATTTGTATACGCAACAGACACTAATCTGTATCTATATCTCATAAGATATATCATCATACCCTTCACTTTGCATTGTGTTCGTTTTCTTGACTCCATGGCTCTCTTCATCACCATTGCCCTCCTCTCAATATCTCTCACCGCCGTCCTCCTCCTCCTCCTCATCCGCGCCTCCCGCCGGCAGCGGCTCCCCCTGCCGCCGGGGACCCTCGGGTTGCCCCTCCTCGGGGAGACCCTCCAGCTCATCTCCGCCTACAAGACCGAGAACCCCGAGCCCTTCATCGACGAGCGGGTGGGCCGGTTCGGGACCCTCTTCACGACCCACGTCTTCGGCGAGCCCACGGTCTTCTCCGCCGACCCGGAGACGAACCGGTTCATACTCCTGAACGAAGGGAGGCTGTTCGAGTGCAGCTACCCCGGTTCGATCGCGAACCTGCTCGGGAAGCACTCGCTGCTGCTCATGACGGGCGGCCTGCACAAGAGGATGCACTCGCTCACCATGAGCTTCGCCAACTCCTCCATCATCAGGGACCACCTGCTGGTCGACATCGACCGGCTGGTCCGGCTCAACCTCGACTCGTGGTCGGACCGGATCTTGCTCATGGAGGAGGCCAAGAAGGTGTCTTGCTTTCTTCTCCTTTCTTGTTCCATCGATAATATTAGTAATTTATTCGACTTCGAAATCAGATAATAATTCAGTTCATACAAACCTCTTAAGAATCTCTTTCTTCATATGATCAGATTTCTTTGGCTGTTGACCTAACACATCCATCCAAATGATTATGTTGGGGAGAGAATAATCTGATTTAAAAGTATCATTTGCATGATGATTATGCTGTGCAGATCACGTTCGAGCTGACGGTGAAGCAGCTGATGAGCTACGATCCCGGCGACTGGACGGAAAGCCTGAGAAAAGAGTACGTCCTCGTCATCGAAGGCTTTTTCACCCTCCCTTTTCCCCTCTTCTCCGCCACCTACCGCCGCGCCATCAAGGTATCTTGTCACTACTGTTACCGTACGTGATCATCAATTGTTGACATTCCTTTCAGAATCGAGCAATCGTTAAAAAAAAAAAAATCATTCCGACTGACGATCATGAATATATAAAGTCGATTTTGTCGCGCATGTTTTATTTTTTATTTTTGAATTTATCATATCACACGTCTGATAACTATTTATTCACATACTTAATCAAATAAATCCCCTTTGACATTTCTTTCTTAAATATCTTTCATCAAGATTTCATTTGGAGCGGCATAAACCCTTCTCTCTTTTGCATCTGATCAACACTAGAATTCAAGGGATGAAGAGAAAAATCAAGCGCGAGCGCACATGCGAAAACAACACTTTGTCCCTAAATTTTTATAAGATTGTTTTACCAGATCAAGTAGATCCCATTGCTTAAGCGTCAGATATTATCATGATGAACAATAAAAATCTCATGTCACATCTTCTCAAGATGACAAAGATGACCAAAGCCCATCAAGCAAACCGACCAGACAATTTTCCATATATCGGTGCTTAGTTTTGTCATTTTCAGTCATGGATTCTTGACCTCGACCACCCCGTAAAGCATATCCAGAAAAAAGGAATTCAGTTTCGGGAAATAGTGCTTAGTGGGTGCTGCTGAATCTGTCGTTTTTCCTGGGATCTTTTTTCCCTAGGCACGGACAAAAGTGGCGGAGGCATTGACTTTGGTGGTGCGGCGGAGGAGGAAAGAGAGCGAGATGGGTGCCAAGAAGAAGGACATGCTGGGGGCCCTGCTGGCCGGAGACGGCGGCGGGTTCTCCGACGAGGAGATCGTGGACTTCCTGGTGGCGCTGCTCGTCGCCGGCTACGAGACCACCTCGACGATCATGACGCTCGCCGTCAAGTTCCTCACCGAGACGCCTCTCGCCTTGGCCCAACTCAAGGTAATTAGATTAATCATGACCCAGAATTGCTTTTGATGGGCCTTCCCACTCGTCGGCTTCTTTTGCAATGATTCTTGTCTGTGCACAAGGACCGGCCCCGAAAGTCTTGAGGTTTGCAAGAAAAGAGTTGCCTTTAAAGAATAAAAAAATCCTTGTTTTGATGCACATGATGGACACGACAACATCTATCGATCGAAGTTAGTAATTTAAGAAGATGGACAGAAGAAAAAGGGCACGTATAGGGCCAGGAAAAGGTATCACAACACGTATTGAATAGTGGGAAGAAAGTATAGAGCGTGTAATCATGAAAGTAGAAATTGATTGATGTTCATGATTCATCATGGCTTGGGACTTGGGGAGTACCACCGGGTCCAATGATGCTCTCCCGAACCGCACGCCCTCTGCGTCATTGTCGTAAAGTCTGAATTTTTCTTATTATTCTATTTGGTCCTTTTGAGTTTTTTGTTTTTCCTTTTTATCTTTTTATGTCTAAAAAGAGAGAGGGAAGCTCGACTGGCTGGCGTCGGGGACATCCTTTGTCCTTACTATAAAGACAATGCCTTTATACTTATGTGGGCTTCCAAAATCACAAAGTCACCTTCGAACTAGGGCCGTCGAATTAAGGCCATGTTGGTCGTGATATGCAAAAATTACTGCGCGAACTCGATGCATGTCACTATTCGTGCCTAGTGCAAGGGAGCTTTTCTCTCCATTAAGTGGGGTTTCGGCCTTGTGAATTTACGGCTTCGGGCGCTGATCTATGATTATGAATGATTACCGAGTGGGGTAGTGTTGTTTGGAATACTTGACGAGAATGATTGCACTGAAATCACATGGGAATTAAATTAGGTTGCTTTGAGCTTAGTGAGAGAAATTGATGATGTTAGAGATCGTGCACTTTTGCCTGCCGTTTCATGTCTCAGAGAAAAGAAAGTTAAACTGCTGCTTTTCTCATCACTAGTTCCAGTCCATCATTACCCAACACTAACCCATGATCCATCTCTCGTTTTGCAGGAAGAGCATGAGAAAATCAGGGCGAACAAGAACCGGTCGGAGGGGTTAGAGTGGAATGATTACAAGTCCATGCCTTTCACACAATGCGTACGTAAAGGAAAAACCTCCTTTATTATCATGAAGTTTGGTCACGTCGTATATATGTTTTTTTCTGGTTGACGTTCTGAAAGTTCTGGTCCTAACCCTGGCCTCTCTTTCGCCGTTCAGGTGATCAATGAGACGCTGCGAGTTGCAAACATTATAAGCGGGGTATTCCGACGAACGATGACAGACGTCCAGATAAAAGGTAATCGATTTGGTTAGGCGAAAAAATTGCTACTTTATATAAATGATCTGGAGCATGAACTGCATCAGTAAAGAACTTGAATGGCGATTCGATTCGAGCAGGTTATACGATTCCAAAGGGATGGAAGGTCTTTGCTTCATTTAGGGCTGTTCATCTGGACCATGAATACTTCAAGGAAGCTCGCACTTTCTATCCTTGGCGGTGGCAGGTAGTTGAACTCTCTTTTGATACGTCCACAGAAATCTTCGACCTTGTTTATTCGAACAGGCGATGTGAATTTTGTGTATACGATGAACAGAATAATGGGGCATCGAGCAGTGCGGTCAATGTCTACACACCGTTCGGAGGAGGGCCGAGGCTGTGCCCGGGATATGAACTCGCGAGAGTAGAAATCGCCGTCTTCCTTCACCACCTCGTCACTAGTTTCAGGTGCCGAAATAGCTACCAGATCCATGTCTTTCTTCGCCCTTGTCCGCGAACTGTTCATGGCTTTTTATGAGTTGGTGCTTCATGAATGTTATATCAACATAGCTTCAAAAATTTTGCAGTTGGACCCCTGCCGAAGATGATAAGCTGGTGTTCTTCCCGACCACCCGGATGCAGAAGCGATATCCCATCAATCTCCAGAGGCGGAACATATCCTCGTAGAATATAAGAATCGCGAACTACATTGGAGGTTGAATCGGTTGATTAATAGGGCACGGTTTTGGCTAATAAACTGGGGTTGTACATCAGGGAGGGGACATGGGATATAATCTGTTAAAAGTATATGTACAAATGCAGCAGGAAACAATCTTTTGCAGCCTTTGCGCAAGCCACTTCTGCTTGCACGTCCTTGCGTTTTCAGAACCTCGCAATTCATTTGCACATATAGAGTTTGAATGCTCTACTTAAGCATCACCAATTGGCAATTGCACTCAATTCTGGCTCTCTGCAATTCCTCACTGCCGGCACAGAATGTTCCTCACGATCTTTCCCATCTCCGAGTGTTCATGTATGTGAATGAATGTCGTGACATTATCCAGGAGCTTGAAGATAGGGAAATTTTCAAAAAAAATTATCTCAAAAAAAGGTTTGAAGTGAATTTTGTCCAATGAGTATGCGTGTCCTTGTGTTGATATCAATCAAGGTGGTGAGGAAGTAAAAGATGTGATGATGCCAAAAACAGAGCCGGGTCTTTCCATTTACCTTTGGCCGAGCCGAAGTTGAATGGTTTCAGAAGATTAGGCATTAAGTTTTTCCAAACTGGGCATGCTTCTGCAGAAATTCAAGAACTAATCCAATGTGATATGAATACAAAAAAGGAAAAAGAAGCAATAGAGAACCCTACGAATATCGACAGCTTTATTTTGCGAATTCGAATAATTGGACAGTCTTGGCAATGAAGAAAGGAGGAAGAAGAAACAGAGCAATTTGGCAGTCCACCAGAGATGACGTCTCGGATTTTATTAGTATTTTTTTCATTTTAATATTTATTCAGAATATACTCCGGACGATAATGCCCTTGTTTTGACTGCTGGGAAAATCAAGCGCTCGCCAATCGCCAATCGGCCAAATCTCAGGCTGCTAAGTTCAGGCTTTTATTTGAGACTAAACGATCATTTCAAACCCTTATTTTTAACTTTCTTCTAAAGTTATAACTTAACATAAGGCCATGTCGCTAGCAGAAGTGCTTTGCATCTTACGTAATATCGATATCGACATGCGACACGACACGACCCGTCGACACATTATTTTTCAAAAAATAGAGTATCCAGACACATTGTTTGTTAGATGTATATTTTTATATATACATTATAAATTATCATTTTTATGACTATTTTGAAATTCACAAATAAATAAATAAAATAAAATTCATTATTTATTTATATTATTCATTATTTCTTTGACAAATTCAACTTCATTATTTGGAAAAAAAATAAGCAATTTATATTTTGGACTCACGTGTCGGAGAAGATATCAAAAGAAAAGAAAAATTAAATTTGTGAGGTAAATTGTGTGTTACGAAAAGTAAGAGTAGAAAAGAAAAATAGACTAAATTTTTTTCCATTTTTTATTTATATTATTTTTATTTTTTACATATTTACATTACTCCCATTTATTGAAAATTTTTAAAATTGAAATTACTTATCAAAATTTCATACTCGAGTGTCGAAAGAGTTGATCAAATGTTGGATTTTCCACACACGCGATCAAATATTAAAGAATGTCGAAGAGTGTTGGGAGTATGTTAAACACACGTTGAAGTGTCCAACAAAATATGAAGACTTTTGAAAAGTCTTCCTAGTTTGCATCCTTCTCTGCTAAATTCAATTGATGTTCATGTCGAGGCAGATTTAAACTTCCACTTCACTGCATAAAATCGAAGAAAAACAAAACAAAAATTTTAGGACTGATATTTTGAGCCCTTCCACCTTTGAATAGATATACAGACTTTACAATTGATAGGACCGACAATAATTACCACAAAAAGAAAAATCAAAATCAAAATCAAAATCTGCTATGATCTCTAACAATGACCGATGACCCACGACGTTCGCGGTGCAGAGCCGGTGACTCGTCCCAGTCATTTTCGCTTAAATGCCTAGTGAGCCGCCTCCCCGCCTGTTAGTTTTGACTCCTTCCAGACTCAAGAATCCCTCCCTGACTTTCCCTTCTCTTGGATTCGTCTGCGCACACACCCAAAAATCAATGGCCGCCCCGTGAGACCCGCCGGCCTCCATCCGTAGTCGCCCGCCATTCATTACATTACGACGTTTAGTAGTATATCCTTCTGCAGACCTAATTTTCAACGCTCGTCCGGATGGACCAGCTGCCTGGAACTCGATCCTGAACGAACGTGATTTGAACCAAATGGTAAGGAAAAAATCAGGAAGTTGGTTGGGTGTGCGTTAGTTAGTCTAGTCTCTCCTCCTTCATCTGTCAATTTCCCTCCCCCCCCCCCACCCCCCTCCTCATTTTTTTTTTTCTCATTTCTCTCTCTGTTCTTGGAGAATCTTCTGATATCTGGGGAACCCATTCTTGCAAGCTGAGACCTGCAGGGCAACACACGAATAGATTAATGATTTCCCAACTTTTCAAACTTCCTGGTCGCAGTGATGTGCGGGCATGGCACTTGACCATCTGCAAGTGGATATATTCAAATTCCAATGGTTCTATAAAGTTGAGAATTATTCCGTGGAAAAGATCAGGACAAGAAGAGTGGCCCAACTATGAAATGGGGTTTTATCAGTTGGCAGGCCCTCCGCACAGCTTAGAGGGGGCCATTCGTGGGTCACAGCATCAACAGGAATCTAGATTCTCAAATGAATGTGAACATTGTGAAGAACATGGTACATATGTTAGAAACATGGGGAAGACGTTTAGGCTAGGGCCACATCATTTTTCAGTACGGTAGCCTATTATTGTAGAAACCAGAAGCCAAATTAGCCTTCTAATGTTCAGAATTGGGCATGAAGCAGTGGTCCAGCACTACGTTTGATTAAATACGAACTGTGCCCATCTTATAAATTATGTGAGGAACAAACAAATTCTGGTGAATAATAATGTTATCTCCTCTGACCTATAGAAACAGAGGAATATTATTGAGAAAGAGAGTGCACATGCAGTAGCAAAGATGCGCTGGATCTACATGTATACAGAGCATGACTAGGCATATATTCTAGTTAATAAGTTGTGGCTGTCAGTTGCAAAAATTTTCGAATGGCGACCAAACATAGTCCAATCCAGAGCAACATATTCTCTTCTCTCTCTCATTATGAAGGGCGGCCGACCTGCCCTGTCCCGCCCAACCCCAATCCTATGAGATTCTCGAGTCACTACATGAATTTGGTCAGTAATAGGGGGACCATAGCTCAGATTTTAAAGATAACCAACAATTTCTTGGGCCAGAACAAGATAATTTAAGCTTCACCAACCCTTTTTTCTACAGATCACTCTTCTGACTTTTTACTCCTGGACTGATGAGCCACGGGTACTGTTTCTTCTTTTTATATATGAACTTTTGGAACAGATGGACATGGGTAATCTCCAAACATGTGCAAATGCTTCCTTCACATGTATTAGCCACTACCCGGGATTAGGATTCCAATGAAATTTCCCTCGCTCTAGAATATATATGCAATTGTTTTTTTTTTATTTTCGACACCCGATGTTGAGTCGATTAACATGTGAAGAGGACTTTTTACTTAGAAAAGGACAAGGAGGGATCAGGACAGGCAAACGGTGCAGACAAAAAAAAGGTTTAAAAGACTCGGCAACGTTCACCAAGACTGCTCGGCGGTTTTGACCTTCTAGATGAACTCAATTGAATTCTTCAACCCTAAGCAAAAAGATGGGATTTTTTCTTTCCTTCTTTCCTCTCAAATTTTCCTTTACGGCGTCAGAAGTTTCCTCGCCTTAGCAGTCAGATCTACCGGAGATTTCTCATACAGGATCCGAAGTTCAAATGTTATCGTTCCAACTAATAAAGGACACGATTCTTTTTCTAAGTGCGAAAAATCAGAAAAGATACTTACGGCTTCAATGTCAATCTTGTAAACGAGAAGCTTTCTTCTCTCCCGGCAGCTGATCTTATACGCCACAATGATATGACCAATCGCCAGAAGCCAAGAGGACATGAAGAGAGCCATTTCCAAAGCTCTGCCATATCCTCCTCTGCTTGTATTCGGAACACTGAGCACGTAAGAAGCCTTCAACGAGATGAACGCCAGGGATAGCAATGAGCAAACGGTCGTTATCCCCAAGTACGGCCCTCTTGAAAGCCTCGGTCCATCACATAAGCTGTACACACCTGCAGTAACCCCCCAAAACTAAAAAATAGTCAGAAACTCGAATATTTTTCAGAAGATTCGAACACCTAATTGATAGAACAGCACAAGAAAATCACAAAAAATGCGTCCCTTTTTTTTTTGTGTGTGTTAAGGATTAAAGGACAAAGCTTTTCCGCATACAGGTGGCCTGCATGCCGACCCACGGAACGATTCAAGGTCTGAGAATGAGGATCGGCGCGCACTTACAGATGATGATTGCCGATCTGACGATCGACACGAGGGGGATATCGATGAGGGAGTATCGGAAATCGTAGTTGGCGAAGTGGGCGGCGAGCCTGTCCTGCAGAGACTGTGACGAGGGGGAGAGCGAAGCGGAGAGCAAGGCCGAGGGCAAGAGGGTGTCGGCGATGACGAGGAGGATCGGGGCGGAGAAGAGGAGGAGAGAGATGAGCATGGTGATGAGGAAGAAGACGGTCTTCACGCCCCGCAGCACCCTCCTCGACCGCTCCTCCTTGGACGAGAAACCCATCATTTCTTGCCACGAAAAAACCAGAAAAGAACGGACTGCGGACTGCCCCAGTTGAATTTCTCAAAAATTCTTCTTCTTCTTCTTCGTTGCCGCTCCTGCTGCCGCCGCCGACGCTGCTGCGAATTATATGAAGCCGGGAGGGTAAGGAACTACGGGAAGAGGGGAACTTGAGAAGCGAACGCGAAGCGAAGGGAGGCTTAAAAGAAAAGAGAAGGGGTGGTGGGAAGAGAGAGAGAGAGAGAGACAGGAAGGTGGAGAAGGTGGAAGCTGAAAGGTGCGATTTTTTGACTGAACTGGTCCTCTGCGGGGCGAAGGAGGGGAGAGGGAGTGACGACAATTATAAGCGAGTGGCGTTGCACCCGCACGCAAGTTACCGGTCAAACCAAAAGCCTCTCTCTCTCTCTCTCTCTCTCTCTCTCTAGAGATCAACGGCAATAACGATACGTTTCAAAAGAACAGGGAACGGGACATGTGAGAATCTCATCAAACTTAGGAAATTGTCCACTTGCTCTTCCTCGCCTCATTTTCATATCATTAAATTTTTTTCCATCCTTTTTTTTTTTTTTTTACATTACGGGCGCAGCAAAAAAGGGCTATTTTTCTTTTAATGTGAACATGGGTTTATAAAAAAAGAAAGAGGGAGAAAAAAGGGGGAAAAGATGGAAAAGATGGCTTTGACTCGAACATTTGGCGGGGTGGGGGCCGAATTCCCAGATTTTCACACATTCGGCGGGGGGTGAATTCCCAGATGTGGAAAGGCAAGAAAATCAAAAGAGACTTCTTCTAAAAAGGCGTAACCTTTCGTTGAGGAGATGAAAATCACCGCATGGAAAACTCGAGGGGAAGACAAGAAGAAATTTCTTTCGCACCGCGTTACGATGTTTCCGTTGTCGTGAGGGAGAAGGAGGAGGATGGGTGCTGCTGCTGCTGCTGCTTCGTCCGTTTCTGGAAACCTAGGGAAGAAACCAAAGGTAATCCTTAGCATTTAAGGGATCAGATTACAATGACAGGGGCATGCAATTATGCAGTACGTTTGTTCTTGAGGGACTTATTAATGATTTGGGATTATTACCAAATTTTTTTGAAAAAAAGCAATCCTAAACCTATTGCTCTGCTTGAAACCTATGAAAAAACCAAAGATAATTCTTAGTACTTAAGAAATTGGATTAGAATGACAGGGATGCGTGCAATTATGTGGTATGTTAGTTCTTGAGGGACTTATTGATGATGTGGGATAATTACCAAAAAAATAAAAAGGCCCTAAATCTATTGCTCCGTTGGAAACCTATGAAGAAATCAAAGGTAATTCTTAGTCAATTATAAATCTTTTGATGATCTGTGAATACAATCATTCTAGTCAATTTTAGTTGGAAATTATCAATGTGGATGTCGTTTATTTTAAGTGACGTAGCCAACACTTGCTGAATAATTTTTGTAATTTAAAACAAAATGTAGATTTTTTATGTTTTTTTTATATTCCGACACGACCGGCGAGGGTCACTAGGGCCTCACTGGCCACAGTGAAAAAAAGAAAGACAAAAGAAAATAAAAAATTCAGAATAGAATTTTCTTAAAATTACAAAAAAAATCCTCTTCAGCACCAGTAGTACCATCTCGGTTAGTCACCAATTTTCCATTAAAATTA
The DNA here is from genome assembly GCA_014182845.1 of Corymbia calophylla. NCBI lineage: Eukaryota > Viridiplantae > Streptophyta > Magnoliopsida > Myrtales > Myrtaceae > Corymbia > Corymbia calophylla. The sequence continues at coordinate 35,420,097 of CM024699.1, read as the reverse complement.
GCCTAGATGACTACATTGACAAATTTTTAAAATTTTTATCACTAAGTTTGTTAAACTAAAAGTCTTAGGATGGAATTGATATAAGTGTAATGGACTAAAAAAAATTTTTTTGGGTAATTGCTTGATGGTTTATGATGGTGTCAAACCATTCATTGGAGCATCAATGTCCTCGAGGAAAGTTACATGAAGGTCTGTTCATTCTTGTTTATATCCAACTTTGTCGTAACTGGGGAATTCATGTTACTTGATTTGATTTGTACGGGGGTTCAAAAGCAAGCTTGGCCCACCAATGCACCCAATCGTGACTCAATGAACATCAACCATACTTATAAGAAACATCAAGAATCTATAGGTATATAGCCGAAAAGTAAATTTGTCGCTGATGGCAAAAACAAAGTCCCAAGAAACCATTGGCACGTTGGCCCTACATTTTCATTTGACAGTCCGACGCGCGTGTAGTACGCGTTGATTCTAGTTATTATTGTAATAAATGGAGCACGAAAGAAGGGTTTTAATTCGAATTGCTTCATCTTCATTTTCCCACATCCTTTTCCTTGATTTTTCTAATACACAACGAAACTCTCTAATAATTTTTTTGTTTCATCTCTTTCACGATCATCACATATGAATGTTGAGATAAATTTTGTTGAACTTGGAAATGATAAATGAACTCGGGGCTTTGATGTGAGGAGAAAGCCCAAATTCTCAGAAGCTAATAATTCTAATCCTCCCCATCACTAAATCTACCCTCTCTTTGGGGGTCAAAACGGAGAACAAAAGTTGGTGTTCAACGTTTCGTCTTTTTATGTGGCTACTTCGTCATTGATTAGGTGTGGCCTAACCCTACATAAACAAAGCATGCTTTGGAGCCACACAATGCATTTCCATGCTCCTCACATCGCTACGAACGATGCATGAACCCAAGCCATCGAGAAAGCTTAAAAATAAGCAAGAATCAATCCAACCGGGAATGGTGGAACCGACAGATTCGAATCATGTGATCACATGCATCTTTGTCTCGTCGTATCATTCCCATCCATCTCTTATTTTTCCCCGTCAAAACCCTCTTCGTTTATTTAGTTAGGTTCAACTTAAAATTTGCCGAATTTCCACCAATAAAGAAGCGTAGCTTGTGCAGGACGATGGTCAGGTTCGTTGTTAGTTATTTGAAAAAAGGAGAGAGACTCGTGGCAGTTAGCATCGGGGGTCGAGAAACTGAATTGGAATGAGTGAGATGGGAAGAAGATGTGGCGCATCGATGGGTCCAAATTCAACTGAGGGAGCAAATTGAAACGGATCGGCAGCTTTGCAGGATGCTTAGGGGGAGGTAATCTGGCGCAAATCATGCTTATGCGAGAACACCAAAATTTTTGCTTTTGTTTTTGGGAGGGGTCTAGATTTTACAAAATCAGATTGCTTTTAGGTGCAAAAGAAGCTGCTGCACTTAGAGTAATGTAGGATCCCTTTGGTATCCCTTTCAAACTATTAATGCGTAAAATCACTTTGCCATTGTTGCTTTCGATATTCTGAAGGATCAGTGTTTCGAAAGGGATTTCCATTTTGGATACCAACAAGTCAAATCCAAAGCTTAATAGTGCGATCTCTATCGATCATTCAAGGGTAATATTGACATTTCATGTGATTCACGAGATAGTAGCGTTTTGCCTTTCACTTTATAGACTGCTTTTACGACAATCTAGGTTTTTGTGCTTAAGTTGACATAAGATGGCTTTTGTATTCCCTTGCAATGAGATTTGACAAAATATGTTCAAATCATGTGAAACATTGAACAAAACTATCTTTTAGGCTCCGTTTCTTTCACTAGAAATTGAAAATTTAGAAAATATTTTTTAAATTATTCATTTTTCGCAAAACAAACGAAACACTTATATTATGCACTTGATTTTTTTTTTAAATAAAGAGAAGCTCAAATTCAAGTGGAGCTCCTCCTCTCCAGCCTAAAGCCTCCACTTGTCAACCTCCTCATGAGATCATACATTGGAGTGGTTAAGAAACAAGAGATTAGGCAAATGAAATGGTTCTTAGGTTTAACTTTTTGTGTGCATTTGGGAGTAAGTAAAGCATCTTATATCCTATTGGATCGCATGCTTTTTCTTTGAACTATAGGCCTTATCTGTTTTCCTTGCCTACGCTGGAAAGATAAAGGGACAAACCCTAGACTTTGACACCGCGGCAAAAAGGGTTTCACCGAAAGACCATGAACCGAAACAACCGCCATCCCTTGTCATCTGAACGCATCTTTTTATCTTATCCTGATCATCATCTTTTGCAAAAGCCATCAACCCCCTAAAGGAGGTTAACACCTCTTAATAATACCCAAAGTTACGACGTCAATATATTCTCTTTGTTCCGTCCGAAAGGCATGTATAATATGAGTTTCCCGCTCTGTCGCTTTCTATTCACAGGGTTCATGGAGATATTGTAAATTACGTACCATGCATAAGATCTTCTTGTAGATGATTAGTGCTAGTAATTTGGTGTCGATGATTAATATAAGATTTTTTAAGATTACAATCAACTGTTATAAAAGCTTAAGTTGTTAGATTAATGCACGATTTAATATTTGATTATTTTGACACAGTTTGGTCTTTTTGCCTAGTACTATTATTAAGGTGGATATATATAATTGGGGAGACAAATGTGGTTTGGAAAGATTTGAACTCAAGGTCCCTAACTCTAATACTATGAGAGATTTTAGTGGAATTTCTATCAATTGTGCTAAAAATTTAAGTTGTTATATGATTGCATGATTTAATATTTAATTATTCTAATAGTTATATTGTGTTTCAATCCATCTTGTGCTTTAATTAGTGGAAGAGCAGTTGAAATGACGATACTGATGAGAAGATTGAAATTTAGAGGTCGGACGAATAGCACCATCTACCATATCGTGTGGACCATAGATAATGATGCAGGAGATGAAAAATCTCACGTCATGCTTTAAATCATGTCGCGCCTAGTGGGAATTATTTTAGAAGGGAAGGAAAATCAAACGGGGGTGGCGTCATAGCTAGCGTCTGCTTCAGGAAGGCAGGCGAAAAATATCAGCAAGCACAAAAGCTTGAGTAGAGATTAGATTAAGATGCACTAATCTTAAAAATCATTTTACTAAACTTTCATAATTCCTATCTAATCCGTTCGGGCGTTTGCTTGGGCAATAAGAGCCAACATGGTTTTGCATCGCGTAAGCAAACTACCCCGCAAAAGTTAATCGCAAGTATTATCAATTTCTTGGAGATTAGATTAGGCAAGACTTCATTGGGGGCATAAGGATCGCGTCATCGATTATGAACCCTGCTCGTTGATTACTCGCGAAATTCGAGTATTAAGATGTGATTTGGAAGCTTTAATTATGGAGGAAGCTTCTTGGAGTTGGAATGGGAACTTGACCATCCGTGAACAATCTTTCTCGTGAGAGTTGCTAAACGTGAAGGGTTTGGCTTAAGGGATTGGCAATTTGTGGATGTCAAGTATGAACAAGGGTATGCTCTAGAATGTCTTTTTCTGAAAATTATTACCTTAAAAAAATCCTAATTCGATAGAACAAATTCCGATTTAATTCTAAAATTTTCACTTTAATCGTTTTAGTCGTAGAATTTTTTTAATAATTTGGCTGGATGCTAAACTATTTTATGTGGTGGGATTGTTGTCGATGTAGATAATTTAATTTTTTTTAATGCTCTTTTATAAATTTTCCCGTGTTTTTTTTTGGTCCTCTTAGGTAGGCCAAGCCAAGCGTCCAAATAAAGAGACGCGTGGCCTTGATGGGCGTCTGCTCCGCTGAGCCGCCGTGTTGGGCCGACGTTGGAAACGAATGTGACGACTGCTGTCGTGGCTAGCGATGGTGCAGCCACCGCACGTGCCTATGGCCTGGTGCTGCTATAGTACCAAACGGCGCAATTGCTATATTTTATTTATTTATTTTTGCTAGTTTTTAAGATAAGGGAAGATTCTCCACTTGGATCTGGCAAACAGGAGCTGCGCCAAGAGTCGGCAATCCTCATTTTTCAGACGACAAAATTTGGGATCTCAACAACAAGCACCACAACAGAGGATAAGAAAAGGGCAACAAATCCACTTTCGGGTTAGAAATTGTCAACTTTGAACCACACTTTACATGATAAAGGGTACTCAATCTTGAATTAAGCGTTATTGACAAGTGTATCGGGACTACACGTGTTAATCATGCTTAATAAGAAAATATGTTTCACTTTTTATGCATAAATTACATATACGAAGCTAGAACGATAATTTATACAAAATGAGAAATTTTCTTATTGGGATGTTTAACATTTGCCTCTAGAGCCCATATTAACAAAAAATTTGTCAATGTTATCAATTGATAAGATAGGTATTAAATCATTATTACATCATGAATCATGATATTTCTCTAGGATCCTTTAGTTTAAACTCTTGATATTGGTTTTTTAACTCTAAAGGGATTAAGGCCCCGTTTGGTTCGGTTTTGTGAAGAGACTTTGGGCCTTTAAAGACCCTTGGCCAAATGCAAATGCATTTGATTCAATTTTTTGGATGATTTTGACCAAATACGATTGCATTTCCAAAGAGTTGTAAAAACTTTTAGTTCGACGTAAGTCTAGAGTTATTTTGAGAAGTTGCACCTTCGAAATATAAGTTATACTTTTCACGAGAGATATTATTTATCTTCTCTGGAAAAGTGAATCGAGATCAATGACCATCGGCTAAGGGTATTGCTTGGGGGGTTGACAATCACTTGACCCTAGCAATCGCCACCCGAGGTTGCGTGGATCGTGACGACCTAAGCGAGACGATCGTAGCCTTTGCTTGGGTCACCGTGACCACCGCCTATGGTCGCCAGATACTAAGGTCGTAACACCTCAGGCAAGGCTATTTGGCAACCAGATATGGCAGTTGGTGATTAAAAAAAATATATTAAAACTCTTTTTCTTTTATAAAAAATTTAGCAAAAGTCTCGCTTGAGGTCGTGCGACCTCAAGTGAGGCGCCTTGAGGTTAGATTTGGCCACCGGTGGTTGGCTAGCAACCAAATTTGGCCGTCGGTGATTAAAAAAAATATTAAAATTTTTTTTTTATAAAAAACTTAGCAAAAATTCTTTGCAAAATTTAGTTTAATAAATTGTAATTTAAATTGTATTGCGAAACAACTTTAACTTATAAAAAATTTAGCAAAAATCTTTTGCAAAATGTAATTTTTACCAAACGGCATCTAAGTTATAGTTGTTTCGCGATACAATTTAAATTACAATTTATCAAATGCTATTTGTATTTTTAAAAATTCCTTTAACTTAAAGGTATTTATATTTTTCAAGAATATTTGCTTAAAGTTGAACTAAACGAAGCCTAAAAGGATGGATTTGGTCAAACATACGACGAATAGCTCAAGATACAATCGCACGTTGTATCTGAAGGTTGGTTGGTGATCAAATCTAGTTGCTAGTGATTATAAAAAAATATTAAATTTTTTTTTTTAAAAAATTTAGCAAAAGACTTTGCAAAATGTAATTTTTACTTAATGGTATATAAACAAAAGTTGTTTCATGATATAATTTAAATTATAATTTATCAAACGTTATTTACATTTTTGAAAATTCCTTTAACCTAAAAATATTTGCATTTTTCAAAAATATTTACTTAAAGTTGAACTAAACGGAGCCTAAAATGATAGATTTGGTTAGACATACAACGAATAGCTCAAGATACAACCGCTCTTTGTATCCAAAAATTTAATTTTGCAACCCGATTGTGGTACGAACGATTAAATATGTATCAAGCATCCAATGATACGTAAAATCACGGTCATCAATCAAGCCACCGCTAAGGCTTTTCATTGTACGTGGGGTTCCTAAAGACGAGACCACCACCAAATCAAACGACCGAATCCCCATGTCACCCCAATGGATGTACACAAGGACAGCAACTTCTTATCTCCAATTTCAATGTCGACCAGGGACATCAATCTTTCCCCTGTAGGGCCTCAAAATATCCGAAACATCAAATCCCAAATCGACATCCAAATGGAAAGAAACTATTGACGTGTGCATCGCGTGGTACACTACAGGATGATGGAGATTGGGGAAGCCTTCGGGAGGAAGTTGATTGGGATTTTTGTTCCTTCTCTGTATCATGCCGACCCGCCCCCACACGTCGCGCACGCGGGCTTATCTCGATGAGCCCAAAATCTATAATCTATATAAATATAAAAATAAAAAAAAAAAAAGAAGAATTTCTAGAAAGAATCGAATTCAAGGCAGACAAGCAACTTGTCCGAGAAGGCTCCATTTGTGTCCTGTGCAATGAATGCGTCACGCCTAACGCCAACACGGAGTGCCTCGCTTGTTTTGGAGGGCGGTTCCGTAATCCTAGAAATAGAAGAAGCGTTCGTGAAAGATTTCATGTGATCTCGGGGATTATTTGAAGAGTTGAACTTATTATAGAAATGCATGATTTGATATTTATTTATTTCAAAACTCTTCATCGTGTTTTAGGTTAGACTTTAGCCAACGTGAAAATAGGCAATTAAGTATTTAAAAGATTTGGATTCATGACCACTTATTCTAATATTATGAAAGATTTTGTGAGATATTCAAATAATAAGCTGTACCCTTCATTTAACAGCACCACAAAGATATCATATAGTACTAGAATATGGGGTCTTGTGTTTAATTTTTTTTTGGATTTCCATTTGTATATTTCCATATTTTAAGATTAAGTCAAAGTCTAACCTATACGTGAGCAGAGTGTTAGATATTTATATAATAAATGATACTTTCATTAGCACCTGAAATTTATAGAATAGTCGACAATAGTTATACAAAATCTGACAATAGAAAACTCGAATTACCATCGGCAATGCGCTTTGCATTCACTTTTAACTTTTGCTTCGACTATGATGATTGCAACTCTCAACTAAATTTCACATTGAGTCTCTTGATTTGATTACTAACTCTGCCCAAAAAGGAAAAAGAGGGGTAATTCCGTAAGACTCATGGCACGCCACGTGCCAAAACCGAAACCGACATCAAAATCTTATCGAGAACTTGCTTTGGTTCATTGAAATCGGACGACGACCAATGCGCGTTTCGTTCGGGGGACAATACTAATTTGGTTCGATGGTACCACGTCGGCAACGATGCGGAGGAGATCTCTAATTGCCCTTGGATGCCCCATTTTCTAGGGGCTCGTTTTGGGCTTCATTTGAAGATAATGGGCCTTTGTTTTGGGTCGAAAAGATGATGGGCCCATAGGCCCACGGATTCGCCCGGTCGGCCCAATGACTTTCCAGAGTCTCGAGCGGCGCAAATTTTTCGAGTTTCCCTCCATTTTTTCCTTCCTTCTCTCCCTCCCTCCCTCCCTCCCTCGAATTCTCTGACGAATGCGATTCCGCTGCGAAGGTAGAGAGAGAAGCTCGCGCGACAGGTGCTTTTCCCTTTCTCTCTCTAGACCCTTCTTCTTCTTGCCCGCGATTTGATCTCGATGCTTAGAATTGGGAGTTCTTAGCCGGTCGCGTTGCTGTAATCCCAACCCCGATGCGCGATTTCGCCCAAATGTTGAAATGGGTGTTGCTCTGGTCTCGTGTCGCGTGCCCGTTTCGACGTTCTTGGTGTCTTGCTTTTAAAAATCCAAGCTTTTTGTCGTCCATTGGTGTAAGGAAGATGAATTCTTTGCTAATTCTTTGGGATGAGCTACGTGGCTAGCATAAGATCAGAGATTGATCGACCGCTAATTTTGCTCTTCTTTTTCAGTGGGTTGGGGGAGAGGGGAGAAGGAGTGGAATTTTTAGTGAAGACTGCTAATTTTGCTTTTCTTTTTCAAAGGGTTGGGGGGAGGGGGGAGAAGGAGTGTGGAACTGTTGGTGACTCGTGGTTGCTTACTGGTCGAGGCATTCATCACGTAATGGCTGTTGATAAAAATTAATGGTTGCTTGTGCTATTGCTGATGTTCATTTTTGTTGTGGCAGTCTTCCTAGCTGGGATTGTATGGAAGCGAGCTCAGTGTAGATAAATTTTCTGGTCTCGCTGTCTTGACCAGCTGATCTGAAGGATGGGAAGTTATTATGACATTGATGATATCATTGCGGAAGAAGAGGTCTTCACTGGCTTTTTCCTCTTCTCTCTGTTGGTCTTTTGGTCAGTTTTTGGACTCCTCAAAGACTCTAATTCTGGGTTTCTAATGTCCTTGATGACAGCCGGTTTCAGTTGTATTCCAAAAGCCGGCAAATGGAGTTGGGATTGATCCTAGTGCAGAGAAAATTGTGTAGGTTTTTGAATGTTCTGGAGCTTCATCTAGGTGGTTGTTCGGAGTATATTAGCTTATTGTTTCTCTTTCCCTTCTTTTCTCTCTCCAGGTTGACCAAGGATCAAAAGTAGAGCTGCCCTTCTGGCTTGCCAATGAGTTGTGCCAGAGAAATGCAGTATCAGTACTTGTTCCAGCATGTTTTGATGAGAAGTAAGACAGTGATCACTGTTTATTATATGCATTGCCTTGGAAGATGATATTTAAACTACATATGGGGCATGAGTGCAGAGATGAACTCCATGGAGAAGTAGCATGTCTACCCTTAACTCATATGACTGCAACATCATCATACACATTAGAGTTGTGGAGTTTTCGTTTATGGACTTCTTAAAGTTTCATGTTGAGTCTGTTGTGACACTCTAATCATTTCATATGTATTTGGGATGATGTCAGAACTAGACTGGAAATCCAGGCTGATCCTGCATGTGTGGATTTGAGATCTCGAAGTCCATATTTTTATGAATTTGGCTGCAAGATGGCACCAATGTGAGTATTTTTTGCAACACCTTTCCCCTTCACAACCCAGAATCTTGTTGTTTCTTCTGTTGCATTCACTGAACAATCCCAACAGATTTTGCTGATTTGTACCTGGCACTGTCATGGTCCTGCACATAATTTTTGGTCAGAAGAAAAGGTTATGAACATATTTAATGACTTCAACTTGGAGAAGTGCAGGGAATTAGTGAGTTTTTTAGTGGGTGAATTGCATGGAGCAAACTAAATCTTTTCCATAGCTCAGTGGACATCCTCCCTATATTGTTTTGGAGACCACCCAAAAGAATTAAACTGTCTCATTTTTCCAAAGAGGCCTAGTCATTTCAATGGTTTGGTTCACATCCCTGGATATCTATCAGTCTCTGCTCCCTTAGCTTCTTTTCTGGTTTATTTTCAAGCATAATCCATTTTTGGTGGAGAAGTTTGTTAGGAATATTATATTAGATAGGCAAGTTGTTATTTTACAGCCTCTCTTTTCCTTCCTCATTTTCACGGTAAAGAGTTCTGCAGTTGGTTTGCTCAACACAGTAGGAAACTTAATCATAGTCCATTTTGGTGAAAGTTCAAGACCTTTTACTGATACTGTAGATGAGATGGGGTTTATCTAATGAAGCACTTTTATATGACTGAGTGGTCTCAAGTCACAACTCAAAGATTTGCTAATTAATGCTATAGTTCTCCCACTTATTCAAAAGGAGGGGTCTCTCTGGTTTTACTCATTCAAAATATATACATCTGTCACAATTGTTAATTGTTCCGGTTCCTTTTGAGTTTGAGACCTTGTTCTATGTAAACTTATGATTTCTCCTTGTTCCTTTTCATGAACAGTGTTGGTGATAAAACCCTTGGATTTCTGCTCTTCTCCGCATTCAGAAGTAGATATAAAGATGTACTGACTAAGGCACACACTGTGTCGCATGTGGCAGCTCCGAAGATTCTATCCCGACTTACTAAAGAAGAAGTCAATTGTAAGAGATTAATTGGATATTTTATGTCTGGTTTCTTTTCTTATCCTTCATGATGCGAGATGCTGATACTGCAGTTTCTGTGTAGTGTATGAGGCAGCTCAATCGTCGGTGGCTGCCTTTAAGAAGTGGCGTGTAGGTGGCCGGAGATTTCAGCCTGCATCTGTCCTAGGGAGGAAGAGGAGATCAGAGGAATAAATCGCGTGATTTCTTGTTCAATTCCCGCCACATTTTGACTTTAATAAAAGCTCCGACCTTGACTTGAATTTGATAATGGAGGAGCATTGCCGTATTGGAGAGCATCACGTCCTAGCCTGGCAGCAAGTCATCTGTCAAAGCAATTGAGGTTTCATGACCTAAGGAGGTTGGTTCTTCTCCTCTTGATATAAAGCTCTGCAACGCAATAGCTTCAATTTTTTAGCTCTTGTCAAGTTAGCTGTACTTTTGTTGTCAAAATTTATTCCAGCTAAGGGAAGTCATTTGTGTGATTTCCGAACCAAGTAAGCATTCTAGTTATTTTTGTCTTGTTTTAAAGTTCATTATCTACACTGGATTGCCTCACTTCATTGAAGTGCAAGACCAGGGCTTGTTTTGGTGTTTTTGTAGTTTTATCTTGTAAGAAGAGTGTTGTATACTGTGTTGTTGCCATGAATGTCACTCCCAATTCAAACTATATGTTACCACAAACACTACAACAAGGCCAGGCGTGCACTGAGCTTGTTCAAGGCAACATTGTGTGCAGACGAGATCTCTGCATTTTCCTTTTGGTTAATTAGATTTTAGATTCAGTTGATCATCCGTTGCAGAAATGAGGCGAGTATCGAGGCATATAAAAAGTATCTTGATCTCCATACTCATTGCAGGTCGCCTTCTCGACGTGGTTTAGGACTGAAAGTGAGACCATCTAAATTTTTGGATTGATTGTCTTCCAAATTCGGTCAGATTGAGAATTGGTTGGGAGTTCATTTGCTTTCCTTCTTATAAGGCATTCAGACAAATTTATTTGCGATGGATTTCTCAGTTTTTATTGGCAAGACATTGCCTTCATGAATACGACCGCAATTCGATTGAATGACTTGTCATCTTCCATGCCCACCACAAATTAAAGCGAAACTTCTCCTTACCATGACTTAGAATCCATGTCAACCAAGAAAAGTCAGCACAATAATGCCGCAATCTAATACTTAAGCTAAGGTCGATAAGTCGTTATATTACTCAACCCTATCACCTCACTTTTATCAAGGAGTTGTCATTCACGCCGTAAATGGTAGAACTTGGGGTTCAATAAATATATAGCATCGATCAATTTTATTTGCGCATGGTGCTGCTCATCTATATCGGGGGAGAAGAATAGAAAATGGACGTAAGTGTATCGAAAGTCGTAAGACTTAAAAATGAAAGTGCAATTGAGTTATAAAATTATCGAAAAGTATAATTAAAATTCTAAAATTTATCACAAAAGAATAAATGAGTTATACGAGTCTAAAAAAATGCAATTAAATTTTAAATTTTATCAAGTCGGTGCAATCAAATCTTACAATTTGTTAACATTTTTTTTTTGTTAAATTGGGTGGAGGTAATCTAGGGGATTGATGCACCAATTTTGATAAATCTTAATATTTGATTGCACTTTATTAAAATTTTAGGATTTAATTATGCTTTATGATTAATTTTAGGATTATTAATGTATTTAATTCTAAAAAATAAATGGCTGGCACGTCCCCATGTCTCGCTAAGACCGGACGACGAAAAGGGTATAAAAAATAGAAGTCTCGGATTAGGGAAGCCAAAAAAGCCAACGCGCATTAGACGCGCCTTTTCTCGTATAATCTTTCTTTTGTTTTGTCCGGCCGACAACCCCGATGACGCGACACATCTCCCGCATTGATTCGCCCCCCGACCCTGGCAAAGTCCCGCTGCTTCGTCCGGATTGGGAGGGGCGGGGGAGAGGAGAGGAGTGCCGTGGGACCCGTGCGTTTGGAGGGGGCGGGGCCCACCCCATCCTATCGCCTTTCTGGAACGGTAAAGTGATCCACCACCCTCGTCTACTGGAATGCCACACCTTCCCTTCCTTCCTTCCTTCCTTCTCTCGATTCTTGATTCCCCCCCATTCCATCCCATCCGTCAAACGCGCCTCACCATCTATCTCCCCCGGTTCTTGAACGTTCTTGCTTTGCCTCTCGAGAGGTCGTGTGTTAGTCGTGTGTTAATTGCGTTTGGTTCGTCGTGCGTGGGCAGACCCATGTCGAAACAGACGTCGAAACAGACGTACAGAGTGTGCTTCTGCTTCCGCCGGAAGTTCAGGCTCCCCCGGCGTCGGAGGCGCCGGGGGACGTCAAGGACCTCTTCCAGCGGTACTCCGAGAATGGGGTCATGTCCGTCGATCAGCTCCAGAGGTTCTTGATCGAGGTCCAGAAGGAGGGCGAGGCCACCAGGGAGGACGCGCAGGGCCTCGTCGATAAGCTTCACGAGCAGCAGGGGCATTTGCACATTTTCCAGAGGAAGGGTCTCACTCTCGAGGCCTTCTTTCGCTACTTGTTTGGCGATGTCAATCCTCCTCTGTCGCCTAATCTCGGGGTATGGGCCTTGATCTTCTCAATGCTGCGTATTTGAATTGATTTTCCTATATTGGGTCTCTGGGTTTTCCGTTCTTTTGATCCCTTTTTTGTTAATTCTTGACGATCGGGATGAGCTATGTGATTCTGCAACAGCTGAGATATGTGGAGTGGATGGAAAGGAGCAAGACAACATCCTCGTAATAGTTGTGTTTGAATAGAGTAAATAGAATCTCTTTCGATGCCTAGATTCTATCTTGTTGCTTCATCGATTATCTCCTAGTTAGACAGAGCGATGTTATCGATTCTTTTTTGGAAATTCATTTCATCTTTTCGTCTAGGAAACATGGTCTTAACATTAGTAGCTGTGAAAGAAGCTACTTGATGTAGAAGTTTGTCTATAAGTAGAATTGGCTGAATATTTCCTCACAAGACACAGACGAAAGATCTAACTTTTGCCTTTTATGTTGAGTCCATCATTCAATTCATATATTATTCGAGTACTTTTTTCTTGTTTGGTATCAGTTCTGATCAGCAGATGGACAATTGCATTCTACAGGAAAGATTACTAGTTTCTCCACTTGACATTTGGTAGATTATTTGAGACTGCACTACTAGTGTAATCTTGACAAATAAGGACGCTTAGAATAATTGATATCCTTGTCATTTCACGTGGTCCAGCTGTTTGTGTGTATATTTTCTCTTTGTTCCTGCATTAAGCTTTGCCTTTAATTGTTCCTAGTCCTACTCCCTCTTTTATGCACGGAAACCATATCCTAAGAACTGCATTAAAGCCACAATGCATTAAAGCCACAATACGAGAACTGCTTAAATGCTAGGAATTTCTGCAATGTGAACGGAAGTTCTTCTCTTAAAGTGTTGTGTCAGAATTGCAGAGCCGAGTGTTGCTATCCTTCATCTCTCTAAGCCTTTAATTACATGAAAAAGAGGGAAACCCTTATAGGAAGGATGAACATTGTGTTAGTAGATTAAAATATCACTTTATAATTGCTTCTTATAACCTTTTTTTTTTTTTTTTTTTTCCATCTCTCTTGTTCAGGTGTATCATGATATGAATGCTCCTCTCTCTCATTATTACATATATACTGGCCACAATTCCTACCTAACTGGCAATCAACTTAGCAGCGACTGCAGCGATAAACCTATTATTGATGCCCTAAAGAAAGGGGTTAGAGTAATTGAATTGGATATATGGCCAAATTCCGACAAGGATGATGTGCATGTTCTTCATGGAAGGTATGGTGCAAAGTGCTAGTTGAGTTCTACAACGATATTGTTTCTTTAGTGCAATATAAGAGGAACAATGAGTATAGCGTCTAAGACTCTGCATTTTCTCTTCTTTTCTCATTTTTAACTTCCTAGAAGGATGCAAATTTATTGATAACACCCACGCGCGCGCACATGCGGACATGAACCAATGACTTCCGAGTCCAGCTCATCATGTCTGCTATTTGTACAGGACCTTGACTTCTCCAGTGGAACTTATCAAATGTTTAAGATCTATTAAAGAGCATGCCTTTGTTGCATCCGAATACCCTGTTGTAATCACCTTGGAAGATCACCTTACTGCTGATCTTCAAGCTAAAGTCGCCGAGGTGAGGTTTTGCAATCTTATGAAATTTTAATTCTTCTGGTGTACTGCTTATTTAATTATCTTATTAATGTCTAGATGGTCACTCAAACATTTGGAGATGTACTGTTTTCACCCGGTCCAGAGTGCTTGAAGGAATTCCCCTCCCCTGAGTCACTGAAGAAAAGGGTTATTATATCTACTAAACCGCCAAAGGAGTACCTTCAGGTAAAAGAAACAACAGAGAAGGAAGATGATTCACAGAAAGGGAAGGTAGGAGATGAAGAGGCTTGGGGAAAAGAAGTCCCAGACCTGAGAGAAGATATTTTAAATGACGACAAGGTCGTAACTCTGTGTATGAAAGATGGTCTAATTTTGATTTTCTTAGATCTTTATATTGATTGTTGCTGTGTTATGTTTTTCTTTTTAGGATGATGATGATGAAGATGATGAGGATGAAGATGAGGATGACGAGGATGATAGTGCACGTGGAGATAAGCCACGTAAAAATGCAGCTCCAGAGTACAAGCGGCTGATCGCTATTCATGCTGGAAAGCCTAAAGGGGGATTAGATGATTGTTTGAAGGTTGATCCCGACAAAGTTAGACGTCTGAGCTTAAGTGAGCAACAGCTTGAGAAAGCTGTTGTTACACATGCAAAAGAAATTGTCAGGTATTGTTTTGTAATCTGAACTGTTGATTTTGTGTTGGCCCTGTTCTTTGCTGCATAAGATTAACTAATAAATCTTGCATGGTGTTAGGATGTAGAATGGCTAGTTACCAATCATGCAAAACTGTCGCACTTGACATAATTTGCTTACAAGTGCTCAGCTTTCAAGATGTTAATGTCATGAACTCCAAAAGTTGGTAGCATGCTGTGCCATAAATGCACAAAATGATTGATCAATATTTGAAAACTTGATAATCGCTCAGACAATTTGGTATTGTTATATACTGGATTGGTCAATGCTTGAAAATAATGATGAGCCTTGGTCTTTGTCAGAGAGGTCCTCATTGGCATACATCATGACAGGTTGCTGCCATTAATCTTGTTTTGCCATTTATCCTTTTTCCCTCTCTAAATACTTGGTCGTCCAAGCTTCCGTGCAACACTTTAACAAAATGTTGTTTGTTGAAATCAAAGCATCGGTTGTCATAAGATATAACTTACTGTCGGATGTTTCTCCATCAATATCATGATTCAAGCATCTCTTCCTGTGCCTGATGGATGGCCCACTACAGGTTCACCCAACGGAATATGCTGAGAATTTATCCAAAAGGCACACGTATCACTTCTTCAAATTACAACCCTCTTATTGGGTGGTCACATGGAGCTCAGATGGTTGCATTTAATATGCAGGTAGTATTTTTATCAGTCAATCTTCAGATGTTTTCTGTTTACTCATTAAAAAAATCTCACGCTTCGCACCCGTAAAGTCCTAGTAAAAGCGGTGAAATTGTTTAGATTTGGACCAAGTACAATGTTCCCTGATCAGGGTTCCTCCTGCCTTGATGTTTGACGAGGAAATGCTCACAAATTTATGTATGACAATTAATTGAGAGTTAGTGAGTTGTGCTTTGCACATAGTTTGGAGAAGGAGAAGTAGTTGAACATGCCGTCATTGTGGAAGCAAGATGGATACTAAGACAGCTGGGTATGTGCAGTGAAGCAACTTATTGACACCGTTTATTATTTGCAACTTATTTCTAAGAGGATTTAGATAGGCCGGTTTGATGCTCTGTAAACTTGATGCAGGGATATGGAAGATCACTTTGGTTGATGCAAGGGATGTTCAGAGCCAATGGTGGATGCGGCTATATTAAAAAACCAGATTTCTTGCTGAAGTCTGGTCCACTGAATGATCTCTTTGATCCAAAAGCTCCCTTACCTGTGAAAACAACATTAAAGGTCAGATCCTTTTTATTTTCAGCCTCTGCTATTACTTGCAGCCAATCTATTCAAGCTTCATTCTATTGATGGCCTGACTGTACGTTCAATTTTCCCCCTCTAGGTGACTGTATATATGGGTGAGGGCTGGCATGATGAGTTTGATCCCACCCATTTCGATTTATATTCCCCTCCAGATTTTTATGCTAGGGTAAGTTAAGAGGGTTGTCATTGCTCTTTTGTTGGGAAAGTGCTACAAAAAATCAACCAGGACAAATGGTGCACGCTTCAACCTTGACATAAACTATGAGGCCTCTTTTCTGGTATTTACCAATTAATCTGTGTATGTATAGTGTGCTTAAGAAAGAGTAAATCCTATTTGCAGATTGGAATTGCTGGAGTTCCTGCTGATAAAGTAATGAAGAAGACAAAGGCGCTTGAAGATAACTGGATCCCTGCTTGGAATGAGGAATTCAAGTTCCCACTCACTGTCCCAGAACTGGCTTTGCTTAGAATCGAAGTTCACGAGTACGACATGTCTGAGAAGGATGACTTTGGAGGTCAAACATGCCTACCTGTCTCCGAACTAAGGAGCGGCATAAGAATGGTACCGCTCCATGATCGTAAAGGAGAGAAGTACAAATTTGTAAAGCTGCTCATGCACTTTGAATTTTCTGATTCATCGACTGAGGGAAGTGAGGGCGCTACAACTTTTAAGTAAAGCATCAGTATCAGCGTGTTAGTATTTTTGTGTGAGATTGTATGTAGCCTAGTCATGCTTCCTTGGGAAATCTGAGTTGTAAGATGAGTTTGAAAGCCATAACCTATCTGTTGATGTATATGAATTTTTGACTTTGCATTATGTTTAAGCTCTTATCCCTGTTCTCTTCCCCTCTTTGACAGTGCCATTAGGACTTTTATACCGCAAGAACTCGGTCATTTTATTGGTATATTTCTAACTCGCGGTTTTCAGTTACAGATAATGCGATGAACCTGCTAAGCAAGCGTACGCTGATCTCAGGGTTAAATGCAGTCTATACAATCATATCACGCATCTACCAGTTCATCGGGCATCTAAAGATCGCAGGCTTTCTCTGATCTAACGACATTCAGTAAAGCGGATCTTAATCGGGCATCTCAAGATCGCAGGCTTTCTCTAATCTAACGAGCGAGTCTTAATCAAAGCTGAGACAGCAGAGGGAGACTAACCATTTGGCCTCTTTGCCTTTCAGATTACTCTATCACGGTTTCAATAAAAACGCCGGATCACATTTACGTCTGAGAGGCCCTCCTTAACTGTCAGTGGGTTCATCATGTGGCAACAGGAAGCAAAAAAGCCATGGACATGATTGATCTGTTGCTGCAATATGCAGCATCAGCATCCTTAACTAATTCCGGGGCCATGAGTGTTACTGTCTGCAGAAAGTCAACTGAAGTTCTTGCCAGTAATGTCCCCTGTATTGAATTGAGACGTTTGACTGGGGAAACAGTAGGACCATGAATGGGAGGATTTTCAAGCACACTGACCCAATCCAATGAACTGCGCATCCATGTGGGTTGTTGAGCTTGTCTTTGTTTTTGGCTCTCCGCAATAGCTTTCGAACAAGCATATGAGTGATACTCTAGAGCTCTTTGGACTGGTTTTTGCGAGTGGTTCTTCGAATCTGAGTAAAAATTACTTAAATTGACATATATTCGCACTCACTTTTCTACATAAAATAAAATCTATTACCACATTGGGCATATCATTAATTACTTGTGGGTTCAAACTTATATTTGTTGTGCACTTTATCGATTAGCTCAGTTATTTGGTCATTACCCGATTTTTATTAATTTGAATCGAGTTGTTCACGAATAACATCGACTTTATCTATATCCGATTCATTGGCCACTGTGGCAAGAATCTTCTATATGTGTAAATCAATTATGGACAGTCCGTATCCAAGGTCGAGAGTCTTGATAGATTCCTTCGATTACAAATGTATTTTTTCTTGTCCTGACCAAGTGTATTTCTGGGTTTTATTGTCAAATGATAGGGGGATAATATATATATTTTTGCTTTTAAAAATTATATATCCCATTTCAAAATTATTTGATTTTTTATTTGATTTTCTGTGTTGTTTACGCATTGAAGTTTGAAGCCCCTTTCTGGTTCTGGACGGCTCACCGGAGCCCGAGACGCCCTCCCTCAAAATTTGAAAATTCAAAAAAAGAAAAGGGCCAGAGGACGCGAGAGGGGCATTCTCGTAATTGCGTCCCACCAAAAGGCACCCAACTGAGACCAGACGACGACGTAGGCTTCAAGGGAGAGAGAGAGGCAGGGCGGGGGTTGCAATCACCTGCACCTGCCCCAGACAAGAGAGCCGATCTCAACCGTTCGATCCCCTCGAAATTATTTGCGCGCGGGGTCGATCTCCCTTTTCGACGGTGCAGATAGTTTCGTCCGCGGGACCCAACGCTACTGGGATGAACTCGAGGCGCAATATTATTGTCGCGTCGCAGAAGAAACCGAAAAACCTGATCCCCCCTCTCTCCCTAACCACACTCTCGATTTCCCATTTTAGCCCTCCGACGTTCACATAATTACGTTGACTGCCACTTCTTCTTTATTTCTCCGCTTCCTCTCTCGCCCCCTCCCCCGGGTTGCGATCTCCATATTTTTCTGATCTGTGTTCCTCTGTCTTGGTCTCTCTCTCTCTCTAGATTCTATCCTCCGTCTTTCTCTCTCTCTAGGTTCGAGCTCCGCTCGGCGGGAATGGCGCGTTATCCGAACTGAGCTCGAATCTCTCTCTCGGTCCGCTTACTAGGTTTTTCAGCTTGTCCGAGTAAGCTCCGAGCTCCGAGCTCCGAGGGATGTTTCCGATTTGAGCTGGAGGAAGCGCTCGCGAAGTGCTCCGTCGCGGTCCCCCCCTTCGCCGTTCGAGCATCGGCTGCATTCGAGTTCGGTCGCAGATCTACAGTTGGTGGTGGTGTCGTCGTCGTCGCCTCGCCTCGACTTTCTGGAGACGTCGGGGTCACGTGTTTGGTGGAGAAATTATTAGTTATGGTTGGAGGCGTGGGAGCGAAGCTAAATTAGATTCTTATCTATCGATAGGGCGGGGGAAGTCAAGCTAGGTTTTTATTTTTTATTTTATAGATTTGTTCGTTTGGCTGCGGGTCGATTTTTTTGTTTTTTTTTTTTTTTTGTTCTGGAGGCTGGATTTGGGGATGAATCGTAGCTTTAGGGCTCAGGAGTCGCAAATGCTGGGGCACCGGCAGCAGCAGATGAGGAGGGAGAAAGAGGAGGATCTCGCGTTGTTCCTCGAGATGCGGAAGCGCGAGAAGGAACGCAATGATCTCCTCCTTAACAATGCCGAGGAATTCGATGCTCCGTTAGGTAAGATTTCTTCCGAAGGGCCGAGATGGAGTTACTGGACTCTATGTCGTTAATACAATGTAAAGCTATGCGTTGGTATCTTTGCTTGGTTAGATGTTTAGTTTTGTGAGTCGTGCTCTTAACTCTAGTGAAGAAGAAGGCTTACTGGTTCATTGCTTTGCTGTTAGTGGTCTATGGGCAGGGCCCTTTTGGCTCATTTGCTGTTTAGTTAAGTTCGGTATCCCAAATTCTCAATTAAGGATTGACCTTGCAGGATCAAAGCCTGGTACTTCTCCCATATTCAATATTGCCCCTTCGGCGCCTCCGCGTAAAACTGCCACTGATGATTTTCTTAACTCTGACAGCGATAAAAATGACTATGATTGGTAAGTTGGCGATATCCGTGACTTCCATTTTCATTTGCTTGTCAACACAACAGATGATTTATGCTAGTGCTGATAAATTTTGACATTCTGGGGTTTATATGTGTGTTTGAGGCGTTTTTTAGCTCTTCTGACGTTCTATAGACTGAGAGCTCCTTGCTTCTCTTTCTGTAGAATAATTGACACTTCTTTTAACCTATATTGATTTCAACTGCCCTAAAGATTCTCAATGCATGTCCATCTTCTCGGTCCACATTTACTCTGGTAATGATTAAAGCAAAAGATGCTATTAGTTTCTTGTGGTCACTTTGGCGGAGCAACTGAGGATTGTGCTGTAGTGAGTGGAGAACTGTCAAATTTGCATTGTTATACGTGATTAGTTGCTCATGGCCTTTTCAGAAAATGACTTGTTAATATGAAAAGGAAGAAGTTTTCAAAGCTATTGTTGAATGGGGATCCTCTTCTTAAGTTGGGGGAGATATGTAATGGTAGTGTTGAAGATTTTTGGAGCTTGACAGTGACCTTTTCAGTGATAATGGACTGTAGAAAAGGTTTGGTTATGAAAGATATTTGATCTGTGTTGAATCAAGCAAATTCAACTGTAGACTCTGGAATTGGGGAAAAAAAAATCAAATCTGGGACAATTAATTATTTAGACTTCTCACTTGTATCTCAAATGTTTTTGTGATTTGCATATTAGAACCTTGCTCACTTCATACTTAATATCACACATTTTAGTGAATTGTTCTTGAGCATGCTTTGAAATTATTTGAGACATTTTCAGTTCTGATAGGTGGTTGGATAGTATGTCTCGTAGTTTGCTATCTTTTTTCTTAGATCAAATGGCGTTTCCTCAATGTTATCCCATTTTTAACACAAATATATCATAGTATGAGAATGGCCATTTTGCATAGTTGTTGTAATCTTTTCCACAAATCTATGTAGTGATTTGGTTCAAAACACCTGAATTTGGGGATTTTTGTACTCCAATATGCAACCAATAAGAAAGCATCTTGGAGCTTTTTAGGATGGTTTTTCAATGGACTGGTGGAATTCCTTTGTCCTTCACTTTTATCGGGAAAGATTAAATGATGTGAATTTGTATGTCATAACATGCTTGCACTTTTTTTTCCTTTCCATTTGGAGTCCGAGGACGAAATATTTGTCCTCAGCTTTTGAATTTTAATGAGAAGGTCCTGTTTTCTGGCTTTTGACGACACACATTTTAAAACATCTGATAGGTAAAGTAAAAGTTACAATTTACAGTTTAAAGTTAACAAGAGGGCAAGATCTTTGATGTTCATTAGCCAGTGAAAGGTACAATCTGCTTGATTATTAGGATAATCATTTATTACTCTGATTCCTTGAATGCGGTTCTAATTTTTCTTGAGAATGTAGTGTTTCATGAAAATGTTGAGACATTAGGTTTGGCTTCTAAGATTTGTATTGGTTCTTGCTGTATTATTTCTAGGCTTTTGACACCACCTGGTACTCCTCTTTTCCCTTCACTGGAGATGGAATCACAAAAGACTGTTATGAGTCAGCTTGGTACTCCAAAAGCTCGCCCCACGGTGCTTAAATCACGAGTAAGAGCATTTCTTCTTGTTCTATCTGAGATATTACTTGTTTGCATGGTAAATTTCTGTCATATTAGGCTGCGATTGCTTGCTTGGCTCTTAATACCAAAAGAAAATTGGGAACTGTAAGAATGATGGGCTTGTGTTGATTTCATTCAATGCAATTCTGCCTGCATGTTTTGAAGTCCCAATACTCGTCTCTCTTAACAACTGAGTGGCCCTATGGCATTTTGCCTTTTGTGTATAATGATTGATGGTGATTCCTTTTGGACTTAGTTATACATATTTGTTATGTTTGAATATCAAGTTTTTGTGTTGTGAATAATTCTTTGACATTTTTGCTTGTAAGCATAGTGCAATTGTATTTTCTAGTTTCTTTTACAGCACATGGCATAGATGGAACTGCCAAAGGTATTAGCTTAGGGATGCTTGTACTTGGTTGTAGATTCCCTTTGTGAGTGTGGTACATCCAATCTCTTGAATTTTTACCTTTCCTTACCACAAGATATGTTTCTTGGATTGTCCGCTAATTGTTACTTAACTAGAAGAAATTCAATTCTTATCCTTTTCCTTCTCGATGGTTAAGAACTGTCCTTGGATTACTTATTTGGTCATTCGTTCATTTCTGTAGTTGGCGAATTCCATGGTGGAGCCACCTGCAAGAACCAATTTAACATCTAGACAACAAGCTTCCTCTCCTGGGTCGACCACTTCAGGGGCAGGGATTCGCCGGCCCTCATCATCAGGGGGTCCAGGATCAAGACCGGCGACGCCAACTAGTCGGCCTACGCTTACGACGTCCTCTAGAGCCTCGAGACCTTCAACACCAACCTCTCGCCCGACCTTGTCGTCAAGTAAATCAACAGTGCCTTCCAAGCCCTCTGTTGCTGCTACTAGGTCTGCAGGTACTTCAACCAAGCCTGCAGTTTCAGCTGCAAAGCAATCAATTCCTGCCAGATCATCAACTCCATCAAGGTCAACAGCGAGATCTTCGACACCAACTGGCCGTCCAGTTGTTAACCCACCAAAACCGGCATCAAGGGCAGCAACACCAACTCGCCGACCATCCACAACGTCAACTGGTTCCACTGTGTCTGCCCCTCCCACAAAAGCCATGTCCTCTACTATTGCAAAATCTGCTTTGACGATGTCAAGAAATCCAGTGCCATCACGTGGAACTTCCCCTACAACGAAATCGAGACCATGGAAACCTTCAGAGATGCCGGGATTCTCTCTTGATGCTCCTCCAAACTTGCGAACAACTCTCCCTGAAAGGCCGCTTTCAGCTACTAGGGGTAGGCCTGGAGCACCCAGTTCTCGATCATCTTCTATTGAGCCTGGTCCAACTACAAGACCAAGAAGACAATCATGCTCACCATCAAGAGGGCGCCCTGCCAATGGTGTCCATACAAGTGGAAGCTCTGTTCCAGCAGTGAGTCGTGGGCATCCTAAGATAAATGACAATGTGAGCCCTGTTTTGATTGGAACGAAAATGGTGGAAAGGGTAATAAACATGAGGAAACTAATGCCACCCAAGCAAGATGATAAACATTCTCCTCATAGTAATATGTCTGGGAAGTCGGCTTCTTCACCAGATAGTTCAGGCTTTGGCCGAACACTATCCAAGAAATCCTTGGATATGGCTATAAGGCATATGGTATGTTCCTTTTTCTTCTTTTGCATAATACTTTGACTAGTTTATTGCTTGTACTGCTTGGCATGGTTACTCTTTCAGGCTTGAAGATCATTTCTCTCTCATTCCATATCTAATGTCGTTTGACTACTCAGGGCAATGTTTTGATTAGATTGATGTTATTTTGTGATGTGATTCTACTTAAACTCAATCCAGGACATAAGGCGAAGCATTCCTGGGAATTTGCGACCATTGATGACAAATATACCTGCTTCATCCATGTATAGCGTGAGATCTGGGCCTACAAGAAGTAGGACAGTTAGTGTGTCAGACTCTCCACTTGCAACAAGCAGCAATGCCAGCTCTGAAGTGAGTGTGAACAACAACGGTATGTGCTTGGAGGGGAATGGACTGGATGATGATATTACCAGTGATCGGGATGGTCATTCGCCTATGCGTGGCAGGCGATTGTAGGTAGATGCAGTGATGAATTGGAGTCATTCATTGTTTTGAATCGGAATCCACAAGATCGATGAAGAGAAATGTTCCTGGATAGGACTTTAGAGGGGCTTCACGTTGATGGTATAAATTGTACGAGTTGGTTAGGAAGGCTGGCTGTTGAGGACCTCCTTATTGAGGTCCGTGTATTAGTTAACGTCGGCGAATCTAGCTAAACTCTCCTTGTTTTTTATGAACGGGAGTTATGGTGAACAAGCTTTCGAAAGTTGTACCCTTCTTGTCGAATTGTTCCTTATTCTCGTGCTCATGTAGTTTCCATTGTTTCGAGTGCGTTTTGACATCTACTTACTGCTTAGCGCGATGTAAACTCAGAGAATCTCGCTTATGTAAATCGCAAACAGTCTCCTAAATAGGCCCACCTCATCTATTCACTTTTGTTTTTGGTCTTCTACAAACACGAGTTTCATGGTTGGTGGAAGATGGTGGGGGGAGAGAAAATACTTGGTTTTCTCTTTTCCTTTTCGTTACAAAAGCTAGTTTGTGGATGAATGTACTCTTATTTCCTTAATATTGGTAGGGATGCGTCAATATTATTTTTGGCCCTCGGAAGAATTTATCACGACCAATTCGAACGGCAGTTGTAGATATCCTTCATGAACATGCGGTGCCTACATGGAGAACTAGAACGAATTGGAGAGAATACAACGCTAGATTTTCTGATATGCGTATGCAAATATTAACTGCTGGTACAATCTTGCCGCGTGGTTTTCCTGCGAGGATGAATGGGAGGTACACTACTGTGGGCATTTACTGGGTCCTAGCCAAGACGCGGAAGTCAGCAGTTGAGACGGAGCACGTCAAATTGGACCTTGTAGGTGCAAAACACGTGGGTGTTGCAGTTATGTTTGAATCGGCCAAACGATCGTCGTTGAGTACTTAAGGTTAATGGGAGTTTTCTTTCTTTAAGCCAAATAGACTTCAGGCAAAGTTTCTTCAATGGTGTTGTGTGAATCGAAGGCCGGTAGGAAGAAATTTCTGCCTATTAGATTGCACAGAGATGAAGGTCCCGTTTGATTTGGTTTTGAGCAAATATACTTGGAAAATACAAATACTTTTAGGTTAAAGGGGTTTTCCGAAATTTAAATAGCATTTGGTAAATTATACTTTTAAATTGCATTATAAAACGACTTTAATTTAAATGCTATTTGGTAACGATTACATTTTGCAAAGGACTTTTACTATTTTTTTTTTTAAATGTAGATAGTGTAGGAGGAAATTTCTGCCAATTTGATTGCCGAAAGTAAGCTCCTTGAAAACTAAGCATGACTATCACACTTTAGCCTGACTTTGGAAAACTCTGGATACAATTTATTAGTTGGTTTCAAGCCTAAACGCGGGTAGTAGTGAGAGCCTCCAGTCAATTAGCCACCAATCTGTCTATTTTATGCAAACCATGGCATACGCCTTCGTAATCACTTTCATTTGCTCGGTGTGGAAAATAATTTCCTTAGTTTATAATTTGTTAGTGTGGAAAGTTGATTATGCCGTATCGAGAACGCTAAGAGGAATGGTTAAATTTTTCTCGTTTTCTAGTTTTTCAATGCACTGCCTAATTTGCAGAATAACCATAAAGGTGCTATCAGTAAATGACTTTTTAGACCAAAACAAGAAGCTCTTTCCAAAATTCTCACCCTCTATAAATCTCGTCACTGAGGTGGATAAAGCCACAGCTCATCCTTTCTTAATCTCCCTACATGTCACTTCAGTCCATTCCTGCTTTAAGTTATGAAACTGATCGTTTTTGCAAAGTCACATCGCTTCGTTTTTGCAATTGCTATTGCATTGTGCTTTGTGCAAGTCCACTCGACATCAAATGAAACCGACAAATCCGCCCTACTTGCATTCAAGGCTGGGATTGAGGACCCCCTTGGGGTGCTTAGCTCTTGGAATAGTACGGTCAACCCGTGCCAATGGTACGGGGTTGGATGCAGTCGCCGGCACCATAGAGTCATTGCATTGAACCTGAATTCCCAAAAACTCTCCGGGTCCATCTCCCCTCACATTGGCAATCTCAGCTTTTTAAAGGCCTTGTGTCTCTCTAATAATAGCTTTCACCATGCAATCCCTCCCCAAATCGGGCAGTTGCATCGTCTTCTTATCTTGCAGCTATACGATAATTCACTGACCGGTGAAATCCCCAAGAATATATCAGGTTGCTTTAGCCTCCTTGCCCTCACATTGGGGAATAACCAACTAAGTGGAGAAGTTCCTCCAGAGATAGGTTCACTGGGGAAGCTTCAGAGTCTTCTTTCAGGAGATAACAAGCTAACAGGAAGTGTCCCTTCTTCCATTGGGAACTTATCATCGCTGCAGGAGCTTTATCTTTTCACGAATTACTTACGCGGGAGTATTCCTTGGGCTGCAGGCCAACTGGCCAAACTAACAGATTTTGGTTTGGAAGATAACTGGTTGTCCGGTACGATTCCTTCTTCCTTCTACAATCTATCTTCATTGGTATTATTTGATGTAGGATATAACCGACTACATGGAAGTCTTCCCACCACAACAGGCTTTCGTCTTCCCAACTTAGAATTTTTCAGCATTCGTGAGAACCAGTTTGTTGGATCAATTCCTTTGTGGATTCCTAATAATGCCACAAACCTAGAGATACTTCAACTAGGACGTAACAAACTCTCAGGAAACGTACCTTCTTTTCAAAGTTTGCATAACCTTCAATTGTTGGACATTGATGATAACCACCTTGGAAGTGGGGCATCTGGTGACCTGAGCTTCTTTTGCTCACTAACCAATATCACTAGCTTAACCTGCTTTAGTATTGTAGAGAATAGACTCGGTGGGCACTTGCCGGAATGCATTGCTAATTTGCCCATTACTATCACACAATTGGGATTAGGCTTTAATCCTATAATTGGTGAGATTCCTAGAGCAATCGGCAATCTCGTGAACTTGGAAATCTTGCATATGGGCAACAACAGTCTTTCTGGGGCCATCCTGTTTGATGTAGAAAATCTCCAAAATCTAACAATTCTGGATCTCTCCAATAACAATCTATCAGGTGTTATTCCATCCTCTTTGCAGAATATCAAGAAATTGTTTAAATTATATCTTGAGGGGAATCACTTTCACGGGCACATTCCTTCCCATTTGGATAAGTGTCAAGGTCTGGGGTACCTTGATCTTTCCAACAACAATCTCAGTGGTTCTATATTCCCAGTGGTTAAAACCCTACTCTATCTGAACTTGTCTCACAACCATTTGAATGGGGCCCTTCCGGTGGAATTAGGACAAATTGATCATTTAAGTGAGTTGGACATTTCAGGCAATATGTTCGACGGTGAAATTCCAAGCACTCTAGGCGATTGTAATGCATTGGTAGTATTAGTAATGAAGGATAACCACTTCCAAGGATCCATTCCTCAATCAATTAGCTCATTAAGAAGCATTGAGGCATTGGATCTTTCCAATAACAATTTGTCAGGTGAGATTCCAAAGTTCTTAGAGGCATTTGACTATTTGCAATTTCTGGATTTATCCTATAATGATTTTGAAGGCATGTTACCAACTGAAGGAGTCTTCAAAAATACGAGTGCCACTTTTATTGCTGGAAACAAGATTTGTGGAGGAATTCCGGAGTTTCGGCTTCCTCAATGCATCTCTAGAGACTCCAAGAGCAAAGGAGTTGCTCGCAAATTGAAACTCTTGCTGTCTATCACTTTTGGACTTCTAGGGGTGGTTCTCGTTCTGATTTTTCTGTATTTTTATTGGTTGAAGAAAAAGAAAACAAAAGAACCAACTTCAAGTTCCATAGTAGATACCTGGCCAAACTTATCTTATGGAACTCTCCTTAAAGCAACCGATGCTTTTTCTTCAACTAATTTGATCGGTGTTGGAAGTTTTGGATCTGTTTATAGGGGAATGCTCCAGGAGAATGGGACTAATGTTGCTGTGAAGGTGCTTAATTTAACATGTCATGGTGCTTTGAAGAGCTTCAAAGCTGAGTGTGAGGCTTTAAAGCATATAAAACACCGAAATCTTTTGAAGGTATTGACAGTATGCTCTGGTGCTGATTATAATGGAAATGACTTTAAGGCTTTGGTCTATGAGTTCATGGTCAATGGTAACCTTGAAGAGTGGTTGCACCCATCTCCAATACCGGTTGATGCAAATGAGCCTTCAAAAAATCTGATTCTCATCCAAAGGATAAAAATTTCCATTGACATCGCCTTTGCCTTGGATTATCTTCACAACCAATGCCATAGTGCCATAGTTCATTGTGATCTAAAGCCAAGTAATGTCCTTTTAGATGCTGAGATGGTCGGACATGTCGGCGACTTTGGTTTGGCAAGGATCATCTTTGAATCCACATCTTACATGAGCATAAATATAAGCTCAACTGGTTTGAGAGGAACAATTGGCTATGTTGCTCCAGGTATGTCTCCTTGTGTCTCTTAAAAGAAGAATTTGTTCATCACAAAATTGTCGATGGCATCTTTTCACACAACTTGTAACTTCACAGTGAGATCGTGCACATACTATTATCTCATAGCTCAACCATACGTGGTTCTTGATATGTGCAGAATATGGAATGGGTAGCGTGGTTTCTATTGAAGGTGATGTTTATAGTTATGGCATCCTCTTGCTAGAGATGTTCACAGGAATCAGGCCCACAGCCGAGATATTCAAAGAAAATTTGAACCTACATGTTTTTGTTGAGGAAGCTTTGCCTGAACGAGTCCTAGAGATTACCGATCCCATTCTAGTTCGAGAAGTGGAGAGCTATGCAGGCGAAAGTAGAAAGAGCGCACTCCAGGATTGTTTGCTAATGATCTACGGAATTGGGATCGCCTGCTCAGTTGGAGCCCCAAGAGAGCGAATGAGCATCACAGATGTAGCAGCTCAACTGTGTTCGATTAGGGACAAGCTTCACACAGCTGGCTTACGAGGATAGGTAATATCGTAAAGCAGTAAGTTTTCTAGTACCTCCTACAAATGCCAAGCTAAACCACTTATGCATAGACAGGTACATGACTACACGCAATTTTTTTCCGATCTAGACGAACTCAATTTTCTGGTAATGTGAAGATGGAGCCATGGAGGTAACAGAGTCATTATGCAGAACCAAAGTGGGATTGGAAAAATCGTGAAGTCATCCAATGAATTATGGCATTCGGGAACCTTTAGTTGACTCAAAGTCAATGACAATGTCTTCGACCTCTTCGGGAGATAGAGAGAGGTGGCAGGAAGTCTTCATCTCTTGCAAATGTGGGACAGATGCTTCTCTAATGTATTTCGAAATTTAGTTCGGAGATGGACTGCTAATAGTTTAGACCCTGAAGAACAGAGTTGTGTTTCAAAGTTTCTTCTGAAGTGAAAGTTGGCGTGTAAGAAGAGAAGATAGTATTAGGAATGATGCTGTCATCTTACAGCTGTACAGTATATTTGGAAAATTGAAAAGAAAAGGCATGCATGCGAGCCTGTATATGTTTCATAAAGCTATGCAGGCAAGTCCTTTTATCCTTTTGCTTTGTTTTGCTAGTTAAATAGTTCGATCTATTAATGCAAATTTATGATCACCAAGGTGCTCCGGCAGTAGTGGATTTCCCATGGAAAACTTAAACGAATTGAGAGAATTCAATTGCTGATACAGTCTGTACTAGCATTTTTTTTCTTCCACTCATAATCCCACCTGTCCGAGGTCGATTATCAGAATGTTTTTCAAAAGATGCCATGCCATTTTCTTGCACGGAAGAGTGGGAGCATCACTATTAGTGCGTTCACTGCGTCTCTACCCAACTTAGAAGTCAAGATTCAAGACGATGCACATCACTTCAAATTGTCTAGATGCAAAATTATGTGGTGTGGAAGACAAGCGGGAATATTAAGTCAACCAAAAAATAGTCATTGTGTACATTTAGAGCAGTGGGAGGACTTTTTCTTTAAGTCGAATCATCTAGATGCAAAATTTTCTTAATTTTCTTAAAGATGTCATGAATTGAAGGCCAGTAAGAGGAAATTTCTGCCGATTGGATTGCAGAATCGAAGCTTCTTGAAAATGAACGCGGTGATCTAGTCTTATTGTGGAATCAATATCATGGTCTTGTTTGTTTAAAAAGAAAAGTTGTCAACTTTTCGTGTTCACTTTCCAAAATTGATATGTTTGGTACAAATTCTCAGAAAATTGTTTTAATTTGAGTTCACTGGAAAGTATTTTCTCATTTTTTAAACCTTGACTTTCTGAAAACTTTGGCAACAAGTTTTTAATTGTTTTTAAACCAAAACACGGGGTGGAAAGTTGTTTCCAAACCAAAACCCGGCGTTGACACCCGAACTTTTGTTTATTTTGTCTTAAATGCCCATTTACTTTGCTTATATAACTGCATATTAATTTCTAGAAAAGATAAAAAAATTTAAAAAAAAATTCGAAAAAAAAAATTTCGGTCCAGCCCACTTTTTCCTTCTATCTTTCCCAGCCCACCTTTTCCTCTCCCTCTTTCTTTTTCCTCGGCCCAGCCTGCCTCCCTCTTTCTCTTTTCCTCGGCCCAGCCCCACTTTTCTTCTTCCTCCTTTGCTTCTATCTTTGGACGTTTGCGAATGACAGCGGAAGGACGAAGGACGGCACGATGAGGAACATCGCGCGCGACGCAGCTGCTACAGCCGAGAAAATATTAGGTAGGTTAAATAGTCACGTCATTGGTGCAGCTCACCATTCACAATCGGACACGTGGCGTCCACGTCGGCGGTGGGCCCGCGCGGGGCCGAACTCCTCTCTCCTCTCTCCTCTGTCCTCTCTCTCCTCTATTTCCCGTACCTGCTCTGTCTCCTCTCTCCTCTCTCTCTCCTTTGCAGAGGAGAGAGAGCAGCCCGCTCTGCTCCGGGCCGGGGGGGAACACGACGGCGGAGGCAGAGGCGGTGTCGGCGTCGGCGTCGAAGAGCGGAGGCGGAGGGGCAGACCCGCTGAGGGAAGAGGAGGTTGAAGGGCCTGTGGAGGGAGAGCGGCGGCGCGTGGGGCAGGGGATGGCGGAGCGTGACGTCGGAGACAAAGCCAAAGGCGTTCAGGACGGCGAGGCCCATGTACCGCCTGAGCGTGAAGACAAGAGGGCGTCGACGACGTCGGAGCCGGCGGAGATCTCGAGGACGATGGGTCTCATGGCAGAGGAGGAGGAGTCAGAGCCGGAGGAGTCTTGGGCGGTGGCGACGACAACGGGTGGTTTGGGACCCAGACACCAACGCTGACGCCGACGCCGACGCCGACGCCGACGCCGACGCCGCCTCTGCCTCCGCCGTCGTGTTCCCCCCTGGCCCGGAGTAGAGTGCGTTGACGACGTCGGAGATCTCGAGGACGGCGGGTCTCATGGCGGAGGAGGAGGAGTCAGAGCCGGAGGAGTCTTGGGCGGTGGCGACGACGACGGGTGGTTTGGGACCCAGATGCCGACGTCAACGCGGACGCCGACGCCGCCACCACCGTCGTGTTTCCCCCAGCCCGGAGCAGAGTCGGGCTGCTCTGTCTCTCCTCTGCAAAAGGAGAGAGAGAGGAGAGAGAGGACAGCAACTACGGCAGACAGAGGAGAGAGAGGAGAGAGGAGAGAGGAGAGAGAGGACAGCAGCTACGGCAGACAGAGGAGAGAGAGGAGAGAGGAGAGAGGAGAGAGGAGTTCAGCCCCTCGCGGGCCCACGGCCGACGTGGACGTCACGTGTCCGATTATGAATGGTGAGCTGCACCAATAACGTGGACTATTTAACCTACCTAATATTTTCTCGCTACAGCCGGGCGAGCGACAGCTGGCGTCGTCCTTGGGGAGAGAAAGCTGAGGCGAGCTTAAAAGAGAGACGAGAGAGATACCGGGGGATTTTTTTTTTTTTGAAGAGGAAAACAGAAGACCAGAGAGGAGAAAACAAAAGACCAGAGGAGAGAAAGGGAACAGGGAGAAGTGAGGGCAGATCCGAGAGAAAGGGGGACGTGGTCCGCAGCCCCGCCTGAACCACCGCCGACGACCTTCCGCCGTGCTTCAGTTCTGGCGCCGGAAACAGAGAAAAACCAGAGAAAGAGAGGAGGAGACCCGAGAGAAAGCGGTCCAGTGAGGGAGACAAAGCTCGAGTGGGCGGATTCTCGGTCGCCGCACGTCCGTCCGCTAACCACCGTCCGCCGCAGCCTTCCCCCTTATACCAGGTAGGTTTCTCCCTGCGTGCTGCTGTTCTGCTCTGCGAAGGTGGCGGGCCGGAGCTTGCGCCGACCAGTTCGCGCGAGCCCCGGCCCTTTCCGCCCTTCTAGATTACCCTGCTTCCTTTTGACATGATTTCCGAAGACCCCTAGCGAGTCCGAGGCTCGGTTGAGCCCGAGGTCCCCGAATCCCACCAGATGCTCGCTGAAATGCCCAAACGAAACTCAGAAAATTTCCATGATTAAATCCGTCCCGACAACCTGTTTTCGTAGATTTTTCATTTATATTGATTGCTCTTGTGTTTCCTCTAGCATTATAGCTATTTTCGTGAGTTTTCCGCACGTTTTTGAGTCGAAAAGAGACGTTTTTATTTTTCCGGCGAGGGCGAGCTTCCGGGACCGCCGGAAGTCATCGCCGGCGACGTCTGGCGTCGGCTGGATAGAACGGCCGACGCTGGACGACACGGTGACTTCGTTAGGACGGGTAGACCTCGCGGCGGCGCAGCGCAATGGAGTTGCAGGAGTTCCGATGAAGGAGAAGAAGGCGTCGGGAGGTTGAAGACGCGCAGGGAGGAGAGAGAAAAATGCATGCAGAAAAAACCGAAAAAAGAAAAACAAAAACAAAAAAGAAAAAGAAAAGGCCAGGCCGAAAGTTTGAATAGGAGGGGGCTGAGCTGGTTTATTGTTATCGAATGGGCCTAGAATAGGTTTGGGCTGAAATTTTTAGAATTAGAAATGGGCTGTCTTTTTATTTATTTATGGGCCATTTTGAAAAAATTTTCGACCGGGCCGTTCGGCCATCCGGTCGTTGCTCCGGCCCGGCCCGATAGGGGCCGGGTCGGTTTAGTAGGGCCGGGTCACCCGACCCGGTCCGAATCACTTTTAAATATTAATTTAAAAATTTAAAAATTTAAAAAAAAATCAAAAATTTCAGAAATTCAAAAAAAATATTAAAAAATCTTAAATAATCTTAAATTTTTTTCGAAAAATCATCAAAAATTAAAAAATGTTTTGTTTTAATTTCAGAAAGGTTTTAAAAGCTTAATTTTAATTTAATTTAATTTAATTTTTATTTTTTTTCGAATATTCAAAAATTCCAAAAAATTAAAAAAGATTAGAAAATTCCAAAAAGCAGTAATAAATGTTTTTCTTAAATTTTCAGAAAAGTCAGAAAATATCAAAAAAATCTTGAAATCTTGTTTTCTTTAATTTCGGAAAATTTGAAAATATTAAAAAATTAAAAAAATAAAAAATTCAGAAAAATTCAGAAAATTCAGAAAAAATTGCAAAAATTTAGAAAACCCTTAAAAAAGAGGAAAAAACCCAAAATTGAATAAGCCTTTAGGGCTCTACAATAGGTTTTTATTTTATGTTATATTCCTGCACCTTATTTTGTCGCAATTTTTAAATGTTATTTCCTTACCTTGGAATGGTTAGGACCGACTTTAGAATTCTCAAATATATTGCCATGATCTCAATTAATACACGATCAAGTTAGGTACCAAAATGGCGTTAGTCGCGTGACTAACGTAATTAAGTCCCCGACCCTAGACCCTCTGGTTGCGTAAAAGTGAGACACACTCCCATGTCTCACTTGGTTTTTAGTCGACCTTAATAGACTAGTGGCGACTCCTTGTTTGAAATTTTTTACGAATATCCCACGTTGTGCGGGGTATGGGCTTGGGAGAGTCCGAGTTAATCAAGGGCCGTTGACCCGAAATTAACGATACCCCCTAAACCTATTTTTTGCGACACCGGTGCAGTAGTGGTGGACTCAAAGTCAATTTGCCAATTTTGATGTGGAATGGTATGCGAAACTCATGCAAAATAACGTACATGTGACCACAGTGGATGACCACATTGTTAAGGATCGACATACAGTGGTCAAGTTCGATTGTTGGATTCAGGACCAAGGACAGGGAACTTCTTCTAAGTTCAACTAAGTTGACGCAAAGGAGATTAAGGAAGTTAAAGTTGATTGAACTAAACGCTTATGAGATATGAGATAAGAATTGTTTGTTAATAGAGAAAGAAAAGAGCTCATGACATCAGAATCATTTCAGAAAAGATAAACCCATAATCAGAATTAATGAGGATAATAAGTATAATATGCCCGAAATTTTTGTTTGACGCAACCAAGTGCACAATATACACATGTCAAATGGCATATCTCAGTGTAAAAAACAGATTGTCTAGAGATTGGTTTACTAGCCAAAAGC
Source organism: Corymbia calophylla (assembly GCA_014182845.1). NCBI lineage: Eukaryota > Viridiplantae > Streptophyta > Magnoliopsida > Myrtales > Myrtaceae > Corymbia > Corymbia calophylla. Next base: position 35,386,481 of record CM024699.1, on the reverse strand, counting down.
ATCACGACTTCATCAACGAAAGAAATCTGATTATATGTGATCACATTTGGAACTGCATCTCATTAAAGAAAAAGCCATTTATGTGAGGTAGATGACATCTATATGTTATGTAATCACTTTTACTAGTTAGAAATGTGCACATTTATTGTGACCCATTGTACTTTATCAAATCGATCGTTCGTCGGTCATCTTTACTAGTAGAGTATAACCATGAGAAAGCTGTATTAAGGGCAAGAAAAGAGAGAAGGAAAAATCAGGTGGCAAAATTCCCAACATCTTTTTTTTCTCGTGAGTCTTGAAAGAGCATCGAAAATGTATAAAGCATAATAGCTAATTTATACCGAACCGTTACTCTCCGTTTAGTGTCAATTTCGAAAGATTGCTTTCACAGAGATTAGTGTGAAAATATATATATAAATTAATTGCTAATCACAATTTTCCTAAACTTTTAGCACAAACTTATAACTATCCTAAAAAAAAAAAATTCACAGAATTTTATATCTTTGTTGAAAGAGCACAAAATAAAAACTGCTTACTTATCGCATAATGGTCCAGGTTAGAGGAACTGTCTTTGCATAATTGATGGATTTACGGGGAGCATTTCACACTATCACACTTCTCTAAACTTTTCCATAGATAATTTCTTTGGTGTACTTTATGTCAAACAATGGCATTTTTCTTCCGTAAACCAGGCAAATTGGTTGGTCGGATCAAGTCAAAAATGTTTTGGATCAATTACACCCATTTTACCCATTTTGACCCATTTCCATATAGTGTAAGCAAATTTAGCAACATATACTTGACCTGATCCATATTGCTAAAACACTTTCATATTTAATCAAATCTACACTTCCATATTTAATCAAATCATGCAAAGTTTCTTCAATGGTGTCGTGTGAATCGAAGGCCGGTAGGAAGAAATTTCTGCCTATCAAATTGCATGGAGATGAAGGCCTCGTTCCGTTTGGTTTTGAGTAAATGTACTTAAGAAAATGCTAAATACCTTTGGGTTAAAAGGGTTTTCTAAAATGCAAATAACGTTTGGTAAATTATAATTTTAAATTGCATTGTAAAATGATTTTGATTTAAATGCTGTTTAGTAACAATTACATTTTGCAAATGGACTTTTGCTAATTTTTTTAAAAAAAAAATTAGATATTTTTTTCTATTTATTTAGTCATCTGTGGTCAAAATTGGCTGCCGGATAGCATTGCCTAAGGTCGCACGACCTCAAGCGAGGCTGGGTTGCGCGACCCTAGGGCGTCGCTTGAGGTTCGGTGATCTCGAGTAGTGGTCGCTTGGGTTTGTGCGACCTAGGTGACCACCGCCTGAGGTCGCTGGACCTCAGGAGGCGGTTGTGGGCGGCGGTCACTAGGGTCAGGTGACCCCTTAGGCGGCCATTGCCGATGCAGGTGACCCCTAGGCCGACGGTCATCCGCCTTTGTTCGCTTCTCTGGGGAAAATGAATAGTACGCGTGGATAGTAATCAACTTGTATTTCGAAGGTACAACTTTCCCAAATAGCTCCGAAACCCGTCTTGGGCTAAAGGCCTTTAGAGTCATTTGGAGATACAATTGTATTAGGCTAAAATTCTCCATAAAATCGAACCAAACGGGTTTGCATTTGGCCAAGGGCCATTAGGGGCCCAAAGCCCCTTTGGAATGCCCAACCAAATGGGGCTGAAGTTTGTTGGGAATTGAAGGTAGGCTTAGTGTGGAATAAAAAATTATGGGCTTTGTTTGGTTAAAGAGAAGAAGTTGCCGATTTTTTATTCTCAATTCCAAAATCTAAGTTGTCGATTTAATCACCAAAGGTAATTATAAGCGTTATGTCCAAAAGTGGACTTTACTCTTAATTCCTTGAATATCACTTCTCTCCATTGGAAGAACGTATATGATGAGCAAGAAGCACCGGCAGTATTAGATTTCCTTCGTGAAATTCCTCTGCTTATATGGAAAACTTGAACGATGATAGAATTCAATGCATGATTTTCTGATGTGCATGCAACTATTAATTGCTGAGACAGTCTGTATTATAATATTTTTTTTCCTGCCACACAGAATCCTTCCTGTCTGAGCTGGATTTTCAAGATTTTAACTAAGCAAGGAAGTTTGTCTAATGGATTATACAAACTTATGCACAGTCAATGAAAATTGTAAAGTCAATTTGAGTCGTCATAGGTCCGTCGTGCGAAGGTTTGCTTGAATGAGTTATGAAGATTACAGATAACATTCTGCTTCAGGAGAGAGAGACTCAGGTTGGCCTCAACAATACCCGTGATTGGCCTGGCGAAAGAGACCAAATGTTTTGGGAATGCCTTGTAATGATATATGGAATTGGAGCCGTTTATGCAGCTGAGCAGCCAAGAAGGCGGATGAGCATTAGCAAAGTTGTAATTCAGCTGCATTTGATTAGGGAGAAACTTTTTGCTGCTTCTTTACTTAGATGAGCTACAAATTGGTGATATTGAGTTTGTCTATGGCAAGGTAGGCACACAAAGCATGCATATAGACTTTTTGCACTTATCAATCTAATTAAAGTAAGGGGAAAAGTATGAAAAAAACTCCTAAACATATGGCATTAGTATAATTTTAGTCATTCTTTTTATGATTTGCCAATATAGTTCATTTGGTCAATATTGATTGAAATCATTAACATGGAGGTTAGCTGTCCTATGTGATATGGCCCGCCTATGTGCACAATTTTTTAAATGTTTTTCCAAAATTTTTGTTACTTATTTTGCTTTTTTCATTTTCTTTTTTCTTTCCCACTTTTTTTCCAAATTGTGGGCTGGCGACCTTTGCTGGCTGACCATCGTAGGCCACAGGCAAGGGCCAACGACCCTCACTTAGTTTGAGTGAGGGTATCATGGCTCTTGCCCAAATCCAGCGACGGTTGACACCCTTGCCTTTTGGTCAGCCATTGTGGCCCTTGCCTATATCTAGTGAGGATGTCTCGGCTCTTGCATGGATCTTGGCGAGGGCCATCGGTGACGACTGCGACGCCCTCACCTGTGGTTGGTGAAGGTTGTGAATGCTCTCGCCTATGGCTGGCGATGGTCACCCAGCAACCTCACCGGTCAAAGATGTAGAAGAAAAGAAAAGAAAAATTATTTAAAAATCAGAAAAAAATTAAAAATTGAAACATTTGTGCACGTAAGAGTGTTGTTAGCATTCATGTTAATGATTTTCGGTCAAAATTAGCTGGATGGATTACATTGACAAATCATCAAAATGTTTATAACTAAATTGATCCTATTAAAATATTTAGGATTAACTTGGTATCAATGCGATTGGTTTATGTATCTTTTGGTACTTTTCCTTTAAAGTAAATGATATTCCCATTATTCCTATTTGTGGTTGGGGTTAAAAAAATAGACCATCGTGCAAGAGGAAGACTAAGAATTTTTAATTTACTGAACCATAACCTCTTCGTCATCATAAATATCTAACCACAATTAGAAACGTAGTTGAAAGAAGTTTCCTTGAGCTAAGATGAAGAAAAATGTTGCCCGCCTTTCCTCAAGAATGTTTCTAGCCAGATTCTATTGATTTTCCTTTTTTTTTTTTTTTCTCTTTTTCTTAATGGCCTTTTTACTTTTATGATGAACCAAAAAGAAGTCTAGCAAAGGGTACAGATCAACTAAACAGAAAAGGTATAACCCATTTCCTGGTTGCAAGTTAAAACCACATGACACGAAATCCACACAGAAAGTATAAAATAGAAAGGAATGCGGTGGTGATTTTCACCTCCCATATCATTAAAATATAAAAAAAAAATCATGCCATATTATATAGTGTTGAAGATATGTTTGAATATTAAACCCATCAAAAGATAGTTGTTGTGTACTTTAGAGTGGTTGGGCTCCTTGTTTAATTGGGATTATGCAGAAGCAAAATTTTCTTGAACAACCCATGAATCGAATGTCCGTAGGAGGAAATTTCTGCCGATTTGATTGCCGAAAGTAAGCTCCTTGAAAACTAAGCATGGCTATCACACTTTAGCCTGACTTTTGGAAAACTTTGGAAACAACTTATTAGTTGGTTTTAAAACAAAATGCGGGTAGTTGTGAGAGCCTCCAGTCAATTAGCCACCAATCTGTCTATTTTATGCAAACCATGGCATACGCCTTTGTAATCACTTTCATTTGCTTGGTGTGGAAAATAATTTCCTTAGTTAATAATTTGTCAGTGTGGAAAGTTGATTCTGCCGTATCGAGAACGCTAAGAGGAATGGTTAAATTTTTCTTGTTTTCTAGTTTTGCAATGCACTGCCTAATTTGCAGAATGTGCTATCAGTAAATGACTTTTGAGACCAAAACAAGAAGCTCTTTCCAAAAGCTGTGTCCTCTACTATTGCAAAATCTGCTTCAACAACGTCAAGAAAAACAGTGCCATCACGTGGAACTTCCCCTACAACGAAATCGAGACAATGGAAACCTTCAGAGATGCCGGGTTTCTCTCTTGATGCTCCTCCAAACTTGAGAATAACTCTCCCTGAAAGGCCGCTTTCAGCTACTAGGGGTAGGCCTGGAGCACCCAGTTCTCGATCGTCTTCTATTGAGCCTGGTCCAACTACAAGACCAAGAAGACAATCACGCTCACCGTCGAGAGGGCGCCCTGCCAATGGTGTCCTTCATATGAGTGGAAGCTCTGTTCCAGCAGTGAGTCGTGGGCATCCTAAAATAAATGACAATGTGAGCCCTGTTTTGATTGGAACGAAAATGGTGGAAAGGGTAATAAACATGAGGAAACTAGTGCCACCCAAGCAAGATGATAAATATTCTCTTCACAGTAACATGTCTGGGAAGTCGGCTTCTTCACAGGATAGTTCAGGCTTTGGTCGAACACTATCCAAGAAATCCTTGGATATGGCTATAAGGCATATGGTATGTTCCTTTTTCTTCTTTTGCATAATACTTTAACTAGTTTATTGCTTATACTGCTTGACATGGTTACTCTTTCAGGCTTAAAGATCATTTCTCTCTTTCCATATCTAATGTCGTTTGACTACTCAGGGCAATGTTTTGATTAGATTGATGTTATTTTGTGATGTGACTGTACTTAAACTCAATCCGGGACATAAGGCGAAGCATTCATGGGAATTTGCGACCATTGATGACAAATATACCTGCTTCATCCATGTATAGCGTGAGATCTGGGCCTACAAGAAGTAGGACAGTTAGCGTGTCGGACTCTCCACTTGCGACAAGCAGCAATGCCAGCTCTGAAGTGAGTGTGAACAACATTGGTCTGTGCGTGGAGGGGAATGGACTGGATGATGACATTACCAGTGATCGGGATGGTCATTCGCCAGTGCGTGACAGGCGATTGTAGGTAGATGCAGTGATGAATTGGAGTCATCCATTGTTTTGAATTGGAATCTGCAGGATCGATGAAGAGAAATGTTCCTGGAGGGGCTTCACGTTGATGGTATAAATTGTACGAGTTAATTAGGAAGGCTGGCTGTTGAGGACCTCTTATTGAGGTCCGTGTATTAGTTATTGTCGGCGAATCTAACTAAACTCTCCTTATTTCTTATGAACGGGAGTTATGGTGAACAAGCTTTAGAGCTGTACCCTTCTTGTCGAATTGTTCCTTATTCTTGTGCTCACGTAGTTTCTGTTGTTTTGAGCACATTTTGACATCTACTCACTGCTTAGCCGCGATGTAAGCTCAGAGAATCTTGATTATGTAAATCGCGAACGGTCTCCCAAATCGGCCCACCTCATCTATTCACTTTTGTTGTTCTTCTTCTGCAAACCAGGGTTTCTTGGGTGGTGGAAGAAGGTAGAGGGAGAGAAAAATACTTAGTTTTCTCCTTTCCTTTTCATTACAAAAGCTAGTTTGTGGATGAATATTACTCTTAATTCCTTAATATTGCTGGAGATGCGTCAATATTATTTTTTGCCTGAATTTATGACGACCAATTCAAACGGGCAGTTGTAGATATCCTTCCATGAACATCCGGTGCCTACATGGAGAATTTGAGAGATTGCAACGCATGATTTCCTGATATGCAAAATGCAATTATTGACTGCCGGTGCGATTTCGCCACTTCGTTTTCCTGCAAGTAGGAATGGGAGGATCATTATTGGGGCATTGACTGGGTCCATAGTCGAGTTGAGGCGGAGCACGTCAAATTGGACCTTCTAGGTACAAAACAAGTGGTTTTGCAGACATGTTTGAATCGGCCAAAATGATTGTCGTTGAGTACTTTAGATTAATGGCAGTTTTCTGCAAAGTTTCCTAAATGGCGTCGTGTGAATCTAATGCCGGTAGGAGGAAATTTCTGCCTATCAGGCTGCAGAGAGACGAAGCTTGTTGGGAACTGAACGTGGTCTACTAGGCTGTGTGGAATAAAAAATTATGGGCTCTGTTTAGTTAAAGAGAAGTTGTCGATTTTTCATTCTCAATTTCCAAAATCCAAGTGCATTGGTAAAAATTCTTAGAAATCACCTTCAAAAGGAAACACGGGCCAGTAGAGGATGACTCAAGTCAATCTGCCAGTAGTCTGTCTATTTTATGCAAATCATGGCATTCTCCTTCCCTATTAATTCTCGTTTGCTTGTTGTGGAAGGTCAATTTCAGCCGATGTCTGTTTTCGTTAAATTTTTATTTTAATTCTGCCGTAGAGAGACCGCTAGGAGGAATGTCACATCTTTCTTGTTTTTTAGCAGCCAACTTGTCCACTCACTTATGCCAAGTTGATGCAGAGAAATGACTTGTGTGAGACCAAAGGAGGAGGCTCTCTCCTAAATCCTCCCCCTCTATAAATCTGTTAACGTGGTGGCTAAACTAGCTAAACTACACATCCCATCTCTCATCCCTCCTTCATCTCCCACCACAACACTTCAGTCCACTTCTGCTTTGAGTTATGCAAATCTTGGGCTTTACTTCTGCCAACTTACAATTTCGTTGCTTCATTTTTGTGATTGCTATTGCATCATGCTTTGTACGAGTCTCCTTGGCATCAAATGAAACCGACAAATCTGCATTGCTTGCATTCAAGGCTGGAGTAACTAATGACCCTCTTGGGGTGCTAGACTCTTGGAACAATACCGTCAACTTCTGCCAATGGTATGGCATCACATGTAGTCGCCGACACCCCAAAAGAGTCACTGTGTTGGCCCTATATTCCCAGAAACTCTCAGGGTCTATCTCCCCTCACATCGGGAATCTTAGCTTCTTAAGGGAATTGTGGCTCTATAATAATAGCTTTTACCATGAAATCCCCCCGCAAATCGGGCAATTGCACCGGTTACGCATCTTGTCGCTGACCTATAATTCTCTCACAGGTGAAATGCCCAAGAACACATCGGGTTGCCTTGACCTCCTCCGCATCGGATTGTCCGCCAACCAACTAAGTGGAGAAGTGCCTCCAGAGATAGGTTCTTTGGCGAAGCTTCGGTTTCTTTATGTTGCAGCAAATAATCTAACAGGAAGTGTCCCTTCTTCAGTTGGCAACTTATCATCATTGGAGAAGCTTTATCTTCACGACAATTACTTAAGCGGGAGTCTTCCTCGGACTCTAGGCCAACTGACCAAACTAACAGCACTTGTTTTGATACGGAACTGGTTGTCTGGTACGGTTCCACCTTCCCTCTTCAATTTATCTTCATTGGTAATATTTGAGGTAGGATATAACCAAATACATGGAATTCTTCCCACTACAGTAGGCTTTGGTCTCCCCAACTTACAATTTTTCAGCATTGCCTCAAACCAATTTGTTGGATCAATCCCTCCGTGGATACCTTATAATGCCACAAATCTAAGGATATTTCAACTTTCAGGCAACAAACTCTCCGGGAACATACCTTCTTTTGAAAGTTTGCGTCACCTTCAAAAGTTGAACATTCAAACTAACCACCTTGGAAGTGAGGGATCTGGTGACTTGAGCTTCCTTTGCTCATTAACCAATATCACTAACTTAACCTCCTTGTCTGTTATGGAAAATAGACTTGGTGGACTATTGCCAGAATGCATTGGTAATTTGTCACATTCTATCATACAATTGGCATTGGGCACAAATCCTATAATTGGTGAAATTCCTAGAGCAATAGGGAATTTGGTGAACTTGGAAGTCTTGCATCTGGCCAATAGCATCCTTTCTGGTGTTATCCCGTTTGACGTGGGAAATTTTCAAAATCTTGGATATTTGAGTCTCTCCAAAAACAATCTATCTGGGGTAATTCCATTCTCTTTGCAAAACAAGAAATTGATTAGATTATATCTCGATGGGAATCACTTTCACGGGCCCATTCCTTCCCATCTAGATAGGTGTCAAAGTCTAATGGACCTAGATCTTTCCAACAACGATCTTAGTGGTTCCATATTCCCAGTGGTTAAAACTCTCCTCTATTTGAATTTGTCTCATAACCATTTGAATGGGACCTTGCCTGTGGAACTAGGACAAATGGACCATTTAAATTCTTTGGACATTTCGGGCAATATGTTCAGTGGCGAAATGCCAAGCACTCTAGGCAATTGTGATGGATTGGTAAAATTGAAGATGGAGAATAACCACTTCCAGGGATCCATTCCTCAATCAGTTAGCTCATTAAGAAGCATAGAGTTATTGGATCTTTCAAATAACAATCTATCGGGTGAGATTCCAAAGTTTTTAGGGGCATTTGACTTCCTAGAAGTTCTGAATTTATCCTATAACAATTTTGATGGCGTGTTACCCACTGAAGGAGTCTTCAAGAATGCGAGTGCCACTTTTATTAGTGGAAACAACAAGATCTGTGGAGGAATTCCTGAATTTCAGCTCCCTAAATGCATCTCTCCCCACTCCAAGAGCAAGGGAGCTGTTCATGAATTGAAACTCTCGCTCTCTATTATTTTTGGTCTTCTAGGGGTGGTTCTTGTCCTGGTTTTTGTGTATGTATGCTGGTTGAAGAAGAAGAAAGCAAAACAACTGACTTCAAGTTCCAGAATTGATACCTGGCAAAACTTATCTTATGGAACTCTCTTTAAAGCAACTGACGGATTTTCTTCGACAAATTTGATCGGTGTTGGCAGTTTTGGATCTGTTTACAGGGGATTACTTCAAGAGGATGGGACTAATGTTGCTGTGAAGGTGCTTAATTTAATGCGTCATGGTGCTTTGAAGAGCTTTAAAGCCGAGTGCGATGCTCTAAAGCACATCAAGCACCGAAATCTTTTGAAGGTGCTAACAGTATGCTCAAGTACTGATTATGATAGAAATGACTTTAAGGCTTTGGTATATGAGTTTATGGTCAATGGTAGCCTTGAAGAGTGGTTGCATCCATATCCAATACCAGCTGATGCAGATGGGCCTTCAAAAAATTTGAGTCTCATCCAAAGGATAAAGATTTCCATTGACATTGCTTTTGCATTGGACTATCTTCATAACCAATGCCACATCGCCATAGTTCATTGTGATCTAAAACCAAGCAATGTCCTTTTAGACGTTGAGATGGTTGGACACGTTGGTGACTTTGGATTGGCAAAGATCATCCTTGAATCCACATTGGGCAGAGACACAAATATAAGCTCAACTGGTTTGAGAGGAACAATTGGTTATGCTGCTCCAGGTTTGGCCCCTTGTGTCCCTCAAATGAAGAAATTGTTTACCATAAAACTGTTGATGGCATCTTTTCACAAAACTTTTAATTTCATAATGAGATTATGAACATATTTTTTTTCTCATAGCTCAATCATATGTGGTTCTTCATGTGCAGAATATGGAATGGGTAGTGTGGTTTCTATTCAAGGTGATGTCTATAGTTATGGTATCCTTTTATTAGAGATGTTCACAGGAATCAGGCCCACGGCTGAGATATTCAAAGAAAATTTGAACCTACATATTTTTGTGGTGGAAGCTTTGCCTGAACAAGTCCTAGAGTTTACTGATCCTATTCTAGTTCGAGAAGTGGAGAGCTATGCAGACGAAAAAAAGAGCATAGTCCAAGATTGTCTGCTAATGGTCTATGGAATTGGAATCGCTTGTTCAGTTGGAGTCCCAGGAGAGCGAATGAGCATCACAGATGTAGTAGCTCAACTATGTTCGATGAGGGACAGACTTTACGCAGCTGGCTTACGAGGATAGGAGATACACTAAAGCGGTAAGTTTTTTAGTACCTCCTACAAATGCCTAACTGAACCGCTTATGCATAGACAAGCACGTGACTACTCGCATTTTTTATTCAATCTAGATAAACTCAACTTTCTGGTAATGGGAAGATGAAGCCATGGAGGTAACAGAGTCCTCATGCAGAACCAAAGTGGGACAGAAGATATAGACTATAAATAGTTCAGACCGTGAAGAACAAAGATGTGTTTCCACGATGCTTTCGAAATGAAAGTTAGCATGTGAGAAAGAACAAAGTATTTGGGGTGTTGCTGTTTCCTATCAGAGATACTGTATATTTGGACACTGGAAAAGAAAGGCATACGTGCAAGCCTGTATATGTCTCTTAAAGCTATGCAAGCAAGTTCATTTATCCTTTTCTTCTTTTTAGCTAGTTATATAGTTCCATCTATTAATACGAGTAAACATCATCCTTGCACATCCCACACCATGTCGACGTCTATCAAAAAGGACGACTAAATGAGTTCTCCTGGATATTAGTGTGTTCAATGCAAGGTGGAGTCCTACATTACCTAAATGCTCCATTTGGGAGAGCAGATTACGTTATTCCATCATCTCACGAAGCTAAGTAATGACTTTCAGAGACAAAAAGAAATCTAGTTTTGAGTGAAACAGCTATCACGCACCCAAATAACTTGCAAGTAAAGATAGTAGTCACCGTCATTGACGACACTGTCACTTTGATGAGGAGACCAAACCATCATTATCAAGTTCAACAAATGGAGGAAATGAACAAATTTTCTCTCATTACTTGGAATTTTGAAGACGTTTCAGTCCACCACATCGACCAAAAAATCGAAGACTCAACTGTTCGGGATACTCCTCCTCTGCCATAGACAAGGAGAAGTAGGAAACAGCCACTATCTGTATGTCCATCGGTCATGATTTTGTTATATGGACACGTCAGGAAACAATCTTTAATGCCGTGAACCTGGACAACAATCTTTCAGGGAACATTCCTTCTCTCAAAAATCTACAAAACCTTCAATGGTTTTCGATTCGCTCCTTTCTTATCAAAAGTGGGGTTCCCATGACTTGAACTTCCTTTGTTCCTCAAAAGAGTTGAATGCCATGGAATATAGACTGGATGGGTCACTGCCTCAGTGCATTGCAACTTCTCCATTACTCTTGTGGCGTTGGGAGTGAGCAAGAATGCTTTAAGCGGTGAGATCCCAAGAGAACTTGAGATCATATGGACTTATGAAAGTAGTACGTGGATGTCACCAATCTTTCAGGTACAACCCCATTTGACTTGAAAAAATCTGCAGCAAGTTATGTATTCAAATCTCTCAAACCACAATCCGTCCCAGGTAATTCCATCCTTTATGCAAACTCTAAGCAAATTGATTTATCTATATCTTGATGGGAATAACTTTCAAGGGTGCATTCCTCTGCATCTAGACAAATGCCAAAAATCTCAGTAATTCCATATTTGGCGTAGTTACAAGTCTCTTCTATTTGAATTATCCCCAACCATCTGATTGGGGTCATTCCTGCAGACATAGGAGAGATGAAGAACTTAAAGTTATATGGACACTTCAGGAAACATTTTAGATGGTGAGATACCGAGCAGTCTGGGCAATTGTGATGTCCTGATAAAATTAAGCATGCGGGAAAACCTCTTCCAAGGGTCTTCCTTGATCCGTTAATCAGTTAAGAGGCATCAAAGTGCTTGATCTTTCATGCAATAATTTATCTGGTGAGATGACAAGGTTATTGGAAGCATCTGATTTGGAACCTGTTAATTTTTCTTTTAACAATTTTAAAGGCGCTCTACCAACTGAGGGAGTCTTTAACAATGCAAGTGCTGCATTGGTCATTGGAAACAAAGTGGCTTTGTGGAGGCATTCCTGAACTTCATCTCCCCAAGTGCATCCCTAGAAACTCCTACAGCATGGGGCTAGTGCATATACTGATACTGATACTTTCCATCTCTATCGCTTTTGGTCTTCTGGGAATAGCTCTTCTCTTGCTTTTTTGTACTCATTTTGGTTGAAGAAGAAAAGCAAAGTGCCTATTTTGAGCACCATAGACTGTACATGGCAGATTCTATTTCATGGAATTCTCCTTAAAGCACCTGATGGGTTCTCTTCAACTAATTTGATTGGTATCGGCAGTTTTGGATCCAATTTCCAGGGTATACTCAAGAATGGAATGGTCACCGCTGTGAAAGTGCTGAGTTTAACACACCGTGATGCACTGAAGAGTTTCATGGCTGAATGCGGGGCTTTAAAGCATGTTAAATGAGCATTGATATGTTGAAGCATGACTTTAACAGTAAGTAGTTTAAGGCTTTAGTCTATGAGTTCATGGTCAATGGCAGGTTGAAGATTGGTTGCACCACCCTCATAAACCGATTGAGGCAGATGGGCCTTCAAAAACTTTGAGCCTCCTTTGTAGTATAAAGATAGCGATTGGCATTGCTTCTGCATTGGATTATCTTCCCAACCAGTATCCCAGCCAAATAATTCATTGTGATCTAAAACCAACCGATGTTCTCTTAGATGATGAGATGGATGGGCAGTTGGTGACTATTCACTTGTCCTCCAAAACACACTTGACACAAACTCAAAGATAAGCTCGGCTGCTCTAAGAGGAACAGTTGGTTATGTAGCTCCTGGTAAAAACCCCTCGTCCTTCCCCCGCAAAAAGGAAGACTATTCATCCCCAAAAATCCAATGTATGCTCTCAAAAGAATCTTACAATTCATAATGATAGAGTGGACACTATATTTTTGTTATGACTATTTGAAATTTGGATGAAATGCAGAATATGGGACAGGAAGTGTGGTTTCTAGAGAAGGTGATGTCTACAATTATGGCATTCTATTGTTAGAGACGTTCACCAGAATCAATGCTACAGATGAGATCTTCAAAAAAAAATTTGAAACTTCGCACTTTTGTTGAGGAATTTTTGCCCACACGAGTTCTAGAAATTACTGATCCCATTCTACTTCAAGGAAGAGAGAGCTATGCAGGCCATTGCAGAGACAACACAGTTCAAAAGTGTCAGGTAATTGTCTATGGAATTGGAATTGCCTGCTCAGTTGGAGTCCCTAGAGACCATCACAGTATCTAGAACTCAACTATGATTAGGGACAGACTTCATGCAACTGGTTTACAAGGATATGGAGTATACAAAAGCAATGACTTCTGTAGAAATTATCACCTTGGCAGACCAAAACGAACCACTTAAGGCATAATTAAGCATACAGAAGTGTGCCTGCACAGTCAAGTGCAGGGACCGAATAAAATTCCTTTTCAATCTAGACTGGGAAAGGCAATACGTATGCTCAGATATACCTGGAGGAAGAAATTCAATTTTCTGGCAATGTAGACATAGGGATAATGGCTTTGCCATGTCTACGTTATGCAAACCATGGCATACTCCTTCCATATTAATTTTCATTTACTTGGTGTGGAAAATCAATTTCCTTAATTTATAATTTGTCGGTGTGGGAAGTTGATTCTGCCGTCGGGATAATGCTAAGAGGAATGGTTACATTTTTCTTGTTTTTTAGTTTTTTCCATGCCCTGTATCGATGATAAGAATCGTACGAGTTGATTAGGACGGCTGGCTGTTGAGGACCTCTTATTAAGGTCTGTGTATAGGTTGATGCCAGCAAATTTAGCCGAACTTTCCTTATTTTTATGAATGTAAGTTATGGTGAACAGGCGTTAGAAAGTGTCACTCTTCTTTCGGTAGACCCATTGTCAAATGGTTCCTTATTCTTATCCTAAGCGAATACAATAGGATAACCCTTTGCTATCACGATCAATGGGAATAGCTGATGTCCATTGTATTTCTAGAGGAAGCTTGACGAACTCATCGAACTTGGTCTCGATTGATATGGGAATAGCTGTCTGCAGCCAAATAAGGTGGGAATGTTCATTAGATGCCCTTTTTCTTTCCTCAAGGATATACAAGACCATCTACATCATTAAATGCCGACGAACACTAGGGTTGCGATCTAGGTAAGGTTCACTCTAAAAATCGTGGTTCGCAAGCGCATAAAAGACGGTTGACTCCAGCAACAGAAATTGCACAAATTGGCCACGAATTGAATGTGAATTAGATGACAGAGGGAGGCGGATTTAGGTCACGACAACAAAGAGGGAGAGAGAGACTCACCTTGTTGCGATGGAGACTAGGGGTGCGACGGAGCTAGGGCTGCGACAAGAGGCGGAGCTACAGTTGCGGTGATAGACGTTTGGCAGTGGTGTGAGGCTCCCTGTTGCGACAGAACTCGAGTGAAGAGGAGATGGAGAAGTTACACCAAGTCTATGCATGTGAGACATAAGGATGCGAGAGAGAGTGAACGATTAAAAGAGGTTCTAGGAGTAAAACTCATTTTTATTCCAAATATAGTTCTAGGCTAAAAATTTGTCCCGGAAATAGAAAAATGAAATTAAGTTTTTAACAATTTTTGTTTTAAATCTATTCTTGAAAAAAGAAAAAAAAAAGAAACTAAATAATTATCATGCGTGTCTTAAACTCCTGAAAAACTGAACGAGGTCTACTAGGCTTTTGTGGAATCAAAATTTTGGGCCATGTTTGGTTAAAGAAAAGTTGTTGATTTTTCTTTTACAATTTCCAAAATCTATGCACTTGGCAAAAATTTTTGGAAGTGTTTTCCATTGAATCCACGGGAACATGGTATCTCATTTTTGGCATTACTTTATGAAAACTTAAGCCTATTAGTTGTTCTCAAACCAAGACTTGGGATAGCAGTTTTTATCAAGTCAATCTGTCTACTTTATGCACACCATCACGTACTCCTTCCATAATAATTTTCATCTGCTTGGTATAGAAAATCAATTTCATTAATTTTTATTTGTTCATATCGGAAGTTAATTCTGCCACAGAGAGAAAGCTAAGAAGAACTTTACATATTGTCTTTTAGTTTTTTCAATGCACTACCTACTTTTTGCTTTTTCACACCAAAACGAACGGCACTCTCCACAATCTTGACCCTCTATGTATCTCGTCAATGGGGTGGCTAAACCACACCTGAATTACGCATCCCATCTCTAATTCCTTCTTAGTCTCCTTTACACATCACTTCAGTCCACTTCTGCTTTGAGTCATGCAACTCGTGGGCTTTAGTTGTGCAGACTTTCTAGGCTTCATTTTTCTGATTGTTATTATTGCATTGTGCTTTATACGAGTCTCCTCGGTGTCAAATGAAACTGACAAATCCGTATTGCTTGCATCCAAGACTGGGATAAGTGAGGACCCTCTTAGGTTGCTTAGCTCTTGAAACAGTACCGTCAACCTCTGCCAATGGTATGGTGTTACATGCAGTCTTCGGCACCACAACAGTCACCTTGTTGAACCTGGGTTCCTAAAAACTATTTGGGTTCATCTCTTCTTATATTGGTAATCTCTGCTTTTTAAAGGTATCGTCTCTCTATAATAATAGCTTTCACCATGAAATCCCTTCTCAAATTGGGCAGCTTCACCGTCTTCGTACTTTGCAACTAATCAATAATTCACAGACCGGTGATATCCCCAAGTATATATCAGGTTGGCTGAACCTCCTTGGCCTTGGATTGGCTAACAACCAAGTGGAGAAGTTCCTTCGGAGATGGGTTCCTCGGTGAAGCTTCAGGTTATTTATTTAGGACGAAACAATCGAATAGGAAGTGTCCCTTCTTCCACTGAGAACTTATCCTTGATGGTGCAGCTTTATCTTCATGAGAATTACTTAGGCGGGAGTCTTCCTCAGGCTCCAGGCCAAATGACCAAACTAACAGTTGTTGCTTTGGCTCAAAATCGGTTGTCAGGTGCACTTCCGCCGTCCCTCTACAATTTATCTTCATTGGTAATATTTAATGTAGCAATCAACCGAATACATGGAAGTCTTCCCGCTACAATAGGCTTTGCTCTCCCCAAGTTC
This sequence comes from Corymbia calophylla, assembly GCA_014182845.1. Taxonomy (NCBI): domain Eukaryota; kingdom Viridiplantae; phylum Streptophyta; class Magnoliopsida; order Myrtales; family Myrtaceae; genus Corymbia; species Corymbia calophylla. The sequence goes on along the minus strand of CM024699.1, from coordinate 35,370,466 downwards.
GAATTTTTCAGGGTCTTCTCAAACCAGTTTGTTGGATCAATCCCTCTGTGGATACCTAATAATGCCACAAATCTAAGGAGACTTCAACTTGGAGACAACAAACTCTCAGGGAACGTACCTTCTTTTGAAAGTGTGCATAACCTTCAAAAGTTGAACCTTCAGACTTACTACCTTGGCAGTGAGGGATCTGGTGACTTGAGCTTCCTTTACTCTTTAATTAATATCACTAGCTTAACCATCTTATCTATTAGGGAAAATAGACTTGGTGGACTGTTGCCGGACATTGGTAATTTCTCAAATACCATCACACAATTGGCATTGGGAACAAATCCTATAATTGGTGAAATTCCTAGAGCAATCGGGAATCTGATGAACTTGGAAGCCTTGCATATGGCCAATACCATGCTTTCAGGTGTTATCCTGTTTGATGTGGGCAATCTTCAATAGAAAGATGAGAAGTTGCATGCGAACTTCAATAGAAAGATGGCTAGTTTTGTAACTGATTAGAACATCTGTAGTATTTTAATTCTCGAACGCGTAGAGGAGTTATCAATCAAGGGATTCTGGATTTCAAATTTTTTGAATCCTCTGACATCAAAATCAAACACTATTTCGATAAACTTCTGATAACTGATTTTTGTGCCAAGGGATTTCCAACTTATCAAGCCTTAACTGCATACTTTTACTCCAGTCTTTTGTTTTATTGTGCTGATACAGTTGAGTTCACTACCCGTGATAAAAACTTTTCTTCTTTAAGCATGGGATTTAGCAAAAATTCTGGGAGTAAAGTATTCTTATTTTGAGCCCATTGATATTGATCGAGACTTTGCCTATAGCTCTATCTCTAGTATTTCTGATTTTTCCACGGATACAATGTTGCATCTTTCTCACCATCTGTTTCCTATGAAGCAAATTGTTCTTCAAAAAATCATTATCAACTATCTTCAACCTAAAGGATCTTCAAAGACTGATATTTCTCAATATGAAGCCAAGTTGATTTGGGCCATTCTAAATAACCATCCATTTTCTCTTGCTCATTTGGTCATCCTTCACATGTACATAACAGTACTGAAGAACAAAGGTCAGTTACCTTATGGTTCTTTAATTACAAAGATTTTTCATGACTTGAACATTGTGATTTCAAAAATGCTGAGTTTAAAGAGGCTGCCCCTGATGAGTGTGGGAGAGAAAATGATGAGGAAGATGAGTTTCAGATTTTCTGATGAGGGACGGAAGGATAGAAAAGGGAGACCGGTGAAAGTTGATGTTGATGACAACATTCCAGAACTTCCTTCATCACTCACAAAGAGAAAGAAGACCACTGTTCGGAGAGAAGGTCCTCAGGCGTTCTTAGAAAGGCTAACTAAAGAATTCACTGAGGAGTTGAACTTAAGGGAGACTAAGAAATCTGATGAAGATTTAGACAACTTGATTGATGAGTATAAAGGTGATGAAAAAGGATGATGATAAAGAAGGGAAGAAGCTGAGAAAGACGAAGGAATGGGAACACCTGCTGATCAGTCCAAACAACAAGAAGCTGCATCCTTTTCTTCCACTGGAAGTTGCAATTACTCAGGAGGAACGCACAAGTCAGGAAGTGCAAGAGCAACTAGATACTCCAGCAAATCCTAATGAACCATTGGCTGATGATATACAAGCAGATTTTGTTGAAGTTCCTGTTGAGATTGATGCAACTACTGATATTTCAAAAATTCCTGTTGGAGCTGATAACATACCTCCTCCAACTAGTGAGCAAATTCAACCTGATATTGTATGTGATCCTACTGCTGACCAGAAATTGTAGGAGCAAGAAAGCAAAGAAACAGAGGATGCTACAATACAGGGGGAGCTTGGGATTGAGATAGATGCTGACACTTCAATGCCTGTGATTAATAACACAGAAGACAGGATATTTCTCAAGGCTTTACTCAGCATCAAGGATACAAATGTTGCCATAGCTCAAGATCTCAGGAATCTTAAGCTGCTATTTGGACATCAGATGCAGGAATTCCAGAACGATGTGGACTAAAGGCTGAAGAAAATTGAGCGTACTATGGAAAATGTGCAGTATTATGTTCTGGTCCAGCTGCCTCTAGAAGCCAAGCCACCCTCTCCCATTCCAGACCCAAATCAACCATCCTCTTCCAAATAACTTTTTCTGTGTTATTTTATATAAGTATGGATTGATTTTTGCTTGAATTTTTAGTGTGATTTATAATATTTGCACTGGACCTTTTGGATTGGTTTGTGTATTTGGTTGCACTATAATATTATGGTTTGCTTATTGTTGACACTTGATTTTTAATTGAGACGTCAATAAAGGTAGAAAAATTGAAATTTAGATTTCCACAGATTCTGTCTTTCGAACAAAAAATGTCCTTTTTCAATTATGTTGGTTGGCTTAGCCTTAGAAGGCAATTTCCTATCCAATTAACATAAAAACCCGAAAAATCAAATGGTTGACTTTCAGATTGATTTTTTATTAACCCTTTGACGAAAAATCAATCTTGAGTCAAATTTTGACTTTATGTGTAAAAAGATTCCTTTCAATTTTAATTTTACTTTATAAATGAAAATTTTGGAAAAATTCGAAAATTGACCACAAAATTGAACTCCTACTGAAAAGTCAACTATGATTTGACTTTTGATTAAACTTTTGACCAAAAAAATTGAAAAATTGAAAAAATACTAAATCAACTTATCTTAGCTTTAATTTGACTTTGGCATCAAAAATTTTGCGAAAATGGATTAAGAACCTCATTTTCCGAATTTTTCGGTTTTAGGTTCGAAATCGACCAAAAATAAAATTACTTTTGTTTTAGTCATAATTAGGCTTAGTTCCTGTTATGACATTTGATCTAGAAATAATTACACATTCACTCGTTCAATCAATTTCAAGATTGGTCGGAATGTGGATTGACATTTTTGCCCTTAATCAGGGGTCCGGATCCACTCTACATGATTTGCGAATGAATACTTCTATTCTACTCAATTTTATAAGTTAAATCCAAATTCGGGGTCAAGTTTGGGAAATTCATTTGCTAACTTATCGATTTGGGGAGTTTAGTTCACTTGATTTTGAGAAAATAAGGTGGTTGAGCTTTGATTCATGAAATTCAAGTTATTCCATTCATTACTAAGGTTTAATTTAATAAATTGAGGTTCAATTTTGATATTGGCCCCTAATTTAATTTCGATGTAAAAGTCATGCAATTTATTTAAGGTCAATTTGAATACAATAAGTCCCTCTAGGCATGGGCACTTAGGCTAATAGGTGTATTCCAATTTTAATTGAATCCAATTTCAATTAACTTGCAAATTTTGGCAAGCAATTAGGTAAAATTTTCCAATTTAGCCGAAGGAAGTCCAATTTGGTATATCCATGACATGAGTCCAATGATTTTCATAATAATTAGATAATTAGGCCAATAAAAATCATGGGATTGAATTTTCATAGTTTAATTGACCTAATTAGACCAAAATTGGATCGTTTTTTTTTTAATTTTATAATTGGACCATAATTTTTCACAATTAGCAAAATTTCTATACAATTTAGTCCCTTAAGAACTAAATTGCAAAAATCCAAAGAAATTGCAGACTGAATTGCCCTAGAGAGGTTCGAACAGGTGGGATCGGCCATCGGCGGAGGACGGCCAAAGGCCAATTTGTCCCTCCTCTGATCGGTTTTCGAATGCCAGCGACCACCATGAGGTGGCCCACCTCATGGTCAAGCCTCCCATGTCCCAAAATTTTTGATTTTTTGTAAAATTACCCTAAAGTTTAAGAAATTTCTAAAAAGGCCCTAAATCTCATAATTAAATCTCATCCACTCATTATGAGTACATCTTAGCCCTTAAAAAATATTCTGATTAATTCAAGAGATGAGATTAGATCTAGGGGTAAGATTATATCCTAATCCTTGGATCGAACCAAGGGTTAGAATTTAACCTCAGGAGGGGGTATATAAGCATTTTTTTCCCTTTAAAATTTGGGGTATCCTAGCTCACTCTCTCTCTACATTGCAATTTCTCTCTCTTCCTCTCTCTTTTCCACCAACTTCTCTCTCTATTTCTCTCCCTAACCGCCCAAGCCACCGCCATCTCCACCGTCTTTCATGGCCACATGTTGGTGCCGGCCTGCCCGAGCCACCCCCTTCGATGACCATCTCCTCCTCCTCGAAATAGTCAGACGATGACCATCTCCTCCTCCTCGAGCTAGTCGGAGCACCATTGGAAGTGCTCCCAATCTTCGCCTCTTTTGGCGGTGGTTTGGATCATCTTAAACCAAGCCAACCTGCCTAATTCGGTTCAAACCGATTAATCGACGCCATTTCGGTGCTAATCAGCCCCCCTCCGGCGACCAAAAACTCCTTCGGATCCCCTTGACGATCCTTAGTGCAGTTGTGTTATGTTTTTGGCCCACTTGAGCTTGATTCGTCGAAAAATCTCACCAAAGGTAATGATCTTGAACTTGAGCTTGATAAAGTGAGATTGCATTAGGCAATCGGGGTTAGAGCTCGTACCTAGGTTTGATTCAATGAGGATTACAATTGCTATGATGTGTTTACGTTTTTATAGGATGGATTTGGTTGATTGATCATGGCTTGATCTTGCTTGATTTGGTGTTTAAGCTTGTTTTGTAATTTTCGTGCATCAGAATGACTGATCTGAAATATGACTTTTTTTTTTTTTTTTTTGGGTAAGGTAAGTATATTTATAGACAACCAAAGCTTGTACATCAAAGGGGGACACGGTACCATCAGCCACACCGCTGGACAACATGTCGCTGGGGTGGACGGGTACCGTGCCCGTCAAAATAAAACCAAATAGACTAGCGCTCCAATGGAGCCAAAAGATTACAATTCCTGCCCTAAGCCATAGGCGGCTCTAAGGTGAAAATGCGAGGGTCTATTCCCCAACTGTGCTGCATTCTTCTATTCCTGGGACTATCCTCAACCAATGAGAAGGAAAGAGCTTTATCTTTTACTGCCTTGAATAGACGTAGCTTCAAGGCAGGAACGAAGAGGTTGTGGCCTTGGAATAGGATCTCATTCCTAGTCTTCCAGATTAGTTGGCACAATGAGCCGAAGGAGAACCGAGCTATTTCCTGGTAGAACCCTTTTCCAGACAAAAATTTAATAGCCCATAGAAGATTGTCAGTCCATGTGGAGTTGCGCCAAGGCATGTTACATTTGGCTGCCCAAAAAGTAGCCAGAGATTTGGAGACCGAGCAATCAAAAAATAGGTGATTAATTGAATCAGGTCTAGAATTGCAGAGGGGGCACGCCGAGTTCGGAATTCTGCCATAAGTCATGAGGAGTACCTGAGTTGGTAGACGATTCTTAATAATGAGCCATAGAAGGAATTGATGTCTAGGAGCAAAGGCCTTGTCCCAAACAAAGGAAGACCAAAATACCGAGTTGTGCTTACGCTGAAATATGACTTTGTATGAGCTTGAAAATGCCTTTTTTATGTTCGATGTCTTCATGACATTATGAAGTCGACTTGACGAGCTTTCCGATGATGTATAGAGTGTTTCGATCGGACCTCATTTACTAACTGAAAACCCCTATGAAAGTCAATGATGTGTTCTGCCATGTTGAATTACATCTCTGGTGTCTGTGATGCCATGACCTCTGGTTTGTGATTTTTTTGTTGATTTTTGTGATTTGACTTTTAGGTTAGTTCCTTCACGAAATCAATCAAGCACATGTCTCTAGGTCATATATTTTTCTTAGAATTTTCCGAGATTATTGAGTTAGGTCGATTAGCCTCCAAACATCCGTGCTAGTCTCTATAGTTTGTGACTCCTAACATTCTCGAATTTTTTCTGAATTTTGTGTTTGAATTCAGACTTTGACTTCTTCATAAAAGTTGCATGTATGGATGTTGGTCATGATACTTTTTTCTCATAATTTTTAAATGAATAATTTTTGTTTATATCCACGAGGTGCGGACCCGTAGAGTGTCAAAATTTGGCACGGGGATACTTAAATGCCAAAAGTTATGAAAGATACACTTAAGTGCCATAATTGAAGTAAAATAGATCAATTTAGTGCCAACAACGAAAAAATCTGGCCAAAATGCATATGTGATATTTTCCAGTGACTTTATTTGCTAACCTGGCAATTTTTTTTAAAAAAAATTGTTCGCGTGGCAAAAAAAATGCCATATTAGCCAAAAAAATCCCTAAAATCAATTGTATTAAATTATTAAAAAAATCAGAGGAAGGGTGTACGAGTGAAGGTTGCATTGTCACCCCACCATCGTTGGGAAGCGCCGGCGATGGCGGAGCGAGGGTTGGCTGAGCCTTGGCTAGTGGTTGATGACCTTGGCCGATGGGCAACGAGAGCTTATGGGCCCTCACCCAGATCTAGGGCGAGGGTTGACAACCCTCCCCCAGATCCGGCAAGGGTCGTTGGCCCTCGCCCAGTTAGGCCAAGGCCAAGGCTTGGCGACCTCAGCCGCCCCTCACCCTACCGTCGTCAGCCTTTCCTTATGATGGTGGGGCGATGGCAGCGGTGGCGAGGGTGCATAGCCTTCACACGCACACCCTTACCTTTTTTAAAAAGTTTTTTTATATTATTTAATTACTATTTATATTAAATGCCACGTTAGAGTTAAAATGATGTCGTTTTGGCCGAGAGTTTTTGCTAACTCAACTTTCCAAAGAGCCACATAGGAGAATTATATTATGAAAATAAGTCACGTCAAAGTTCTAGTGTCTTTTGCTAGAGTTCACTTAAGTAATTCAATTTTAAAAAAAAGTGACACTTATGTGTAGATTTCCTAACTTTTGACACTTAAGTGTCCTAGTGTGCTAAATTTTGGTAGTTGGTATGTTCTTATGCCCCATATCCACCAAAAATCATCCTTTTATCATGCTGGTCAGTTCATTCCCAAGTCAGGGTTCTCTATTTGTCGATTTTATTGTGATTTTTCAAAGGTCATTTCAAGATGATTCCTCTAGACATTTGCTCATATAGGTGTTGGTCATGAAATATATTTTTTTTGGGAATTTTCGGACAACATTCATTAGGTGAAAACCCCATAAAATTGTCCGTAGGTTACCCTTGCCCTACAATAGTCCGAATTTGCATTTATATGTAATTGGACATGTAATTGTGATTGTTTGGCTATATTGTCTTCACAAAGGTCATTGTGCATTGTATTACCTTCTTAATAAGCCTTAAATCATTCCAAACAGACAACGTTAGTTCGCCTAATTGCATACATTAGAGGAATTTCAGTTCTGTCATCATGCATGTTCATCATATCTGCTTTGCTCTTGTTAATTTCATGTCACGTATTGTGACCATATTCAAGTGTGAGTTCCTTAACGAAAATTGTTCATGGTTTCATACTCAATATATATGATTTTCTCCCATTTTTGCCATGTTATATAAGGGTTATAGGCCATGCAATTTCTTAAAGTGATTGCTGCCTTGAATGTTGTTATGTCACATGTTCATACAAATGCCACAAATCGGATATGAAATCAATTTTAATTGAACTTACGACCTCTTAGAAAGTCTTAGAACATCCTTTAAGCATTATAATGATTCTAAGTTTGGTCCATTTACATGTCAATAAGCCCATTTTCCATTTTTTTAAGTTGCCCCGAAATATGAAAAATTTGCAAATTCGGAATGCATGATTGACTTAGTCTATCCTTGCATTTTGTCATTTCTGTATGATTTTTTTCTTAAAGATTCTAAGATCGAGTCCTTCGTGAACATTGATTGTCATCTTTAGGACTATCATGTGTTAAAATTCGAGAACTGTTTGACACGATCAACTAAGACAAATCACCATCAGTTTGTCTTAGAATTCTACTGCTCTGCTCTGTTCTGATTGCATTGTGGTGAGTTCTTTGATTTTTATAAATTCATGCATAACTTTTCTTTGGAATCTTTCTTCATAAAAATTGTTTCATATTGAGTGCTTGATGTGTATAATTTGTTTGAGGCTGATTACCCTATAGGTCATGTCCACTTGCTTGTTCTTTTATTATTGTGTTGCAAATTCCCTTGTTTCGCTCATTGTGACCCAATTGCATTCTGGGGTTTTTGAAAATTCATGCATGTAGAACCGATTTCTGATGATCCTCATTTCATGAACTTTGTCTCAAAATTTTTCAGAAAATAAAAAAAATCATTTGATAATTAGTTTGTGCATGTGGTTGTACGTGGCGCATGATGAATGTATGAAGTGACCTGATTTCGGCTCACTAATTGTTTGATTAGATGAGAACCAAGGTCTTCGAACTTGCTTGTATGTTTATTTTCAAGCTCTATGTATGTGATTGTTAGATAATTGTGTAAACCCGATGCATGCTCGTGGGTTAGACTTGGGATTACACATTATAATCCGACTTAGGGGGCTTATGGTATTAGCCACCATGAAAAAACACTAATGATGGCTAATTACCACAAGCAGTGTCCAATAACGAATGGGGAAGTGGTCTAGTGGCACATTGCATGTGCAATTTCAAAAGGCCGACCTCGAGGCCAACATGAATCAACCGATTGATTCTTGTTTGATTCCTTGACATGCCCTATCTGTTTTGATTGATTTGATGTTTGTTTAAATGCAACATGTTTACATAGCCTTCAATCATAGTTAGAATAGGCTCAAGATGACGGTCCTTAGAAAAAGGCGATCTTGAAGATAGTGAAGGTCGATGTCCATTCCGACCCTTTTTTTATCATTCATTCAATACCCGATATATGTCTCAGGTTTTCTCTCATGTTGTATAAAAGCCCGATGAAGTGGGGTTTCTTTCTTTTCTTTTTCCTTTTTAGGATTCTATGTTTAGATTTACTCTCTTTTTTCTTGGGTGTTTATATATCGGAATGCAATTTCAATTTAAATTGTCTGTCTTTCTTTTCCTTTTTGAGTAGAATTAGAATGGCATGAAATTGACCATCCATACATGATCACCTTTTATTTCAAATGGCATGAAAAAGTAATGCATGATCATCTTAGGTAAACACGATGACTATTAGGTACCAAAATGACGTTAATAGAACGAACCTGTCATTGGTTGAACGTAACCCAAGTCTCCTAACCCTAGATCTTTGGTTGCGTACATATTGAGGGAAAACTCCCGACCCTTGATTGAGCTTTCTAGCTGGCCCCCAAAATTGAGATTAATGGCAACTCCTAAAACCTTATCTTAGGTTGTTTAATCAACTTAGATAATAAAACGAACCTGTCATGCAGGATATGAATTTTTAATCAAGGTCTACCACGGTTTTGCATACTCGTTGCTACTATTATAAATGAGATGAAGTGGTGATGTTAGTTTATAGGAGTACATTTGTAAGAGCGACCGTGGAGCATAAATCTTGATGAGGGCTTATTGAGGTTTAGCATACTCATTGTTACGATCACAAATGAGACGAGGTGATGATGTCCATTTGTGGAAATACCTTCATAAGAGTGATCAAGATAAAGATACCACTAAACTCACCTTCGTCTTTGTTCATGATGTGAGGGTTGAGTCACGGCACCCTTCCACTATTGCGTGGGATATGGGTTTGGGAGAGTCCGCACTTACGATTAATGGACTTCATAGAAGGATCCTCATTGATGATATGTTTGAACCGTTTTTGACGTGATGTGCCTTTTGAGAACCGTCTTATGAGTAAATATCCTAAACTCCATCCCTCCCGACACTGATCATCGCTGAGGGTGGGTCGCTGCACTTATTATATCATATTTGACTGCTGACAAAAAGGATGAGAAGAAGGCTTGGCAGAACTTGTAGAATTTATACATTATTACACTAACAAGTTTTCTACATGATTTTTTGGTGGAGGGTTCTAAGCACAAGAAATTGATGGGATTGGTTAAAGATTTCTTATCGCTTATCTTATTAATTCAAAGTATTCTCTATAAGAATTTTGCTCAAATACTTTCTATTTGAATATTCTTATAGCTTGACTGCACATTATTGAAAATCTGGCTATAAATAGAGCTTTTCAATTTCAAGTACTTTAAATTTCTAAAGTTCTACTCATAAAGTTTTGTCCTCATAAAAAAGAGGAAGATTGTTGAGAAAACATTTCCTAAGTAATTTTGAATTGACAAAACTTATCCAAAGTAAAGACTTTGATTCTGATGATGACTATTTTTCAAGTGGAAAGTCCAATATGATCAGATGTTATCAATGAGAGCCAAAGCTATGCATAATCGTTTCCTTCTATATATATTCTATCAAACAGCTAAGAATGAGACAATATACTCGTGTAACGGCTAGTGGCGTTAATTGGATTCCTTGCCTTATATATAAGAAGTTCCAAAGGAAAGTTTACCAAAATCTCTTTCAAAGATTTGGATTTCCTCGAACGTTAGACTTGAGGCGAGACATTCTTTCCATATTGAAGTACTTGACTTGTGCAAACCCAAACTGCTGTATGGGTGTTACAATCTTATGGAAGCTTTATTCTCGGCAACCTTGAAGCAATCGGATCTTCTCAACAAGATCCAAGTTAACGAGCAAATTGGTTGGATAATCCTTTGGAAATATGTCCAATGGTTAGCTTAGACAAGGAAGAGTATAAAAGGAGGTCTTGAAACTGAAGGGAGAAAAGCACAAGAGAATTAAAGCTTGTAATTCCAAAGTCTAAAGAGTATTTTCTAATTAAATATATTCATCTCCGTGAGCAATATTGTGTAATCACTTAGAGGTTGAGAGTGTGTGAGGAATTGTTCACACAAGCTTGAGTAATCATTATTCAGATTTTGTAACCTCCGATTGGTTCGTACAGTGGAATTCAGCCAATAGGGTGTTAGCGTGGGAGAGTGGACGTAAGCTTGTCAAAATCGAACCACTATAATCTTTTGTGTGCAATTCTCTATCCCTTACTCTCTTTATTTTATATGATAGAATTAATTGAATATTGATAAGATTTGACCATTACACATTCTATCACTAGATATTGCTCCTTTTGCAACATTAATTAAATTCTTCTAAATTCCGCAATATCACATATTCACCCCTTTCTAGGATCATACTAGCCATAACACTTTTGAGGTTGTGTATGGCAAAATTCCTATTAGTCCCTTCGACTTAGCTCCACTTCCCATCTCTCAACATTTTAGTGGAGATGCTGAATCATGCCAACATCTAAAAAAGCTTCATGAGCAAATCCAGAAAAGAATCACACAACACAATGCGAAGTATCAAGAAAGAGCCAAGAAACATCGAAAGTCAGCAGCTTTTAAAGAAAGAGATTTAGTTTGGTTACATCTTAGAAAGGAAAGATTTCTTTGGGGTTGTTACGGAAAGCTGAAGAGTAGGGCTAATGGACCTTTCAAAGTGCTACAAATGATTGGAGATAACACTTACAAGATTGAACTCTCTAGTGAGTGTGCTGTTTTGGGAATGTTCAATGTTGTGGATCTTTCTCCCTACCATGAAGATGAAGACAATGAAAAATCATGAACGTGTTTATGCGCAGCAAAGGCATTTAATGTCGGAGCATTCCTAGAAGTCATTAATTCTCCAAAGGAGTTGTCGATTTAGTGGGCAAATCGTCAACTGCATTATTATCGACCAACAACGTAATCATCAATCGACAGGGCAATTATTGGTTTTGAGTGTATTTTGGTCACTTTTCGTTTGAAGAGTGTTCGCATTCATTGAAGGTCATTAACTTAGTAACATTAGAACAAGTAAATCTTGGAGACATGCACCTAACAACATTTAATTTTTACCTTTTCAAGGTCTAATAAATGTCATTTAAAATTTCTATAGTCTTATCTAGTTGGCTTTATTTATAATAAAACTAGTTTGTCTTCCCTATGAGTCTTTTTGTCTTTCCATAAAGTCTTAATAATTATTCATGGTTAGAGAAATGTTCCAAGCTCATCTATTTAAGCATGCTATAATAAATAAGAAGGTAGACTTAGTATGGGTGATAATTTATTAATCCTTTGGCTTGAAAACAGGAAGGATTTCTTGTTTTGCTATTATCTCTTAAGAGAATCCCATGAGTAGTGAGCGACCTATCCATTTATGTTTTCACTTGTGTTACCTTCTACTTCTCTATACTCTCTCTGGTGTCAACCAAGTCCATAATTAGGTCAAATGGATACTAAATGAGAGGTATTATTATGATATGAATTCTAAAAGTTTTCACATCACAAATGATCTTTATTCGATGGGTCCACCTAAGTGGAGAAACTTGTTAGTAAATTATAACCCAACATACCATATCATGTCGTGGACCTGAGTACGTCATTAAACTCTTTGTTTGAGGTCTCATGCGGACCTCGGCATCCCTTACACATAAAAAACCTAGAGGGTATTCCATTTTTGGGGGGAAGAAAAAGATACAATGGGAAAATGGAGAGTTGAGGTATGTAGGCACTAGCACGTTAAAATAAGGAATGCGGCTCTGTCAGCCTGCTAACTGTAATTCTGTTGGACATGCGGGGCGGCCCTTAGTGGTGTCGAAAGATACCCAATTCTTAGTGAGGAAACTTAGAAAGTCTAAGGATCCGAGAAATAAATTATAATCCAATATGTCATATCGACACCGCTTCTTAGTGGGGAAACCTAAAAACTCCAAGGATCCAAGAAAGTAAATTATAACCCAACATATCATATCATGTTGGGTTATATGTGTCTACTTTCTGATGTAACATGCTTGTCACGGGTCGGTCGGTTCACACAAATCAACTCACGCTCGTGCGACCTTAGGAACGATCTTAAGTCAGCCTTTGCTCACTCACTCGACCATAAGGGTTGTTTGAGAGTAAATGAGTGTTTCATTCACTTTTGATCAAGCATTTACAAGTGGGATGAGGGTCCCCTATTTATACAATGGCCGGACCGATCCGATCCATCGATCCTCTCATCGATTCGGCGATTGAGTTTGAATGTATACAATCATTACAAGGCTACAGTAGGATTTAGGACGTGGGGAAGCTCAAGGGTGCTTGCCATGACCATCTGCATGGCCAAGCCTTGGAAACCCGTATGATCTTCTGGCCACAAGAGGACAAGTAGAATAGGATGAGCAGAACAGGACAAGCTTCTGGAACTGAATGGTTGCTGGGCTCAAGAGAGGGACCTGGCCGGGCCTTGGGATGGGCCATGGCCAAATTCGGGACTCGTTCGGGGCTCGCCAATCTCTTGGGCCGTATCACATGCATCTCTGATTCGTGACGCCAATACGCGGTGAAAATGAGCTGTCCATCCACTTGCATAAAATCGTTTGTTTTGTCTGTCTTCATAGGTTCTCTTTTTTCTTTGTGGCCATATTCACACGTCGTCTTCGAATCATTAACTTTCCGCTTTCAATGTCGACTTAGTCCAAGCTCATTAAAATATCATTCCCTTGTGTGGAAAAGAAATAGGAAGACGAAGACCTGTGTTCATCAATCAAATGCCAACATCATAATAGCCAAAGTTGAAATTTCCTTGATTAATTAAATATATAATGACGATTTGTCAAAGTTTCACCTCAATTTTCCCTATAATTGTTCCAAAGGGAGCTTGGCCGCAAGAAACTCAAGAGGTTCATGTGCAGCAGCCGAGGATGTCATCCGGGATCATCGACGTCGACATTTCTCAAGTTAGTGTTAAGGTCATGACTTCTAATTTGAGTTACTGGTGAAATTTTCAACTGGAGAAAAAGCCTCCATGTGCTTTCTCCATGGACGTATTCAGTTGTTGAGAGTTGTGGCTGGTAATTATAGAGTCAAAGAGAGGAAGCTTCGAGCATTAAGACGGAATTTTAGATTGGCTTGAACTGGAATTCTGTCCCCTGCTAGAAATACTATAAAGTCAGTCAGTGATACGATCTACCACGATACATTTTACGGGATTTACTTATAATATTGTTTTCTTTATGAAAAGAGGGGTAGAATAGATATTTTCTATTAAATTCTTACTTTCATGCAAAAAAAAAAAAAGTTAGGTTATCGACTATTCTTATATGCATAGTCGTGGATGGCATAAAACATACTAAAATCCTAAAATTCATACATAAAAAATGATCATAACATAGATCTTTCAATTGGTTCAAGTGTCCTTTTAAAAAGTGCCCCGAAAGCAAGAAAGCGGGAATCCACTCGGAAGATCGAGAGTCCCCATCTTTACCAGGCAAACCACCCCCTAATTGCGGGCCTTCTTCAGGTCTTCACTTTTCGTCTCGAGGGAATAATCGTTGGTAGAAATGAGAACCCGACTCACGTGGATCGAGCTGGACCCGAAACGACAGCGTTTCTATGGCGTTGCGGCGCGGAATTTTTATCGTGTTCTAGTATAGTTCCCTTTATGAACAAAAAACTTGAGGTGCAATTTTCAACATAGAAGCTTCGTTTAAGTTTACAAAGACAAAAAAAGTTAGAAAATAGAACTCTACCCTAAACTTATTTCCTATGTATCAAAAATTAACAAAAAATAATTTTGGCAACTCAAGACGTGCCCACACCGGGCTTGGGTCGTGCCAGGCCTAGGAAAGTGATCAATCCAAATTTTCTTCGGAAAAAAAAATTCTGTCTTTATGCTTTTTCTACTTTTTTAATCAAAATTTTTGTACTTACAATTTCTTTTAATTTAGTCCTTCTAGTTACATAATATATCTAACCGAGTCCCCACAACTTCAAATCCAATTAACATGGCTATCAAAGGACGCGGATGTGTGATGCATATTGAATATTGCCCAAGTGAACAACAATCATGGATAGTGAGAAGGCGGAAGCATAAAAGTTATTCTTCGTTTCTTCGTTGAGAAAAATTATTTCTCACAAAATGACGTAAGATCAATTAACATTTATATAGCTAATTAACCTAATGACGAAATGATTCGAGATTTAAACTGCACATGTCAATTTCTCACACCGATATCTAAACAAAATAAGGTTAACAATAATCTCCAAAGATCCAAGACAAAACCATGACACGATGGTTTTCTTACCAAAAGTAAATTACGCGGAAGCCAAATGTATTGTCGTAAATAAATCAGAAAAAATAATAACTCAGCAGATCATCCATCCATCTTATATTTTGGGAGAAGTTTATCCTTCTGAAATTCACTATTCTCGATCCATATAATCCCTTTCTGTAGTGTATGGACGCGGGGGTTTTTTTTTTGGGGGGAGGGGGGGTGTGGGGTGGCAACTTGAGAGAGAAGATGAAGTCGAAGACAATTTGAAGAAGACAATGGTATAGCAGCAAATGGTTCACTTTGCGTTGATGTAAGAACATCAATTTTGCCTTTTGGTCTAGATGCAATGTTTTGGAGCAAGGAAAGGATTATTTGACGTCATTCTGTACACTTGGCTCACTATAGTCGTAGTCATGTTGGATGATTTTATAATTAAATAAATTTCATGTCGGATTTTCAGGGAAATCAAAGACACTAAATTAATCGCCTAAATAGTAATGGTATTGTTGTTATCATTTCCTCAAACCTTATATCCAACTTTACTAATTAAGTGAAAATTATTTAGGACAAGTCACACCAGCTAGATGATCCATCCAGAAATTAATGCACAAGAATATATGATATAGGGCATTCTCTTTTTTTATTCATTTAAGAAATAATTTTTTGATAAGGCATTTGAAGATAATTTAGATATTAAAGACTTTATCTTATTAACAGTAGAATTGGAATCTATTTGTTGCTCCTCGTGCATTTCCAATGGGTGAAATGAAAGGGAGAAGTGCGCAATTCTCCTTGCAATTTGATAAATAAAATCAAGTATTGTTTTCATTTATGTTGCTTTGATTGTATGGTTTCCACATTAATAGGTTTTGTTGAAAAGGATCCTTCAGGCACTTTAAATAACTAAATAAGAAATTATTGCAATTTTTATAGCACTAACGGTCATCATACCATGAACTTGTTTTGTACTTTAAGTAGTGTAATTTATTTTTTTAAGCAAGTTACCTTTAAAATCTTCAAGTTGAATAGTTAATTAATGGGAGTGGGTTGTTTGAAGAAAATTTCGCAGTCTATGTATCAGGAACTATTCCTTCGCTTATATACTTATCCTTGTTTATTCAAGTTACAAGTTAAGCAAGATTTTGATGAAAGAAATCTTTAAAAATATCTAATTACACTTCCGGACATAATGTCTAGGGTTTTTTATGAGAGAACGTTGCCTAAAGATACAGGGTACCCTATAATATATTTTCGAAAAGACACGCATGTGCTAATAAATATAAGAAAATTATAATTCATTTGTGATTTTATAATCTTTCTTTCAGAAATCTTGATAAGAAAACAAATTGTAGAGCTGCATCATGAGATGGAAAAAATACATTTTGCACTTCAGTAGTGCAATGCAGTTTAGTTTAATCACTCTGTATGTGTGTTGATATATACACACATCCTACTGATTTTAAATTAATTACTTTTTATGTTAAATTAGTTAGTATTTGATGGAAATGTAATGAATTTTTATCAATAAAAGATTTTAAAAGGATGGATTGCACTATACAAATGCAATGGAACTATATCGTAGAAATGAAAATATCTCAATTTTTCCTTGTCATTCTACAATATACTCCAACATTTTACCAAGCCTAATTGCCATATTTTGATGGACTGTGTTGTTCAATTTTGATCAATAGATTCTCTTATAAATTATGAGTCACAAGCTCTTCGACGCATCAACCATTGAGTTTATAAAGATTGATATATGGAGATGCTTTCTAACAAATATCATTTTTTTTCTTTTCTAATTAGGGGTTGAGATTCATTAGATCTCGCTGAAAAATGAATCAGTTTCCTTTTTTAGCTTAGTATATTGAGTTAGACTTCCTAGGCCCAATCAATTTTATATGAATAAACATAGATGCTTAGTATTCATTTCCAACATTTAGACTGGACATTATGTTTGGCCTGCCTATTGATTGCAAATCAAACACAATGTCTTCATACTCATAGATATACATATGATTGCACTGATAACCAGAAAATTACATCATCAGAGTAGCTCTATATGAAATTAGAGCCAATCCAGGTGCTCCCAATCCCAAATCGGTTCTTCCAAACTAGCCTTCCCCCACTGAAGGGAACTTCCAGCATCGCCTGCTACTGCTCCTAATGATGATGCATCTCCACGTCCTTCACCTCCAAGTCCGCCTCCGCCGCTAGCAGCACCATCACCACCCTGGATTGTCGTCTCTCGACCCATTTCTTCCAGTGGCCGGCGATCAAACGCTCGAGAAATCCCGGGCACCACATACACTCGGCATAAAATGTATTCACGTATTAACTGCAAGTACATTATTTCTAGAAAATCAAATACAGAGAAAAATGTTTGTTGCATTTTTCTGTGAAAGTCCAAGTAGGAACTAAACTAGATACGAAGTTTTGAACTGCACAACACCGATAAATACGATGTAGAAAACACTACGAGAACGATTATTTAAAGTGAAAATGGATAATCTAGATGTCGTGCACGCGAAGTTATTTTATCGTTTCTATGTTTGAAAAAGTTGAAATAAAGGTTCACATTTATAGCACGTTCACCTTAGGAATGGAAATATTACTACTCGTGGAATTGGGATCGGTCGGCGGGAGTTCAAAGGCCCTGTATTCGTTTAATTTCCAGTGGGTCTTTCTTCCTCTGGGAGGTTTTCCCGTGTAGAAAACCGTCGACTTCTTTATGCCGATCACCTTGTTGTCCGAAGAGTAGACATAGCCCGGAGACCCGGTGGCCTTCCAGTAGCCGGTGGCCATGCTCCGGCTGGGCCGCCCTCCTCTTGCCTCCCTCTCCTGCATGGGTGCAAAGAAGAACCACTGCTCTCTGTCTTCTCTGCACAGCTCTCCCGCAAGATCTGCAGCACAGATTCACCAGATAAAATATGGGGAAAAGAACGTTTACTGGTAGTGTGCTACAAGTTTTGAAATTTTCAAGAACCCAGTTTAGTGCACAATTCAATTAACGGAGGGAATGTGAAAGAATTGCATCAAGCAGCGGATTGTGTTTTACGGGGGAGATTCCACGGCTCACTGTCGAAAATGTCGAGGACTGGGATGACACGGTGAATCTTATCTTGCTTAAGGCCGTGAAGCTGATTGTGCAAGTAGAAGGAGACGACCTCCTCTTCAGTTGGGTAGAAGCGGAATCTTGTGGGATACTCCTCCATGTCTGGTTGTTTTGTGTCCTCAGGATTCGAATCGGATCAGTAGTGAAAGATTCTATGTTGTTGAACACAGCAAAGTGGACAAAGTTTTAAGTAGGGTGTGGTGAGATGTTTGATTTAGCTAGTAAATCATGGATATATAGGGATCTGCGCAAGAGGGGAGTTTGTTGAGATGATCTAGGGTTTCCGAAGGTGAGAGAGGGCAGGAGGGAGGAGACCAAGACAAGTGGAGTGATTACGTGTCTCACCCGATGGCAAAATCAACCGGTAATGTCAAGGAAGATACACAAAGTGATACACAACCAGTGATTTGATGCTAAGTAATTTTTCCTATGATAAATGATCCTGAAAATAACTGCATCGCATTTACCACTCAATTAATTAAAAAACATCACGTTATCACGTCACCAATTTTATAAGGGTCTTGTGATAAGTATTCCAATAAACGACATAACATGAGAAAAGCAATATATTTTTAAATACAGAAAAATTTTATTATTTATTCGGGTTTTCCTTTCATAAAATTGATCTCTTTAATCATTCTTACAATTCATTGTCTAATTAGAGAAAGGCATTATTAGAAATGGAAACACAAGCCAGCAAGAATTCTAATTTGTGTTCTCTACCGATGCAATTATCACACGCTCCTTCAAGATGGTCCTTCTTAGTTGTTTATATTTTTATAAATTCTCATTCATTGAAAATTTAGATTGATGTCATAGCTAATGCGATTAGAAAAAACGGACATATGTTTTGCTTTACTGTGTCCAAAGTTGGGTTTAATACTAAAATTCGCTTGTTGTATTCACATTGTATTGAGAATTATCTACCCAACTGTGGACAAGATAATTATTTCTCTTGAAAATTGCAACCGGCATAGGGGATATCATGAAACGAAGCCCAATTCATTTAAAATCCCAAGTATTGGGCATCAATAAAAAGATGGGGAAAATTGTAAAAAAAAATTATAAATCTTTTGCACTTTTACCAATTTAATTTTAAATTTTTAAATTTTTTCAATTGAATCTTAAAACTTTTCACATTGCCAATTGAGTTTATCCAGCTATTTTTCGATGAAAATCGTTGATGTAGATATTAACCATCTCACAAAGACTGACACTAACATGGACATTTTTAAATAATAATTCAACATTTTTTTCAATTTTTATTTTTTATTTTTTATTTTTATTTTCCTTTTTCTCTGCTTTTTATTTTCATTCTTTTTTGTGCAGGTGAGTGTCACCGGCAACCCTTCTATCCTTTTGATTCCTATTATGTAACTCACATTTTCCTGAAAGTCTAAAGCATGAAAGTTTGCGAGGGTAAATATTGCTCCGTAAACTAAAAGTATTGTTTTCACAACTCATCTTCCTAGATCAAGCTAATGACATTTTAAAAAAAAGGATACCTTCCTCAGCGTGTTTCACATTATAATAATTCTAACGATCACATCGTCCATTAATAAGTCTACAAAATCTCTTCTCAAATCGAAGGGGAACATGATCGCAAGTCAGCAGTCTTCTTGAAAATTAAGTAGCTTAATCAGCCTAGAAACGTCTCTTCATTTCTCTAATCAATTAATCAATTTCTCTTTTATATAGAATCCTTGACCAATGTACATTGCAGCTTGTAGTGTTTCGTTAATTCATGAACCCAGTTTTGGGCTGAGTGAGCAGGTCAGTTAAGGCACAAAAGAAGGAAACCGTTTTGCCCAAATATCTATTTGTGATTCAGATTAATGTTTCGGACGGACAGAATGAGTCACTGGACGCCCGGCCAATTCTACTCTATCACTTGGAGTTTTGCTTAAACACGTCTAGGGTTTTTAGTTGTCACAAGACTACATCGAATCATCAAAAAGTTTTTCTAATACCATTTAAACGAGCGGCAACCATTGCTGTCATGCTGGCTGTACCAAGTTGAATTCCATGAATCTCAGCATATTTAATGATTAATAGTTCCTGAAATGTTACAATCTTCTGCCGCATTTACCAGTCATCTTCATCAATCACACGTTATAGTCGCCTCGTGGAGGATTAGTTATCATTAGCAGAAAGTTTAATTCACTTGTGGTGGTGCTAGTTTGCTCAGGTCAATAGGCTACGTCTAATTTGGTTAAAAAAAAAAAGTACTTCAGTCAATTTTTCAAAAGACAACTTCCGTACGGTTATAAGTTCTTCTGACCAAATTCATTTCGTTTAGTTGACTTCCATTGAAATTGCATAGAATCTAGCAAACAATTTGAAATATATTGTGAAAAATGAAACAAACAGTCCATTAACTTTGATCAATATGCAATATCAACTTTAAACTTTTAATTTGTTTAATGTTGTCTCTAAATTATTGGTAAATATTCAATCTAGTATCTAAATCATATGAAAATTTCAATGTCGTTTTTCGTTAATTTAAATTAATGGAATTTGTAGATATAGCTTTTAATCACTTAAGTTTGAACAATAGACAAAAGTTATATAAATAAGATATTCATACCAAATCGGGATATAACAATCTCCTTTAGCAAATAATAATAGCATTCACACCTAAAATTTGCATAAAAAGTTAGGTATTAATTTTTAACTCTTAAATAAAAATATTAGAATTAAATTGCATAGCATATAGTTTTATGATCATTTATAGTACATTTAAAAAAAAAAAGATTCATATTATTCTTTCAATATTCATTCAAGAGCATAAAAGGAAAATTTGGCCAACAAGGAAACAAAAGAAAGAATGATAGGGCGGTGAATCTTCATATATTCAGGCAATATATACATCGAGGATTTCTGGAAAAGAAAGGAAAGATATTCGGATACGTAGCAATATTCGGCCATATTTTCGTAGAGGAAACAGAAGATAGCGCAGCAATATCGAAGATCCGAGTTTTGTGAATATGCTGTGTATATTGGAGAGATTCAAATCTCGTTCTTTTCCTATAGGCTGTCAGCCGTCCATTTATACAAAAGAACCCGTTACAAGACAAAAGCCGGGGGCCACGCATCGGATTGACGGCCGCATCGGGAGAGAAAAGAGAGAGAGCGAGCTTTCGGTGGAGTAAAAAAGAGAGCACGTGAGTGGAAAAGCAGGGAGATGGAAAAAGTGGCCTTTCCTCTTCTGTGACGCTAGAGCTAGGGAGCGAAAAGGAAGAAGAGAAGACCCCCCCTCCCCTCTCCCTTCTGGCTTCTTCGCCAGACACACGAGGAGAGAGACAAATAAAAAAAAGAAAAAAATACCACAAAAAATCCAAATTATACCAATTGAAAAAATTTTACCCTAAATTGTGCTACTAAAAACTTCAAATTATATCATTTGTAACAAATTATTATGAACAATTTTGTATCATTAAAAACCTCAAAATTAAGCCCATTATAATATATTTATAATAAATTTTCTTTTATAACACAAAAAACATCGAATTTGTATTTTTTTGATACATTTAGCCCAAACTCTCTTATATAAGGGCGTTTTCATCTTTTTATTTTCTCTTTTTCCTTTTTTTCCTTCTTCTTTTTTCCCTCCACCAACCATAGTGGAGGGAAGCAACCCTCGCTTGAGTCGGGTGAGGGCAACCCTTGCCTTAGTCAAGTGAGGGTAGCCCTCGCCTGAGTCGGGGGAGGGTTGCCCTCGCCTTAGTCGAGTGAGGGTTGCCCTCGCTTGGGTGAGGCGAGGGAGACCCTCGCCCGGCATTGGGGAGGGCAACCCTCGCCTTAGTCAAGCGAGGGTAGCCCTCGCCCGAGGTAACCCTTGCCTTGTCACTCGAACACCGGCAATGGTGGCCCTCGCCGGCTTCCCCCGCCATGGCCGGCGGAGGGAAGGGAGAAGAAGGAAAAAAATGAAAAAGAAAAAAAGGAGAAGGAAAAGGGTGAAAATGCTTTTCGGTTAAAGAGTTTGGAGTAAATGTATTACATTAGAATAATTTCAGGTTTTTTTGTGTCACAAAAGAAAATTTGGGGCAAATGTGTCACGGTGGACATAGTTTAGGGTTTTTAGTGGTATAAAGCATAATTTGGGATTTTTAGTGGTACAAAAAACTTCAGGATAAAGTTATTTTTCAAGTAGCATAGTTTAGGATTTTGGTGATATTTTCCTAAAAAAAGGGTTGTCTCTTCTTCAGGTATAATTTCATAATTTTTAGTGATAACGGGTCGGGTCGGGTCGGGTCTTGATGTTACCCGACCCGAATAAAGTTGTTTAAAACATGAAGCAAAAAAACGGGTCGATTCGGGTCGGTTCGGTTCGGGTTTCGTGTTTTTATTAAAAAATATGACAAAGGG
The DNA here is from genome assembly GCA_014182845.1 of Corymbia calophylla. Lineage (NCBI taxonomy): Eukaryota > Viridiplantae > Streptophyta > Magnoliopsida > Myrtales > Myrtaceae > Corymbia > Corymbia calophylla. Next base: position 35,348,078 of record CM024699.1, on the reverse strand, counting down.
AATTCGAAATGTTTGGGGTTTTGGTGGTATTTTTTAATAAAAAATATGACAAAGGGAATTCGAAATGCTTGACGTTGTCTCTTCTTCAGCTTCCCCCAACTGCTCTCCAACGCCTACAGCTTCATAGCCGACCAAGCTGACGCCTACAACCCACTGTTCACGGCTGCCATTCCTTCGTTGACTGCCATTGCTAGTCGTCCAAGCCAGCACCTACTGATGCTGCCGCCGATCAGCCCAACGCCGCAAGTCGCCCGACAACGCTGCAACTCTAACTGTCGAGCGCCTTAGCCCTTCAACACCTAGCTTCGCCTGACAACGCTGCCACTACCCTGAGCGTCGTCGCACCCCTGCTCATCACCGTCCAAACCCCGACGCTAGCCGTTGTTCCCACACTTGTGCCCGAACCTAGTCGATTCCACGAAATTTATATTTTTGCAGGCTCATTGGCCATGGGCCCGCCATTGTTGAGCCCACCTCGACGCAAATCACCATTCATGAATCCTTCCGGTCCTATTGTTGAAACGAATCGTCTCGATATTTATTACCAAAATTGGATGACTAGATACTAATTTGACTTTATCGAGATGGTAAACATTATTCAATAGGATATCATAAAAAAAATATTATAATTATTAATTTGATTGGTAAGGCTGCGGGCCACTTTTTTAATTATTTTGATTTTTTTGTAGCATAAGTAATGTTTAAGTTTAAAATTATTATAATTGCTAATTTGATCCGTTAGATTTCGGATCACTTTTTAAATATCTTGATTTTTTGCACCTTGGTGATGTTTAATGTCATTATAATTACTAATTTGATATGTAAGATTTTGGATATTTTTTAATTATTTTTATTTTCCCTGCGTTTAGAGATAAAATAATTGTTAATTTAATCCGTGAGAAGATGTACAATTTTTTTCAATTATCTTAACCCTTTATTCGAAGTCTTGTTGAATTTCTTGAGTTGGGTTAGAAATAATGCTTATCTTGGATAACTGCTTGTTTTGATAAATACAAAAAAATTAAATTGCGTCATAGATAGATGATTTCCAAATATATTAAGATTGCATGTTGTGTTAGATTGCATGTTAGAGTAAAATCTACTTGATTAAGATAAGTTTTCAAATTAAAATAGAACTTAATCTAAATAATTTAAATAAGATAACTTTTCGAGGTTTGTAGTTAATTTTCGTTAATTATTTATTTCAAATTTTAATAAAAATACAAAAAATTTATGCATGTTATTTTTAGGTTCTTTTACATAGCCTAATTTTAAATCTATATTAGAAAGAAAACCCAAAAAAATCATTATTTGTTATGGAATTTATTTTCCTACAATTTATTTGTTTCATTGAGTAGTCAATAATAGTTGTGCATCACCTCTTGAATGTTAGTGATTTATACTAAAATCAATCTAGACTATTGCAAACTCTCTTTTTTTTTTAAAATAAAAGAGAAAAGGTCTTGAAAGGGTGTTAAAGTTATCTAGGGTAATCAAGTTCCCAAACTTATTTAATCTCTAGTTCGTAGGAGTGAAGTAATCATTCCGTTAATTTACTTGGGTTTCTAATCGACTCACCAAAAATAGATTAGTTGCGACACCTAATAATTTACGTGTTAAATAATTTAAGTCGTGAATTGGTATAAGTTTGGGAGAGCCAAGTTAAGTTTAGGCTTAATAATTCATTATCCAAGCGCTAGGTGATCCACCGAGGTTAGGTTGCAATAAATAGATATGTTGACACCATAACGTTTTTCTCATTTTCAAAAGTAGATGAATATAAGGATGGACAAGTTGACTCGTTATTTTTAAAAATTCAACTTAGCATGTAACAATTCAAATTCGCCCAACGGAAGCGGGCCCGCGGCGAAGCCCATCTCCTTGCCCCCTATTTTTATTCGGCCTTTTTATTCTTTTTCTCTCTTTCCTTATTTTTTATTCTTTTTGGTCTTCTTCTTTATTTCTGGTCTTCTTCTCCCACGTTCTCTCATGCATGCCCGACGCCTTCATGCACGAGGACCTCCAAGCCCGAAGCTCACCCGCTCTCTCACCGAAGCTCGCTCACTTTCCGATGGGCAACCACCGCTCGCCGGACATCCCCTCAACCGGCGTCGGCTATCGCCGGCCACTTACCCGGCGGCCGCGAAGCTATTTTCCGGCGCAAAGGAAGCTCCCATCGACTCGACAATGAACAACCATTCCACGCAAAAATACAAAAAAATGATCAAATTCAACACTTGGCGTGTGCTACCGCATACTAAGGTTTCCGGCTCAACCGAGCCTCGAACGTGCCTCGGGGTCTCGAACATGACATACAAGGAACGTGGGAACAAAATGCAAGGGCGGCGAGGGCCGGAGCTTCTCCCTCGGTTCTGCCTTTTTTCTCTCTGTTTTTTTTTCTCTGACTTGCCGACCTAACCCCCTGCCGTGTGACCTTCTCCTGCTTTGCTTCCTGCTGACTTGCTGCTGTTGCTTTGCTTCCTGCTGACTTGCTGCTGTCGCTTTTTTTATTTCTCTTCTGCAGGTTCTTGCTTCGCGCGTGGAAGAAAAAGAAGGGAAGAGGGAGGAGATGGACGGCCGGGCCAAAACCAAAGGAGAAGGGCCGGCCCAGGTACCAGAAAGAGAAGGGAAAGAGGAAGGGGCCGGGCAGGCCTGGCCCTAGCCCGGACCCACGTTTTTTTTTTAAAATTAATTAATTTTTTTAAAAATTTTTCTTGTTATTTGAACAAAAATAAGGACTATCCACCGAGGTTAGGTTGCAATAAATAGATATGTTGACACCATAACGTTTTTCTCATTTTCAAAAGTTGAATATAAGGATGGACAAGTTGACACGTTATTTTTAAAAATCCGACTTAGCATGAACATTTATCAATAATTCAAGAACCACATTGAGTAAAATATTAATTTAGGAATAATATTACATAAAGGGTCAAAGTTCAATGACCATTTTTGTCATTTTCTTATATTTTAATTTCTTACTTCTTTAAAAATTGATTGTGCACTCAACTTAAGAACTTCTCACTTCTTTCTCTGTCTTTCATTTCTTCTCATCATTCGATGATATATAGCTATTGGTGCCTCAACTATCTCCAAAGTCAAGAAATTATTTGTAGATATCGTTATGATTAAATATTAGAATATTTAATATATTAAATCACTTTTTCATCTAATAGTTTAATCTTTTAGGGCTTGGCAATGGTCCTATGAAAAATTATTTGGGATCGGAGTAAAAAATTTTGAGTTCAAACCTTTTCAAGCTTTGTACTTCCCTCTCTTATTATATATTTTTCATACTAGGCCAAAGTCCAATCTATGTGTGAGGCAGAATGTTATAATGTTTGAAATTTAAATCACACATTCATCTAAAAGTTTTTAGAGCAGTTGATAAAATTTTGCTTTAATCATTATTATCGGGTGACATAATTTGCGATAATCAACGTAATGTCTCACCTAAATAATCCACTCTCGTTGACTCAATATCTCTTGCCGACTTTTTTTTTTTTTAAATGTGATAGGGCTTGAGATATGATGGAAAAAAGACAAACTGCTTATAATATGTGTGCGCCATAAGATTTAGATTAAGAAAAAATAAAAGGTAAAGTTGTGAAAATCAATCTAGACACAACCAGTAGGTTTGTTAAAGACCGAGAAAAGGCAAAAGAAAAAGAAATGAAGAACAAAGACATACTCACATATGCCTCTTGGATCAACCCTAATTTTCTCACTAAGCAGCATGCAAGACTCTGACATTTTGAAATTCTGTTCATCATTATTAACCATTACTAACCATTTGTAATTCCTATGATTCCTTTCTTTTTTCTTGTCTTTTTTTTTTTATAACAAAAAGATAGTCAAATTTCCACTTTCGGGGATGTCCTCATCATATGATGTTATTGGGTCATAATATAATATTCTCATGAGGCCTGACTTGAGACACTTGAACCGCCCCTACGTCAATCCTCAAATAGTGCTCATTGACTCGTACAAAAATTTCTCCAATTTTATATGATTTTTGTGACCTTACCTGGATTTGTTTCGATAATCATTATTCAATAATAACAATTAAAAGTAGTACATACATTAAATAACAAACATTTTAGGTTGCGTTTGGCAATTTGGATAAAATTCAGGATATGATAAAATTTAGGGAAAATGCCATGAAAAATCCCAAACTTTGCCATGTGTGACACATTTACCTAAACTTTTTTTGTGACACTAAAAACCCCAAACTTTGCCCATGTGACACATTTATCCTAAACTTTTTTTTTTTGACACAAAAAACCCAAAACTTCTTTGCCCCCGTGTGATACATTTACCCCAAACTTTTATTCGAAGGGCATATTCGTCTTTTACTTTTTCTTTCTTTTTTCCTTTTTCTTTCTTCCCTTTTTTTTCCTCCTCCACCGCCGCCGGAGGAGCCACTGGCGTCAGCCCTTGCCCGACTCAGGTGAGGGATGCCCTCCCCAGATTCGGCGGGGGCCGCCCGCCGGCGCCGGCGTCGGTCGAGGGCCGCCCTCGCTGGCGGGCAAGGCTCAGGGCGGGCGAGGGCGGCCCTCGACCGACGCCGGGAGGGCGGCCCTCACCGAATCTAGGGAGGGTAGCACCCTCGACCGGATCCGGCGGGGCTCCCTCGCCTTGGGCGGGCGAGCTCGCCCCCGCCTCGCCCGCCTAGGCGAGGGCGGCCCTCGGGAGGGCGAGGACAGCCCCCGCCGGATCTGGGGAGGGCAGCCCTCGCCTGAGTCGGGCAATACCAGCCCTCGCCTGGTTAACTCACTTGCCTTACATTTGGTGATATACTGTTGATACATAAATTTCGACGGCTTGTAAAAAACTAGGAATAAATTTGGCCCTATCAAAATGAATTTTCCTTCAATAGCACATCATATAAATATTAAGATCATTTACATTAACTAAGTTTTATTTATTTTATTTTTATTTAAAAAAAATGAAAAGGCTTGAGGGTGGGCTTGACCACCCTAGCTCCTTTTCTTTTTTTTTCCTTTGCCGGGCCTGTTTCCTTTTAATATTTCTCCCGGCCTGGCCCCTTCTCCCTTCTCCCTTCCCCCTCCTTCCTTCTTCCTCTTTCCCTTGCACCTCACACACTCGATGGATGACCTATCATGTAACGACCCGGTTCGATGAGGGTGGAGAGTGATTGCCGGGGCTAGAGAGGGCCTAGACAAAGAGCGACTTCTGGCGGGATTCTAAAATGGCAAATGGGGCAGAAATGACTGAACTATGCACCAAATAGGGGGAGAGCCCATTTGACGTAATGGCAAGCTTTGCTTTGGAACTTTAAAATTAAACGAGCCTATGCTAGAGTCTTATTAGGATAGGTGACTTCTTGGGAAAGTGCCTACTTATACGCGAAAAAGGATAGAATTGTGAGGTTTAGAATGTGACGGATTAAAATGGATAATACCTCAAGTGAGTTAATTTAGGAATGTCATATATCGAGGCAAAGTAGGGTGGACCAGTGACGGGGGGACGGCTGAGCAGGCGACATCGATGTTGCTAAACTGAGGAGCAGGCTTGGCCAAGGTGGGGCTGGACCTGTCGCGAAGTAGACAATGGAGGTGACATCGGTTTGGCCAATGGGGAGGCTGATCGGCGCGCCAAGTACCAGCGGCTGAAGCACCTTCGTTCACTGGGCTCCTCGGTCTATAAATAGGGGGGCCGTGAGCATGGTTGAAGGAGGAAAAACAAGGAGAAACGGTGGGGTCAAGGAGAGAGAAATCATGAGAGAAAGGGGGAGCTTTTAGGGAGGAAAAAAAAACAGAGCTGAGAGAAAGAGGGAGACCGAGAATCGAGAGCTGTGAGCGAGGGTAGAGGGTGAGGGGGAGAGCCACTAGCGGCCACCACGCTTGAACCACAGCCGACAACCCTCCGCCACTTTTTTTTCGCGTCAAGACCACGGTAGGTTTAGTTCCGATTTCTTCCCGATTTTTCCGATTTGGGTTTGATTTCCCTAGTGGAGCATAACCGATTGTTCCTCTAAGACTAGCTGAGCTCTTCTGATTAGCTACAATATCAAAGGATGATCCAAGAAGGAGTTTGGCCATTCCCAAGTCCCCAACATGTGTGACCATGTCAACGCTAGGAAGATATTACTTGGCTTTATGTCACAATGAATGATGGGAATGTGGCACTAGTATTGAAGATAATTGAGTGCATAAGCAACACCAATAGTAATATTGATCCTCTGAGTGAAATTAAACTATTTTGGAAGCTCATTCCCTTTAGATGGTGTTGCATTTGGATGTAGCCACTATTCCAAGCTTCCATTGTCCATGAATTCATAAACTAAGGCCTTAAAATCATTTCCTTGATGATCATGTTGGGTTTTCATGAATCATGTATAGGCAAATTAATATAAACGCAGCGGAAACAAAAAGAAATATTTCTATACATGTTTCTCCAAAGGCGTTGTTCGTGCGTTTCAATCAAAAATCTGATTATAAGAAGGGGTTAAACGAATTACCTCTCGAAGCGCGCTTTAAACGAACTGGTTCAAATGTTCTTCGGTTCGCCCCACAAACGTCGGACCTCTAGTTCGGACACACCACCAATGGACGTCGAACGAAGAGAGAACTTGCGGATAATCACCACTACGATTGTGCTAGCAACTTCGTGGAGATAATCCTTCGTATCCTTGGTATTTTCAGCCACAGCCCAAATGAGAGAAAACCTTTCTCCTCTCTTTTTCGTTTACGTACGTACGCGCACAAAACCGCACACTCACGCTTTATATAAGAATTATTTTTACGAGCGGTTACGCATGGATAACCACTCACGGATAACCACCCACGCGCGATTACGATCGACAACCGTTGCCGATCGTGGGGACGATCCGCAACCGTTGCCGATCGTGCCTTTCATGCGCACGATCAGCAACGGTTGCCGATCGTGCCTTGCGCGCACGATCGGCAACGGTTGCCGATCGTGCCTTGTGCATGCGCACGATCAGCAACGGTTGCCGATCGTGCCTTGCATGCGCACGATCAGCAACCATTGCTGATCGTGCATGCATGATGGTCGGCAATTGCTGACCATCATGCCATGCATTAATTTTTTTTTTTTAAAATACGCACATGAGTGCGTTGCATGCGGTCAGCAATTGTTGTTGACCGCATGCATAATTTAATTAATCAATTTCCAAAAATAAAAAAAAACAAAATAATCTTTGTGTGCGCATTTAGGGTACATTAATATGTATCCACTTTGGGCATAGGCTCGTGACTATAATACAAATTAAATTAAATCACATTTAATTTAATTTCATGTCGACTCAATGCGACTTTAATAATTGCAAACATATTTGCAAAATTATTTCTCTCTTGTTCCACGTTATCTAGATTGGTTATGGTGTGTGACATCCCTAGGTTCATCACTAAGCTGGTAGTAAGACTTGTACTAATACATTAGTACTCCCAAAATAATTAATTGTCCCCATTAATCTTTGGGTCTTACAAGCCATGATTGACATCTAGCAATATGTCATAGCTACCCAGATAGTGTGAATGCTTTAAGAACAAATGAACCTGTCGCCTTTGGCTACAATGTAATTTAATCCCTCTGTCTTACTATGTCCCGATCGAACAAAGACCATGGAATATTCGTCAAGTCACCAATTCGATCATATGCACAAATCTAATTGACATGCATTTGTTCGAGACATAAACAATTTATTCTCGGTTACAACCTCGGCCGAGGATTTCAATACATTGTCATAATTAGATTGCATAGGACAAGATTATAATACCTTGTATGTAATAAGGAGACAGATTCCATATTGCGTACACGTGTAACTTCGTATATGAACAAACTATGACCATCGGGTATAAAGACGGATCAACGACCCGGCATTATATGCACCCGTGAACCATAGTTGCTCGATACACAAGTTAACACTGTACCTCAGGTCTAAGGATTATTTACACAAGACCAAAGCATGAACAATTAGACATTGACCACGCTAAAAGCTTCCATGTTGCTAATCGTTCCATATGCGTCACGTTCGGTGAATTTGTCTAATACAAACACCTGTGTTCTAACTCGGGTATCATAATACCTAATGAATTGCAACTCATCATTCCCTTAAGTATCCAATACTTAATGGTGAAGTTAAGAACACACCGGTCTCAACGGATTATAAATATCCACTCAATAATCCATTGACCAGGGAACAGTTTAAAGATTCAGTCTAACTATGAACCCGTCACAATATTCTTGACGTCTCAAGAATAGGTTTAGTTGCAACTGATCTTATGGAATCATTCATAAATATAAAATAATTGGACAAATGAATGAATATGTCATTGCCATTGATAATAGTACAACTGAAATCCCTAATATGTAACTATTACATAGTAGCTTTAGGGCATACATCCAACAGATCACTGCCTGAGCAAACTGTTAGTATTTTCAAAAGATCATCTAAAGGGAATGAGCTACACATAAGTATTTGATGACATGATTATGCTGTCGATTAAGTGTTTTAGATTGTGAGAATAAACAAGGTAGAGAGAGCCACGATCCTCTCTGGTAACTTTGCATTCTCTTCAATGTCAAAGCGTGTAAACACATGCCAGAGCTCTGTCAGCTGTAGTTTTACCATCTGAATATCATATTCTTGTTTCTCTCTTCTTCCATTCTCACTTTTTGTGTCACTCATTCCTACCGTTGCAGTCTAAGCATTGACTTTTCTTTGTTACCTCAGCTTCAAGCACTAACTTCTCAGTTAATTGATCCGTTGAATTTGATGGATACCGTATAAGAAGAAAGGGCCCTATGTGACCTTGTTACCTGTAATATAAGAGTATCTGTCGTCGATGAAGTAACAGTCCCAGGTGCTCTTGCTTTGGATCTTATTGAGCAGGTATGGGTTTTCCAAACTAATTATTACACCAAATTCACAAGGACTTCTTGATACCTTGCTTCCTTTTCGCAGTCTTGTGGCATTGAAAGAGAAGCCGAGACATCAACCGACTGAAGTTGGCAATACGAGACATGACTTGCCTATACTGATGCAAAAACACAGAATATCCCAATATGAGACATACATTTACCCCTTGTACCCATCTTCATGTTTTAATGCTATCACGATTTGTCAGACAAAGACCACCTTCAATTACGTTACATGTTCGAGTAAAATAATCCAAAACAGTGCGTGTACACAAACTTACAGTTTGAGTCCTCTGTACGATCACTGCCCTATCGCCGGAGTCCTGCGAGACCAAGACATTCTGCCTCAAGCACTTCCGCGTCCTTCCTTCGATGGCCATTTTCGCCTCCACGAGACCACACACGACCACGAGCTCCTCTCCTCCGGACCGGCTTGATGAATCAGACTCTGAATCTGAATTGCCTTCGCAAGAGAGCACGCACCGGAAACTCGGACTTACGGGGCGTAACGGAGCTTGTGGAGAGCGGAGGAGCTGGAGGTGAACTTGACGATCGTGCGGACAGCAGCGTCAGCAAGGGTCAGGCCGAGGATGGGGCCGTCGAATAGGAGAGGGCGAAGTTGGAGAGGAGAGAGAATATGGCTTGCTTGTGCGAGGGCATGGTGCGGTTTTGGGGAATTGGGTGGCGGTAGTATGGGGTGGTGTTTCTAGGCGCGAGTGCGATCGGAGCTAAGGCGGTGGCGACGCATGGGGCGGCGGGAGTGGCTCTCGGCGGTGTGGATAAAAAGACGTTCTGCGACGATAAAAATATCCGACTCTCGACGATGACGACGGTTCATTCTGGGAGACTGGACAATCATAGCTTGGTTACCAGTCTTCACTTTAAAAGAGGTAATTAACATTCAGGTTTGTGTTCTGTTTGATCAAAGCCGAAGCAAAATGGCCCTTTACGAATTTTATCAAATCATTTGTAATTTTAGGAAATTTATGGAAAGATTCCAGGTGAATTTGAAGGCTATTATCTATCTAAATTAGATTAAAGTCCGATCTCAAGTTCTAAAGGTCAAAAGAAAAAATCAGAAACTGAAAGTAAGAGATGGATACAACTTAAAACACTTTAAGCTTAGAAGAGTCTATTGTAAACTTCTCTATGTATTGATAAAAAATGAGCTATGCTCAATTAAGTTATTGTTAATGATACCATAACGATAGAATTAACTATGACATTACATGTATTTCAACCCTAGAAGGAGCAGATCAGAAAAAGTGGTATTACTGATAATGAGAATTTTCCTCCAAATAAGAGAAACTATTGTACGCTAGTAAATTTATTATCAGTAGTCTCCATGTTTTGAAGTTTATCCTTTTTTTTAATGATTATTAATGGGTAATTTATGAACTGTAAGCATTTATAAAATGCACAAACGTAAATGCAATTTAACAACGGCGAAACTAATTTTACTAGCACAAAGTATAACTTACAAACATCGTTTTGCTCTTATGAAATGATAAGATATATTACTACAACGAGACTCTGATTGCCATTTATGAAAAATAAGTATAATTAAGATTATCGAGGATTAGCACTCACTCATACCAATTACAAGGGAAATTACTATTTATTCTTAGTACTTTCCTTTTTCTTTTCTTTTTTTATGTAGCAATTTAGCTGTACAATTCATAGCGAGAAATTCCTATCACCTGCTAATGAAACTAATGAGATAATAAAGTACTCGAAGTTGTCGCAAGAAGCACAACTTATAATCAATAATCGAACTCCATGATCGTAAATTTTTATGGTGGGTAGTAATTTAGCTTGGAATTATTGTAGGTTCATACACTAAAGCGCACCGCTTCGGCAAAACATCCTACTGCGACGGATTTCTTTAAGAAGCTGTAAATTTACCGAATCGACCTCCTACGTGCTATCTACTTTCCTATTTAATGAGCGGTATAGTTGGAACAACGGGGAAAGTGAGGCTAAAGATCCGTTGGAACTTCAAAAATAAAAGATCCGTTGGAGCGTCAAAAATAAAAACAAGAAATCCTCACCCACCGGCACATCATCATCTCTCTTCTTCTTCGTCTTCTTCGTCTTCTTCGTTTGCTTATTTCCTTTTCCTCTCTCGACGGAGCCAGATTTGGCTCGATCGGAGAGGGCGAAAACCCTCCATCTGGCTCTGCGTGCGGCTGATGATCGGCGCACGAACGCCCCAGTATCGGGGCACAGAGAAAGAGAGATAGAGGAGGAGGAGTGGGGCTTTAGTCGGGGCACGGCGACTGGGTCGCCATGGTGGCGGCAAAGGCAAGAGGCTGATTACCGGTGTGCGAGGGCTTGCTAGAGTTCGAGGCGCGTCAGTAAATTTCTCAAATTCTTTCCTTTTGGCTTGTGCGGATGGGTGGTGTTGCCTGATGATGCTGTCGTTAGTGATAAATCTTGTCATAAGAACTCAAAAATTATATACCGACTTTTGAATATTTGTTTTTCCTTACATCGATTTAAACAGGAATTTCTATTTTTCATACTTCTTTTGGAATTGATGCAGTATGTATCCCGTGAGTTTCTTGAACCTATCTGTCAATGTCTTAACGATCAGTAATTTCTATCTGTTTATAGAATATTTAGCCTTTTATTTTGTCCTTTCTTTGTATTAACTTCCTGATTTTAAGTTTTTCGTCAAAGATTATCCAACAAATTTGTTAAACCTTATATGTCACTGGCTTTATGAGCACTAATTTTTTGGAAAAATCTCTATTTTTCTGCTAAAAAATTAAGATTTTTTTTGTACGTAGAATAATTGTCTTTTGCTTCAAAGTGCTTCATTAGAGAGTAACTTGATTTGTTTGCCAGAGTTTTGCGGTTTTTCAACCTGTTTGTTGATCCTTTGTAACATGAATATAACAGTAAAATATATATAAGGAGATTGACATGCCTCAACAGTCATACTGATTGACATGCCTCAACAGTCATACTGTTTGGTGAATTCCAATTTTGAGAAATTACTTTTTCAATTGATGATTCATTATTGCTTATCCTCTGATCAATCCTTGTAGTCTTACGCCAATGCATTCTTTATCACTTTTCATTTCAAACGCTGCATGTTGGGGAACTTTTTTTTTTTCCTTCCTCTGATTTATAAAAGATATAATTTCCAATGCATTTCTAAATTCCAGTCCTTTGGAATTTAATGTGTTTTAAAGAGTGTCGTCCATATCATGTAGAGTATCTCACATAATTCATGAATCTATTTGTCTATGTCTTATTGAACGGTGATATCTCATAAATTTCTCTCTGTTTTAAAGAATTTTCAGACTTTTGTTTTGTCCTTTCTCAGCATTAGCTTCTTGACTTCAATTTTTCTGTTTAAGACTAACGGGATTTAAAGTTTTCGTCCAAATCAATTTCAATTGTTGCAAATGATTTCAATTTTTTTCTCACTCTGTTTTGTCCAAGGCCTATTATTTTCAAGCAACATTGCGTGGTTAATTTTGCCTTTAAAGAACGTCAAGCATACAATGTTAGGTTATATAACAAGTTTGTTGAATCTATTGCTCAATAACTTTATGAGGATCTCTCTTTTGCTAAACAAAGTTAAACTTTTGTATGTTTGTCTATTTTTTGAAAGTTCTTTGTTAAAGAGATTACATAATATCTCCCTCTGTTTTAAAGTACTTTGAGATTTTTCATTTGTCTTTTATAAATGTTAACTACTTGGTTTTAAGTTTCTGTCAAAGAGTAACTGGATTTCTGTTAAAGTTGTCTCCAAACTGTTGCAAGTGATGGCAATTTTCTTCCTACTCTGATGTATTGAAACAACATCAGGAGTTTCAACTTTAAAAAAAAAAAGAAAGTCATGCATTATATTCCAAGTTTGTTAATCCATAGCTTTATGAGGATTGAGCAGTAAGTTTTCAAATATATCTTTTTTCCCGAAAAAGTTAAAATTTTGTTTTCTCTTTTTCAATATTTCAACAATTTTTTATTAAGGAGATTTCAATGTTTAAAAGAATTTGTGAGACTTTTGTTTTATCCTTTCTCAATATTAGCTTTTTAATGTTAAGTTTATTGTTAAACGACTCTTTTGGATTTCGAGTTTCCCATCAAACACTTTTTCAAATGTTGCAAATGATGGCACTTATCTTTGTTATTCTGTTTTATGTATTAGATTTATAATTTTCAAGCAACATCGGGAGTTTAAATTGCTTCTAAAGAAGTCACACATTTCATGTTAGATTATATCGCAAGCTTTTGAATCGTTTCTCAATAGCTTTATGAGCAGCAAATTTTTAAATCTCTCCTTTTTGTGAAACAAAAAACTTTTTTTTTTCTCCTTTTGAATTTATATCTTTTATCAAAGTTCTTTGTGAAAGAGATTCCGTAATTTTTCTCCGTTTTAAAGAATTGTAATTCTATTGTTGTCCTTTCTAAATATTAACTTTTTGATTGCATTCCGTCAAAGTTGTTTCAAAATGGTGCAAATGAGTCACAAGCTTTAGAATCTATTTCTCAATAGACTTTATGAGCAGAAGGTTTTTTAATCTCTCCTTTGTGCAAAAGAAACTTTTGTTTTCTCTTTTTAAATTCTAATCTTCTTTCTTAAAGTTTTTCGTTATAGAGATTCAGTAATATCTCTATGTTTTAAGGAATTTCAATTCTATTGTTATCTTTTCTAAAAATTAGCTTCCTAATTTTTTTTTGTCAAAGAATAACTGGATTAGAAGTATTCCGTCAAAATCGTTTCAAAATAGTGCAAATGATTGCTTTTTTTAACCTTACTCTGATTTGTAGGAGACCTATTATTTTTCAAACATCAGGTGTTCAAATTTGCTTTCAAAAAACGTCATGCATATTTATGAGCAGTTTTCCAATATCTCTTTTTTGCTAAAAAAGTTAAACTTTTATATCTCCTTTTGAATATTTATCTCTCTGTTTTAAAGAATATCGAGTCTTTTGTTTTGTCCTTTCTAAATATTAGCTTCTTGATTTTAAGTTTTCTATCAAAGAGTTACGAGATTTAAAGTTTGTTATCAAAGCAAGTTTTTGAATCTATTTCTCAAAAGTTCTATGGCAGTAAAATTATAAAATTATAAAATATCTCTTCTTTTTTGCCAAAAAAAGTTAACACTTTTGTTTTCTCCTTTTCAGTTCTATTTTTCAAAATCCGTTATTGAAGAGATTTAATAATATCTCTAGCTGTTTCAATGAATTGGATACTCTCCAATTATTAATTTCTTGAATTTAAGTTTTCTGTCGTAGAGTACCTGGATTAAAGTTCTATGTCAAACATTTTTGTTCCTTACTCTGTTTTGTACAAGAACTATTATTTTCAAATACTAACGGGTGTTGAAATTTGCTTTTAAGGAATGTCATGCATATTTATGACAAGTTTGCTGAATCTATTTCTCAATAGCTTTTCAGCAGTAAGTTCTCAAGTATCTCTTTTTTTTCCTAACTTTTGTTTTCATCTTTTGAATATTTATTTATACTTCAAAAGTTCTTTGCTAAAGAGATTTTATAATATCTCCTTTTGTTTTGAAGTACTGTTAGACTTTTTATCTTGTCTTTTTAAATTTTAATTTCTTGATTTTAAAATTTTGTCAAGGAACTAGCCGGTTCAAAGTTTTCCGTGAAAGTTGTGTCCAAAGGCTGTAAATGATGGCAATTCTCTTCCTGTTTTGTACAAGATGTATTATTTAAAAAAACAAACATTTTTCAATAGCTTTATTAAGTTCATGCATATTTATCACAAGGTTTTCAAATCTATTTTTGAATTGCTTTATGAGCAGTATGTTTTTAAATCTCTCTTTTTTTTTTTTTTATCAAAACAGTCAAAACTTTTGTTTTCTTCTTTTGAATATTTATTTATTTCATAAGTTCTTTGTTGTAGAGATAATCTCTCTCTTTGTTATAAAGTACCGGGAGACTTTTGTCTTTTCCTTTCTAATTTTAAGTATATGTTAAAGAGTCACTGCATTTAAAGTTTTCCTTTGTCATTTCAAAATGTTGCAGATGATGTCAATTTTTTTCCTTACTTTGTTTTGTACAAGACCTTTTATTTTTAAACAACATTGAGAGTTTTAAATTGCTTTTTAGGGTATATCATGTGTCATGGGCCGATTGTTTGGGATTGTGACCGTGTGGCGATTTAGGTTATTTTGGATCGCTTGGGATTGTTGGGGCCTAAGCCAAAAAATTTTCGGATCAATCGATCACTCAACTCACTCGAATTGTAAAGAGAAAAAGTCTAGAGAGAGCTCTGAAGAGATGGAATTTAGATTACTAAATGATTGGATGGTTACAAATGAGGGGGATGGCACCCTTCTTATACTTGAGGCTCTCGGATTACAACCATTGATCGTACCGCCCCACCTACCTTCATATTCTAGACCACGGCACAATTATGGTATCGTTCGTCCCTGAAAATGTTCCGGAAGCACTTAGATTCTCCTATGGGCGTTTTGGTCATATGACGTCCTCGACGCATATAGCAGGGGAGAGTTCTTCTTGACATGAGCTCTTTCTCATTTTTCCTATTCCGCTTGGTCCTCACCGACTCGAACGGTACTACGAACGGCTTTGCAAACGATCGGTTGTGCGCTCTGCGATCAATTGGACACACGATCCTTTCTTCAACTTGGGCATGGCATACGGCACGTACTCCACTTCGGGGAAGAGGGCTTCGATTGGTATGTCCCGAATTGGTGTAGGAGGTCCTAACTCTACCTTCGGTTTCTCTAATGGCTGAGTCTTCGTCTTCGGTTGGGGATTGGCCATGTGCTTGGCCGTCTTCATGCTTTTGCCGATGAGATGGACTTGGGGATGAGAGCATCGGCACCATGGATAGACACTTTGGATCGAGCATCATGATGCACTTGCATCCCATGTCGATCATAGCTCTCGCTCAATCGAAGAATTGCATACATCGTAGTCATTGAGCGAGACTACTTCGAACAGGAGCTTGCCTTTCCATCTGCCAATTTGGAGTTGTTCCTCCACTTGCGATAGTCTTCCGAGTTTGACGGTCTTGAATCGCCTCTCATTCGGTATCGCGTCTAGACCCAATTACTTTGCTATCTCGGTCGTCATGAACATTGGATGCACCGGTATCAACCAAGGCATAAAGGGTAATACCACATACCTTGATACCTCGATCTCAATCCATTTGCTCCTTCTTCTTGGACGGTGGTTGGGTTTGCACGGAGTTGAGCATCATCCCACCAAGTCGAATTTGATGCTTCTCCTCCTTGGGTCGTTCCTTTTTTTCCACGGACCACGGAGAGGATGGCATTGACTCGGTGCTTTTGTGGACACTTTTGCGTCCAATGATTCCCTTTGCAAGCAAGGAGCAGGTGGAATTTGATCGTACTTACTTGTGTAGTTGGCTTGTGGTTGGTTTCCTTGGACGGGTTGCTTGGACGAGCTTTCTCCCCAAGTCTTCATTTGGCCGCCTTGATCCTTGGGGCCATGGGAGTTGTCTCCACCTTCATCCTCGGAGGACCGATTCGACCTCCAATCCCTTGATCGATGCTTCGTTGTATCGAAATGAGTGATTCGGCCACGGTTAGGGCCCTCAAGAGACTCCTCACGTCCCGATAGATAAGCTCTTGTCTTGCGCACAGCTTGAGTCCATCCAAGAACGCTCCGAAATTTTCCTCTTCTCCAAGGTTGTTGATTTGAAGTTTGAGTTTGGTGAATTCCTTCACGTAATCGGACCTACCTCGTTGCTCGAGGCGATGAAGTTTGCTACGGGCAACAAACTCGGGGAGAAGAAGTACTCTCGAAACTCTTTCACGAAGTCATCCCACGTTTCTACTGGATGGGCACCACGCTTGGTCTCATCACACCTATTGCGCCACCAAAGCATTGCGGTATCGATAAGGAACATAGCAGTGGTTTGTACAACGAAGTTGTCCACTTCTTTGGTGAATCGATCACCCTTGAACTCCTTGGGCTTTAGCACCTCTATCTTGGGCACCGCTTGAGTAGGCACTGCTTCGTTCGCGATGCTCAGCTTGCATAGGCTTTGGCACCTCTATCTTGGCCACCGCTTGAGTAGGCACCACTCCGTTCGCGATGCTCAGCTTGCATAGGGCAAGCTCCGTCTTGAGCTCTTGAATCTCCACCTTCATGGCTTTGACCTCATCCCATCGGGGTTCTCCTCTTCTATCGCTTGGACTCGTTCCTTCAAGTCTTCAATCGATGATTCGAGGGCATCGTCTTTGGCTTGGAGAGGGACTGTCGCATCGTTGATGGCGTCCGTGAAGTCCTTGTGAAGAGTGCCTTCAACCTTCAAGATCCGGTCTCGAACATCATAAAGTCCGTCTATGAGTTCGGTCACGGCACTCTGCATCCTCGCGAATTTCTTATCAAGCGTGACAACGGCTTCTTCCTCTTTTCTTGCTTCGGCCGTGAGTCTCTCTGACTTGAGCGATCTCTCCATCCACAATAACTTCTTGGCTCGACATTCTCTCGAACGGTTGGTGCTCCTCAGATCTCTCTTCTTTGCTCTGATACCACTTGTCACGGACCGATCGTTTGAGATTGTGACCGTATGGCCACTTAGGCTATTTTGGATCGCTTGATACCACTTATCACGGACCGATCGTTTGGGATCGTGACCATGGGCTTTGGTCTATGAGTTCATGGTCAATGGTAGCCTTGAAGAGTGGCTGCACCCATCTCCAATACTGGTTGATGCAAATGAGCCTTCAAAAAATCTGATTCTCATCTAAAGGATTAAAATTTCCATTGACATTGCTTTTGCCTTGGATTCTCTTCACAACCAATGCCATAGTGCCATAGTTCATTGTGATCTAAAGCCAAGTAATGTCCTTTTAGATGCTGAGATGGTCGGACATGTCGGCGACTTTGGATTGGCAAGGATCATCTTTGAATCCACATCTTACACGAGAATAAATATAAGCTCAGCTGGTTTGAGAGGAACAATTGGTTATGTTGCTCCAGGTATGTCTCCTTGTGTCTCTTAAAAGAAGAATTTGTTCATCACAAAATTGTCGATGGCATCTTTTCACACAACTTGTAACTTCACAGTGAGATCGTGCACATACTATTATCTCATAGCTCAACCATACGTGGTTCTTGATATGTGCAGAATATGGAATGGGTAGCGTGGTTTCTATTGAAGGTGATGTTTATAGTTATGGCATCCTCTTGCTAGAGATGTTCACAGGAATCAGGCCCACAGCCAAGATATTCAAAGAAAATTTGAACCTACATATTTTTGTTGAGGAAGCTTTGCCTGAATGAGTCCTAGAGATTACCGATCCCATTCTAGTTCGAGAAGTGGAGAGCTATGCAGGCGAAAGTAGAAAGAGCGCACTCCAGGATTGTTTGCTAATGATCTACGGTATTGGGATCGCCTGCTCAGTTGGAGTCCCAAGAGAGCGAATGAGCATCACAGATGTAGCAGCTCAACTGTGTTCGATTAGGGACAAGCTTCACACAGCTGGCTTACGAGGATAGGTAATATCGTAAAGCAGTAAGTTTTCTAGTACCTCCTACAAATGCCAAGCTAAACCACTTATGCATAGACAGGTACATGAGTACACGCAATTTTTTTCCGATCTAGACGAACTCAATTTTCTGGTAATGTGAAGATGGAGCCATGGAGGTAACAGAGTCATTATGCAGAACCAAAGTGGGATTGGAAAAATAGCGAAGTCATCCAATGAATTATGACATTCGGGAACCTTTAGTTGACTCAAAGTCAATGACAATGTTTTTGACCTCTTCGGGAGATAGAGAGAGGTGGCAGGAAGTCTTCATCTCTTGCAAATGTGGGACAGATGCTTCTCTAATGTATTTCGAAATTTTGTTTGGAGATAGACAGCGAATAGTTTAGACCCTGAAGAACAGAGTTGTGTTTCAAAATTGCTTCTGAAGTGAAAGTTGGCGTGTACTCAATCCATTCCCGAATGATTCAAAAGTAGTAAATGCCCGATTCATTACTTTTTCCTATTAGCCCAATCATGATGTGCACGTAATATACCTCATACTTTTCATTTTCAAAATATGAGTTTGCAAGTTCGAAAAGGAGATAGCATTACTCATCTTGTCTCCGATGACGAAACAATAAATGGCACTCGTATCATCAAACTAGCGATCCAGCCGTTGCATGACGTAGTCGAATCGGCTTAGCGAGATCTCGTTGATATGCACATGTGAAACCCCCCTTGATTTTCTTCCTGCTTCCTTTCTTCTTTTTTCTTCCTTTTCTTTCCTCTATCTTCTCCAGAATGTTTCGGCCCCTTTAAGAGCTTTATCTTTTTCCCCTTTTCTTTGACTTTTCAACCCATTTTCCTTCTTTTTTCCTAAACAAGTAGGCCCCACCACCAAGTCAAAAAATTTGAATATTACGGTTTCCATTAATGATGTTGCCTATATTCCAACGTATGGTTGGGGGTTAGAAAGACAAATGATTATGCAATAGGAAGACTAAGAATGTTTAATTTCTTGAACCACGATCTTTCAATCATCATAACACCAGGTGGCTGATTTCCGTATTTATAGCCGACTAATTAGAAACGTAATTGAAACAATCTTCCGCTAACTACGGATAGAGGAAAATATAGCCTTTCTTCCCTTGGAAATATTCATTTTCGGATTGTCTTTTTTCTCCATTTTTTTCTCCTTTCTTAATGACCCTTTACTTTATTACGACGGAAGAGAAGCCTAGCAAAGGAAATAAAAAGAAATCAACCAAATAGTAAAGAACACTCCATTTTCCCGATTGTATGTTAGAACCACACTTTGAAGATATGGAATCTACTAGGGGTGATTGGGTCCAGAGTGGCTATGTTCTAGAGTTGGAACTTGGAACCTACCTTATTATAAATGGTTTCCAGTTTTTAGATCCTGGAACCTACTTTGTTTGCCTGGAATTGGGTTTGAAACCTCCCTTGTTTTTCCAATCCAGTTCCGAGGTCTATCCAAGAACTTATTTTATTTTTTTCCTTTTTTTTTGTTCATTTTTTACAGCAAAATCATATGAGGCTATGAGCAATGAAACTATTCAAAGTAAAAGATGAACAACAGAAATCCTAACTCTTATCACTCAAAAGAAAATCGGTTTAGTTCGATGGCGGACTTATGTGTGCTATTTTTAAATCTCATATCATTTAAAAGAAAATTGGTTCAAGGAACGGGTTTTGATGGACTGTAGTGAGGTGATTTTCATCTTTTATGATTAAAATATAATGTCATGCCATGCTATATGGTGTTGAAGATATTTTTGAATATTAAGTTGACCATAAATATAATTGTTGTGTACTTTAGAAGTGTAGAACTCTTTGTTTAAATTGGATTATCTAGATGCAAAATTTTATGAAAGATGTCATAAATCGAAGGCCGGTAGTAGGAAGTTTTTATCGATCAAATTGCAAAAACTAGTCTCCTTGAAAACTAAATGTGGGAGTAGAAAATTCTTGAGCCCTGTATAATTAAAGAAAAGTTATCGATTTTTCCGTTTTCAATTTCCAATATCAATTTGTTAGGTAAAAATTCGGAAAATTGTTTAAATTGAATCCACCGGAAAGTGTTTTGTCGTTTTTAGCCTCACTTCTTGAAAACTTTGGAAACAAAATTATAGTTGTTTTCAAACCGAAAACAAGAGAGGTAGTGGTGGGCTCAAGTCAATGTGCCACTAATCCTCACCATCTATAAATCTCATCTCAATGAGGTAGCTAACCACTGAATTACGCATCACATCTCTCATCCCTTCAATCTCCGAGCACATCAGGTCAGTCCACTTCTGCTTTGAGACATGCAAGGCATGAAATTTATTTTTGCAATGTTGCCACTTCATCGTTTCATTCTTGCCATTGCATTTGCATTGTGCTTTGCACGAGTCTACTCGACATCAAATGAAACAGACAAATATGCATGGCTTGCATTCAAGGCTGGGATAATTGAGGACCCACTTGGGGTGCTTAGCTCCTGGAACAATACAGTCAACCTCTGCCAATGGTACGGTGTTACATGCAGTCGCCAACGCCACAACAGAGTAATCGTGTTGGATCTGAGCTCACAAAAGCTCTCAGGGGCTATCTCCCCACACATTGGGAACCTCAGCTTCTTGTGGGCATTGTGGCTCTATAACAACAGCTTTCGCTATGAAATTCCTCCCCAAATCGGGCGGTTGCACCGGTTACGCTCATTATCACTAGGCAATAACTCTCTCATTGGCGAAATCCCAAAGAACACATCGGGTTGCCTTAACCTCCTTGAGCTCATAGTGACTAAAAACCAATTGAGTGGAGAAGTTCCTCCAGAGATAGGTTCATTGGTGAAGCTTCGGTATCTTAATTTGAGAGGAAACAATCTAATAGGAGGTGTACCTTCTTCTATTGGGAACTTATCATCATTGGTGGCGCTTTATCTTTTGGATAATTCCTTACTGGGGAGTCTTCCTCAGGCGCTAGGCCGACTAACCAAACTAACAACACTTAATTTGTTTGGAAACTGGTTATCCGGTACGGTTCCGCCTTCCCTCTACAATTTATCTTCCTTGGTAATATTTGATATAGCATTCAACCAAATACATGGAAGTCTTCCCACTACAATGGGCTTTGATCTCCCAAACTTGGAATTTTTCAGCATCAACGGTAACCAGTTTGTTGGATCAATCCCTTTGTCGATACCTAATAATGCCACAAATCTACGGATACTTCAACTGGGAGGAAACAAATTCTTAGGGAACGTACCTTCTTTTGAAAGGATGCGTAACCTTGAACGGTTGGACATTCACTTTAACCACCTTGGAAGTGGGGGATTCGGTGACTTGAGCTTCCTTTGCTCATTAACCAATAGCACTAGCTTAACCTACTTGAATGTTGAGGAGAACAAACTTGGGGGGCCATTGCCGGAATGCATTGGTAATTTACCCATTCCTATCAAATCATTGGCATTGGGGCTGAATCCTTTAACTGGTGAGATACCTAGAGCAATTGGCAATCTTGTGAACTTGGAAGTCTTGTTGATGGCCGAAAGCATTCTTTCAGGTGCTATCCCATTTGAAGTGGGAAATCTTCAAAATATAGCATATCTAGTTGTCTCCGATAACAATCTATCGGGGGTAATTCCATCCTCTCTGTGGAAGATGAAAAAATTGCTTATACTATATCTTAGTGGAAATCAATTTCGTGGGCACATTCCTTCACATCTTGATGAGTGTCAAAGTCTAACAATGCTCGATCTTTCTAACAACAATCTCAATGGTCTCGTATTCCCAACAGTTAAAACTCTCCTCTATATAAACTTGTCTCACAACCATCTGAGCGGGGCCCTTCCTACGGAAGTAGGACAGATGGACCATTTAGATACTTTGGACATTTCGGGCAATATGTTCGGTGATGAAATTCCAAGCACTCTAGGTGATTGTAATGCATTGGTAGTATTAATAATGAAGGACAACCACTTCCAAGGATCCATTCCTCAATCAATTAGCTCATTAAGAAGCATTGAGGAATTGGATCTTTCCAATAACAATCTATCAGGTGAGATTCCGAAATTCTTAGAGACATTTCACTTCTTGGAAATTCTGAATTTATCCTGTAACAATTTTGAAGGCATGTTACCAATTGAAGGAGTCTTCAAGAATGCAAGTGCCATTTTTATTGCTGGAAACAGCAAGCTTTGTGGAGGAATCCTGGAATTTCGGCTCCCTAGATGCATCTCTAAACACTCCAAGAGTAAAGGAGTAGTTCATAAATTGAAACTCTTGCTCTCTATTACTTTTGGGCTTCTAGGAGTGGTTCTTGTTCTGGTTTTTGTGTATGTATGTTGGCAAAAGAAGAAGAAACCAAAAGAATCAACTTCAAATTCCATAGCCGATACCTGGCAAAAGTTATCTTATGGAACTCTCCTTAAAGCAACCGATGGTTTTTCTTCAACTAGTTTGATCGGTGTTGGTAGTTTTGGATCTATCTAAAGGGGGATACTCCAGGAGAATGGGACTAACATTGCTGTGAAGGTGCTTAATTTAATGCGTCATGGTGCTTTGAATAGCTTCAAGGCCGAGTGTGAGGCTCTAAAGCGTATAAAACACCGAAATATTTTGAAAGTACTAACAGTATGCTCAAGTATTGATTATGATGGAAATGACTTTAAGGCTTTGGTCTATGAGTTCATGGTCAATGGTAGCCTCAAAGAGTGGTTGCACCCATCTCTAATGCCAGCGGATGTGGATGGGCCTTCAAAAAATTTGAGTCTCATCCACAGGATAAAGATTTCCATTGACATTGCTTTTGCATTGGATTATCTTCATAACCAATGCGACAACACCATAGTTCATTGTGATCTAAAGCCAAGCAATGTCCTTTTAGACGTTGAGATGGTTGGCCATGTCAGTGACTTTGGATTGGCAAAGATCATCCTTGAATCCACATCTTACACAAACACAAATATAAGCTCCACTGGTTTGAGAGGAACAATTGGTTACGCTCCTCTAGGGATGCCCTCAAATTGAGAATTTGTTCATCAGAGTTAGAAGCATCTGTTCAAAAAACTATAAACTTTGCAATGAGATTTATGCACATACTAATTTCTCCTAGCTTAACAACTCACGGTTCTTGATAAATGCAGAATATGGAATGGGAAGCATGGTGTCTACAGAAGGCGATGTCTATAGTTATGGCATCCTGTTGCCAGAGATGTTCATAGGAATCAGTCCCACGGCTGAGATATTCAAAGAAAATTTGAACCTCCATAATTTTGTTGAGGAAGCTTTGCCTGAACGAGTCCTAGAGATTACCGATCCCATTCTTGTTCAAGAAAGAGAGAGCTATCCAGGCCACAGCAGAAAGCGCACAGTTGAGGATTGTCTGGTAATGGTCTATGGAATTGGAGTCGCATGCTCAGTTGAGTCCCTGGAGAGCGGATGAGCATCGTGGATGTTGCAGCCAAATTACGTTCAGTTATGGGAAGACTCTACACAGCTGGCGTAGGAGGATAGTTGACATATAAAAGTGGTAAGTTTCCATTACCTACGAGGAGGAATACAAGACTGAATCATTTATGCAGTCATATTCTCAGAAGTACCTAGTGAAGGACTTCAGTTTTCCATTAATGTGAAGACCAGAAAGGTAACAGCTTCATCATACAGAACCAAATGCGAAATTCTCAATTCTCAAGGCAACATAAAAAAGTTCTCACCATGAAGCCATTACAATTGCTAGTTAGGAATCTCATACAATCACATCGATGTTTTGCACCTACCACACCACTTGCAGTATGCCACGGATATAGGCCAAGGACTCCTATTAGGAATTGGCTTCGACTCCAGTCAGATTCTCTTTGTCTAATAACTAGGTACACATGTACTGGCTTTAAGAATTAAATACTCGATTTCTGCACCTTTTGCAGGGCTTGTTTGGTTTTGCTGAACTCTGGCAGAGTGGACTGATAAAAGTAATGCTGCCAGCATGTGAAGTCTGAAATAAGCTTTTGACGCTAGAGGTTCAGCATATCCACTCCAACTGGAGGAACTACTGCTCCTGTTTCAGAGAATAATTGACTACCGATGGTTTTAGTTTTTTTTTTTTTGAATAAGAACGTGCTTATGATTGTCTATTGATAAGTCTCAGTCTTGAATGGAACTGAGCAAAAAGGATGAGGAATGGAGATGAACAGGCTGCTCAAAAGAATGTCCTTTGGTTTCGGCAAAGTGTGACTGGATAAGCGGTCGTACGACAGTCATCTACTGACATTCTGGATCCAATGTTTGGTCACTTAGAAGTCTTTGTAATATTTAATTGAAAGGGATGATAGTCATCGGATATGACACTAATCCCTGTCCAGCTTTCCTCTGCATAGAACAATTTGCTTGGACTACTCCTGTCGATCTGTTTAGCACAAATCTAGATATGTTATCACACATATTAGGTCTATCGATCAGTTGATTTACAAAACCATTTAATCATGATATAAGGTTAGAAACTAGTTGCATCTGTGTGGATTTTCTGATATATATATCTGCCACTAATAATATTGGCCTCTGGCATTGGTCATAACCCTTGATCTCAACAGAACAGTGATTGCCATCACCGTGTGAAAGGAACTTCTTTTCTTTCTTCTAGTTGGTGTGAAAGATTTTTTAATCTTTCTCTTATGCGCAGAATGAAATCACTGCTGATCAATGTTCATTGATCTTAAGCCACAGACTTGGGAGCTTTATTGATTTTCATCGGAATGAAACTATATGCAATGGAAGATGACGTGAGGACTTATTTTCTCCTCTTTTTCCCGTTGAGGACCGCAAACATAGTTTCACTAGTCAAATATAAAGTACATACTAAGGGTCTCTTGGCCCTGCATCATTGGAGATGGCGAAAGACGAGGAGAATTTGAGGGGTTTCTTCATTGTCCAACCCCTTGCGTCGAGAAAATAAAGATAGAAAACAAAAGCAAAGAATTACACCCAATGGTAAACCATTTCATAACCTTTCTTATTCACTCTCTTGTTCACAGAGCCAAAGACAAACCACTTATTACTCAAAGTAATTAGCAACTATATTGTTATACCAATCTAATTTAAATGCACACATTTTCTAACACAATGAAACTATCGATGTATATTCATATTTATGGCGGGACAAACCAAAAAAACTTGAATGTTTTTCTAAAGGCAATTCGATCATATCAAATGATAAAGTAAGATACCTACTTTGTAAACATGTTCATTTCCCAAATAAAGCAGAAGTCATACTTTAGTTCCTCCCATAAAAGGATTTCGTTGGAGTTTGTATTTCTAAACTAAGCTGTGGGCCAAAGACATCAATACGTCCACGTGACCCCATGAGCCATTTTCAATTCTTCCCAGATTTTATGGCTTCTGTGTTCGTCATTGTTGACCCGTCGATGGTCCACTTTGACCAACACTTCTTTTTCCCTTCCTCCTCCTGAAAATATATGTATAAAAATAAAACAGAAAAATATGGAGAATAAATATTATTAGTAAATGTATAATATATATGTGTGTGTGCGCATGCGTGTGTGCAATTAACAATCCCCTCCCTATTGCAAATGATAAAACAAATTATTAACAAGTGTGTCTGAAAGAATTTATTAAACATATTTAATTACAAATATTGTCAATTTTCAAAACTGAGAATGGAAAGCCATGAACCATACTTCGACAGAAAATATGGCGTGCAGCAAGAGAAAAAGGACCTGGTCAGTGAAATGACCGTGGTCGCTAAATTGAATGTTTCAGAAGCTCAATGCTACTGTGCCCCTGGTGGGTGAATGAGGGACTCTGTCATTGTATTTCCACCTGCACTCTATTCCATGAAAAAAGAGGCCTTATAGTAAAAAAATATAGGTGACCAACAGAGGTCCTTAGATTGCATTTGGTAGTCAAGATAAAATTCAAGAAATAATAAAATTTATCATATTTTGCGTTGCATTTAGGATAGGATAAAATTAGATATAAGGAGATATAGGCCGGATAAAATTATTTTACGAGGAAGGTGAAATAAGATGGATAGAATTTCTAATTTTATAATGGAAAAGTTAAAACTACTTAAATTAACAAATCTGAAATTATTTCTAGGTAAAAAATATTTGAATTCTAATATAAGAAATTAAAAATAACAAAAAATAACAATTTGGTTTTTTAAATTAATCTCATTTATATTTATATATTCAAGTTTAATTCTATCAAATAATATAAATTCAATATAAAAAATATATTTATTACATATTTTAGGTGTTTTAATATTTTAGATATATTAGTATAGTTTTCTATTAAATAAAATTTTATTAGAGAATGATGGAAGGGAAAATAATTAAAAAGAGAGTAAAAATAATAATAAAAATAAAGTGCAAGAAATATTTTTACCATTTCCGTTTGTAAAATTTGTGGTTTATTTATATTAATATGCCGTTTATACCAAAAAATATATATGATATGATGTGAATATGTTCGACTTTATTACTGTAATCACCAATCAGTAGATAGGATATAGCAACATCCTTTGAATTTCATGTCATATTCTATTCAATCATATCCTGGTTAGAAATCTGAACTATCAAACATAGCCTTAAAGTCTTGCAGTGCGCTCTCATTATTTCTGGAATGAGTGATTGTGCGGAGGATGGTAAAGACAACTGGTTAGTGTTCCGTTAATGATCATTCCTATATATCCACGTATGGGTTGGGGCTAAGAAGATAAACCATCGTGCAATAGGAAGACCATGGATATTTGAATTATCGAACCATGACCTTTTGATCATCATAACAGTCCAACGTATTTCCGACGCCAGATTATTGATGTCCGTGTTTGTAGCTGATTGATAAGAAGCCTAATTGAACGAAATTTCCATCAATTACGCACCAAGGAAAATATGCCACTTCTTTCCTGGGAAATATTTCTTGCCCGATTCTCTTTTGTGTCCACTTTTCTTGACCGCCCTTTCCTTTTGTGATGACAAAAAGAAGTCAAGCCAATGGAAATCAACCAAAGAGAATAGATCACTCAATTTTCTAGTGCGTGTTGGAACCTCAATTCGGGTATACAGAATCCACATAGAAAATATAAAATAAGAAAGAATGTTGTGTCATGTTATGTGGTGTTGTAGATAAATTTCAATAATTAACGAAAGAGATAATTATTGTGTAACTAAGACTAGTGGTAGCACTTTTTATGCAAACCATGTCATACTCCTTCCATAATAATTTTCATTTGCTTGGTGTGGACAATCAATTTCCTTAATTTATAATTTGTCGGCGTGGTAAATGGATTCTGCTGTAGAGAGAACGCCAAGAGGAGTGATTACATTTTTCTTGTTTTTCTAGTTTTTTCAATGTCCTACCTATTTTGCAGATTAATCATAAAGGTAATCAATAATTGACTTTTGGGACCAAAACAGGGGGCTCTCTCCAAAATGCTAAAAAGGACTTACAGAGCCCTAATGTTGGTGATAAAAATTGCACTGAGTTGATTACGAAAGATGGCCGTTGAGGATCTTATTGAGGTCTGTGTATTCATAAAAATTCAATAGTGACCGTTGGCATTGCTTTGTTCATCCATTTGTTTAAAGTCTCGCACTTAGAAATTCAATACCTAATGAATTAATTCTTTTTTTGATGGTCCTGTATGATTTTTAACACAAAAGATCTGATTCAACAAAGTTGATAAAAAATAAATTGATCCTAATTGGAAATTTATTCAAAAATACTTTCAAAATTGATAATGACTAGCGACTAATTGGTATATATCATCAAACATATTAAAGTTTATCTTCAGCAATTGAAATCGTCAAAGTTTAAATTTGATTAAATTATTAGCATTGATTTTTCAATCTCATTTGCAAGCTCTTAATTGGGTGGTTTTTAATAATGAAAAAAAAATAACCGATTGATAATTGGTGGGGAAAAATATCAAAAAAATTCTAAATCTATTGCATTAGTACTAATTTAATTTTAATCATTTTAATTGTACAAATTTAATTCTAAACTTTTTACCGACAAAAATAAAATCCTAAACATTTGATCTAGAGTTAATTAAGCCATGTCAGTTAATTTTGACCGGATATTACTTACTTGGATGCTGATTGGCTGATGTTGACATTTTGAAATAATATTTTAATAATTTTCAAAATGTTTTCTTTTTTATTTTTCTTTTTTTTTTTTTTTTTTTTTTCTCCTATTTTCTTCAATGGCTGGCCCAGCCA
Organism: Corymbia calophylla; assembly: GCA_014182845.1. NCBI lineage: Eukaryota > Viridiplantae > Streptophyta > Magnoliopsida > Myrtales > Myrtaceae > Corymbia > Corymbia calophylla. Next base: position 35,319,479 of record CM024699.1, on the reverse strand, counting down.
TGTCCAGTGAGGGCTGGCCTCACCTGAGCAAGGGTGGCCCTCGCCATCACGAGGCCGCCCTTGCTAGCTCAAGCGAGACCAGGCGTCACTTGGGCCAACCCTCACCCAGGCACCTGCCCTCGCTCAGCCCAATTTTCCGTCGAATTGCTGTTGATTTAGAGGACAGAGAATCATAACACGCTCACGACTCGCACAGAGAGAGCAGGAAAATGGGGGAAGATCTGTTCGAAGGGTTACCGCCACCTTCTTCGAACCCGCAAGGAGCCCAAACTCGAGAAAAAGAACGGCAAAGAGGAGCAGGAGTCCACCCTGAAATTCCCTCTTATTCTTCTCGCAAAAAAGACCCAGAGCCTCGCCCTTAAGCGCCCCAAGTCCGATGAGCTCAACCCTCCAGGTACTCAAATTCGCTGTCCAATTCTGGTGAGGTTGGCCTTGCCGGTGTTCCCCCTCGCTGGTGACTAGAATAAAAAGTTCGAAATTGAAATAGTGATTTCTTTCCTTCATCCGGTGTCAAATTCACTTAAAAAAAAGAAAAGAAATATTTGTTCTCTTTTATCAAATACTTAGTGGCGGCCATCGGCATAATGTCCATGTCAGTAATATCTAGTCAAAATTAGCCAGAATGACTAAATTGGCTATAGGTCAAAAGTTCATGACTAAATTAGTACTATTAAAATGTTCATGACTAAATTGACAATAATGCAATAGGATTAGGACTTTTCTAATATTTTTCCTTTAGTTGGCATCTTCTGTCATGCTTGGTGGGCTGGCGTTGGCGATAAATGGCTGTGGAGATTATCAATAAGGCAACGAGTGGGAGACTTATCGTGGTACTCTTTTGAAGGTTTCTCTCTTATTTTTAATATTTTGATATAATTCTTAGATTTACTTTATCCATTACATTTAGAATCAAGCTAGCAGGATCCCCCGGAGATTAAAAAAAAAAAAGATAAACAAAATATCAAATCTTAGAACTGTAGTATATTCATGTATCCATACCAAATCTCTAAGGGAGAGATTCCTTTTTTGACATCTCAACTTAAATTACCTCCAAAAATTAATAATAACACATTAATTTTAAATGAATTCATGTCTAGCATTTGAAGATGAAAAAACTATAAACCACCACTATCCATTACACTTGTCTCGCGACTATTTAAATGCAGTTAATTAATTGTCAAACAAGAACATTAAAGATTAATTATCTCGTTTGAAGATTTTCAGTGGGCCTCAACAGGCCCAATCTACTCTAAATGGCGCACATAGCATGCATTGGGCCTAGTAGCCCATTGATCTTTTGCTTTGGGTAACAATGCATGGAGAAATAATAGAATTTCTTGATAAATTATATGAGTATTTGTAAACAACAGCCTTTCTTTTGAATAGTCTGATATCTAATTTCACTCCTTTTATTGGTTTCCTTAACTTATTATCTCTCATATGCGTCGTGTTATTTTTTCCCACTTTGTCAGTTCTATTCTATGTACTATGAAACTAGATGGCAACTCGCGCATTGAGCTAGAAACTTACAAATAATGAGGCAATTCCTATAACATCTTAATATATTACTTTTCAGTGTTATATTGAAAACCCATCAATTAAAGCTAGATGTTTCAGAAGCATTTCAAATGTAATTGTGCTAGGAATACTTGAAATTAAAGCGATGTCGTTATTGAATGCAAATACTCGTATTAAAATGATGATAACATAAAAAATGACTTGTCATTTTTTAGTAAACCGAAAAGAACTTAACAAGTGGGAAAAAAAACACCAGGCACATTAAATAAGTTAATGAAAACAATAAATAGGAGTGAAATTAAGTTTCTACTAACATGAGGCAGCTCCTTTGCGTTGTCAATAGAAATGTAAATTCTTTCGATGTACATATCTTACTTTTCAAGAAATATCATCACTTCTCCATGCATTGCTCCCCAAGCAAGAGATCTTTGGTTGGGCAAACAATCAATTGGAAAAAGGAAAAATACAATAGTATAAGCAAGATTTCAAAGTAGAATAGTCAATTATCATTTATTTCCACTCAAATCCCCGTTAAAAGACGAGTTCTTTTTTTTTGTTAATGTAAATAGTGATCTTACTTTTCCGGAGGGTACATATTTTTTATTTTAACCCAATGTTACAGTATTTGCTTATGTGAAAAAATAAATCAGAGCTTACAACGACATAAACTACTAAAAAAACCAATGACCATGCATTCTTTCCGCACAAACATCATAAAATGATGGTTTCCAATTAGCGGAAAACCATTCCAAATATTATCCTAATCGTGTAAAGAAAAAATCGCAATTATACATTTGTTGTATCTTGTGCATACATAACTAGCATTTCACTTGGTCACAAAACACGTTACAGCTGCTGTTATTGGGGGCATTCGTGTATTGTATCATAGCATATATAATCATAATGACTTGAGTTACTCGAATAGTATTTTTTTTTTTTTTACGAAGAAAATTACATCAACACCTGTAATGTGTAAATTCCCTATTATCGTGAAGTTAGATTACGGAAATATTGCAAATTCTCAGCCACCAACTCTTTTTTAAAGAAATACCATCGCATATTTATTAGAAATGAGAAAGTTGAACGAATCCTCCCTGGCGCTTGGTTTTCCATGTGTATTTCGGGAACCAAATGTCCATTTTCTTTCCCTAAAAGAAAATACAAATTCCAATATTTCAATAAGCAAATTTAAATTATTTATTTTAGTATTCATAGTTTCGACATTGAAAATTCGTTCCTTGTGGAAAGAAATTTTTTCACCTGGTTAATTGCAAAGCCACCCTTTAAACTTTCTCTTTGATTCAAAATATAAGATATAAGGTCCGTTTGTCTAGCGGAAAATAAATGATTTGAAAAATACTCTCATAAAAATGACTGCTTGTATAGCTTATAAAAAAATGAATGAAAAATATTTTGGGAAAATTATAAAAAATAACCTAAAGTGCCATTATTTTCTCAAATAAAGTACAAAGTGGATTTTGTTTTAATTAAAGGTTTGAAGTAGCTATAACAGTTTTAAAAAATGGCTTGACTTTTCAATTGATCAAGGGGATTTTCATCCTTTACCTTTTTTGAATTTTTCCTTTATTTCTTTTTTTTGATTTTTTCTTTCTTCTTCGCCGATGCTGATCTCAAGCGATGATCAACCATCGACATGCCTGGAAAGGGCTGGGCGAGGGTCACTCTTGCTCGATTTGGTAAGGACCACCCTCGCCTTGGGTGAGGTCATCCCTCGCCGGGCAAGCATTGCCCCTTTAGTAGTTGGTGAGGCCGCCCTAGAAAGCCATAGTCGACGATCAACCCTTGAAATATCTAGGCGAGGGTTGTATCCCCCCTCAACAGCTAGCAAGGGCTTGCAAGCCTTCTCTTGGTAGCCAGCAAGGGTTGTCGGGCCCTCATTGGAAGAAAAAAAGAAAAGAATAAAAATAATTTAAAATTAAAACTATCTTTGGATCAAAATGCTCTTGACCGGCTAGCGACCAATGAGGTTAAGCCTTTATTTAAAACTACCGTGGCCATTTCATGCCTTTAATTGAGAAAATAAAGGTACTTCGGGTTCTTATTTAGAATTTTCCTAAATATTTTCATAGTCATGAAAATGTTTAGACATAAATTATTATAGATAATGAAAATATTTTCCATTTACTTATTATTTCAAGTGATACAAACAATTATTCTAAGAAAAATATTTTTTAAATAATATATTTTTCACAAAATAAATGAAACAATGATTCTTGTTTTTTTGTGGGTTAATAATCTCAAAAATCTCAAACTGGTACATATATGACAAATTTACCCCAAATTAATTTTTTGACTATGAAAAATCATAAATTGGTATACATGTGACAAATTTATTTCAAATTGGAACACTGGTGACAAATTTACCCTATATTAGTTTCCGTTAAATTTTATTACCAAATTTATGAGTTAGATAACACGTGGCAGTTGACTAGTATACTAATTTGGGATTTTACTTTATGTTTATCATAGTTATATTAATTTTGTGGTTTTTTATGGTATTACTTTAATTTAACAGAGAATATATTTGTTACGAATATACCAGTTTTGGGGTTTTTAATAGTCCAAAAACTTAGCTTGGGATAAATTTGTCACAAGTGTATTAGTTTAGATATTTTGTGGTCATTTGGGGTAAATTTGTCACAGGTGTACTAATTTGGGAGTTTTTTTTGTGGTCATTTAGAATAAATTTGTCATAGGTATACCAATTTAGGACATTTGGTGGTAAAAAAATTAATTTGAGGTAAATTTATCATAAGTGTACCAATTTGGGGTTTTTCAAGGTATTAACCTTTTTTTGTCAATCAACTCTTACAAAGTTTCAAAAATGAGTTTGATTCATAGAAATGGCCCTATATGTTTGTATCTTATTTTGATGGGTAAATTACTAAATTGGAATAAATCACCTTGACAACTAGTGCAACCCATATTTCGCTATCAATCCCAAGCCATAGTTAATTGGTCTCACTTAGCATCAATTGGACTTGACTTCAGTAGCTTTCAGTTAATCATTAGGTTGACAACGGTTCATCCCCAACCGGAGCCAATGCGTCATAAGTCACAGTCGATTGTCCCATAATGCCTATGCTTAATCCCTCGATACGCATCGAGCAGTTGGATGTTGTCGTAGATTTTAAGGTTAAAATTTTTTTACAATTTGCATATCGGTCAATTGAAAAAATATGAAATGTTATCACGTACATGTCATGGGCCTAGGAAATCTCATTTTGAATCGAAGCTTCGAGCATGGAAGGCGCATTGAAATTTTTTCATCCTCAAATTCTAACATCTAAATTGCTAATAATACGACACATTAAGGTACTTGGATTGTCTTTTTTATTTTAATTATTTATGTTGAGGGGTAAATTAACACCCAACATAGATAATTAAATTGAATTGCAAATGCAAAGTAGCCATTTTTGCTTTGCAGATAGCATTGCACACTTTATCGCAGAATTCGACTTACAAGAACTTTGTTTATGAAATAAACAGACCGAAATTTACCAGATGAACAATCATTTGAATCGTATGCATTAGCCAATTTTAATTCATAAATGTGCGAAAAAAGAGGGGGAGTTTGCCTATACCGATGAATCAACTTATTCGTTTCCATCCATTGATGTAAATCTCCAGTACAGGAGCGATCTTGCTCCAATTTAGAGTGCGTGTAGCTAAAGCTCTGAACCAATTGATGAAAAAGACACAAAATTCACTTAAAGAAAGTACACACCTTTTTATTAGAGATGCTCTTTACTATATCAAGTGTCTCACATTAGCATCTGCATATTGCTAGAAGAGATATCTTCCTAGAAAAATATCTTTCTAGATATTTCTAGAGTGGCCAATCTGTTGGCAACATTTATGCACTCTTCTTATAAGAAAATATCTTACAGGAAAATATCTAAATATTTACATATTTATTAGCAATCATCTTCTTCTTCAACATCGGTTCTCCTGCTCAATTCCCCGGCAATTAGTTATCCACAGCTCTGTCAATGTGGGAATGCGGCGAACGCCATCTGGTAAAGAGGACAATCCAGGACAGTCTTTGATCTCCAGTGTTCTCAGAGAAGGACAATTTTGCAGCCACTCGGGCAATTCCCTCAACTTGGGACAATTCACTATTTTTATCCTCTGCAGTGTACTTGTAGAACCTTCAAGCCACTTGGGGAAAGAAACTAGTTCCGGTAATCCCTCGAATATGAAGGATTGAAGGCTCGACATCGAGCGTGGTTCATTACTTTCATTGCTTTCGTCTTCTGGCAGCTTCAAGTTCCTGCAATAGCGAATCCAGAGATCCTCCAATGCGTTCAGATTCTTGATGCCTTGGGGTAAGGTGGCTAACTTCGGACAATGTACAATGAACAACTTACGAAGCGAGGTGAGCAATTGGATATCATCAAACAAGGCCTCCAAATTCTCACACGATGCAATCAATAGCCACCGCAGAGAGGTCAAGCATCCTATTCCACTCTCTGGGAAACACTGCTGTTTCGTGGTTATATATAAAACGCGAAGGTTGATCATATTCTTGATGTTTGCAGGCAATTCCTCGAGTTCCATGCACAAGCCAAGATCTAAGCACTGCAGATTGCGAAGTTTGTAGACTGATTTGGGGAGTTTTTTGATATCCCAGTTGCCCCATAAACTAAGAAATCTCAAATGCTTTAAACTGCCAATGGAACTAGGTAGTACGTCAAAGCTAGAGTAATCTAGCCATAGCACTCGCAAGTACTTGAATCGCGAAATGCACATCTTGAGAAGGAATTCCCTAGAGGAACCATCCTCAAGCATGATGGTACGAATGCGGCTGAGTTTGCTCAAGCAGCCCTGTAGTTCATCTTTTGGTATACAAGAAGGAAAGGATATATGCCGAATCTTCGGGGAAATATCCTGCGCACGCGATTTCATGTTGGACGATTTAGTTTGTGCCACCAAAATGGCAAGTTCGTGAATGAGGTCATGCATTCGAAAGAACAGAAATGGATAGTCTACCCGGACAAAATCGAAGAAGGATCTCGACCAAAGCTCCTCCAAGTACTGCCGTCCAATCTCTTCTAGCTCTTGATTATTTCCGCTAGATTGAATAAGCCCATTCGAGATCCACAGTTGGATCAGATCCAAGTTGTTGAACTCGTAGTTCTTCGGGAATATCGAGCAATAAGCAAAACATCGTTTCAAATAAGACGGCATTAGATCATAACTTATCCTCAGTGAAGGTAAAATATCAATTTGTAATTGCCACATCTCGCTATCTCTTACATTTTCCCAGTCGCTGCGGTTGTTCTTTTTTGAAAATAACAAGCTTCCTAATGTCTTCACCGCCAGAGGATTTCCCCCGCACTTCCTCACAATTTCCTCGCCGATTACCATAAGGTCTGGGTGATTCTTCTCTTGCCCTTGATCGAATGCACAATTCACGAACAAAGTCAAAGAATCCTCCCACGAAAGGTTGGCCAAATTAAGTGGGGGGACAGTGCCCATGATTGAGGCGACCAATTGATTCCGCGAGGTCACAATGACTTTACTCCCTTTAGAAACACCTCCTAACAAATCTCTCAGTCCCACCCAATCCTCCCGTGTCACTTCCCACACATCGTCCATTACGAACAAAAACCTTTTGTCCTCCACGAGGTTTCTTAGGTGATTTTGCATCATTTCAAGGATCCAGCTGTCACATTTTTCTTCGTCACCAAGAGACTTAATGATGTCTCTTATTATCTTCTTAACTTCAAATTTTACTGGCATGGATAACCAAATTTTGAGATCAAAATGATTTTTTACCCTATCATCATTGTATGCCAATTTCGCAAGAGTTGTCTTTCCAGTACCCCCCATTCCAATAATCGGAATGACTGCTATCGTTCCAGCTCCACCATCATCTAATCTCATCAATAGCTCTATTATGCTTTCTGTTTCTTTGTTTCTTCCAATCACATTCGAAGGGGCCACAAAAGAATGAGTTTCCCTTTGTGATACTATAATCTTGTTATCAATATCACTCGACAAATTGAATTGGGTTCTCTCTTCATGGATCTGATCAAGTCTCTTTCTCAGTTTTCTCATCTTATGTGCCATCTTAAAGTGGAAAATGAAGTTGGATAGCCATGGGGACAAATAGTGTATTTTCCTTTTGAGGGTCAAGTGCTCGGTCAACATTGCCTGTCTCCACAAAGCCTTTGCTTCGAATTCGTCTAGCACGTCCCCGGCATCATAGCAAAAGTCTTTAAGTTTCGACAACCAAAGCCTTATAGCTTCCTCTTTTGTTTGCTTCTGCTCAGCATCGGCAAGCACCTTCTCGATCATCTCAAGCTTGTTCTTGAGCTTTTCTCGGTTATCCTTGACCCCCTCTACCAGTTGAATTTCTTCAACAGCCGATGAAGCTAGTTTCTCCATAAGAGATCCAAGGATGCACGAGACAACCTCAGACATGGTTGTGATTGGTTTTTGAGGAGGTTTAGCATAACCGTTATGCAGGGACTAAACTATTCATCAGGAGAGGATAGCAAAGAAGCATGATTTTGCAGGTTGTATAAGCACAGACATAGGAATACACATGGTGCAAAGTAGCATGCTCAATTCCTGGTGAAACTCTGCAAGGAATCCGATGCCATTACAATTAGATTTAAAATACCTTCGTTCACTTAAATGTAAAGCAAAATTGGCCTTAATTCTACCTTTCTTTATAATCTTTACTACATTCCTTTCTTTGTTACTCTCTTTCTTATAAAATAAATATGTGCACAGAGAAGAATAAACACCTTTTCTTTGTTTCATCCTCGTACTAGATGTCCACTTTTTTCGCCCTTCTACTAGAATGAGAATATGTGGCGTTTTCCATGCACACTTTTGAAAATTGGAAACAGGCTTTCTAAGACATTAGCAAATGATAAAACAAATTCTAAATGATTCTCGGTGTCAAAATTTGTGTAGCTGCTGTTGAATATTAAATAAGAGTCGAATTGCATACTGTCGAGACCATATCAAGGTCCAATTGGGCTTCAAGGACGCGGGCCAAAATTCCAGGCCCGGTCCACTTGTTATAACAATATTGGAGCAACGCAAGGACATGCCATGCCGCAAATGGGCCTATCAACCCAGCCCTCTTCGGCTAAAACTACAAACCCAATTTTAAATATAATGAAAACTTAACCCAAGCCTATCTAAGTCAAGACTTAGGGTGCGTTTGGTAACTATTCTATTCCCATGAATAATTTTTTCTATTTAGAAATGATTTTTTTTATTTTGTTCCCGAGAAAAATTTCTGAGTATTTGAAAGTGTTTGGTAACCGTCCAGAATTCTTATTTCAGATATTGAAATGCGTTTGGTAAGACCTTTAAATTTTTAGCACAAACAATTTTCTTTGAATTTTTTAATGATTTTATTACATTTTTTCTCTTTTTTCTTTTTTCTTTCCTTTTTTCCCTTCCTTTTTTTCCTTTTCAGCTGCTCCTTCCTCCTCCGCTCATAGGCCAGCCAGATTCGAGCTAACGACCTTGCCGGAGTGTCACCGGCCCCTAACGACGACAAGCCACGACAAGGCTCGTTAGCTCAAGCCTCGCCGGGCCACCGTCGATTGGCATCAAGGCAAGGCAAGCCTTGCCAGGCCATCGCCAAGTCGTCGTCGCCTTGGTTGTGCGAGGCCGACCTGGCGATGGCCGGGCGAGGCCATGGCTTGGCATCATTGGGGCAGCGCGCTCAGGCGAAGTCACCGGCCCGAGTCCATTTGGCCAAAAGGAAGAAAAAGAAGAAAAAAGAAAAGAGGAGAAAAGGAAAGAAAAAGAATTAGATTTTGGTCCTGGAATTATTCTTGGGAACAAAAAAGTAACTTTTTTCTTTATTCTTGATTCTGTTCAAATCTATTTTCGAGAACAAAAAAATTTACCAAACAAATTTATGTTCTAAATCTATTTATGGGAACCAAAGAATAGAATTAATTATTTCCAGGTAGGTTAACAAACGAGCTCTTAAAACTCCTTAAACGTTAAAAGCGAAACAAGTTCAGACTCATTAAACTCAGTGAGGCCCTCAACGTCGTTTTCTTCGTGCTCTTCTTACTACATAACAATGAAGGCTCAACACAGAACATAAATTCCTGGACAATCGAGGCTTAACCAATGGATGACACCTTCGACCCCTAATCCGAGCGCAACCAAGACACCACCATGAGTTATATCAGTCCACTACCGCCCGAATAATCATTGATCATCGCCCTTCGTCAACCGCTATCGGTGGTCACAAATCAACCATTGTCGACCATCGCAGACAACCCCCAACCACAGAAATTTCTCATCACCAAGCCCACGGTGGGAGTCGCCGATCACCATCAATCGCCCATGTTCACCGCAAGACCCACACCAGTAACCAGCGTTAGACCTCCCTCATCGGCCAGTAAATTTGCACCACCGACCCACTCTTTCTATCACAACATGAGCAAAATAAATAAAGAGCAGAGACTGACCAGCAAACCTATGCCGATGCTTGTAACAATCATCATTTAGGCCTTGGATCTAGGATCATCATCTCACAGACAACCCCGATTAGCAACCCTGGGCATAGGACATAAGACAAAGAAAACGGAGATTCAGGAAAAAACACATTCGATCACTGAAAAGGCTTTGAAAATCAATTAACATGACTCAATCCGGACCAATATGTTTTCGGTTTAGACAAAAACGAGACTGACTTGCGCTGGGTTCTTGTAGGCATTTCGTCGAACAGGTTCTGTGCGTGGAATGAGGAGAAGGTATTGACCATTTCAGGACTCGGACTCGCATCCAGACTCGAGGGAAATCACTCAGAAATGTTACAAAAACCAACTCATTCAGATCCGACACGAGCAAAAACTAAAGAAAACCGAGTCTTGGCTCCGACATTGCTCAAGACAGGGAAGATCAGGGACTTGACATTACCCGGTCAGCTGAGCATGAAGAGGCCGCAACGGGCTACTGGGTCATAAGGAAAGAAGAGTGGGCTTGCATTTTCTTTAGCCATCACATGTTTTTTAAAATCCCAGGACATCCATTTTTATTTACAACTTTTTTTTGTTATTGTTTTTATTTAACATGCCTGCATAATGCACGGTGCCCAACGACCAGTAATAAGCAAGCTTGTCAATTTTCCCCCCTCAAGTACGCCATTCTCATTCTTCGAGGACAACCATTTATGTTTCACTGGTGTTGAACGATGCATTTCGATTTTATTAATGCTGAATCTGGAAAAAAAATATCAAATGTATATTTTTGAAATAGACATACTAATTTGAGATGGCGTAAGAGTTATCAATGCGATACCGTGACATGCCCCAATTTTAGAGCCCTTATTTAATAAAGCAAACAACCCCAACCGACTTTGCAATGGTCGTATCAATGTGATTGACGTGCCTTAATTTTAGAGCCTTTATTTAATAAAGCAAATAAAGCAAACAACCCCAATCAACTTCCCAATGGTCGTACCAATGTGATTGACATGCCTCGATTTTAGAGGCCTTATTTAATAAAGCAAACAATCCCAACTGACTTCCAATGGTCGTACCAATGTGATTTTAGAACACATCATGCTAATTGGTGGAATGACAATGACATATCTGATGGTCAAGTGCCAAATAATTGGTCTTCGTGTATCTAGCATAGGATACCGTCCCTTTCTGATCTCCCCCTTTGCCTCTCCCCCTCCTACCCCAACACCCAGACCCACACCCACATCCTTTGTGGGCCCCATGCCAACGACCCGCATTATGCTCCCGTGTCCGTAATTGCCCGTGCCGGGCCCCAAAACACCAGAACGACAATGTTTGTGCAGAAGGGCTCCCGTCTGCTGCTGAGCATGTACGATTAAACGCGCGTGTTGAGACACGTAATTGCACAAGATCTACATGGACCCTTGAGAATTCCGAAGTTTAAGTGGTGCAATCCTTCTGGTGATGTGGCGGTTTAATTATCATCAACCGTCCTATATGACATAATGTTATGTCAATGATTTTTGATGAAAATTGATCTAAAGGATTTTATTGAAATTTTGTGCAAAAATTTGTAATTAAATTGACAAAACTTAGAAGTATATTTCATTGATATACAACGTAATGCAAGCAGACATTCATGAATTTATGGAAGTATGCTGCGGTCTGTCAGCAAATAAAGACTATTTCTCGTTGTCACGTACTGGCCAGATTGTTAACATCTGGACCATCGCAATCAGCAGCATTCAACAAGCAGGAAATTGGAGATCTTGGAAAATTGGCCTTCTGTGAATCGACTTGGAAAATGACAGAAACGGAGTGACCAAGCTTTTAGTTTTTACATATGGACGTGCGAACTCCTGGAGTACTAAAAGTTAGCATGAAAGATACTTAAGTGTCAAAAATTTTGAAAAGTACACTTAAGTGCCAAAATCGGAAAAAAATGATCAGTTAAATGTCAACGGCGAAAAAATCCAACTAAAATGCACACGTATCATTTTTTGACGACTTTATTTGCTGACGGAGCAATTTTTTTCAAAACAAATATCCACGCGACAATTATAAAAAATAAAAAAAATTATCCCGTGGCAAAAAACAATTCATATAAAAAAAAAATCTCAAAAATCAATTTTATTAAAAAAAAAAAGAAGGAAGGGGAGGGATCGGGGGGGGCGTGTAGCCCTCGCTGTTGCCGCCGCTACCTCACCATTACTAGGAAGGGCCGGTAACGATAGGGCAAGGGTTGGCCGAGGTCGTTGGGCCCTGGCTAGTGGCCGGCGACCCTAGCCAACCTACGGCGAGGGTCGCTAGCCCTCGGCCAGCTCGACTAAGGGTCGTTGGCCCTCGCCCAACCGGGCCAAGGGTCGCCTAGTTGCACTACCACAACCAGCCGCCACCAACCCTTGGCCCGGTTGGGTGAGGGCTAGCAACTCTCGTTGAATCTAGGGGAGGGTTGCAACCCTCACCCCATTGTCACCGGCCCTTGCCAGCAATGGTGGGGTGACGGCAGCGGCGGCGGCGGCGAGGGCTGCATAGCCCTTGTCCGATCCCTCCTACTTGATCTTGTGTTTTTTTAAATTAATCAATTTTATAATAAATATATGTTTAAAGTTTTTTAATATTATTTAATTAATATATTTTGTAAATGTCATATCAGCACTAAAACAACATCGTTTTGGCTGAATTTTTGCTGATTCAGCTTCCGGCAAGCCACGTAAATGAGTTATATTATTAAAATAAGTCACTTCGGACTTTCGGCAGCCTTCATCGGAGTTGACACTTAAAAAAAGTGACACTTAAGTGTACATTTCGTAACTTTTGATACTTAAATATCTCCCGTGCCAAGTTTTAGAACTTGGGTTGTTCTTTTCCCTTCGTATATGTATGTGTGTATGTATGTATGTATGTGCACGCTTATTTAGTTGATTATCTAGCTTGTGTCAAAATTTTCTTTCCCACAGCTCATGAATCTAATTTCAATAATGACACGAGGGAAATGCTTCCCATTTCGCGAAAATTGTCAAAGAATTATCCAATAATAAACTTGTCAACAGGAAAGTGAAAAAAAGTAAAAGATTGTCAAATGAGCATATCGTATCTCGGGTTGGGAAGTCAAAAGAGCCAAGGATCTGGACACCAGTTTTTTAAAAGTCTGCAGAAGGTTTCTAGTGGAAATCATGACAGCTAAAAATAGAGTCAACGCCAAGCCATATCGTTCTGACCGTATTTAGGTAAAAATGACAACATTTTTACGTTTTTACTAAGATTCTACACCCTGTGGGCAGCAGGAAGGAGGTTGATTACCGAGTTGATAGAAGTCCTCTTTCCACAGCCTGTGGGCAACTGCCAATTTCTTAAATGGGAACTTTATACTTAGAACCACCATGCAGAGCATGATATCGCGACCGTGAAATATGAAACACCTACGGTTACCAAATTTGTATGCTTTTTCTAACACGTGCGAAATAAAAAGAATAAAAGTACTAATTAGTGACTCAACTTAACTTGAACTCACGGCTTTAAATTAACAGTTGGCAGTGAAATATCGAAACACTTACATTCTCATTTTTTTTAACACGTGCAATAAAGAATAAAAGTACTTCCTAATGACTCTACTCTACCTGAACTTACGACCTTAAATAGCTTGTGACTATGAAATATCAAAACACCCGAGATGACCAAATTTTCATATTTTTTCTAACACGCACAATAAGAAAAAATCAAAGTACTTCCAATACAAATGTTACTTTCAATATGTTTATTACAACCCTGAAAACCACTATTAAAAATGATTTGATGACCAACAACTTTTGAAACAAATTATGCCGGAATCTAATTGACGACACAATTTATATATAGCCTGTTGTGATTACTAAGAATAACTCAATAACTGACAACTTATGGGAATAAACTATGCCAGAATTTAATTAACGACATAGATTATACTTAGCTTGTTATAACTTAGAACTTTGGACTCAAACTATACCGGAATTTAATCAACTACACAGTTTGTTTAAGTGTAAAGCTGGAATTTAATCAATAGTAACACCCCTAGATAGGACACACAATGTCGGAATCTTATTGACGATGCTGGGTTTGTGGCATAACACCATAATCTAATCAACAATGCTGAACCAAAAGTAAATATATGCTGGAATTTAATCAACGATGGGAATCTAGAAACTATAGTTAAAGTGCGATAAAGTAAAGGCAATTGTTAGTGTTGTTTGGGGGTCCTCTATTGGATCGCCTACAGTGTTTATAGGGTCACCTAATAACCGCATTTCTTGAAAGTCCTCTTTATTTCTCCCATGTCCTTTGCTTCTTCCTTAACCGCCTTATTTTTGTGGAGGACGGCTAGAGAATTGGCCAATGTTCCATAAATGATCCTGCCTATACTCCTACGCATGGCTAGGGGGAAGAACCATCATGCAATAGCAAGACTAAGAATAGTTGAGCCACGATCTTTCGATCATCATAACACCAGGGGGGCGATGTCCGTATAAAGGATATAGCCTTTCTTCCCTTAGAAATATTTCTAGCCGGATTGTCTTCTTTCTCCGTTTTTTTCTCCTTTCCTTAATGGTTCTTTACTTTACTTTAAGGGAAAAGCCCACCAAAAACCCTGCACTATACCCCTCGGGACAATTTTACCCTGAACTTTTTTTTGTGCCATAAAAAACCCTAAACTATGCCATTTGGGACAATTTTACTCTAAACTTTTTTTTGTGCTACCAAAAACCCTAAACTATGCCACTTGGGACAATTTTACCTTGAACTTTTTTTATTCCACAAAAAACCCTAAACTATGCCACTTGGGACACATTTACCCCAGACTTTTTAATTGAAGGGCATTTTCGTCTTTTCACTTTCTTTTTTCTCTTCCTTTCTTCCCCCTCTGCCGGGCCATGGCGAGAGGAAGCCCGGCGAGGGGCCCCCGACCGGCGAGGGCCGCCCTCGGTCGGGCGAGGGTCGCCCTGCCGGATCGGCGGGCGACCCTCGCCTTCCGGCCGGGCGGCCCTCGCCCGAGGGTCACCTCCGTCGAATCGGGGGAAACCCTCGCCCGACGCCGGGGGAGGGTTGCCCCCACCGGATCCGCCAAGGGCGAGGGTGGTCCTCCCCGTCCGGCGGGCGGGCGACCCTCGCCTTTCCCCCGGCCCGGCGGCCCTCGCCCGAGGGTCGCCTCCGCCGAATCGGCGGGGGCAACCCTCGCCCGACGGAGGGGGTTGCCCCCGCCGGATCTGCCAAGGGCAAGGGCGGCCCTCCCGGCCGGCGGGGCGACCCTCGCCCGCCCGGCCGGGCGAGGGCCGCCCCCGCACGATCCGGTGAGGGCGGCCCTCCCCCGACGTCGGGGAGGGCCACCCTCGCCCCGCGCCAGGGAGTGCCGCCCTGGCCGGACGGCGCCGCCGGCGAGGGCCCTCGCCGGCTTCCCCTGCCAGGAAGAAGAAGAGAAAAAAATAAAAAGAAAAAAAGTGAAAAGACGAAAATGCCCTCCAGTTAAAAAGTCTAGGGTAAATGTGTCCCAAGTGGCATAGTTTAGGGTTTTTCGTGGTACAAGAAAAAGTTCAGGGTAAAATTGTCCCGAGGGGCATAGTTCAGGGTTTTTTATGGCACAAGAAAAAGTTCAGGGTAAAATTGTCCCGAGGGGCATAGTTCAGGGTTTTTTATGGCACAAAAAAAAGTTCAGGGTAAAATTATCCCGAGGGGCATAGTTCAGGATTTTTTGTGGGCTTTTCCCTTACTTTAATTATGACCAAAAAGAAGTTTGGCAAAGCGAATAATAAAAAAAAATCAACCGAACAGAAAAGAGCACTCCATATTTCCGATTGTAAGTTGAAACCGCACGTGCAGGATACGGAATCCACGCAGAAAAGAATGTGGTGGTGTTTATCATCTCTCTAGTCATTCAAAAGAAAATTGGTTCAAGCGAGGATTCAGTGATCGACTTGAGTGTGGTGACTTTCATCCCCAATGTGATGAAAAGATAAGAAGGATGTTACGTCATGTCAAATGGTATTGAAGATATGTTTAAATAATAAGTCCACCAAGAAGATAATTGTTGTGTACTTTAAGAGTAGTGATAGGACTATATCTTTAATTTAAGAAAGTTTTCAATTTCCAAGACCGATTTGTTAGGTAAGAATTCTCAGAAATTGTTTTCATTGAATCCACCAGAAAGTGTTTTTTCATTTTTAGCATCACTTTCTGAAAACTTTGGAAGCAATTCTTTAGTTGTTTTCAAACCAAAACGCGGGATAGTAGGTAGGGGTGAGCATCGGTCCAGGGTCGACCCTGGATCGACCCTGGACCGGCCCAACCCTGTCGGTCCTGGTCCGGTTCCCAAGGGGACTGGGTCGGTCCTTGGTCCTGAGATCTCTGGATTGGTACTGTGCGGGTTGGTCCTCGGTCCTAGGAGTTTTGGGTTGGTCCAACCCGGACCAACCCTGGCATTATATATTATATTATATATAATATATTTTTATTTATTCTAAAGAGTAAACCTTAATACAAATGGGATCCTCTTCTAGTACTCTTGTTTTCTTCTTTTTACTTTATCCTCTTAATATTCAATTTGCCAAGTAAAATTGAAAGAAACAACTTCACTCGTGAGCAATCTTGCCCCACTCGCCACTTTTGGTCGCTCACCACTCAACACTCACCTCGCTCACTTTTGGTCGCTCACCACTCGACACTCACCTCGCTTGCCATGCTCACCCCACTTGTTACTTGACGCTTGCTCCGCTCACCTCTATTCGCTAACCTTGCTCGTTCTGAGTAAATCATAAGGAAATAAAGTTCTAATTAGAAATTCTTTTTGCTCGTAAGCAACACTCGTCTTGCGGCTCTGTAAGCAATCTTAATTGTTTTTATGGTTTATTGCTTTTAGCAAGTGTGAAATTTTTATTATTACCTTATTTTAAATTTGTTGAATATGTATTAGTATTTATGGTTTAGTTAAAATCACAATATCGATAAATATGTAATTTGAAATAATTGGTTTAATTTTTCAGAAATACAAAAAAATAAAAAAAAATTAATGATTGGTCCTGGGTTAACCCTGGAACCGGACCGAACCCATTGGGTCGGTCCGGTCCTCGGTCCTAGGCTTAATAGGGTCGGTCCTTGGTCCCAAAAATTGAGGGCCAATATCAATGGGTTGGTCACCAGGGTTAGGGGGTGGACCGGCCCAACCCGGACCATGCTCACCCTTAATAGTAGGGGTGGACTCAAGTCAATCAGCACGGTCCTCCTGTAATAATTTTCATTTACTTGGTGTAGAAAAACAATTTCAGTCGATGTCTGTTTCATTAATTTTTTATTTTAATTCTGCCAAAAGAGAAGCCTAAGGGGAATGTTACATCTTTCTTGTTTTTGAGTTTTTTCAATGCGCTAACTATCTTGCAGAATAACCGTAGAAATAATCAACCAATCTGAGCACTTAGCACCCAATTTGTCCACTCACTTATGCCAAGTGGAACCAGATAAATGACTTTTGAGGCCAAAACAGGAGTCTTCTCCCCCAAATTCTCACCCTCTATAAATCTCTTGTCAATGAGGTGGCTCAACCACATCTGAATTACGCATCCCATTTCTCATCCGTTCTTATTCTCCCTGCTCATTAGTTCAGTCCACTTCTGCTTTGAGTCATGGAACTCGAGGGCTTTAGTTTTGCAAAATTACCACTTCGTCGCTTCGTTTTTGCAATTGCGATTGCACTGTGCTTTGTTCGAATCTCCTCAACATCAAATGAAACCGACATATCCGCATTGCTTGCATTCAAGGCTGGGATAACTGAGGACCCTCTCAAGGTACTTAGCTCCTGGAACAATGCGGTCAATCTCTGCCAATGGTTCGGTGTTACATGTAATCGCCGACACCACAACAGAGTTACTGTATTGGACCTGAGTTCCCAGAAGCTCTCAGGATCTATCTCCCCTCACATCGGGAACCTCAGCTTCTTAACGGGATTCTGGCTCCAAAATAATAGCTTTCACCATAAAATCCCTCCCCAAATTGGGCGGCTGCACCGGTTACGCAAATTGAGGCTGTACACAAATTTTCTCACGGGCGAAATCCCCCAGAACATCTCAGGTTGCATTAAGCTCCTTGGCATTGACTTGTCTGAAAACCAACTGGGTGGAGAAGTTCCTCCGGAGATGGGTTCATTGGTGAAGCTTCAAATTCTTTATTTAGAAAGAAACAATCTAACGGGAAGTATCCCTTCTTCCTTTGGGAACTTATCATCGTTGGAGGAGCTTGATGTTTCTTACAATTACTTGAGCAGGAGTCTTCCTCGGGGGCTAGGCCAACTGACCAAACTGACAGCACTTGGTTTGTACGCAAACCAAATATCTGGTACGGTCCCGCCTTTCCTCTACAATTTATCTTCATTGATAATATTTGACATAGGATCTAACCAAATACAAGGAAGTCTTCCCACTACAATGGGCTTTGGTCTCCCTAACTTATCATTTTTTAGCATCGTGATGAACCAATTTGTTGGATCAATCCCTTTGTCTATACCTAGTAATGCCTCAAATCTACAGTTACTTCAACTTGGAGACAACAAACTCTCAGGGAATGTACCTTCTTTTGAAGGCTTGCATGACCTTCAAATTTTGCAAATTGACGATAACCACCTCGGAAGTGGGGGATCTGGTGACTTGAAATTCCTTTGCTCATTAACCAATATCACCAGCTTAACCAGCTTGGATATTTATGGTAATAGATTCGGTGGGCCGTTGCCAAGATGCATTGGTAATTTCTCCATTACCATCAAACAAGTGGATTTTGGGGAAAATCCTATTATTGGTGAGATTCCTAGAGAAATAGGCAATCTTGTGAACTTGGAGGTCTTGGGGATGTACAACAATAGTTTTTCAGGTGCTATCCCAATTGATATGGGAAATCTTCAAAAGCTGGCAGTTCTGCAGCTCTCCAATAACAATTTATCGAGGGTAATTCCATCCTCTTTGCAGAAGATGAAGCAATTGATTAAATTATATCTTGGTGGGAATCATTTTCACGGGCACATACCTTCGCATCTAGATAACTGTAGTCTGATGAAGCTCGATCTTTCTAACAACAATCTCAATGGTTCCATATTTCCAGTGATTAAAACTCTCCTCAATTTAAATTTGTCTCACAACCGTTTGAACGGGCCCCTTCCGGTAGAAGTGAGACAAATTGACCATTTAGATACTTTAGACATTTTGAGCAATATGTTCAATGATGAAATTCCAAGCACTCTAGGTGATTGTAATGCATTGGTAGTATTAATAATGAAGGATAATCACTTCCAAGGATCCATTCCTCAATCAATTAGCATATTAAGAAGTATCAAGCAATTGGATCTTTCGAATAACAATCTCTCGGGTGAGATTCCGAAGTTCTTAGCAGCATTTGATTTCTTGGAATTTTGAATTTATCCTATAACAATTTTGAAGGCATGTTACCAACTGAAGGAGTCTTCAAGAATGCAAGTGCCACTTTTATTGTTGGAAACAACAAGATCTGTGGAGGAATCCCGGAATTTCGGCTTCCTAAATGCGTCTCTAGACACTCCAAGAGCAAAGGAGTAGTTCATAAATTGAAACTCTTGCTCTCTATTATTTTTGGGCTTCTAGGGGTGGTTCTTGTTCTGGTTTTTGTGTGGGTATGTTGGTTGAAGAAGAAGAAAGCACAAGAACAAACTTCGAGTTCCATAGCTGATAACTAGCACAACTTATCTTATGGAACTCTTCTTACAGCAACTAATGGTTTTTCTTCAACTAATTTGATTGGTGTTGGTAGTTTTGGATCAGTTTACAAGGGAATACTCCAGGAGAATGGGACTAACATTGCTGTGATGGTGCTTAAATTAATGCGCCATGGTGCTCTCAAAAGCTTCAAAACCGAGTGTGAGGCCCTAAAGTGTATCAAACATCGAAATATTTTGAAGATACTAACAGTATGCTCAAGTACTGATTATGACAGAAATGACTTTAAGGCTTTGGTATATGAGTTCATGGTCAATGGTAGCCTCGAAAAGTGGTTGCATCCATCTTCAATACCAGCTGATGCAGATGGACCTTCAAAAATTTGAGTCTCATCCAAAGGATAAAGATTTCCATGGACATTGCTTTTGCATTGGATTATCTTCATAACCAATGCCACAGCACCATGGTTCATTGTGATCTAAAGCCAAGTAATGTCCTTTTAGATGCTGAGATGGTTGGACATGTCGGTGACTTTGGATTGGCAAAGATTGTCATTGAATCCACATCTTACATGAACACAAATATAAGTTCAGCTGGTTTGAGAGGAACAATTGGTTATGCTGCTCCAGGTATGCCCTCTTGTGTCCCCGACCCCATCAAATGTAGAATTTGTTCATCCCAAAACTGTTAATGCATCTTTTCACAGCTCTTTGAACTTCATAATGAGATTGCACACATATGTTCTCTCATAGTTCAACCATTGGTGGTTCTTGATATGTGCAGAATACGGAATGGGAAGTGTGGTTTCCATTGAAGGCAATGTTTTTAGTTATGGCATCCTCTTGCTAGAGATGTTCACAGGAATCAGTCCTACGGCTGAGATATTCAAAGAAAATTTGAACCTTCATAATTTTGTTGAGGAAGCTTTGCCAGAACAAGTCCTAGAGATTACTGATCTCATTCTAGTTCAAGAAGTAGAGAGCAGTGCATGCCAAAGCAGAAAGAGCACAATCCATGATTGTCTGGTATTTATTTACAGAATTGGTATTACCTGCTCAGCTGGAGTCCCAAGAGAGCGAATGAGCATCACAAGTGTAGCAGCTCAACTACGTTCGATTAGGGACAGGCTTTACACAGTTGGCTTACGAGGATAGGTGATATACTGAAGCAGTAAGTTTTTTTAGTTCCTCCTACGAATTATGTCAAACTGAACCACTTATGAATAGACAAGCACCTGACTTCACGCATTTTTTCTTTTTTTTTCATATCTAGATAAACTCAGTTGTCTGGTAATGCAAGATGGAGCCATGGAAGTGATAAAATCATCATGCAGAACCAAAGTGGGCTTGGAAAAATAGTGAAGTCATCCGATGAACCAAAGTGGCTTGGAACCACTATGGCATATGGGAACCTTTAGTTGACTCGAATTCAACAACAACTTCTTCGTCCTCTTCGGGAGGTAGGGAGACGTGGCAGAAGGTCTTCATCTCTGATGCAAACGGGGGACAAATGCTTCTCTAATGTGTTGTGAGGTTGGTGAATCGAGTTCTGATGTAGACAGAATATTTTTTTTTTTATTTGGTCAGAAGACTATGAATAGTTTAGACCGTGAAGAACAAAGGTGTGTTTCAATATCCTTTGGAGACGAAAGTTGGCATTTGAGAAGAGAAGAAGTATTAGGAATGACGCTGTAATCTATACAGCTGTATTGTATATTCAGGCAAGAAAAGGTATACATGTAAGCCAGCATATGTCTCTTAAAGTTATCTGAGTGATACGTTCGTCCTTTTCCATCTTTTATGCTAGTTAAATAGTTAAATCTATTAATACGAGTAGACATCATGCTTGCACATCCCGCGTGATGTCCACGTCCAGGGAAAAAGACTACTACATGAGTAAATGAACAAATTTTCTCTCATTGCTAGGAATTTGAAGACATTTTAGTCCACTGCCCCAACCAAAAAATAGAAAAGTCCACTGATCGGATACTCCTCCACATTTGCCTTAGAAAAGAAGACGTAGGAAAAGGGCCATCCATTTTATTTTTGGGAATCTTCATCTTAGAAAACGGAGAGGTCATTAGCCATGCATTTTGCAGAACTCAAAAAGAACCGCAGTGACTTCAGAAAGGGTATGCTCAGACATCCAAAGTTCCAAGTTGCTATCTTTGAAAATTTTGTGTACAGCCCAAGGCGATGACTTAGTGGCTATGCATGTCTCTATAGATTCTACAAGTTCCCTTAATTATCTACTTGCACTAGAGAATCACTGGCATATCACCCGCAAAAAGATGGTGAATCCCTTGTGCGGGCATCCTGCAACCGCATGATGACCTCTCTGTTCTTAGAAAGCCTCTTCTATGGGTAAAAATACCCTTATTTATCTTATTTCTTGATTTCCCCCATTCTGGTTTTTTTCTTCCCCAAACCTTTTTTTAGAGAGGAGGTCATCAATGCTATCCCGAGAGCAACTGGCAATCTTGTGAATTTAGAAAAGCGGTATGTGCATGGCAACACTCTTTCAGGTACAATTACATTTGACTTGAAAATATTCAAAATCTTACTCATGTCTCACGATCAACAATCTCTCCAGGGTAACTGCATCCTTCATGCAAAATCTAAGCAAATTGATCCATCTATATCTTGATGGGAAAGGGCGCATTCCTCTGCATCTAGATATGTGTGGAAAAAGTTGATGTCGCTTGATCTTTCTAGTAACAATCTCAGTGATTCCATATTCCCAGTGGTGACAAGTCTCTTCTATTTTAACTTATTACACAACCATCTCGACGGGATCCTTACTGCAGAAATAGGAGAAATGAAGAACTTAATTATATGGAGATATCAGGAGACATGTGAGATAGCAAGATACCGAGCAGTTTGGACAATTGCGGTTTACTGATAAAACTAATATTGCAGGAAAACCTCTTTCAAAAGGGTCCATTCCTCAATTTATTGGTTCATTAAGAGACATCAAAGTACTTGATCTTACACGCAGTAATTGGTCCTGGTCAGATTCAAAGGTTCTCAGACACATTTGATTTGGAACTTGCGGTTTCTCTTTTAACAAATTTGAAGGTGCTCTAGCAACTGAAGGCGTCTCTAAGAATGCAACTACAGCATTGGTCAGTGGACACGAGGCTCCGTGGAGGAAGGAATTCCTTAATTTCATCTCCCTAAGTGCTTCTCTAGAAAGTCCAAGAGCATGGGGCTAGTCCGTATACTGATATTTTCCATCCCTATCGTTTTTGGGCTTCTTGGAATGGCTCTTCTTCTTGATTTTTTGTACTCACGTTGGTTGAAGAAGAAAAGGAAAGAGTCTATTTCAAGCTCACAGGCGGTGCATGGGCAGACTCTATCTCACGGAATTCTCCTTAAAGCAACTTATGGATTTTCTTCCACTGATTGGATTGGTATTGGTAATTTTGGGCCCGTTTGCAAGGGTATCCTCAAGAATGGAACGGTTGTCACTGTCAAAGTGCCAAATTTAATTCGCCGTGATGCAATAGAGATTTTCATTGCAGAATGTGAGGCCTTGAAGCATATTAGACATGGAAATCTGTCGAAAATACCATCAATATGCTTATGCATTGATTATAATGGTAATGAGATGAAGGTTTTGGAAACCCGTTCAAGGTCAATGACAGCCTTGAAGAGTGGTTGCGTTGCTATCAAGAACCAATACTTGAAGCAGATGGGCCTTCAAAAACTTTGAGCCTTCTCAGTGGGATAAAGATTGCCGTTGACATTTCTGCTGCATAGGATTATCTTCACAACCACTGTCACAGCCAAATAATTCGTTGGGATCTAACGCCCGAGCAATGTTCTCTTAGATGATGAGATGGACGGACATCTCGGTGATTTTGGATTGCCAAAAATTCTTTAAAACACACCTGACACCAGCTCAAAGATAAGCTCATGTGGTCTATGAGGAACTGCTGGCTATGCTGCTCCCGATAAAACACCTCGTCCTATTCTTCATAATGATAGAGTGGACACCATTTTCTTTTAGCTCAATCGTTTATGGCTCTGTTATCACTATTTTGAAACTTGAATGAAGTGCAATATGGCATGAGAAAAGTGGTTTCTCTTAACAATTTAGTTGAGGAAGCTTTGCCCGCACAAGTTCTAGAAATTACTGATCCCATTTTACTTCAGGAAAGAGAGCAGTGCAGGCCATAGCAGAGACAACACAGTTCCAAGACTGTCTGATCATGGTCCATGGAATTGGAATTGCCTGCTCAGTTGGAGTATCCAGAGAGAGAATGAGCATCAGAGAAGCTGGAACTCAGCTATGTTTGATTAGGAACAGACTCCATGCAGCTGGTTTTCAATAATAGACAATATCCAAAAGCTATGACTTCTTTAGAAGTTAAAACCTTGGCAGACCAAAACTAACCACTTAAAGCATCGTCGAGCAAAACAGAAGTGTGCCTGCACACTCAAGCACAGGGACTGAAATAAATGCCTTTTCAGTTTAGACAGGAAAGGGCAATACGAATTCCCAGACATTCATGGGGGAAGAAATTCAATTTTCTAGTAATGTGACAATAGAGGTAAAGGCTTCAACATTCAGAACCAAATGTACTGAAGAACATATGAAGAAATTCTCAGCATCACAAGGCATTGAAACAGCTCACCAAGAACATCATATATTACGTTTTACACGTACCTCTGCACTTGCACTGAAACAGTCTTGCTTATAGGGCATTCCCCCAATTTGTACTTAAATTTACATTTTCCCAGGTTTTAAGAATTGGGGAGTACCTGGTTTCTGCATTTTCCACAGGGTCATTCCCCCCTGCTGGATGCCAGAGGAGTGCTGCATAAAACAGCAAAAGCATTTGACCTTGGAGCTCCAACAGATCCAAAGCTTATCAGCAAATTACAGTTGAACTCAGATGGAAGGAACTCCGGCTCCCCCTTTCAGCCATAATTAGACAACTCTACATTTTGTTTCTCGAAAGGGAATGAATTCATGCTTGTTTATTGCCAATCACAATGCTTTGGTTTCCAGTCCAACTTAGCAAAACGTATGCATCATGAAGATGAATAGGCTGCCCAAGATAGACTACCATATGTACTCTCCATACATATAAATCTCAAATAGAAGTCTGGATAGGAGACCAAAATGCTTGAACTACTATTGTAGATCTGTTTAGCACAAATCTAGATACGTCGTGCCATTACACAGATTATACCCTGGACAGCACTTGAGACTGATGAAGAAAAACAAATGAACAATCGACCAAAGCGAAAGACATCAGGCCAGAAGAGAAATGAGAGTAACACCACCTCACAAATCATTAAAAACACCATTCCCGATGTACAGGCACCAGATTAACGCAAGTATAGCGAAAATTGATCTTGCTCGCACAAAGCTTACCGCCCGCCATGGTCACAATCGACCATCAGGCGATTGAACTAAACAGTTTCAAGGCGCAAGCATCTGACTGAAACAGGAAATTACCAAAATTAACCTCGACTGCCCGTCCTCAACACTTGCTGTCGTAGTCGACGACCTCGGAATCGGTGACTGACCGCGAGTGCTGGACGATGGACCGCCCGATCGAGTTGATCCAGTCCTCCTTCTCCTTCTCGGAGTCGGCGATGAAGTACATGGTGTCGCTCCGGGTGGAGAGCTCGAAGGCGTACTGCTTGTTGAGGATGTCCTCGGCCCCCTTCACGGTGAGGCAGGAGGCCACCGGGATGACGCCGCGCGGGCGGGAGGCGCGGGTGACGGCGGAGTCCTTGAACCAGAAGAGTTTGCCCTGCTTGAGGACGAACCAGCGCCGGCGCCACGTCTTGATGTACTCGCCCTGCTTCGTGAGCCAACCCGCGCGCTCCGGGTTCGACCAGAACTCGACGCCGTCGTAGTCGGCCTCGGGCTTCGCCGCGAAGCCCGTCGCGGCCCGCCACAGGCTCGCCATCGGAGGTCGGGGGGAACCGATCGGGTCGGATCTGGTTGGGGGAACGAATCGTTTTCTTCGTGACTGGCGGCGAAGAGGAAGCCCCGCTGGATGAAATGCCGTTAGATTCACGCACATATATTAAATAAATAATTTTTTGTGTTTTTTTTTTTTTTTTTTTCCGCGGGCATCTTCCTTTTAATCGTTCACTGTTATTTTTGCTCGTGAAAATCAGGTATCATCGATTTCGATCACCCTCGCGCTGAATTTAAGATAGGAACGGAAGAAAGGATGTTTTTTTATTGCACGGATAATGAAATGTCAACAACTATATCAAAGTCCGATCTAATTCCTCCTGTGTCTGAGGCCAAACAGGCGTACACCAGCACTCCGATTTTCTC
Source organism: Corymbia calophylla (assembly GCA_014182845.1). Classification (NCBI taxonomy): domain Eukaryota; kingdom Viridiplantae; phylum Streptophyta; class Magnoliopsida; order Myrtales; family Myrtaceae; genus Corymbia; species Corymbia calophylla. The sequence continues at coordinate 35,293,477 of CM024699.1, read as the reverse complement.
CGGGAGGATCACGTCATTTGTTGACAAAAGCAGATTCGGCCAAGTCGATGGCCCGAGCAAGGCCAGCGGCTTTGTTCTGGCACTCCTGGTGCTCATCATCGGGGTTGCTGTCGGCAACGATGCCAGCGCCAGCTTGGAGGTAAGCGATCCATTCCCTCCGCTTGCCGGCATCCTTGTACGAGTACATGGTGTCATGCCGCACTCCAGTCGGGAACACAATTGTCCTGAGAGCAAGCGCCATGTCCATGTCTCCCAAAAAGGAGATGCCCCCAAATCCACCGCTATATGGCCCGCGCCGTGTCACCTCCAACTGATCGATCAGCTCCATTGCCTTCACCTACATCAGGGAAGCTTATGTTTGATCAGACCCCGGGGGGTTTTTGGGGGGAGGGGGAGAGAGAGAGAGAGAGAGAGAGAGAATAGCTTCACAACCTTGGGGGCTCCACTAACAGTTCCGACAGGCAATGCAGATTGCAAGGCATCCCAACAGGTGAGCTGATCATCCAATTCACCTGTCACCTGCAAATACCAAAATGCTGTGCTGTGTAAAGGGCACCTGTAGTTTTGCAATCACCATGCAGATGATATGACTGGATACACCAACAAGGTAGGCTAAGAATGGTATAGAATTGTTAATGCCCGAAAACTGTCATTATGACCTGCTCAAGTAAGTCATACTAATTCAACATGGCAAATTTAGAGAGACACAATTTTGGTGATGGAACACTAGTTGCAGTATTGAAAGATCGAGAACACTCCTATGAGAAATCAGATAAGTTTCATGATTGACAGCTCAACTACCAAAATTGACATGCTGAGCAATTTATAAAGCAGAACTAGTGGACCATATACCTGCATGTCTTGAATAATAGAGCTTTTCCTTTTGCATAATAATAATGATAGTAGATGTTTTGGAGTTGGCAAGCTGGGATTTGGGCATTCATGCTTGTTTCCTTGGATTCAAGATAAAAAGAATACATAGAGTGACTGACTTACTACGGGTAGCATGCACTGCATGAGTTCAAGCTGAGGGCACATGCCATGAAGGATATGCTATTCTGGTCAAGACATATTTGGACACAAGCACGAGTTCAACTCAAATCTAAAGGTCTAGATTCTCCGTTTTAATGAATGCATTTCCCCATAATGATGCACTATCTCTATCATCATCCACTTTCTTTTTTTTTTTTTTGGTCTATTATCATCATCCACTTGCATAGTCCCTTTTGAGTTTTCTAGATAGCACGCTGAAGCATAACGTGGATTCTCACCGTGGAGCTGATATGCATTACATGAGAGTACCGTTCCACATCCATTAGCCTTTCCACCTTCACTGAACCATATTTGGAAACCTGCGCCAGGAAAAAAGAAAAAGGAAACCAGGCATCAGATGAACATTATCTGTAAGGGTAAAAAATTGGAAACTGGTGCTGCAAAAGTTTCTAGCCTGAAATTTGTAGGAACTGCATTGTGCCTATATTAGCCAGAATGCGTTTAACCTAAGGGAAAGGAGTGATCTCCTAGCAAAATTAAAATGGAACAGAAGTCATTATTCCCACAAATATAACTTACTGTTTGCAGGGATCTATCTTTTCAAATTACATATGCACATGAGTGTTTGCGCATTTTCTTTTTTGGGGGGTGGGGGGAATTTATAAAAGAGTTCCAAAGAGTGAGAACATAGGAACGGTAGTGGTATAACAGGAAAATGTTGACAAAGGCCATGCCAAGTGACGTTGACATATTGTCATCCAACCAGTAGATCCATATATCTGGTTTTCTCTATTCAACCTCCCAGAGAATGAAAAACTGGAAGAAAATTGGTATATGCAGAACAACAGGTTGAGCAAGTAAAACGGTTCTGCCAATTCAGTAACAGTGAGAACATAAGTCTCCACATAATTATAGTAATAGTAGTACCACATCTCAGATATAAGTACGGACCTTGCCAACATCATTTCGGCCCAAATCAACCAGCATGATGTGTTCTGCCCGTTGCTTTGCATCATTTAGCAGCTCAACTTTCAAGATCTCATCTTCTTCATTCGTCTTCCCTCTTCTCACAGTTCCTGCTAAGGGGCGATTCACAATCTTCTTCTGCACATTTCCATAAAAAGTTTCCACATAAGAACAAAATATACTCTTAAAACTTAGATCAAAGGAAGAGTAGATTCATAAGCCTACGTCAAAAAAGGCAGGAAAATATTGCACAACCAGTCAAAAATCAAACCATCTTAATTGGCAATCCCAAATGAAAGTTAAAGGACTTCACCTGTTTTACGCGAGTAAGAATTTCAGGACTTGAGGCAACCATAATACACCCTCTAGCCTGGTATAAGAAAACAGTAAATCAACCATAGACAACCAGGAAAGCAGAATGGAGACTAACTGTAGATGAAATGATTTACCGGAAACACGCACTTGCAAATACGTCATATATGGACTTGGATTTACAACTCTCAGTGCCCTGTACACTTCGAATGGGTCTGCAAATGTGCGGCGTTCAAAACGTTGACTAAGTACAATTTGGAAAATATCTCCAGCCAGTATGTGTTCTTTTGCCTGGAGCACTGCCTTCTTATATGCTTCAGTCGTCATGTTTGACTTGTTTAAAGTAGGACCGAAATGGTTAGTGTTTAATTCCACAGAACCTGGAGATAGCCTAGGCCTGACAGTTGACAATCATATTAAAAGATGTTGATTTTCAAGAAAACCACCGGGTTCGTATAAACAAGGTAAAGTTACTTACGGGGAGATATCCTGAACTCTGCTCACCAACAACTCCAAACGTCTCATGCCATCTATGTAAGCATTCTCAACTGAAGAGTGTTGATCAAGCCGAACCCAGTGAATTGCATATGCTTTCTAAGACAAACAAAATTAGAGCCCTTGTCACTGAAAGTACACTGAGAAACATTCCAGAGACTGCGTTGTTTCTAGCATAATGGAACCTAATTGAGAACTGGATGTAACAATTCCTTTACTGCCCAGTCGGATGCAACAAGGCAACAGGAAAGAGAGACTTGATTTTGCAACTTAGAGACTACTTGTCTTTCTTCTTTATGGCCTTTCCAATAAGCATGCATCCACGATTTCACTTCCTTCCCAATTAATCACAGATCACTAAGGAATAAGCTAGTACTTGAACTCTAAAATCTAAATTAGTCGAAGGAAAGAACCATTGAGTCATGAGTAGTGAAATATTTGCAGCAACAAGAAGTCTGATAAACAGGATGGACTATTACACCAAAGCAACAGCTGTAGTGTGTCAAAGCAACATTTCAGCAATATGAAATTTTGTGCTTCTTAAGAAGTATTTCACCATAATGAACAGCCCATTGAAGTAAGTGACAAATTTAATGATACCTTCTCCACATGATCAAACACAATGACATCATCATAGAGGCCCAGATGAATGTCAGCTAAGTGTCTATCATCTTGTGGCGCCAAGGAGAATGCCAGCTTTTTCTTCTCCACATAGCGAACAGTATCATACGAAAAATAACCAACCCAGCCACCTAACATGGATCACCTCTCAATCAGCACAAACTCAAGCCAATTACATAATTAGATACAGATATCATCGTGAAATATGATGATAACAAATCACTCCAATATGGTTCACTACAGCTCAAAGCTCAAACAATATTATTCAACTGATTTTAGTAAAACCGAGCTCAAAACGAGCAGAGCAGTATTCACTGTGCCACATTCAATGCTGTGGTAATGTCATCTTACCACAAAATGCATCCGGAAGATCATCAATGAGTTGAGGTTTCCATGTTTCAGAGATCCTCCTGGGAATCGTCATAGGATCATCTACCACCTCCTCGGTGAGACGCCCCTTTTCATGGTCAACAATGGTCACCTTATTTTCTTTAGCAACAATTTCTATCGCTGGCTGGGCTCCAACAACACTATACCGTCCCTAATTAAATAACAGACGGACAGTGGTCAACAGGGACTGTGTCGTAACATGAACATGTTCAAGGAAAGATGAGCAATGAACTGCTCTTACCACAGTTGAAGTCTGAAAGCCAGGCTGAACTGACTCGTAGAGAAAGCTTGGAGCCTCTCGATCATCTTCCTTAACCAAACACCTATATGCGATGACCGGAGTAAGATGGTCCGAGAAAAAGCATCGATGAAGAGGAATAAGATTTCCGTTCTTCGAAGCTTCCCTAAACTTCAGCACATCATCAGCTGGAAAAATCCAACCACAAGAAAAGTTTCAAGATTGATGTCGGATTCACCTCTTCCGCATTAGGACTCATAAGATTACAAAAAATTCAAAACGCAGGTATTAATCCTAGTCCGCTTAATCTATGCAGTTTCGAGGCATTCACTCGTAACTAAATCAAGACAGCTACAACATCAGAAAAGATTGGATTAATAAAGAGCTAGCTCTGCCGATGTCGAAGTTCATAGCAGACGAATATTCGCAGAATGTGGATCATCACATCCATCTAGCGGAGCACATCAATCCAGGACATCGTTCCTCCATCACCGGAATCGACTCACAAATCATCCAAACCCCGAAAATTCATATCGATTCCTTCCTTAAACATGGAAACCAAAAAATCGAAAGCAAATGGCGAAGGACCATAAATAAACGTCACCTAACGGAGGACTCGAGACAGACAGGCACTTGACCGTGCGGACGCCTCGCATCGAGCTCGAGCTCGAGCTCGTGCCGCGCGCGCCGGACCCCTGCGCCGGAGGCAGCCGGTGGCTCGCCGGGACCAAGCTCCGGGAGTACGCTAGGGTTTGCATTGCCATGCCGTCAAGCGGAACCGCCGGTGATGGTCTCGCCGGGTTCCCGGAGCTCCGCTTGCTCGGAAGCGGGAGCTAGAGAAGTGAAGGGAGGGGAGGGGAAGGGGCGGTGCTCGAGCTTTGCTTGGAGAGTGTCAGAGTGAGGGAGGGAGAGGGGGCACCAAATGGCGCGCTTATGAAGACAACTGATTGGCGGAGTCCAGGCGCCTCAAACATGGAAAAACGAACGCTCTTTCTTCCCTCCTTTCGATTTTCCCATCTTTGCCCTCGTTTGCTAATAATTAAGTTGATATCTTGGGCAGATATGGTTCAGGAAGTTTCAGATTTTCCCATCTAAGGTTCATTATTTCCCTAAACTCGTATGTTGTCGCACTCCAAGCCCCCCCTTAATTGGGAAGGATTTAGTAAGTGACTAGCCTTGTAAAGACCCGCATCTCGGACCAGGTACTTGGTTGAATTACATGTTAATTGCCCAAGATAGACTTACCATCATTGGATCGTCATTCAATATATTGCCCACTTATGTCAATTCGAAGAGATTATGTTCTAATTAATCCAAAAAAATAAAATGAATACCTTCATTGAATACAAGATTATAATTTCCATAATAGGGCATTCAAGTAAATTGGAAAATCTTATGATTTTGAACTCTCTTTAAAGCTCAATGAATATTATGACATCGTGATTTTCATGCGATTTCTCATCGCTTTCTCTTCAATAAAGACGTTTGTAATGCCATTAGAAAATATAACGCCACGAGATCACCATGTGCATGCCCGAGCTGGAGTGACGGGACATGTCATAGATGATTGAATCCTTTTTTGGCTCCCAAGTTGATGCCGATCTTTTCGGTGATTGCAGAGCATCGCCAGGGACGAGGCACGAGGGATCGTACGAGATTGATGGAGAAAGAAGGCGAGAGGGGTCCTGCCACCACCACCATCCTAACCATGCGGAAATCGCATTGGCGGTGTGCAACACGTGATTGGAAGTTCGGGAGTCCCACTCTAAACACATTTTTGACTCCTATCCAAAACTCCATGCCTGGCATCCCACCAAGAAAGTAGAAAATGAAAAAAAAAGCATGAATGGGATTCCTTTCGGGCCCAGACTGATCGATTTGTTATGAATGTAAAGTCAGGTCACACTCGCACCATCACTTGCGACTGACGTTTAAGTCCGTTTATTTCGCGAAAATCCATTTTTCTCGTTTTTAGCGTTTGTTCATTTAGGAAAAAGTAAATGAAAAATAATTTCCTACAAAAATTTAAATTTAAGAAAATGATTTTATCTTTGAAAGAATTGAAAAACGTTTTCTAAAAGATGATTAAACATCACCATTTGAATGCAAACAGCCGGGCCCAGGTCCATCAAGGCTGGGCCCAAAACCCTAGCATCCACGCCTAAGTCTATTTATGCTAGGCTCAAACCCTTGGTGCCCATACACTATAAATTTGGGTGCTACATGCTATTTACTCGACCCCACGAAATCAGAAATCCATTACCAAATCTCTTTTCGCATTATAGAACCGAACAAGAAAATCTCTTCGAGGGATAAAAAGAAACCAAAGAAAAGACAAATGAAATCTTTTTTTCTAAAAAGATTTCTTTATATTTTGTGAAAAATCAATGACTGGAAAAATACTCTTTTGAATCATAGTTCATATTGACAAAAATTTGTTGTTAATATTAAAAATATTTATTATCGAATTTTTCTAGGCAATGCAAATGATATTTTTTATATGAGCCCCAAAGCAAAAGCTATCGTTTTGAAATGAGATATTTTTCAAATTATTTATTTCCGACGAAACAAACGGATCCAAAGTAGCAAAACTTTACCTTTATCTGACTTAAAAAAAAGACTGTCAGAGTCGCCTTCAACCCAAAAAAATGGAAAAAAAGATGATGCATTGACTCACGATTCACGATTCACGTGCCACTTAAATAGTTTGAGTTGGCTCCCGGTCAGAGCTGACCGCTCCATTTCAACGGCCAATGTTGGAAACAGTTAAAATCTAGCCTCCACTTTTTTGACTAGCATAGGTGGCTTTTTTTCCGTTGAATGTTAGGTTGGCATTTTTTATTTAAAATAAATTAATATTGCAAAAAAATACTAAATTAATAAATTAAAATTTTTTATCACAAAAAACTTTAAACTGATATATTTATGATAAATTTATCTCAATAAAAACCTTAAATAGGCTGTTTGTTAATTTTCATTAAATTAATTCAATATCATGAAAAATCATAAAGTGATACACTTATGACAAAGTAAAATCTCAAACTAGCACATATACTTTTAAAATGTGCACTACTCATTATTGTTGCACGCACTCCTTCTCAATCTTTTAAGTGATTATCGAGCCGGTTAAAAAGCCAAAGTTTTCTTCCTTCACTTCTTTTGTAGTCTCAAACATGCAAGTAGAATAGCAATGCCTATGAAGTCGAGTTTATGTCAATGGCGATTTGTTGAGAATGCACAAAATTTAGAGTAAAATTAGAATTAGATCCAGAGTTGGGGATTTTTTATGTAATCAAAAAATATTTAGGGTATAATTAAAATATGACCTAAAATTGGAGGTCCTCTATGATATAAAAAGTAAAATTGAGATAAGAACTAAAACTGGATGTTATTTAGAATATTAGGTTGTCGCATGTCATCCGACTCCGTAATTTAACGGTAAAATTTAATAAAAATTTATTAAAACTAAATTTATCTCAAATGTATATGTTTGGATATTTTTGGTGATATTAACGTAAAAAACATGTGTTTTATGAGTGAAATCAGATGCCACATGACTTAATCTCCACCCATGTCGTTCTCGTGCCGACGAAATCCACAGCGATGAAGCTTGCTCATCATGGCCGTGAGGGGGGACTAGAAGACCTTGGAGTTCACCGGAGACATTTGGACCATCCCTCCCCGTGCGAGCGTGCCAAAGCCTGCAGATCCAAGCTCCTCTCTGTTTCCTTCATTACTGTCGTCTTTAGCTTTTTCATCAGAACAGGGCTGAACAAAAGTGTTCAGCATTGCCTTGGCAACGAGAAGCTCTGATCGCAATAGCTCATCAAACTAAAAGATCCACGCCAGCGAAGAAGCTCCAACCCAAGATGTCGTGCTTGGAGTTACTCAGCCAAAAAACAGAGGAGGATTGACGGGGCAATGAAATGGAGAAGAGCGGCAAACGATGGTGTCGGACGGTGTTGGAAGGATGATGGAGAAGACAAAACCGTTTTTCGGTGCATCGTTAATGTCTCTATGTATTGCATCTGAAATGGACACCACGTGTTTGTGAAAATACTTAAGTGAGACCGTGGATGATACTCGAGGAGCTTCTTCTTGAAATGCAATGCATAAATTGGATTTGTGGAAACAAATCTGAGCCTTTCCATTATAAGATTCAGCTCTCAATTTTAGAATTCCAAATTAGGGCTTGAAGAATTTAGGGAAATTGCTTGACTTGTCCGAATTAGTATTTAGATTCAAGGCTAAACATGTGGACGACATCGTTTAGGGCTATTAATGCTAACGTGGCACGACAAACCATATAGGTCAAGGAAATAGACAAAATATAAACGAGTTGAATTTCTGTCATTCCAATTTAAAGTTGACACTTAAGTGATCCATTGTTGAATAATTGTGGCACTAAAGTAAGCGTCATATCAAAATTATGACACTTCTAATACTAGCCGACCCTTTTGCTTTCCAACAACTGATATACACAAACAATTTGTAATGAAAAAGACACGGATTTAGTTATGGTTCTAGACACTTACCGCAAAAGTTACTAACTCGATGACATGCTATCATGAAATTCTATTTGTGTTTCTGGACATATAAATATAACGGATTGGATCCTCTCATTTCTTTCTGCATACACATCTAGTAAAGTATCAAGAGACCTGCAACAATTCGTGAGGACATCTACTCTCCAAGTAGGATGTTTGGAGCAGAGAGACAGAGACACACAGAGAGGGCAAGGACTACAAATCCTATGGCCTCACATCCCACCTTCTCTTGCGCCGGCCCCACTTGTGCCAGCCCCAAGGCCTTTGCTTCCTGTCATGCTGAATAATTTAGTTAAGTACTCGGGCAGCAAGGGTGGCCCTAGTTGTATCATCTCGCCCTCCTCTTCGCTGTCAATTAAACCGTGGTAGCGTCTACGCCTTCGGTGAACACCGTTCGCCACAACCTGAGGTGCAAAGCCAAATGTAGGCGAGAGGTCCCCAACAGATTGAATGATACCCTCGGTGCCAAAGCTCTCTCCGTTGCTTGTTAAAGCAGAAGCCTGTCTCCCTCCACTGGAGTCATGATCGCGCCCGGTGTCTTTGCAGCCTCTTCTGTATCCCTCAAATCCTGGAGGACAATCTAGCGTCGTAGACAAAGAATTAGAAATGTATTATAAGTGTGAAATTTAATATCAACAGCTAAAAGATTACGTTAAACATCATTCTGATTTGCGTGAAGACACTATCCGCACAGGACACAAGTAGGCACACTGACGTCAGCTTGTAAACCCAAGCCTTTAGCGTCTTTCGTTTGCAATTCCTGATAGCCCAACCTTCCTCATAGTTCCATGTTTCAACAGCCGATGAACATTAAAAGTATTAGGCCAGATAGCACCAGCAACAGAACATTGAATAAGATTTGGTCCCAACCCATCTCAATCATCTCCACAGAAAGAACAATTACTGCATAAATAAGGAAGCTATCTTACTAATCAATCCTTTAGTCAAATTAGTTTCTGCCAAAAGTACTCTTTGATGACTGCCTGCAAAGTCCTACTGCCTCAAGAATTTAGCATTAGAAGCTGGACACCTACCAATTGATTTCATCGAGCAGGAGGCCATAGCCATTCAATACCACAAATTGCATTATAATCTTTGGCTTGGCAGAGGTAACATAAAGCAGTTAATAAATTCCAGAGGCACGCATTCAACAAGAGGCCAAAGTGTGGCACACATGAAACCGCAGCAAATGAGTATCCAATTCATTCCCCAGCTTATAGTCATGCCGAACACAAGGCCTATATTTTTTTTTTTTTTGATACCCAGGATCCGCTGGGCCCGACGAGCTTACGCTCGCCAACCCACAGCCCATACAGTGCGCAGTGCACCTCGGACCAAGCGTCAATACCTAGGGGGAGGCTAGCACAGGAGTCCAACACTCATGACCCCCCTCTTAAGTTATGTTAGCAACACGGGGGATTCAAACCCTCGACCTCGGCAATGAGGGAGAGAACGAACACCAACACAGCTGCCCATGGTTGGGTTCACAAGGCCTGTATTTATCTCTATGTATTCACCAAGATGTAGGAATTTTGACAACTCATAAACTTTACCTTCTGAGTTTGTAGGCAACTAAAAGAGAACCAACTCTAGTAATCAGCATCTACAAGAAATTCATGATGCATGCTAAACTCCAGTTCACTAAATTTTCAGCACTTAAGCGTCCTCTTCTAGGCAAGTGAAAATCTGACTGTGTAGCTTTACCTCCAAGAAAATTCCTATATCTGATCGCCTCCAACGAAACCCACTGCATTTTCACTTCTTAGGAGAACAGAAAATATTGATTCAGTAGCAAAACTCTTACCTCCACGCATACTGGACACAGAGACTATATTCAACTTCCTACATCACTAACAAGAAGATTTCATGCAGATCCTCTTATGTGGCATATACAGTATCAGGTTTCATGCAGATCCAAGCAGAAGAAATCACTCAAAATCTAGCCAAGTAAGGGTTCCATGCAATGATTTACCAGAAAAACCTAAGCCTTGGGAAAAGAAAGGAAAAGAGAGCTACCAATCTCAAGAGTCGGCAAAGCAGAAGCTAGGGGGAGAGCCTCATCCACCTGCGAAGAAGATCCAGGGGCCTCAATATAACTCGCAGCAGCTTCAGCTTCATGTTCAGACAACACTACTCCACTACTAGAGGGCCCAGCTATTAGCATTGTGGAAGAGTCTCCATCTTTTCCACTGCCTGTTGAAGCTTCAACCTTCAAAATAGAAGAAGTGGGACAAGTGTTAGAAGTGTGTTCGATTGAAAAGAAAACATTGTACATCATTTGCATAGACATCTATGTTTCTGTTGCTAATCAACTCTTTTAGCACAAACAACATATGTTTAATTAGAGACTCCAAGTAGAAGAAAAGCAGAAGAACTTGATGGGATGCCAAAACTGAAGGCAAGTGGAACCAGCAAGAAAATCTCATGTTTTAATAGCTGCAGAAAAGTTTGATAGAAAATGACACTTCCAACTTCAGGGATGAAACAGTTTACATTTGTAAAGTTTTGTCCAATAAGGATGATTGAATTCAAAGGAATACTAGAAAAATCTTTTTGCCCTCACGCACGCACACACGAATGTAATTATATATGCATGTTTGTGTGCGTATGTCCAGCAATGATTACAAAATTATTGAGAAAGAAGGTGCATGAATTTGCCCGAACTGATGTAATTTGAAAAGAATTCAGATTCCTATCTTACCGCATCATAGTTCCAATCAATAAACATATAGGACTACAAATTCTTTCAGTTCCTGTTGTGTGCCAAGTACCATATAAATCTGCTACAATCAGTTAAAATGATAATGAAGCCTACAGAGTATCACTTCACTTCTGCAGAGTAATCATTTTTTAACAAGTTTGCTCATCAGAGGTCTTCATTCATTCATTCATTTTTTTTTTTGGTAAAGTTCATTCATTCATTTATTTATTTCTTTTATCGGTAGAAACAAGAAAGATGTTATGAGGTCTAGCAACTATGGTCCTCAGACTACCATATCATCCACTGCAGGCACAAGAATCACATACTCATCAATCACCCTCTGGAATTTTAGCTCCTACAGTCTCAAGAGAATTATGTCAAAGATGGATTAGACAACAAACAAGGGATCATCAAACTCTTGAATCAATACTAATTGCTCCTTTTAGTTATAAAATTCATCTTCTGAAGCATTTTGAAACAGCAGCCATGCACAATCCTATCAGCCGCTAAAACGATTCCCAGTCTATTATTTACTATCAAATTATTGTTCAGCAAAATTTAGGCCCCTGATATATATTGAAGTTTGTGGGTAATATGGCCCAATGCCCTCTACAAACTTCCCAACTAATATTCGCTATTGAAACAGTTCCAAAATAATTCCACTACTATCTTCCAAGGAAACCAGTATTAGATGAAAGACACATTCCTTGGTACTAGACCTCGACAACAGCGAAACATTTATGCAGTCCATTCAGCAATAGAGTGATAGCTAGGCAAACTAGTAGATTCCCACGCGAGCTCGAACAAAAGTACACAGAACGGGGAAACGGGAACGCCAGATCATATAGAAAAATGGCAATGCTAAGATTTTCGAGGCCTAAATGTAAACTACCTCCATAGTCTCATGTTGATCCTGCTTCTCAAGAAGAGCTTCAATGAGGATCATGTACGCATCATCCTCAATGAAGTGCCATTCCCCTGTATAAACCTGGCAGGACGAAAAGGGAAAAAAAGTAAGAACAAGTTTTCGTCAGAACAGGCGCAAGAGGCCAGAAAAGAGAAACGAAACCAACCTCGAGTAGCTCTCGAACGGTCTGGCGCACCGACCTCTCTGGAAAGCCATACTGACGCATGGCGTCGAGGGCCGCGTCCATGCGCGAGTTTCGTGCTCTTCTCCCCGTCTGCGAATAACCATCGTGAGGGACGAAAACCCAACAAACGGAAAAGGCCTAAAAGAAAGAACCCATTAACAACAACGAATACGCGAACGATCGCATGAGAGAGACGAAAGACTCGTTCAGTAACGAGTCGGAAGCGAGACGCCAGCTCCTCCGGGGGAAAAGACGGAGTCCATGTGAAGCTTGACGAAGGTCGACGTCGCAAAAAGGTCGTTCTTGAAAGAAAAAGGAGGGACAAAAAAGAAGAAGAAACTGGTAGCTCCGGGCAAAGGAGCGAGGAAACACGACGGGAGGAGTACGAATGATCGAATCGGCGATGACCGGCGGAATGCGAGATGGCCGGAGAGAGAGAGAGAGAAAAGAGAGAATGCGGGGAAAGAGAGAAGGGGAGGAACCTGTCGAGGGGGGCGTCCGCGAGGCATCTCCTCTCTGCAATGGAGTCCTTTCTCTGTGAAATTTTCCCGGAAAACGCAGTGGGAAAAAGCGTAGGGTGGTTCTCCATGTGGAAAAAGGAGGAGAGAGAGACGGAGAGATTGCAAACCCCTTTTTTTTTTCATTTTTCTTTTTTTCCTCAATTATTTTTAACATTCGAAGCTCGTTTGGAAAAACGATCCCTTTCGATTTTATTTCTTACCTTATTTAAATTTTACGGCGAATAGATTTTCGATATTTTTCATTAGTGGAAAAATCTCAAAATTTCAATCACTTGCAAATATTAATATTAATTAATCCATGCACATATTTATGATCGAAATATAATTAATGTTGTCAAGGGAAGAGAAAATTTTACTTTCAACTAAATAGACTCCAATTGAAAAGAAAAAATTAATTGTTTCAATGGAAAAATAAAGATAAACACATAATATTGGATATTACAACATTGTCATATTTTTCATTAATGATTTTATGTCAATGGGCTGAAATTTCTGTCTTGTGTGAAAAATTTTATTTGTTAATTTCTCTTTATTTTAGCTTTGGACTCGTACCTTTTCACTTACTTGCAATAAACTCGAGGCATATGCGCCGATACCGAACGTAAAATTAATAAGCTGAAGACTTGTAAAGTTTGAAAAGAAAAAATTATGATGGAGAAAATAGATCAAGGACCTATTTATTTGTATGTAAAAATTAAAAGAAAGCATTTTGTTCCTTTACCGTCAAAATTTAACATATTGCTCAAATCATTAAAAATTATAAAGAAATTATATGTAAGCGATCAATATTTGCATGTTGGAAAAGTTCTAGAAATTTCAGGTTTGAAAACAAAAGATCAAGATGTATGAGCTAAATTAATAGGAAAAAAAGGGTACCATTATGTAACTTGAAATTCAATATTCAAAATAAGGATGGTAATTATAAATTTCAAAATGGTGATATGTATATTAAAAGTCCTAAAACTTATAACAAAAGTATATTTAAGTTCTAAAACTTTTCAAAAAGTGCAATTGAATCCTAAAATTTCTAAAACATTACAATCAAGTTTTAAAAATTGTCAAACCGGTCCAATTAAGTCATTCATTTGATTGAATTTTTAGAAATTTTCAAACTTGATTACATTTTTTGAAAATTCTAGAACTCGATTACTTTCTAAAAAATTTTAGGATTTAATTGTATTTTCGTAATAAATTTTAGTACCATTAGTACACTTATCCCTTTAGATATGTGAAGAGGGTATCGATACCAATAGTAAAATTGAGATTTACACATGTAAATTTCCCAACGAAAAGACATAAAATTCCTAAGATGCTTAATCTCCTTGATTACAACCCAAAGAGTAAGATCTATTTACCCAATGAAAAATGCTACTCGATCATTTATCTAATTTCGAATTAACTTATTATTATATGAGGGTAAATGTCTATTTCCCAATAGAATTAGATAGCACATGACAAAGATTAAAAAAAAAATGAAAGGGAAAATTACAAACCAACCAAAAGGGAGTCACCTTCTTCACTACAATCTACAACTTCACATGAGAAGAAGAAGAAGAACCAGTTCATTCAAAGCGCATTTCCAAGCGAAAGAAGCCCAGATATCGCAAGATCTTTCCTGTAATATATTTGCCTCCAAATGGAAAATTTCTTATCTTTACTCTGTGCAAAACCTTGTGAAAGCAGATTCCATTCATGGAGATTTCCCCCATCCATTTCAAATCAGATGCTGCAATCCAGAAAAGGAAAATCTCTGCAAAACCAGCTCAGATGCCAGCAAATTCGCATTACTCAAGTCAAGTCAACACTCGCGCCCTTTGCTGACTCGAAAATTTATTTACATTTTCCATAACCACAGCAGCCAATTTTAGCATCAGTAGTAAAAAAGCCAATCACAAAGTCCATCTAACGGTGTGATGGGGAAGGTGGGCACTGGTAGCATTTGGCAAAGAGCCCGAACGTGTCCACTTGCTTGATGAAGTTGACCATGCTCGCCCATCCTCCGAACCCGAACCCGACCACCAAGACCCAAAGCACCACCAACGCGTTCACCATGTGCATGGCCGTCCAGCTCGGCAGGAAAAATGGGGGCTTTTCGGCGGCGTTCTGCATTCGAGAGAATTCAATGTATGTCCGATAAAACATAAAAAGAACTCGACTTTTGACTAGCAATGTATGTAGTTCTGCTGCCTTAAAGCAAGGACAATTCAGATCATATCACTGACCTCCCGGGCAGAGGCCGGCCAGTAAGTGATCATGTGGGCGGCAGCGGGGATGATGTAGACAGTGAAGCTGACCAAGAGGGAGCCCACGGCGGAGTTGATCGGCCCAAAGAAAGGGAAAATGATGGCCAGGAACCAGATGGGGAACACCACCGGCAACCGGGCGACTGCCCTCAATAATATGCTCTTCGTGTGGTGCACCCCTATCACCTTCTCCCACACAAAGTAGAGCGGAGTGCACGCGAACCCAAATGTTATGAACTGGGATGCCAATAAATCACACATCAACATCTTTGTTAACGGATTCGATTGAAAATCATCTGCAATACCGGATGATATCCGTGTATGTATGTGAAATTATATAACGGAGGGACATTTGAGGAGAGGAGACCTGGTGGATGAGCATCAAAATGACAGCAGCATTGCGCCACCCGGATCGAGGGAGGAGAGAGAAGGCATTGGAATGCGTCAAGAGCTCGTCGCCGAAGGCCCAGTACACTGCTGCTGCCGATGGAATCGTGAGAGTGAACACGTACAGTGTGGCCAGCAGATATATGTACTTGAACTTTCTCGGCTTCCACATTGCGTCCATTATTTCGCTGTCACCGTTTTACACGACTCGTTTATTTCATGAAGAGAAGGAAAGCTTGTCGACGATTATCATTGCCATTCGGTCTTTTAAGACAATTCGATCCGATTGTTTAAGTATTATGCCACATCGATAATCAATCAAGTACTGCTGCTTAAGAGTTTAATCACATAAACTTTCAGTCAAAGCGTGATTGTGTCGTTGATTAGATGAAAGCAAGCACGAACACATACATTAAACGAGCACAGGGCGGAGGAGGAACTCACACGGTGACGGCATGTCCGCCAAATGTGTAGAGGATATTGGTGGCGCCGGTGAAATACAGGACCAGCTTTGTAGGTCCGGAGTGGATCACACCCTCAACCTGCATCATTTTTTCAATTGGTAATTACATACAGAAAATCAAAGAAGAGAAATTGATCTTAAAGGGCTGAAAAGAGGATTAAATTCAGAAGCTCCGAGAAGAGCGAGAGATGAGGAGCTATAATACCTGGCCGTGAGCAATGGCAGCGCCAGTCATGTACCAAGCGGTGTAGGTGGTCATGCCGAGGCCGAGGAAGGACCATATCCGGTAGTTGTGGAAGGAGGGGATGAACACGGTGGTCGCGCAGCATGCTCCGAATATGTACGTCCATGTCCTCTTGTCCAACTGGTCATCGATGTAGTATATGTTGCTGTAATGCAATGGCCCCCAAAATCACACACACAAGCGAAAAAGATAGGGAAACATACTGATTGACTACGTCGTCATCTCAATTATGCGAAAAGAAATCGCCAAACAATAATGAAATGGAGAACCTTGCACAGGCTATGAGCTGGATGACTGATCCGAAGAGGAGGAAAATGCAGTTAAAAGCCAGCCCAACGGCTTTCCAGTAGGGACCAAGCAAGCCATCCAGTACCTCATACCACTGCACCAAACAGAAGCATGCCAAATTTCGATATTCAACCAGTTTAGCGATTTCAATTAGATAAATGAGTAAAGATGCTCTTTTAGTTTCGTGTGTGGCAATTCTTGAAGAGAGATGCACCTGAATGACATGGTTCTTGAAGCTGTGATTCTCCTTCTCTTTCCTGGTTCGGTACTCGACGTAGAGCACGCTGATGAGATAAGCCGTCCAGCTCCCCAGGAATCCATAGAAAATCTGCAGAATTATCCCAGAAAGCATCCCAAGCTGAGAGAACGAATAGGGCAGTGTCAACAGCACCTGTGCCACCTGCGTAATGTCCCGAGCAAGGAAGACAAAATTGGAGGAGGATCAGATCAACATTGATCAAGCTTTCGACCTCGTGAACCAAAAGCCAGATCTTTAATTCGAGGCAATATCACTGCAGAAGTCATTACACATCCAGGAAAATGATTGGTGGGCACAAGAATTGAAGGCATACCTGATTGGAGGCGCAGCTGAACCAAGCATCATACGCAGACCCGCCATGCCAGAGGAGGCTTTTGAGGCCACTCCCGGAGCCGTCTGTTTGTACCTTTTCTTCTTCTACTATTCCGTCTCTCTCTCCAGCATTGGCGAAGCCAGAGACCGTGGCTTCTTCGGCTTGCTTCTGAGACAGCATTTTCTCCTCTTTGTCTCACAGCCAAATCAGGCCTCTGAAACCGCTAAAAAACAAACCAGTGAGTGCATGACATGGACCAAAGGGAAGAAAAATACAGGCTTGTAATTCAAAGGGCCGCTGCATGTGAGAGAGAAACAGAGAGCACACCTAAAACTCAAAAGCGTCCGTCGCTTTGTTCTTCGCACATACGTTTAAATGGGTAGCATAATAACCTCTCTTTCTGACAGATGTGTCCAGCTCCAAACGTTTTCAATGCCCTCGAGTCACTTGCCATTCTTACTCAAGAGTACAGAGGAAGCAAATCTCCAAAATTTCCAATTCAGGGAGGGTAAGATTATAAACTAGGTGGCACAAAAAATTTATTTCTTGTCCAGAAAATGGAAGGTTTTGGTGTTTGAGATAAAACCCAAACATGTGCAAAAACCTAGAGAAGGGTTCTGAAGACAGAGGCCCAGAATCTGACAAGAAGAGCACCTTAAACAGAGGAAAAACGAAGATTGATTCCTTTACATGCAAAAGAGCATGAGCACTGCTGCACATATAGGAAAGCGTTAGTCGTTGTTGGACCAGAGAAAAACAAGACTGAAGCAAGAAAGAAATCTCTCTCTCTCTCTCTTCAGTTTTCTTTCATTTTATTGGAGGAGGAGGAGGGAGGGGGATCTTCAGTTTTTAATGGACCAGTTACATGGACCTTCATAACTCTGCTCTTTTAAAATGTTTTCTTGATGATTATTTCTTGCCGCATTTCTCAGCATGTTACTCTCCAGTCTCTTGGCTTATTTATTGGATTTAACCATTAGATGAATCTCCCAAGCCCTGATGCCAGAGTAAAATATTCCATGAATCAATTTTCTTTCTCCTTTTCACTTGTCGTCGGACTGTCGCGTTCGGCTATAGGGCTTCATACAATTTATAGAAGTTTTGGAAAGCACAAAAAATAAATCTTTATCTTTATGGTAGAAACGGATTTTAGTTAAAAGGGTGTGCGATATTTAAGAAAATTATAGCTGTTTCATGGTTTTGAGTATTGTTTTTATAGTAACATGTTATTATGATGCATCTTACATGTAGCAGGGTCACTTTAAAGAATTTTCAACAAAGAAAGAAAGAAAATTGACAATTAAAACTTTTTTGTTCTTGGCTTCTACATAGAGCTAGATGTGGAATAAGGGCCAGAGAAGACTGCCTTATCTAATTGATTAATATCGTGATTGTGAAGGTAAGCTTATGGGGTTTGAAGATTTTAAGGATTGGAATTTGGCAAGCTACCATAATCAATCAAAAAGCTTAGGGATAATGACATAAATTGGTCCTTAAATTTTGACCCGATGTGTAATGTGATCCTTAAATTCTCATTTGTTTGATATTGTTCATAAACTTATAGATTATTTAATCGGATCATTAGACTTTTGGTATATGTTTAATTCATTTTGGGGACTAAATTGGTTGGTACTAAAAATTCATAGACCATATTGAACAAACTGAAAGTTCAAGGATTATATTGCATATTGGGCTAAAGTTCATGAACTATATTAAACAAATTAAAAGTTTAACGACCATATTGCATATCTAGTTAAAATTTAGAAACCATTTGTCTCATTTTCCCAAGGGCTTACAATACCATCATCTCGCTCTTCTTAAAATGATCTCTTCATCTCCATGGACATCCATAATAATCCTTTTTCTTACTCTTTCGGTTATATTCTTTTGTATGAAATTTGAGATATTAATGCAATTAAGTTGCATTTGGCAATCTGAATAAAATTCATAATAGTATCAAATTTATCATATTCTGCGTTTAATGCCTGCGTAAGACAAAATAAAGTCGGATATAAGGGGATATACACTGGATAAAATTATCCCGTGGGAGGGATGGGATAAATGTAGATAGAATTTATAATTTCTATATTTCAATATAAATAATATTTGAATTCTAATATAATAAAATCAAAATAACAAAAAATAACAATTTAGTCTTTTAATTTAATCTTATTTTTGTTTATACATTTGAAGTTAATTCTATCTTGTAATATAAATTCAATATAAAAATATATATCTATTACATATTTTTAGATGTTTTGATATTTTAGGTATATTAGTACAGTTTTCTATTTAATAAAATTTTATTATAGAATGACGAAAGGGGAAAAAAGAAATAAAAAAAGAAATTAATTAAAAATTTTCAAAATAAAAAAAATAATTAAAAAAAAAAAAGTAAACAAGAGTGTCGCAAATTTTTTTTACCATCTCCATTTATATTAGTATGCCGTTTATACCAAAAATATATATGATAGGATATGAATATATTCAGGTTTATTACTGCAATCACCAAACAATAGATTAGTTACAGTAAAATCCACTGAATTTCGTATCATATCATATCCAATCCTATTCTGATTAAAAATTTGGATAACCAAACATAACCGTAATAGATGGAAGGGCCTCCTTTTCATGAAGGTTCTTCTTCAGTATCATTTTTTTGGCATAACTCTCTCTCACGCACATCATTTTTCTTGTTTTTTCTACCCTCTTGATTATTCGATACTAAATTCAGCGGTAAATGGAATTAAAGTCTAAATGAGCGAGACTATCCAATATGATAGCGTTTATGATTCCCCTTTGATTGATCGGATGCGCATCTCAAGGCAAATCGAAAAGACCACAAAAGTGATTAAACCTACTGACTTTTCTTTCTAGAGTAGGGTGGATTTGCATTTCTAGATTTAGACAGGATCTTCTCTTTTGTGCATTGGCTAAAAATGATGGGTTTTGGCCAAACTGCTAATCAACTCAACTTCCCCAACGTGAGATCCTCCACATAAAAAATGCAGCCCGCGAATTTGCTCATTTCAATTTCCTTTTTATTTTAGAGTGTTTGGCATTCGAGGGCTTTCAGAGCTTTGGACTTAACTTGTCGGGTTTCAATGGTCCCTGCCTAGCACGGAAAAGTTGTCCTTGGGGTAGGAAGAAGAGTGCATTCGCTTGAGTTTGAACTCTCCAGAGACGAAGTTTGATATTGAGTATCACCTAAGATTCTCTTACCCATAAGTCTTTTCATATGTAAATATATTCCATTTAAATTTGACACTGCCATTCTGATTGGATCGAACTTCCATCGGGGGAAAATATGAGAATGGGTCACATATTGAAGTGAATTCGATTAGGTTTATTTTGAGGGTTCAAGCACAGAGAGAGAGAGAGGAACCTCTTAATGTATTTTTATTCCTCATCCTAACGGAAAGTGCAAAAGCAATCCAACACTTTAAAAAAAAAAAAAAAGAGGCATTTCTTAACTTGGCACGGAGGGATACTTAAGTGCCAAAACTTACAAACGGTAGACTTAAGTGCCACTTTTAAAAAAAAATGAATCATTTAAGTGCCAAGTCGCCGGAACCCCGGAAATTCTACGTGGCAATTTTTTATTAATTTTTTTGCCTACGTGGCTCTCCGGAAATTAAAAGACGAAAAATTAGCGCAAAACGACGTCGTTTTTGCGCGACATGGATTTTAAAAATTATTAATTAAATAATTAAAAATATATATTATTATAAATCGATTTTATTAAAAAAAAAAAAACAAAGGAGAAGGGGATCGGCGAGGGCTGTGCAACCCGCCGCCGCCGTCACCGCCCCACCCTCACCGTCGCCGCCCCACCCTCTCCGGAATTTGTACATTCGAAACATGATTGAAACTTTTGGGTGCGGTGCGGGGTGTTCTAACTCCCCCTAATCATGACCATAACCGCTAGTCCCAAAGTTGAGGTACGGACCCCAGGAGTGCCAAAATTTGGCACGGAGATATCTTAGGTGCCAAAAGTTACAAACGGTACACTTAAGTGCCAAAATCGGAGCAAAATGAATCACTTAAGTGACAATGGCGAGAAAATCCGGCCAAATTGCCACGTGTCCATTTTCCGGCGACTTCATTTGATGACGGAGCATTTTTTCAAAATAAAAAATTCCACGTGGCTATTTAAATAAAAAAAAATTGTCCACGTCAGATTTTAAAAAAATTAAAATCGATTTTATTAAAAAAAAATATTTCGCAATAACAATATTGTTCTAATGCCATAAAATATCTTTCATGCAATCAAGAGGAAATATGAGAAAACCTTTCGTTACTGGGTCCAAATTGACTGTGGATTTTCCTAAACAGGAACATCTTTGATGCAATTCGAATTCAATCCAATGACCAAGATTAGCAAATATTAACAAGACTAATGAGTCATTTATATATATAGTTTTTAGCAGGATAATTCAAACTTTGACATTCTCTAAACACGAAGCATGAAGACCTAAACTATATTTGGTAACCATTCTATTTCAAAGAATAATTTTTGCTCAGACATGATTTTTTTTTTTTTAATTTTGTTTCCTGTAAAAGTTTCTAAACATTTGAAAACATTTCATAACTTCCCAAAATATCAATTCCCTAAATAGGTTATATGTTTGGTATGACGCTTAAAATTATTTATAACTTAGAATTTTTTTTTAATTTTATTATATTTTTCTCTTTTCTCTTTTTTTCTTTTTTCTTTCTCTCTTCTTCTTCCTCTAACGTATCACCAGCCAGACTAGAGCTGGTAAGGTGGGTAGCCTCAGAGGAGCCTCGCCAACCCTTAGCGAGGTCGGGACTCACTTTGGCCTAACAAGGCTGAGCCTCACGGTGGCTGGTCGACGCTCTCACCCAGATTTGGCGAGCCCGGCAAGTTGATAAAGTGAGAAACGGCCGGCTGAGAATAGACATGCACACTGCATATGGCAAAGCAAGTTCAACGAGACACCAGAAGGAAAATGATGACACTTTCGAAGGCTGGGCACTTTCAAAAGCAGCTTCATTAGAATAAGACCGTTCAACCACCCCCCCCTCATTTCCATCTTCATCCATCTTTCTTCTTCATCAGGTAGTCATAACATAAGTCGATCACTCGTGCATTCTACTCTTTCTAAGCTCTTTCGATTATACATATCCTTGGAAGAAAGTGACGGCGATAGGTTCAATGGCCACGGGAGTTCTCCGGCTCCAGCATTAGTCTTTGCCGATCATCATACTTTCCTCTCCATGTCTGCGATGGCTTCTCTTCCATCTAAGTCGTCGGCTTTGAAAGTGGGGTTCGACAAATCGACGCGTCCACAAGCGGAGGCAATCGTGAGGAATGCCGTGAATGAGGCTGTCTCTCGCAACCCTGGCATTGCAGCCGGTCTCATTAGGTTGCTGTTCCATGATTGTTTTGTCAGGGTAACGCCATAGATAATCCCTCAATGTCAAACCAATGACGGACTCACATTTCTTTGCACGAGCCGTCGAACAACAGCAGAACATTTATGTAACTTCTTCTCAAGAAGAGAGTCGATAAGGGTCATATACGCCTCAGCCTCAGTGAAGTGCCATTCCCCCGTGGAAACCTGGTAGGACGAAAAGGTAAAAGTAAGAACAAGTCACCGTCAGAACAGAACAGGCACAAGAAGCCAGAGCATGGAAGAGAACGCTAACCCACCAACATGGTTCATCATTTACGTAATACACAGAAGCCAAGGAAGACGAAATAGGAGGACAAAGAAAAGAAAAGAAAAGAAAAGAAAAGAGAAAGGGAAACCAAACCTCCAGCAGCTCTCGAACAGTCTCCCGGACCATCCTGTCTGGAAAACCGTACTGACGCATGGCGTCGAGGGCCGCGTCCATTCGCGTGTGCCGTGCATTTCTCTCCGTCTGCGAATAACCATCGGAAGAGGAGAAAGCCCAACAAATGAAAAAGAAAAAGAAAAAAAGAAACCCATTAACAACAACGAACGAACACGCGAACGATCGGATGAGAGACGAAAGACTAGTTTAGTAACAAGTCGGATGCGAGACGCCCGTTCTATCGAGGAAAAACGGAGTCCATTTGAAGCTTGACCAAGCTCGACGTCGTAAAAGGATCGTTCTTTGAAAGAAAAGGAGGAAAAAGAAAACGGGTGGTCCCGGGCAAACAAACGAGGAAACGCGACGGGAGGAGTACGAATGATCGAATCGGCGATGGCCGGCGGAATGCGAGATGGCCGGGAAAAGAGAGAAAGAGAGAAGGGGACGAACCTGTCGGGGGGGGCGCGTCCGCGAGGCATCTCGTCTCTGCAATGGAGTCCTTTCTCTGTGAAATTTTCCCGGAAAACGCAGAGGAGAAAAACGCAGGGTGGTGCTCCAAGTGGAAAAAAGAGTGGTGGTGCTCCAAGTGGAAAAAAGAGTGGGGAGAGAGAGAGTTTGCAACCCGCTTTTCTCCATTTTTTTTCCGATTATTTTCAACATTTGAAGCGCGTCTGGATGATCGCTTTCGATTTTATTTCTTATCTTATTTAAATTTTAGGGCGAATATATTTTCGATATTTTTTTATTAGTGGAAAAAATCTAAAATTTCGATCACCTGTAGATGATATTAATACATCCATTCACATATTTATGATTGGAATATGTTTAATGTTGTTAAGGGAAGAGAAAATTCTATTTTCCACTAAACAAACCCGAATTGAAAGAGAAAACTTAATTGTTTCAAAGGAAAAATAAAGACATACATATATATATTTATTGGATATTACAACATCTCTATATTTTTCGTTGATGGTTTTACTTCAACGGGCTGAAATTCCTACATCTTGCGAACATTAATATTTGCTAATTTCTCCTTATTTTTGCTTTTGGACTTGTACCTCTTCACTTACTTGCAATGACTCCGGCATCCACCACTGCCGAATGTAACGTTAATAAGCTGAAAATTTTGTAAAGTCTAAATAGAGAAAATCACTATGGAGAAAATAGATCGAGGACCTATTTGTTTACACGTAAAAA
Organism: Corymbia calophylla; assembly: GCA_014182845.1. Lineage (NCBI taxonomy): Eukaryota > Viridiplantae > Streptophyta > Magnoliopsida > Myrtales > Myrtaceae > Corymbia > Corymbia calophylla. The sequence continues at coordinate 35,269,406 of CM024699.1, read as the reverse complement.
CAAGTAGAAAGTATTTTATTTCTTTACTGTCAAAATTTAACGTATCATTCAAATTTTTAAAACTTATAAAGAAATTATTTGTAAGCAATCAATATTTGTGCCATGGAAAAGTTTTAGAAATTTCAAGTTTGAAAACAAAAGATCTGAAATGTACGAGCAAAATTAATAGGACAAAAATGATATCATACGAAGATGTAACTTGAAATCCAATATTTAAAATAAGGATGGTATTTATAAATTTCTAAATGTGAAGAGGATCTCGATACATATAGTAAAATCGAGAATTATACTTGCAAATTTCCCAATGAAAGACATAATATTCCTAAATTGCTTAATCTTCTTGATTATATCCAACTTTGACTATTGGAGAATTGTGACGTGCGAAGAAGAAGAAGAGGAACCAGTTTTGTGTTGCCTTCCACATGGAAAATTTCTTATCTTCCCTCTGTACAAACCATGTGAAAGGAGATTCCATTTAAGGAGATTTTCCCCAAACATTTATTTATTTCCATTCCTCAAATCATTTATTTATTTCCATTCCATAATCACCGCAGCCAATTTCTGCATCAGTAAAGGCCAAATTACAAGTTCACATCTAATGGTGTGGTGCGGAAGATGAGTTGCACTGGTAGCATTTAGCAAAGAGCCCAAAGGTGTCCACTTGCTTGACGAAGTTGACCACGCTCGCCCATCCTCCGAACCCGAACCCAACCACCAAGACCCAACCCACCACGAACGCGTTCACCACGTACATGGCCGTCCAGCTCGGCAGGAAAGCTGGGGGCTTCTCGGCGGCGTTCTGCATGTGAGAATTCGATATGTGTCAGTATTATGTAGTTGTGCTGCCTTAAAGCAAGGACAATTCATGTCGTATCACTGACCTCCCGGGCAGAAGCCGACCGGAAAGTGACCATGTGGGCAGCAGCGGGATGATGTAGACAGTGAAGGTGACCAGGAGGGCGCCCACGGCGGAGTTGATCGGCCCGAAGAAGGGGAAAATAATGGCCAGGAAACAGATGGGATAACCACCGGCAACCGGGCGACCGCCTTCAATAACATGCTCTTCGTGTGGTGCACCCCTATCACCTTCTCCCACACAAAGTAGAGCGGCGTGCACGCGAACCCAAATGTTATGAACTGCGATGCCAATGAAATCACTCATCAACATCTTTGTTAACGGATTTGATGGAAAATCATCTGTAATATCGAATGATATCCGTGTATGTATGTGAACTATATATATAGTGGAGGGAAATTTGAGGAGAGGAGACCTGGTGGATGAGCATCAAAATGACCGCAGCATCACGCCACCCAGATGGAGGGAGAAGAGAGAAGGCATTGGCGTGGTTCAAGAGCTTGTCGCCGAAGGCCCAGTACACCGCTGTTGCCGATGGAATCGTGAGAGTGAACACGTACAGGGTGGCCAGCAGATATATGGACTTAAACTTTCTTGGCTTCCACATTGCGTCCATTATTTCGCTGTCACAGTTTAACACAACTTATTTAGCTTCATGAAGAGAAGGAAAGTTTGTCGACAATTATCAAGGCCTTTCGGTCTTTTAAGACAATTCGACCCGAGTGATCTAAGTATTCTGCTACACTCACTGTCGATAATCCATCGAGCACTGCTCCTTTCGAGTTTAATCACATAAACTTTGAGTCAAAGTGTGATTGTGTAGTCAAGTAGAAGAAATCAAGCACAAATACATGAAATGAGCACAGGACGGAGGAGGAACTCACACAGTGACGGCGTGTCCGCCAAAAGTGTAGAGGATATTGGTGGCGCCGGTGAAATACAGGACCAGCTTGGTAGGTCCGGAGTGGATCACACCCTCAACCTGCATCATTTTATAAACATCAGAAATCAAAGAAATGAAATTAATCTGAACGGGCTTGAAAGCGGATTCAATTCAGAAGCTCGGAGAAGAGAGAGAGAGAGAGACAAGATGCCATAATTACCTGGCCATTAGCGATGGCGGCGGTGGTCAAGTACCAAGCGGTGTAGGTGGTCATACCGAGGCCGAGGAAGGACCAAATCCGGTAGTTGTGGAAGGAGGGGATGAACACGGTGGTCGCGCAGCATGCTCCGAATATGTAAGTCCATGTCCTCTTGTCCAACCGGTCATTGATGTAGTATATGTTGCTGTAATGCAATGGCCCCCGGAAATCACACACACGAACGAAAATGATAGCGGAACATACAGATTGACTAAGTTGTCGTGTCAATTAAGCGAAAAGAAATCACCGACTGATGATGAATTGAGCAACCTTGCACAGGCTACGAGCTGGATGACTGATCCGAAGAGGAGGAAAATGCCGTTGAAAGCCAGCCCAGCGGCTTTCCAGTAGGTCCCAAGCAAGCCATCCAGCACCTCGAACCACTGAACCAAAAACGAAAAGCATACCGATTTCGAGATGAACCCACTTCAGCGATTTTTAATTAGATGGTATGTGTAGAAGTGCTCTTTGGTTTGGTGTGTGGCAATTCTTGAAGAGAGATGCACCTGAATGACATGGTTCTTGAAGCTGTGATTCTCCTTCTCTTTCCGGGTCCAGTACTCGATGTAGAGCACACTGATGAGATAAGACGTCCAGCTCCCCAGGATTCCATAGAAAACCTGCAGAACTATCCCGGAAGGCATCCCGAGCTGAGAGAAGGAATAGGGCAGCGTCAACAGCACCTGTGCCACCTGCGAAGTGTCCCGAGCAAGGAAGACAAAATTGTATAAGAGTCAGATCAAAATGGATCGAACTTTTGACTTGTGAACTAAAGGCCAGATCTTCAATTTGAGGCAAAATCACTGCAGAAGTCATTACATGTCCTAGAAAACGATCGTTGGGCACAAGAATTGAAGGCATACCTGATTGGAGGCGCAGCTGAACCAAGCATCATACGCAGACCCGCCATGCCAGAGGAGGCTTTTGAGGCCAGAGCCGGAGCCATCTGTTTGCGCCTTTTCTTCTTCTACTATTCCGTCTCTCTCTCCAGCGTTGGTGAAGCTAGAGACCATTGCTTCCTCGGATTGCTTCTGAGACAGCATTTTCTCCTCTGTCACACAGCCAAATCAAGCCTCTGAAGACGCAAAAAACAAACCAGTGAGTGAATGACACAGACCAACCAGAAGAGAAAATACAGGCTTGTAATGGGAAGAGCCAGTGCCTGTGAGAGAGAAACAGAGAGCAGCCCCAAGACTCAAAAGCTCCTGTTGCTCTGTTCTTCGCACACTTGTTTATATGGGCAGCACAGATGTATCCTCCTCCAAACATTTTTCAGTGTCCTTAGAGAACTTGTCATTCTTGCTCTAGAATACAGAGGAAATGACTCCTCCAAATTTTCCAATTCCGGGAGGATAAGGTACTAGGAGGAAAAAAATTTATTGGGGAGAGTTGCATGGACCTTCACAACTTCTGCAGTATGCTCTGTTCTTTTAAAATGTTTTCTTGATGATTATTTTCGAGCCCCCTTTCTCAGCAAGTTACTCTCCAGTCTCTTGGCTTATTTATTGGATTTAATCTTTAGATGAATCTCCCAAGCCCAGATCTAGATCAGAGCAAAATATTCCACGAATTGATTTTCTTTCTCCTTTTCACTTATTGCAAGACTTTCGCATTCTGCTATGGTGTTTCATACAATTTATAGAAGCTTTCAAAGCACAAAGTAAAAAATCTTTATTTCTATGGTAGAAACGGAATTTAATTCAAAGGGTGTGTGCAATATTTAAGAAAATTTTAGTTGTATCTTGAGTTTGAGTATTATCTTTATAGTAATGTGTTATGATGATTCATCTTATAAGTGGCACGGTCACTTTAGAGTCAAAAGAGGCTATAGAAGACTACCTTCTATAGCTGATTAATGTGGTGATTGTGAAGGTAAGTTTATGGAGTTTGAAAATTTTAAGGATTGGAACTTGGTGAGCTACCAAAATCAAATTAAAAAGTTTAAGGATAATGATACAAATTAATCCCTAAACTTTGATTCAATATATAATGTGGTCTCTGAACTTCTCATTTGTTTAATATGGTCCCTAAACTAGTTTGTTCAATATGATCCTTAGACATTTAATATGTTTAATTTAGTCATCCAATATTTTGGAGACTAAATTGAGCATATATTAAAAATTCATGTATCATATTAAACAAAATGAAAATTCATGAATTATATTATATATTGGGCTAAAATTCATAAACCACATTAAATAAGTTAAAGGTTGAGAGACCATATTACATATCAAGCTGAATCATAGTTTTCGCATCAGTAAGGAGTCACCTCTCTCACCAAACCTGTCCCTTGTTTTCTTATATGAGAAACCCATTCTTTAATTACGAAAATCTCAGAATTTATGTGTTTTTTGGAACCTTTCCTCTCATTTTCACCAAAGTTTACAGTACCATCATCTTGCTCTTCCAAGGATGACCTCCTAAATGGAATTACAATATGAATGAGTGAGACTATCCAATATGATTGCGTCAATGATTCCCCTCTAATTGATAGGATCCGCACCTCAAGACAAATCAAAAAGATTACGAAAGTGATTAAAACTATTGACTTTTCTAGAAGTGGGATGGATTTGCATTTCTAGACTTAGACAAAATCTTCTCTTTCATGCGTTGGCTAAAAATGACGGGTTTTGGCCAAACTACTGGTCGACTTAGCTTTCCCAACGCAAGATCCTCCACATAAGAAACGTGGACAGTGAAGTGGCCAGCGAATTTGCTTGTTTCAATTTCCTTCTCTTTCATAGTGTTTGGCATTCGGGGGCTTTCAAAGCTTTCAACTTAACTTGTCCAGTCACAACAGTCCCTGTCCTAGCACAAAAAAAGCCATCATTGGGGTAGGATGAATGGTGCATTTACTTGAATTCAAACTCTCTATAGAGAGAGAGGTGTAATTTGATGTTGAGTATCACCTAAGAGTCTCTTACCTATAAGCATTTTCATAATGTAAGTATGTTCCATTTAAGTTTGACACTGCCATTCCGATTGGATCGAACTTCCACTGGGGGAGAATATGAGAATGGATCACACATTGAAGTGATTCGGTTTATTTTGAGGGTTAGAGCAGAGAGAGAGAGCGGAACCTCTTGACGTCATGTCCTATCGGAAATGCAAAAGCAATCCAACGTTAATAAGGGAAAAAAAGGGGCATTTCTTAACTTTGGGATCAGCAGTTGCATGAACCTTCATAACTCTGCTCTTTTAAAATGTTTTCTTGATGATTATTCCTTGCCCCATTTGTCAGCATGTTACTCTCCAATCTCTTGGCTTATTTATTGGATTTAACCATTAGATGAATCTCCCAAGCCCACATACCAGAGTAAAACATTCCACGAATTGATTTTCTTTCTCCGTTTCACTTGTTGCTGGACTGTCGCTTTCGGATATGGTGTTTCATACAATTTATAGAAGTTTTGGAAAGCACAAAAAATAAATCTTTATCTCTATGGTAGAAATGGATTTTAGTTAAAAGGGTGTGCGATATTTAACAAAATTTTAGCTGTTTCATGATTTTGAGCATTGTTTTTATAGTAACATGTTATTACGATGCATCTTACATGTAGCAGGGTCACTTTAGAGAATTTCCAAGAAAAAAAGAAAGAAAATTGACAATTGAAACTTTTTTGTTATTGGCTTCTACATAGAGCTAGATGTGGAATAAGGGCAAGAGAAGAATGCCTTATCTAATTAATTAATATCGTGATTATGAAGGTAAGTTTCTGGAGTTTGAAGATTTTGAGGATTGGAATTTGGCAAGCTGCCATAATCAATCAAAAAGCTTAGGGATAATGACATAAATTGGTTTCTAAATTTTGACCCGATGTGTAATGTGGTCCTTCAATTCTCATTTGTTTAATATTGTTCATAAAGTTTTAGTTTATTCAATCGGATCATCGGATTTTTGGTATATGTTTAATTCATTTTGGGGACTAAATTGATCGGTACTAAAAGGTCATAGACTATATTGAACAAACTAAATGTTCAAGGATTGCATTGTATATTGGGCTAAAGTTCATTAACCATATTAAACAAATTAAAAATTTAATGACCACATTGCATATTTAGCTAAAATTTAGAAACCATTTGTCTCATTTTCCCAAAGGCTTACAATACCATCATCTCACTCTTCTTAACATGATCTCTTCATCTCCATGGACATCCATAATAATCCATTTTCTTACTCTTTCGGTTATATTCTTTTGTATGAAATTTGAGATATTAATGCAATTAAGTTGCATTTGGCAGTCTGAATAAAATTCATAATAGTATCAAATTTATCCTATTCTACGTTTGATACTTGCTCAAGACAGGATAAAATCGAATATACGGGATATACGCTAGATAAAATTATCATGTGGGAGGGATAGGATAAATGTAGATAAAATTTCTAATTTCATAATAAGAAAGTTATTTTCTTAAAAACAAACTTCTTAAATTAACAAATCTAAAATTATATTTCAATATAAATAATATTTGAATTATAATATAATAAAATCAAAATAACAAAAAATAACAATTTAGTCTTTTAATAAAATCTTATTTTTATTTATACATTCGGAGTTAATTCTATCTTATAATATAAATTCAATATAGAAATGTATATTTATTACATATTTTTAGGTGTTTTGATAGTTAAAGTATATTAGTACAGTTTTCTATTTAATAAAATTTTATTATAGAATGATAGAAGGGGAAAAAAGAAATTAAAAAGAAATTAATTAAAAATATTGTAAAATAAAATTAAATAAAAATAAAAATTAAATAGACAATAGTGTCGCAAAAGAATTTTACCTTCTCCATTTATATTAGTATGCCGTTTATACCAAAAATATTTATGATAGGATATAAATATATTCGGGTTTATTACTGCAATCACCAAATAGTGGATAGGTTATAGTAAAATCTCCTGAAATTCATATTATATCTTATCCAGTTCCATGTTGATTAGCCGGACGATCAAATGTAGCCTTAATAGATGGAAGGCCTCCTTTTCATGAAGTTTCTTCTTCAGTATCATCTTTCTTGGCATAACTCTCTCCGTCTCTCTCTCACATCATTTTATTCTTTTTTCTACCCTCTTGATTATTTGATACTAAATTCAGCGGTAAATGGAATTAAAGTCTGAATGAGAGACTATTGAATATGACTGCCTTTTATGATTCCCCTTTGATTGATCAGATGCGCATCTCAAGGCAAATCGAAAAGACCACAAAAGTGATTAAACTTACTGACTTTTCTTTCTAGAGTAGGGTGGATTTGCATTTCTAGATTTAGACAACATCTTCTCTTTTGTGCATTGGCTAAAAATGATGGGTTTTGGCCAAACTGCTAATCGACTTAGCTTTCCCAACGCAAGATCCTCCACACAAAAAACGCGGCCAGCAAATTTGCTCATTTCAATTTCCTTTTTATTTCATAGTGTTTGGCATCCAGGAGCTTTATGAACTTTCAACTTAACTTGTCGGGTCACGATGGTCCCCGTCCTAGCACAAAAAGAGTCATCCTCGGGGTAGGAAGAAGAGTGCATTTGCTTGAGTTTGAACTCTCAAGAGACGAAGTTTGATATTGAGTATCACCTAAGATTCTCTTACCCATAAGTCTTTTCATAACATAAATATGTTCCATTTAAATTTGACACTACCATTCCAATTGGATCGAACTTCCACCGGGGAAAATATGAGAACGGCTCACACATTGAAGTGAATTCGATTAGGTTTATTTTGAGGGTTCGAGGAGAGAGAGAGGGGAACCTCTTGATGTATTTTCATTCCTCATCCTAACGGAAAGTGCAAAAGCAATCCAACACTTAGAAAAAAAAAAACGAGGCATTTCTTAACTTTGGGACTAGTGGTTATGGTCATGATTAGGGGGGAGTTAGAACACCCTGCACTGCACCCCCAAAGTTTCAATCCTGTTTCGATTGTACAAATTCCGGAGACACACCGGTGGAGCCTCGTCCAAGATTTTTATTCTTATCAAACAAATGTGTTTGGGGGCACTTGAAACTTTAATAATGTGATCTTTCATACTTCAAATTTCTTATTAACGAGCACCAAGAAGAAATATTTCGCAATAACAATATTGTTCTAATACCATAAAATATCTTTCATGCAATCAAGAGGAAAAATGAGAAAACCTTTCGTTATTGGTCCAGATTGACCATGGATTTTCCTAAATGGGAACATCTCTTATGCAATTCAAATTCAATCCAATGACCAAGATTAGCAAATATTAACAAGACTAACGAGTCATTTTTATGTATAGTTTCTAGCAAGATAATTGAGACTTTGACATTCTCCAAACACAAAGCATGAAGACCTAAACTGTGTTTGGTAACCATTCTGTTCCAAAGAATAATTTCTGCTCAGACGTGATTTTTTTTTAATTATGTTCATAGTAAAAATTTCTGAGCATTTGAAAACATTTCGTAACTTCCCAAAATTTTTATTCCCTAAATAGAAATATATTTGGTATGACCCTTAAAAGTATTTATAACTTAGAATTTCTTTTAAACTTTTTATAATTTTATTATATTTGTTTTCTTTTCTCTTTTTTCTTTTTTTTTTTTTTTTCGCCGGCCAAACTAGAGCTGGTAAGGTTGGTAGCCTCAGAGGAGCCTCGCCAGCGCTCAGTGAGGTTGGGACTCACTTTGGCCTAGCAAGGCCGAGCCTCATGGCGGCTAGGCAAGGCTCTCACCCAAATTTGGTGAGCCCGGCGAGTTGATAAAGAGAGAAACGGCCGGTTGAGAATAGAAATGCACACTGCATATGGCAAAGCAAGTTCAACGAGACGCCAGAAGGAAAATGATGACACTTTCGAAGGCTGGACACTTTCAAAAGCAGCTTCATTAGAATAAGATCTGTTCATCTGCCCTTCTTCCAGAAAGATAACACCCCACAAAAGCAAGCGCGCAAGTCCGCATATATAAACAGCCGAGCTGTATCAACTTCTCTCGCCACCTTTCCATCTTCATCCATCTCTCTTCTTCATCAGGTAGTCATAACATAAGTCGATCACTCGTGCATTCTACTCTTTCTAAGCTCTTTCGATTATACATATCCTTGGACAGAAGTGACGGCGATAGGTTCGATGGCCACGGGAGTTCTCTGGCTCCAGCATTAGTCTTTGCCGATCATCATACCTTCCTCTCCATGTCTGCGATGGCTTCTCTTCCATCTAAGTCGTCGGCTTTGAAAGTGGGGTTCCACAAATCAACACGTCCACAAGCGGAGGCGATCGTGAGGAATGCCATGAATGAGGCTGTCTCTCACAACCCTGGCATTGCAGCCGGTCTCATTAGGTTGCTGTTCCATGATTGTTTTGTCAGGGTAACGCCATAGATAATCCCTCAATGTCAAACCAATGACGGACTCACATTTCTTTGCACAAGCCGCCGAACAACAGCAGAACGTTTATGTACCTGCTTCTCAAGAAGAGAGTCGATAAGGGTCATATACGCATCAGCCTCAGTGAAGTGCCATTCCCCCGTGTAAACCTGGTAGGACGAAAAGGTAAAAGTAAGAACAAGTCATCGTCAGAGCAGAACAGGCACCAGAAGCCAGAGCGTGGAAGAGAACGCGAACCCACCAACATGGTTCATCATTTACGTAATCCACATAAGCCAAGGAAGACGAAATAGGAGGACAAACAAAGAAAAGAAAAGAAAAGAGAAAGGGAAACCAAACCTCCAGCAGCTCTCGAACAGTCTCCCGGACCATCCTGTCTGGAAAACCGTACTGACGCATGGCGTCGAGGGCCGCGTCCATTCGCGTGTGCCGTGCATTTCTCTCCGTCTGCGAATAACCATCGCAAGAGGAGAAAGGCCAACAAATGAAAAAGAAAAAGAAAACCCATTAACAACAACGAACGAACACGCGAACGATCGGATGAGAGACGAAAGACTAGTTTAGTAACAAGTCGGATGCGAGACGCCCGTTCTATCGAGGAAAAACGGAAACCATTTGAAGTTTGACGAAGCTCGACGTCGTAAAAGGATCGTTCTTTGAAAGAAAGGAGGAAAAAGAAAACGGGTGGTTCCGGGCAAACAAACGAGGAAACGCGACGGGAGGAGTACGAATGATCGAATCGGCGATGGCCGGGAAAAGAGAGAAAGAGAGAAGGGGAGGAAACTGTCTGGGGGGGGGGGCGTCCGCGAGGCATCTCGTCTCTGCAATGGAGTCCTTTCTCTGTGAAATTTTCCCGGAAAACGCAGAGGAGAAAAACGCAGGGTGGTGCTCCAAGTGGAAAAAAGAGGGGGGAGAGAGAGAGAGTTTGCAACCCGCTTTTCTCCATCTTTTTTTTTTCCGATTATTTTCAACATTTGAAGCGAGTCTGGATGATCGCTTTCGATTTTATTTCTTATATTATTTAAATTTTAGGGCGAATATATTTTCGATATTTTTTTATTAGTGGAAAAAATCTAAAATTTCGATCACTTGCGGATGATATTAATACATCCATTCACATATTTATGATTGGAATATGTTTAATGTTGTTAAGGGAAGAGAAAATTCTATTTTCCACTAAAACCCGAATTGAAAGAGAAAACTTTATTGTTTCAAAGGAAAAATAAAGACATACATATATATTTATTGGATATTACAACATCGCTATATTTTTCGTTAATGGTTTTACTTCAACAGGCTGAAATTCCTACATCTTGTGAACATTAATATTTGCTAATTTCTCCTTATTTTAGCTTTTGGACTTGTACCTCTTTCACTTACTTGCAATGAACTCCGGCATATCCACCACTGCCTAATGTAAAGTTAATAAGCTGAAAATTTTGTAAAGTCTAAAGAGAGAAAATCACTATGGAGAAAATAGATCGAGGACCTATTTGTTTACACGTAAAAATGAGTAGAAAGTATTTTGTTTCTTTACTGTCAAAATTTGACATATCGTTCAAATTTTTAAAACTTATAAAGAAATTATTTGTAATCAATCAATATTTGTGCCTCGGAAAATTTTTAGAAATTTCAAGTTTGAAAACAAAAGATCTGAAATGTACGAGCTAAATTAATAGGACAAAAAGGATACCATATGAAGATGTAACTTGAAATCCAATATTTAAAATAAGGATGATATTTATAAATTTCTAAATGTGAAGAGGATCTCAATACATATAGTAAAATCGAGAATTATACTTGCAAATTTCCCAATGAAAGACATAATATTCCTAAATTGCTTAATCTTCTTGATTATATCCAACTTTGACTATTGGAGGATTGTGACGAGCGAAGAAGAAGAAGAAGAAGAAATAAAAGTTCATGTGCTGCCTTCCACATGGAAAATTTCTTATCTTCCCTCTGTACAAACCATGTGAAAGCAGATTCCATTTAAGGAGATTTTCCCCATCCATTTCAAATCAGACTGAGCGATTCGTAAGAGGAAAACCTCTGCAAAAACCAGCTCAGATGACAGCAAATTTTGCATTAATAAGTCGAGTCAACCTGCCCTTTTGCGGACTCAAACATTTATTTATTCCCATTCCATAATCACCGCAGCCAATTTCTGCATCAGTAAAGGCCAAATTACTAGTTCACATCTAATGGAGAGGTGCGGAAGGTGAGTTGCACTGGTAGCATTTAGCAAAGAGGCCAAAGGTGTCCACTTGCTTGATGAAGTTGACCATGCTCGCCCATCCTCCGAACCCGAACCCAACCACCAAGACCCAACCCACCACGAACGCATTCACCACGTACATGGCCGTCCAGCTCGGCAGGAAAGCTGGGGGCTTCTCGGCGGCTTTCTGCATTCGAGAGAATTCGATTTGTGCCAGTATTATTTAGTTGTGCTGCCTTAAAAGCAAGGACAATTCATGTCGTATCACTGACCTCCCGGGCAGAGGCCGACCAGAAAGTGACCATGTGGGCAGCAGCCGGGATGATGTAGACAGTGAAGGTGACCAGGAGGGCGCCCACGGCGGAGTTGATCGGCCCGAAGAAGGGGAAAATGATGGCCAGGAACCAGATGGGGATCACCACCGGCAACCGGGCGACCGCCTTCAATAATATGCTCTTCGTGTGGTGCAACCCTATCACCTTCTCCCACACAAAGTAGAGCGGCGTGCACGCGAACCCAAATGTTATGAACTGCGATGCCAATGAAATCACTCATTAACATCTTTGTTAATGGATTCGATGGAAAATCATCTGTAATATCGAATGATATCCGTGTATGTATGTGAAATATATACATAATGGAGGGAAATTTGAGGAGAGGAGACCTGGTGGATGAGCATCAAAATGACCGCAGCGTCACGCCACCCAGATGGAGGGAGAAGAGAGAAGGCATTGGCATGGTTCAAGAGCTTGTCGCCGAAGGCCCAGTACACCGCTGTTGCCGATGGAATTGTGAGAGTGAACACATACAGGGTGGCCAGCAGATATATGGACTTAAACTTTCTCGGCTTCCACATTGCGTCCATTATTTCGCTGTCACAGTTTTACACAACTCATTTAGCTTCATGAAGAGAAGGAAAGTTTGTCGACAATTATCAAGGCCTTTCGGTCTTTTAAGACAATTCGACCCAAGTGATCTAAGTATCCGTATTCTGCTACACTCACTGTTGATAATCGATCGAGCGCTGCTCCTTTCGAGTTTAATCACATAAACTTTGAGTCAAAGTGTGATTGTGTAGTCAAGTAGAAGAAATCAAGCACAAATACATGAAATGAGCATGACGGAGGAGGAACTCACACAGTGACGGCGTGTCCGCCAAAAGTGTAGAGGATATTGGTGGCGCCGGTGAAATACAGGACCAGCTTGGTAGGTCCGGAGTGGATCACACCCTCAACCTGCATCATTTTATCAACATCAGAAATCAAAGAAATGAAATTAATCTGAATGAGCTTGAAAGCGGATTCAATTCAGAAGCTCGGAGAAGAGAGAGAGAGAGAGAGAGACGAGATGCCATAATTACCTGGCCATTAGCGATGGCGGCGGCGGTCAAGTACCAAGCGGTGTAGGTGGTCATACCGAGGCCGAGGAAGGACCAAATCCGGTAGTTGTGGAAGGAGGGGATGAACACGGTGGTCGCGCAGCATGCTCCGAATATGTAAGTCCATGTCCTCTTGTCCAACCGGTCATTGATGTAGTATATGTTGCTGTAATGCAATGGCCCCCAGAAATCACACACAAACGAAAATGATAGCGAAACATACAGATTGACTAAGTCGTCGTGTCAATTAAGTGAAAAGAAATCACCGACTGATGATGAAATGAGCAACCTTGCACAGGCTATGAGCTGGATGACTGATCCGAAGAGGAGGAAAATGCCGTTGAAAGCCAGCCCAGCGGCTTTCCAGTAGGTCCCAAGCAAGCCATCCAGCACCTCGAACCACTGAACCAAAAACGAAAAGCATACCGATTTCGAGATGAACCCACTTCAGCGATTTTTAATTAGATGGTATGTGTAGAAGTGCTCTTTGGTTTGGTGTGTGGCAATTCTTGAAGAGAGATGCACCTGAATGACATGGTTCTTGAAGCTGTGATTCTCCTTCTCTTTCCGGGTCCGGTACTCGATGTAGAGCACACTGATGAGATAAGCCGTCCAGCTCCCCAGGATTCCATAGAAAACCTGCAGAACTATCCCGGAAAGCAGCCCGAGCTGAGAGAAGGAATAGGGCAGCGTCAACAGCACCTGTGCCACCTGCGAAGTGTCCCGAGCAAGGAAGACATAATTCGATGAGAGTCAGATCAAAATGGATCGAACCTTTGACTTGTGAACTAAAGGCCAGATCTTCAATTTGAGGCAAAATCACTGCAGAAGTCATTACATGTCCTAGAAAACAATCGTTGGGCACAAGAATTTAAGGCATACCTGATTGGAGGAGCAGCTGAACCAAGCATCATACGCAGACCCGCCATGCCAGAGGAGGCTTTTGAGGACAGAGCCGGAGCCATCTGTTTGCGCCTTTTCTTCTTCTACTATTCCGTCTCTCTCTCCAGCGTTGGTGAAGCTAGAGACCATTGCTTCTTCGGATTGCTTCTGAGACAGCATTTTCTCCTCTGTCACACAGCCAAATCAAGCCTCTGAAGACGCAAAAAACAAACCAGTGAGTGAATGACACAGACCAACCAGAAGAGAGAATACAGGCTTGTAGTGGGAAGCGCCAGTGCCTGTGAGAGAGAAACAGAGAGCAGCCCCAAGACTCAAAAGCTCCCGTTGCTCTGTTCTTCGCACACTCGTTTACATGGGCAGCACAGATGTATCCTCCTCCAAACATTTTTCAGTGTCCTTAGAGAACTTGCCATTCTTGCTCTAGAATACAGAGGAAGTGAATCCTCCAAATTTTTCCAATTCAGGGAGGATAAGGTACTAGGAGGAAAAAAATTTATTGCTTATCCAGAAGAGGAAGGGTTTGGTGTTCGAGTTAAACCCAAACATATCAAAACCGAAGGAAGGGTTCTGAAGACGGAGGCCCAGGATCTGACAAGAAGAGCGCCTTAAACAGAGAAAAAACAGGGGATGGATTCCTTTACATGCAAAACAGCATGAGCGTTGCTGCATATATAGGAACGTGTTAGTTGATGTTGGACCAGAGAAAAAAGACTGAACAAGAAATCTCTCTCTCTCTCTCTCTCTCTCTCTCTCTCTCTCTCTCTCTCTCTCTCTCTCTAGTGTTCTTTCATTTTATTGGGGAGAGTTGCATGGACCTTCACAACTTCTGCAGTATGCTCTATTCTTTTAAAATGTTTTCTTGATGATTATTTTCGAGCCCCCTTTCTCAGCATGTTACTCTCCGGTCGCTTGGCTTATTTATTGGATTTAATCATTAGATGAATCTCCCAAGCCCAGATCTAGATCAGAGTAAAATATTCCACGAATTGATTTTCTTTCTCCTTTTCACTTATTGCTGGGCCGCGTTCGGCTACGGTGTTTCATACAATTTATAGAAATTTTCAAAGCACAATGTAAAAAATCTTTATTTCTATGGTAGAAATGGAATTTAGTTCAAAGGGTATGTGCGATATTTAAGAAAATTTTAGTTGTATCTTGAGTTTGAGTATTATCTTTATAGTAACGTGTTATCACGATCCATCTTATAAGTAGCATGGTCACTTCAAAGTCAAAAGAGGCTAGAGAAGACTACCTTCTATAGCTGATTAATGTTGTGATTGAGAAGGTAAGTTTATGGAGTTTGAAAATTTTAAGGATCGGAACTTGGCAAGCTACCAAAATCAATTAAAAAGTTTAGGGATAATGACACAAATCGATCCCTAAACTTTGACCCAATATACAACATGATCTCTAAATTTCTCATTTTTTTAATATAATCTCTAGATTTTTAATTTGTTGAATATAATTCTTAAACATTTAATATGTTCAATTTAGTCCCCCAATATTTTGAAGACTAAATTGAGCATATACCAAAAATTCATGTATCATAATAAACAAACTAAAAATTCATGAATCATATTACATATGGGGCTACAATTTATAAACCACATTAAATAAGTTAAAGGTTTAGAGACCAAATTACATACCAAGCTGAATCATAGCTTCGCATCGGCAAGGAATCACCTATCTCACCAAACTCGTCCTGTGTTTTCTTATATGGGAAACCCATTCTTTAATTACGAAAATCCCTGAGTTTATGCATTTTTTGTAACTATTCCTCTCATTTTCCCCAAAGTTTACAGTACTATAATCTAGCTCTTCTAAGGATGATCTCCTAAATGGAATTACAATCTGAATGAGTGAGACTATCCAATATGATCGCGTGAATGATTTCCCCTTTGATTGACAGGATCCGCACCTCAAGACAAATCGAAAAGATTACGAAAGTGATTAAAACTATTGACTTTTCTAGAAGCGGGATGGATTTGCATTTCTAGACTTAGACAAAATCTTCTCTTTTGTGCATTGGCTAAAAATGATGGGTTTTGGCCAAACTACTGATCAACTCAACTTTCCCAAAGCAAGATCCTCCGCATAAGAAACGCGGACAATGAAGTGGCTAGTGAATTTGGTTGTTTCAAATTCCTTCTCTTTCATAGTGTTTGGCATTCGGGGGCTTTCAGAGCTTTCGACCTAACTTGTCCAGTCACAACGGTCCCTGTCCTAGCACAAAAAAAGCCATCCTCAAGGTAGGATGAATGGTGCCTTTACTTGAATTCGAACTCTCTCCATAGAGAGAGAGAGAGGTGTAATTTGATGTTGAGTATCACCTAAGAGTCTCTTACCTATAAGCATTTTCATAATGTAAGTATGTTCCATTTAAGTTTGACACTACCATTCCGATTGAATCAAACTTTCACTGGGGGGAAATATGAGAATAGATCACACGTTGAAGTGATTCGGTTTATTTTGAGGGTTAGAGCAGAGAGAGAGAGAGCGGAACCTCTTGACGTCATGTTGATAATTCATCATCCTATCGGAAATGCAAAAGCAATCCAACATTAATTAGGGAAAAAAAAGGGGCATTTCTTAACTTTGGGATTAGCGGTACTAGTAAAATTAGAGGAGGGTTACAACACCTTAGACCGCACACAAATGTTTCAATCCTGTTTCGAGTGTACCATTCCGGAGCCCCACGGGCAGAGCCTCTTCAAAGATTTTTATACTTACCAAACAAATGTGCTTGGGGCACTAAAAACTTTAATAATGTGATATTTTATAATCCGATTTTCTTGTTAACGGGTACCCAAAAAGAGTAGTTCGCAATAATAATCATATTCCAATAACATGAGATATCTTTCATGCAATCAAGAGGAAATATGAGAATTCTTCATTACTGGATCTAGATTAACCATGGATTTTCTAAATGGGAACATTCCCGATGCAACTCGAATTCAACCCGTTGGCTAAGACTAGCAAATAATGACGGGATTAATAAGACGTTTATATGTTAGTTTCTACCATGATGATTGAGACTTCGACATTCTCCAAAACGCAAAGCGTGGAGACCTACTCAGACCCCCAGGCGGAAACTCCAGCATGACGAATCGCACGCCCGCGGATGCTTGCTCTTTTCGGTTAAAAAGAAGATGAGAATTCTAAAATTGTTTTTTGATGGGACTCATTAATAGAGGGATATTTTCGTGAAACGGCAGTGGTTATAATAAGAAGAAGAGTCCCATTAAAACTTTTTAACGAGGATGGCGTTGAAATCATGGGAAGCTTCTTTTGGCTTTCTTGCGAAAACAAAATATGTTAAGGTTCAAGCTTTTCGCTAATTGTTTCCCTAAAATCTTTCGCTTTTTGCCAACGTCTCTCCCTTGGCATCCCTTCTCTCGCCGGACTCCTGTGAAAACGTCAAGAGTTTCTCAAAGTGAACAAGACAGACACCAACGAGATGAAGAGAAAACTGCCGCGGCAACACAAGCTAGCCACATTGGCCATTGATGATTCTCAATAACAGGTGCTGTTCACTTTGTAATAGAATTTCACTCCTATATGCAATGGAAATAAACTGGAACCAACTTCCTAGAATCACTGGTCGACACGATATTCTTCCAATCAATCAATGCTTACGGTAACCAATCTATAGGAAAAAAAAATCAATGTAGATGGCTGAAAGGGAGAGCATATGTATATACACATCATTGACTTAGGGCTGCGTAGTAGCATTTCCAGGGAACACTTGTTTCTGTTCTTTTGTTCAGGGAACAGATTTTTTGTTCCCTAAAACAAAACGCGTTTGGTAAATTTTTGTTCCGGGAACAAATTTGTTCCCCTAACAGGTTTGGAGTAGAAATCAGAAACAAGAAAAAGTTGTTTTTTTGTTCCGGGAACAATTTTAAGAAACATTTTTTTTTCCTTTCTTTTTTTTTTTCTTTCTTTTTCTTCTTCCTCTTCCTCTTCCTCTTCCTCTTCCTCCTCCCACCCCTCGCCCGCCCCATAGCCGCCCCATCGCCGCCGCCGGGCGAGGTCCGGCGCGCTCGCCGCGCCTCGCCGGGCCGGGCGAGGTCCGGCAAGCTCACCGGAGCCTCGCCCGGCCACCGGCGAGGCCGCGCGAGGCCGGGCGAGCCTCGCCCGGCGGCGCGAGGCGGCGAGCCTCGTCCGGCCACCGGCGAGGCTCGGCCTCGCGGATCTAGGCGAGGCCGAACCTCGCCGAGGCGGCGCGAGGCCGGCGAGCCTCGCCGAGGCGGCGCGAGGCGGGCGAGCCTCGCCGAGGCGGCGCGAGGCGGCGCGAGCCTCGCCCGGGCGGCGGGCCGGGCGAGCCTCGCCCGGCCGCGCGAGGCCGCGCGAGCCTCGCCCGGGCCGCGCGAGGCCGCGCGAGCCTCGCCCGGCCGCGCGAGGCCGCGCGAGCCTCGCCCGGGCCGCGCGAGGCCGCGCGAGCCTCGCCCGGCCACCGGCGAGGCCGAGCCTCGTCGGTGGCGGCCGGCGCGAGGCCGAGCCTTGCCGGTGGCCCTGCGAGGCTCCGGCGAGCTCGCCGGAGCCTCGCCGGCGGCAGCCAACAAAAAGAAGGGAGAAAAAAAAGAAAAAGAAAAAGAAAAATCAAAAAATTAGAAATTTTTATCAAACGTGTTTCTGTTCCCGGAGTAAAAATTTTGAACCGTTATCAAACACCCTCAAATGCTCGAAAACAGTTCAGGAACAAAACAAGAAAAACATTTCGAGCGAAAACTGTTCCTGGAACAAACGTTGCCATGCAGACCCTTACTTTCCTATACCGACATTCAATCAATGAAGAAGAGAAAAATCATCAGGAAAAATATCAAGATGGCAAATATCTTTATCATGAGCCACCTGTTGGATGATATTTGATTGAGATGCCTCAACAAAGCGCTGCGAGCTCCTTCTACATTCACCAAGGACTTTTCCATATTGTCATCGATTCTGCTTGCAGCATTGAAGGCGACCAACTGGTCATCGATGTAGTATATGTTGCTGTAATGCAATCCCCCCAAAATCACACACACGAGTGAAAAAGATAGGGAAACATACAGATTGACTACGTTGTCATCTCAATTAAGCGAAAAGAAATCGCCGAACAATAATGAAATGGAGAACCTTGCACAGGCTATGAGCTGGATGACTGATCCGAAGAGGAGGAAAATGCAGTTAAAAGCCAGCCCAACGGCTTTCCAGTAGGGACCAAGCAAGCCATCCAGTACCTCATACCACTGCACCAAACAGATGCATGCCAAATCTCGATATTCGACCAGTTTAGCGATTTCAATTAGATGAATGAGTGAAGGTGCTCTTTAGTTTCGTGTGTGGCAATTCTTGAATAGAGATGCACCTGAATGACATGGTTCTTGAAGCTGTGATTCTCCTTCTCTTTCCTGGTTCGGTACTCGACGTAGAGCACGCTGATGAGATAAGCCGTCCAGCTGCCCAGGAATCCATAGAAAATCTGCAGAATTATCCCAGAAAGCATCCCAAGCTGAGAGAACGAATAGGGCAGTGTCAACAGCACCTGTGCCACCTGCGTAATGTCCCAAGCGAGGAAGACAAAATTGGAGGAGGATCAGATCAACATTGATCAAGCTTTCGATCTCGTGAACCAAAAGCCAGATCTTTAATTCGAGGCAATATCACTGCAGAAGTCATTACACGTCCAGGAAAATGATTGTTGGGCACAAGAATTGAAGGCATACCTGATTGGAAGCGCAGCTGAACCAAGCATCATACACAGACCCGCCATGCCAGAGGAGGCTTTTGAGGCCACCCCCGGAGCCGTCTGTTTGTACCTTTTCTTCTTCTACTATTCCGTCTCTCTCTCCAGCATTGGCGAAGCCAGAGACCGTGGCTTCTTCGGCTTGCTTCTGAGACAGCATTTTCTCCTCTTTCTCGCACAGCCAAATCAGCCTCTGAAACCGCTAAAAAACAAACCAGTGAGTGCATGACATGGACCAAAGGGAAGAAAAATACATGCTTGTAATTCAAAGGGCCGCTGCATGTGAGAGAGAAACAGAGAGCAGACCTAAAACTCAAAACCGTCCGTCGCTCTGTTCTTCGCACATACGTTTAAATGGGTAGCATAATAACCTCTCTCTCTCTGACAGATGTGTCCAGCTCCAAACGTTTTCAATGCCCCCGAGTCACTTGCCATTCTTACTCAAGAGTACAGAGGAAGCAAATCTCCAAAATTTCCAATTCAGGGAGGGTAAGATGGTGGCACAAAAAATTTATTTCTTGTCCAGAAAATGGAAGGTTTTGGTGTTCGAGATAAAACCCAAACACGTGCAAAAACCTAGAGAAGGGTTCTGAAGACTGAGGCCCAGAATCTGACAAGAAGAGCACCTTAAACAGAGGAAAAACGGGGGATTGATTCCTTTACATGCAAAAGAGCATGAGCACTGCTGCACATATAGGAAAGCGTTAGTCGTTGTTGGACCAGAGAAAAACAAGACTGAAGCAAGAAAGAAATCTCTCTCTCTCTCTCTTCAGTTTTCTTTCATTTTATTGGAGGAGGAGGAGGGAGGGGGGAACAGTTACATGGACCTTCATAACTCTGCTCTTTTAAAATGTTTTCTTGATGATTATTTCTTGCCCCATTTCTCAGCATGTTACTCTCCAGTCTCTTGGCTTATTTATTGGATTTAACTATTAGATGAATCTCCCAAGCTGAGATACCAGAGTAAAACATTCCATGAATCGATTTTCTTTCTCCTTTTCACTTGTTGCTGGACTGTCGCGTCCGGCTATGGTGTTTCATACAATTTATAGATGTTTTGGAAAGCACAAAAAATAAATCTTTATCTCCATGATAGAAATGGATTTTAGTTAAAAGGGTGTGCGATATTTAAGAAAATTTTAGCTATTTCATGATTTTGAGCATTGTTTTTATAGTAACATGTTATTACGATGCATCTTACATGTAGCAGGGTCACTTTAGAGAATTTTCAAGAAAAAAAGAAAGAAAATTGACAATTAAAACTTTTTTGTTATTGGCCTCCACATAGAGCTAGATGTGGAATAAGGGCAATAGAAGACTGCCTTATCTAATTGATTAATATCGTGATTGTGAAGGTAAGTTTATGGAGTTTGAAGATTTTGAGGATTGGAATTTGGCAAGCTACCATAATCAATCAAAAAACTTAAGGATAATGGCATAAATTGGTTTCTAAATTTTGACCTGATGTGTAATGTAGTCCTTAAATTCTCATCTGTTTAATATTCTTCATAAACTTTTAGTTTATTCAATCGGATCATCGGATTTTTGGTATATGTTTAATTCATTTTGGGGACTAAATTGATCGGTACTAAAAGTTCATAGATTATATTGAACAAACTGAACGTTCAAGGATTACATTGCATATTAGGCTAAAGTTCATAAACCATATTAAACAAATTAAGAATTTAACCACCACATTGCATATCTAGCTAAAATTTAGAAACCATTTTGTCTCATTTTCCCAAAGGCTTACATACCATCATCTCACTCTTCTTAACATGATCTCTTCATCTCCATGGACATCCATAATAATCCATTTCATCTCCATGAAATTTGAGATATTAATGCAATTAAGTTGCATTTGGTAGTCTGAATAAAATTCATAATAGTATCAAATTTATCCTATTCTACATTTGATGCTTGCTCAAGACAAGATAAAGTCGAATATAAGGAGATATACACTAAATAAATGTAAATAAAATTTCTAATTTCATAATAAGAAATTTATTTTTCTTTAAAAAAAACTTCTTAAATTAACAAATCTAAATTTATATTTCAATATAAATAATATTTGAATTCTAATATAATAAAATCAAAATAAAAAAATAATTTAGTCTTTTAATAAAATCTTATTTTCATTTATACATTCAAAGTTAATTCTATCTTATAATATTAATTCAATATAAAAATGTATATTTATTACATATTTTTAGGTGTTTTGATATTTAAAGTATTTTAGTACAGTTTTCTATTTAATAAAATTTTATTATAGAATGACATAAGGGGAAAAAAGAAATTAAAAAGAAATTAGTTAAAAAGATTGTAAAATAAAATAAATAATAAAGTAGACAATAGTGTTGTAAGAAAATTTTACCATCTCCATTTATATTAGTATGCCGTTTATATCAAAAATATATTTGATAGGATATAAATATATTTGGGTTTATTATTACAATCACCGAACAGTGGATAGGTTATAGTAAAATCTCCTAAATTTCATATTATATTTTATTCAGTTCTACCTTGATTAGAAATCCGGACGACCAAACGTAGCCTTAATGGATGGAATGGCCTCCTTTTCATGAAGGTTCTTCTTCAGTATCATCTTTTTTGGCATAACTCTTTCTCTCTCTCATCATTTTCTTCTTTTTTCTACCCTCTTGATTATTTGATACTAAATTCAGCGGTAAATGGAATTAAAGTCCGAATGAGCGAGACTATCCAATATGATTGCCTTTATGATTCCCCTTTGATTGATCAGATGCGCATCTCAAGGCAAATCGAAAAGACCACAAAAGTGATTAAACCTACTGACTTTTCTTTCTAGAGTAGGGTGGATTTGCATTTCTAGATTTAGATAGGATCTTCTTTTTTGTGCATTGGCCAAAAATGATGGGTTTTGGCGAAACTGTTAATCAACTCAGCTTCCCCAACGCAAGATCCTCCACATAAAAAACGCAGCCAGTGAATTTGCTCATTTCAATTTCCTTTATATTTCAGAGTGTTTGGCATCCGAGGGCTTCCAGGGCTTTCGACTTAACTTGTCAAGTCGTGATGGTCCCCATCCTAGCACAAAAAGAATCGTCCTCGGGGTAGGAAGAAGAGTGCATTTGCTTGAGTTTGAACTCTCAAGAGACGAAGTTTGATATTGAGTATCACCTAAAATTCCCTTACCCATAAGTCTTTTCATAACGTAAATATGTTCCATTTAAATTTGTCACTCCATTCCGATTGGATCGAACTTCCACCGGGGGAAATATGAGAAGGGGTCACACATTGAAGTGAATTCGATTAGGTTTATTTTGAGGATTCGAGCAGAGAGAGAGTGGAACCTTTTGATGTATTTTCATTCCTCATCCTAACGGAAAGTGCAAAAGCAATCCAACACTTTGAAAAAAAAAAAATGAGGCATTTCTTAACTTTGGGACTAGTGGTTATGGTCATGATTAGGGGCGAGTTAGAACGCCCTGCACTGCACCCAAAAGTTTCAATCCTGTTTCGAATGTAAAAATTCCGGAGACACACCGGTAGAGCCTCTTCCAAGATTTTTATTCTTATCAAACAAATGTGTTTGGGGGCACTTAAAATTTAATGTGATGTTTCATACTTCAATTTTCTTATTAACTAGCACCTAGAAGAAATATTTGCAATAACAATATTGTTTTAATACCATAAATATCTTTCATGCAATCAAGAGGAAATATGAGAAAACCTTTCGTTACTGGGTCCAAATTGACTGTGGATTTTCCTAAACGGGAACATCTCTTATGCAATTCAAATTCAATCCAATGACCAAGATTAGCAAATATTGACAAGACTAATGAGTCGTTTATATGTATAATTTCTAGCAGGATAATTGAGACTTTGACATTCTCCAAACATGAAGCATGAAGACCTAAGCTGCGTTTGGTAACCATTTTGCTCCAAAGAATAATTTTTGCTTAGACGCAATTTTTTTTTTAATTCTATCCCTATAAAAGTTTCTGAGCATTTGAAAACATTTCATAACTTCCCAAAATTTCTATTCCCTAAATAGAAATATGTTTGTCATGACCCTTAAAATTATTTGTAACTTAAAATTTCTTTTAATCTTTTTTATAATTTTATTATATTTTTCTCTTTTCTCTTCTTTTTTCTTTTTTCTTTTTTTCCTTCTCCTCTTCTTCTTCCTCTAGCCTGTCGTTGGGCAGACTAGAGCCGGTAATGTTGCTAGCCTTAGAGGAGCCTCACCAGCCCTCAGTGAGGTCAGGACTCACTTTGGCCTAGCAAGGCCGAGCCTCACAGCGGCTAGGCGAGGCTCTCACCCAGATTTGGCGAGCCCGGCAAGTTGATAAAGAGAGAAACGGCCGGTTGAGAAAAGACATGCACACTGCATATAGCAAAGCAAGTTCAACGAGACACCAGAAGGAAAATGATGACACTTTCAAAAGCAGCTTCATTAGAATAAGATCTGTTCACCCCCCCTTCCCCCTCCTTTTCCTTCCAGAAAGATAACACCCCACAAAAGCGCGCGCAAGGCCGCATATATAAACAGCCGAACTGTATCAACTTCTCTCGCCACCTTTCCATCTTCATCCATCTCTCTTCTTCATCAGGTAGTCATAACATAAGTCGATCACTCGTGCATTCTACTCTTTCTAAGCTCTTTCGATTATACATATCCTTGGACGGAAGCGATGGCGATAGGTTCGATGGCCACGGGAGTTCTCCAGCTCCAGCATTAGTCATCGCCGATCATCTTACTTTCCTCTCCATGTCTGCGATGGCTTCTCTTCCATCTAAGTCGTCGGCTTTGAAAGTGCGGTTCCACAAATCAACACGTCCACAAGCGGAGGCAATCGTGAGGAATGCCGTGAATGAGGCCGTCTCTCGCAACCCTGGCATTGCAGCCGGTCTCATTAGGTTGCTGTTCCATGATTGTTTTGTCAGGCTAATCCCTCAATGTCAAACCAATGATGCACTCACATTTCTTTGCACAAGCCGTCGAACAACAGCAGAACATTTATGTATCTGCTTCTCAAGAAGAGAGTCGATAAAGGTCATATACACATCAGCCTCAATGAAGTGCCATTCCCCCGTGTAAACCTGGTAGGACGAAAAGGTAAAAGTAAGAACAGGTCATCGTCAGAACAGAACAGGCACCAGAAGCCAGAGCGTGGAAGAGAACGCGAACCCACCAACATGGTTCATCATTTACGTAACACACATAAGCCAAGGAAGACGAAATAGGAGGATAAACAAAGAAAAGAAAAGAGAAAGGGAAACCAAACCCCCAGCAGCTCTCGAGCAGTCTCGCGGACCATCCTGTCTGGAAAACCGTACTGACGCATGGCGTCGAGGGCCGCGTCCATTCGCGTGTTCTGTGAATTTCTCTCCGTCTGCGAATAACCATCGTAAGAGGAGAAAGCCCAACAAATGAAAAGAAAAAAAGAAGAAAAGAAACCCATTAACAACAACGAACGAACACGCGAACGATCGGATGAGAGACGAAAGACTAGTTTAGTAACAAGTCGGATGCGAGACGCCCGTTCTATCGAGGAAAAACGGAGTCCATTTGAAACTTGACGAAGCTCGACGTCGTAAAAGGATCGTTCTTTGAAAGAAAAGGAGGAAAAAGAAAACGGGTGGTTCCGGGCGAACAAACGAGGAAACGCGACGGGAGGGGTACGAATGATCGAATCGGCGATGGCCGCGAAGAGAGAGAAAGAGAATGCGGGGAAAGAGAGAAGGGGAGGAACCTATCTGGGGGGGCGTCCGCGAGGCGTCGTCTCTGAAATGGAGTCCTTTCTCTGTGAAATTTTCCCGGAAAACGCAGGGTGGTGCTCCAAGTGGAAAAAAGAGGGGGGAGAGAGACTTTGCAACCCGCTTTTCTCCATCTTTTTTTTTTTCGATTATTTTCAACATTTGAAGCGCGTCTGGACGATCGCTTTCGATTTTATTTCTTATCTTATTTAAATTTTAGGACGAATATATTTTTGATATTTTTTTATTAGTGGAAAAAATCTAAAATTTCGATCACTTGCGGATGATATTAATACATCCATTCACATATTTATGATTGGAATATGTTTAATGTTGTTAAGGGAATATAAAATTCTATTTTCCAATAAACAGATCCGAATTGAAAGAGAAAACTTAATTATTTCAAAGAAAATATAAAGACTTACATATATATCGGATATTACAACATCGCTATATTTTTCATTAATGGTTTTAATTCAATGGGCTGAAATTCCTACATCTTGCAAACATTAGTATTTGCTAATTTCTCCTTATTTTAGCTTTTGGACTTGTACCTCTTCACTTACTTGCAATGAACTCGGGCATATCCACCACTGCCAAACGTAAAGTTAATAAGCTGAAAATTTTGTGAAGTCTAAATAGAGAAAATCACTATGGAGAAAATAGATCGAGGACCTTTTGTTTACACGTAAAAACGAGTAGAAAGTATTTTGTTTCTTTACTGTCAAAATTTAACATATCGTTCAAATTTTTAAAAATTATAAAGAAATTATGTGTAACCAATCAATATTTGTGCCTTGGAAAAGTTTTAGAAATTTCAAGTTTGAAAACAAAAGATCGAAATGTACGAGCTAAATTAATAGGAAAAAAAGGATACCATATGAAGGTGTAACTTGAAATCCAATATTTAAAATAAGGATGGTATTTATAAATTTTTAAATGTGAAGAGGATCTCGATACGTATAATAAAATCGAGAATTACACTTGCAAATTTCCCAATGAAAGACATAATATTCCTAAATTGCTTAATCTTCTTGATTATATCCAACTTTGACTATTGGAGGATTGAGACGTGCGAAGAAACAGTTCATGTGCTGCCTTCAACATGGAAAATTTCTTATCTTCCCTCTGTACAAACCATGTGAAAGCAGATTCCATTTAGGGAGATTCCCCCATCCATTTCAAATCAGACTGAGCAATTCGTAAGAGGAAAACCTCTGCAAAAACCAGCTCAGATGACAGCAAATTTTGCATTAATAAGTCGAGTCAACCTGCCCTTTTGCGGACTCAAACATTTATTTATTCCCATTTCCATAATCACCGCAGCCAATTTCAGCGTCCGTAAAGGCCAAGTTCACATCTAATGGTGTGGTGCGGAAGGTGAGTTGCACTGGTAGCATTTAGCAAAGAGCCCAAAGGTGTCCACTTGCTTGACGAAGTTGACCACGCTCGCCCATCCTCCGAACCCGAACCCAACCACCAAGACCCAACCCACCATGAACGCGTTCACCACATACATGGCCGTCCAGCTCGGCAGGAAAGCTGGGGGCTTCTCAGCGGCTTTCTGCACGTGAGAATTCGATATATGTCAGTATTATGTAGTTGTGCTGCCTTAAAGCAAGGACAATTCATGTCGTATCACTGACCTCCCGGGCAGAGGCCGACTGGAAGGTGACCATGTGGGCAGCAGCCGGGATGATGTAGACAGTGAAGCTGACCAAGAGGGCGCCCACGGCGGAGTTGATCGGCCCGAAGAAGGGGAAAATGATGGCCAGGAACCAGATGGGGATCACCATTGACAACCAGGCAGCCGCCTTCAATAATACGCTCTTCGTGTGGTGCACCTCTATCACCTTCTCCCACACAAAGTAGAGTGGCGTGCATGCAAATGAGACGATGTGTCGTCCAATACATCAACTGACCGAGATGAAAGGCCATGAAACAAAGACCATGCTCTTGCTTGCTTTGGAGGAGTTGGCCCATAGCATGCCTGTGCAATCGCTCGGTCTTTGGGTATGAGCGAGGTAATAATACACAAATTCTGTGGCATTTTGAGTGCATATGGAATGGGTCTGGCAGATGTTATTGAAGAGGCACAGGAGCCGTATTCTGCTGTTTATAGTCCTAAGTCGATCCTAGAGGCCTCACGTAGAGAAGCTGCTCTATCAAGACAGGTAAAGCAAAAGCTACGTGAGCAAGGTTTCAGAGAGGAGAACATTGCAACAGAGACATATCTAAATCTAAGGTATGAAGGTACGGATACTACCATCATGGTGAAGAGGCACACTACTGAAGATGATGACTCCAGATTTGACTATGCTGAAGAATTTGTGAACCTCTTTCAGCAAGAATATGGATTTAAGCAGCAGAATAGGAACATTCTCATATAATTGTGGCCCATATTCATTGGAGGAAGAAAATTGGTAGACACTCTCACATTCACTAGAGGTATGGATCAAGAAAGGTCCAATGACATTTGAATTATCATTTAATCGTGATGATTTATTGAGGAATGGCCCTTTTGATACACGTGGACGCAACCATCCACCAACTTGGAGAGTATGTGCATCTCACAAAGTGGCACATGAAATGCACGTGAAATGCACGAAAGTGGCACATAAGATGCACGAAAGTGGCACGTGAGATGTACTTCCGGCCTTGACATTTGTAATCTCCCTAATCTGTGTATTATTTTCAATTACTGTATTGTGCAGAGCTTTCATGAGTCAAGCTTTCTTTTATATGGGCCTAAAGTTTCAAATAACGTGATCTCAAGCGCGATGGCGAATACCCTTCTAGCCTTGACATTTGTATTCTCCCTAATCTTCACGCTGCGCGACGACGGACGGCGACGGACGGTGACGGTGGTGGTGATGGAGTGAGGCGATAAACCCTAAAACCCTGAGAAAAGGTCGGGGTTTTTGAGAGGTGAGGAGACGATCGCTTCGGGGGAGGACAAGTAGTTCGTGGATTCCGGGAGGAGGCTTTCATGGGCTTTTTTGAAGCGCAAAGGAGCTCGCTTCTGGAGAATGCCCAATGGCGCTTCGCAATACGAGATTTTATATGATTTAAGAAATCAGGGGATCGCGACAAGCTCGAGATGCTGACAAGGTGTCGACTTCGACCACTTCCGCTTAATATTTTTCTTTAATTCAATCGTACAAGTCAGACATTGCGGATAGCAAAGAATTGTCACGGCCCGAAGATACAAACAATCTAAAAGAGTTCCTGAACGATGTCGTGACCAATCCCTGGTACGAGCGATCCTCAATTGATATCCCTAAGTTATAGGGTTTTCTTCAGTCTTCTAAAATTTTCCTAGGGGCGGGCGATAGGTAATTGTACACCTATGTAATTAATACGGGTAGGTGATAATTGGGGAGATACGATCTCCACCGTTAGATCGAGGAGAGATCTACGGATACGATTTTTCCACCTTATACTTGTATATACAGGGGTCTCCTCTCCTCATTTGTATCATTTCATTTTACAAGAGTAATAGAATCCAGAATTTCTCTCTAAAATTCTTGAGTTTGAGTGGAAGGGCTGCTGGTTCGTAGGGAACACTAGATCGATCAACCCGTGACGGAACACTAGATCGATCGTGTCAGTTTTTGTCCACAGCCTACTCCTCTCCACGAGCTTCTCTCCCTCCTCCTCGCCGCTGCTCGTCTGCAAGGTGAGGCTCCTGATTTCCTGCTTCAATTGTTTCAATTTTTTCTCTCTCTTTTTCGTTTGTCATTTGATCGTTCACAGTCGTCGATCGGTAGTGGCTCGCTCTGTAATGGTCTAGTCGATATCGCGTTGAGGGATATCGGTTTAGCGATTGCTCGATCCGTGAGTTCACGCAATCTTGTTTCTTGAAGTTTTTGGGTCGTTTAAATTTCGAGGTTGAAGCCAATACCCTGCAAACAAGTTCTGATTTTGCTCAGCAAGGCGTGTTCTTTATGCTGGTGGCCTATTGATGATATCTTCTTCGTTTTTTTGCCAAATGGGAATATCACAGGACTGTTTCTGTCGGTAGCAGGATCTCCGAGATTTGACCGTGGATATGGGGAGTGCGGCTGTCGATAAGCTGTGGTTTTGCATTGATAGGGGAGGGACTTTCACGGATGTTTACGCCGAAATTCCAGGTGAGCCGGACGGCCGAGTTCTGAAGCTCTTGTCGGTTGACCCGGCGAATTATGACGATGCTCCAGTGGAGGGGATTAGGAGGATTCTCGAGGAGTACACCAGGAAGAAAATCCCTCGCACGTCGAAAGTGCCGATGGATAATATCGAATGGATAAGGATGGGCACGACAGTGGCGACGAATGCCCTCTTGGAGAGAAAGGGTGAAAGGATCGCTCTGTGTGTGACGCGGGGTTTCAAGGATCTGCTGCAGATAGGTAACCAGGCTCGGCCTAACATCTTTGACCTGACTGTATTGAAACTCTCAAACCTTTATGAGGAAATAATAGAAGCTGACGAGAGAATCGAGCTTGTTTCCAGTAAGGAAGAAGATGCTCAACATTCATCCACAAGATTAGTGATGGGAGTCTCCGGTGAGCTTGTCAGGGTATTGAAGCCATTTGATGAAGAGGCTTTGACTCCTTTACTAAAAGGATTGTTGGACAAAGGAATTAGCTGCTTGGCTGTTGTCTTGATGCATTCTTATACTTATCCAGATCACGAAATAGCTGTGAAGAATTTACCTGTAAAAATGGCACGTGAAATGCACGAAAGTGGCACGTGAGATGCAATTTTTCATACAAGTTATCTTCAGCTTTGACTCCGATGGTTCCAGCAGTTCCTCAAGGCCTAACAGCCACTGTGGATGCATATTTGACTCATATCATTAAAGAATATATGTCAAGGTTCATCTCCCGGTTCGATGAAGGTTTGGGCAAGGTGAATGTGTTGTTTTTGCAATCGGATGGGAGACTAGCAGCCGGAAGAAAGTTTTCGGGTCACAGAGCAATTCTGTTAGGTCCAACTGGTGGCATGGTTGGTTATTTGCAGACACTATTTAGGCTTGAGACAGACAAGCCCCTCATCGGGTTTGACATGGGAGGCACATCCACTGACGTGAGTCGGTATGCAGGGAGCTATGAGCAAGTTTTAGAGAACCAAATAGCCGGTGCCATAATTCAAGCGCCTCAGCTAGACATAAACACCATTGCTGCGGGCAGTGGGTCAAAGTTACACGTGGACGCAACCATCCACCAACTTGGAGAGTATGTGCATCTCACGAAGTGGCACATGAAATGCACGTGAAATGCACGAAAGTGGCACGTGAGATGCACAAAAGTGGCACGCGAGATGTACTTCCGGCCTTGACATTTGTAATCTCCCTAATTTGTGTATTATTTTCAATTACTGTATTGTGCAGAGCTTTCATGAGTCAAGCTTTCTTTTATATGGGCCTAAAGTTTCAAATAACGTGATCTCAAGCGCGATGGCGAATACCCTTCTGGCCTTGACATTTGTATTCTCCCTAATCTTCACGCTGCGCGACGACGGACGGCAACAGACGGTGACGGAGGTGGTGACGGAGCGAGGCGATAAACCCTAAAACCCTGAGAAAAGGTCGGGGTTTTTGAGAGGTGAGGAGACGATCGCTTCGGGGGAGGACAAGTAGTTCGTGGATTCCGGGAGGGGGCTTTCATGGGCTTTTTTGAAGCGCAAAGGAGCTCGCTTCTGGAGAATGCCCAATGGCGCTTCGCAATACGAGATTTTATATGATTTAAGAAATCAGGGGATCGCGACAAGCTCGAGATGCTGACAAGGTGTCGACTTCGACCACTTCCGCTTAATATTTTTCTTTAATTCAATCGTACAAGTCAGACATTGCGGATAGCAAAGAATTGTCACGGCCCGAAGATACAAACAATCTAAAAGAGTTCCTGAACGATGCCGTGACCAATCCCTGGTACGAGCGATCCTCAATTGATATCCCTAAGTTATAGGGTTTTCTTCAGTCTTCTAAAATTTTCCTAGGGGCGGGCGATAGGTAATTGTACACCTATGTAATTAATACGGGTAGGTGATAATTGGGGAGATACGATCTCCACCGTTAGATCGAGGAGAGATCTACGGATATGATTTTTCCACCTTATACTTGTATATATAGGGTCTCCTCTCCTCATTTGTATCATTTCATTTTACAAGAGTAATAGAATCCAGAATTTCTCTCTCTAAAATTCTTGAGTTTGAGTGGAAGGGCTGCTGGTTCGTAGGGAACACTAGATCGATCGTATCAGTTTTTGTCCACAACCTACTCCTCTCCACGAGCTTCTCTCCCTCCTCCTCGCCGCTACTGGTCTGCAAGGTGAGGCTCCTGATTTCCTGCTTCAATTGTTTCAATTTTTTCTCTCTTTTTCGTTTGTCATTTGATCGTTCACAGTTGTCGATCGGTAGTGGCTCGCTCTGTAATGGTCTAGTCGATATCGCGTTGAGGGATATCGGTTTAGCAATTGCTCGATCCGTGAGTTCACGCAATCTTGTTTCTTGAAGTTTTTGGGTCGTTTAAATTTCGAGGTTGAAGCCAATACCCTGCAAACAAGTTCTGATTTTGCTCAGCAAGGCGTGTTCTTTATGCTGGTGGCCTATTGATGATATCTTCTTCGTTTTTTTGCCAAATGGGAATATCACAGGACTGTTTCTGTCGGTAGCAGGATCTCCGAGATTTGACCGTGGATATGGGGAGTGCGGCTGTCGATAAGCTGCGGTTTTGCATTGATAGGGGAGGGACTTTCACGGATGTTTACGCCGAAATTCCAGGTGAGACGGACGGCCGAGTTCTGAAGCTCTTGTCGGTTGACCCGGCGAATTATGACGATGCTCCAGTGGAGGGGATTAGGAGGATTCTCGAGGAGTACACCAGGAAGAAAATCCCTCGCACGTCGAAAGTGCCGATGGATAATATCGAATGGATAAGGATGGGCACGACAGTGGCGACGAATGCCCTCTTGGAGAGAAAGGGTGAAAGGATCGCTCTGTGTGTGACGCGGGGTTTCAAGGATCTGCTGCAGATAGGTAACCAGGCTCGGCCTAACATCTTTGACCTGACTGTATCGAAACTCTCAAACCTTTATGAGGAAATAATAGAAGCTGACGAGAGAATCGAGCTTGTTTCCAGTAAGGAAGAAGATGCTCAACATTCATCCACAAGATTAGTGATGGGAGTCTCCGGTGAGCTTGTCAGGGTATTGAAGCCATTTGATGAAGAGGCTTTGACTCCTTTACTAAAAGGATTGTTGGACAAAGGAATTAGCTGCTTGGCTGTTGTCTTGATGCATTCTTATACTTATCCAGATCACGAAATAGCTGTGAAGAATTTACCTGTAAAAATGGCACGTGAAATGCACGAAAGTGGCACGTGAGATGCAATTTTTCATACAAGTTATCTTCAGCTTTGACTCCGATGGTTCCAGCAGTTCCTCAAGGCCTAACAGCCACTGTGGATGCATATTTGACTCATATCATTAAAGAATATATGTCAAGGTTCATCTCCCGGTTCGATGAAGGTTTGGGCAAGGTGAATGTGTTGTTTTTGCAATCGGATGGGAGACTAGCAGCCGAAAGAAAGTTTTCGGGTCACAGAGCAATTCTGTTAGGTCCAGCTGGTGGCATGGTTGGTTATTTGCAGACACTATTTAGGCTTGAGACAGACAAGCCCCTCATCAGGTTTGACATGGGAGGCACATCCATTGACGTGAGTCGGTATGCAGGGAGCTATGAGCAAGTTTTAGAGAACCAAATAGCCGGTGCCATAATTCAAGCGCCTCAGCTAGACATAAACACCATTGTTGCGGGCAGTGGGTCAAAGTTACACGTGGACACAACCATCCACCAACTTGGAGAGTATGTGCATCTCACGAAGTGGCACATGAAATGCACGTGAAATGTACGAAAGTGGCACGTGAGATGCAATTTTTCATACAAGTTATCTTGAGCTTTGACTCCGATGGTTCAAGCAGTTTCTCAAGGCCTAACAGCCACTGTGGATGCATATTTGACTCCTATCATTAAAGAATATATGTCGGCGTTCATCTCCCGATTCGACCGGAAAGTGTCCATGTGGGCAGTAGCCAGGATGATGTAGACAGTGAAGCTGACCAGGAGGGCGCCCACGGTGGAGTTGATCGGCCTGAAGAAGGGGAAAATGATGGCCAGGAACCAGATGGGGATCACCACCGAAAACCGAGCGACCGCCTTCAATAATATGCTCTTCGTGTGGTGCACCCCTATCACCTTCTCCCACACAAAGTAGAGCGGCGTGCACGCGAACCCAAATGTTATGAACTGCGATGCCAATGAAATCACTCATCAACATCTTTGTTAACGGATTCGATGGAAAATCATCTGTAATATCGAATGATATCCGTGTATGTACGTGAAATATATATATAGTGGAGGACACACGGACCCCAAGAGTGCCAAAAGTTGGCACGGAGGGACACTTAAGTACCAAAAGTTACAAACGGTACACTTAAGTACCAAAATCGAAGCAAAAAGGATCACTTAAGTGCCAAATCCGGCCAAACTGCCACGTGTTCATTTTCCGGCGACTTCATTTGCTGACGGAGCATTTTTTTCAATATAAAAAATTTCGCGTGGCAATTTTAATATAAAAAATTGTCCACGTCAGATTTTAAAAAAATTAAAATCGATTTTATTAAAAAAAAAAGGGGGAGGGGAAATTAGGCGTGTGCAGCCTTCACCGCCGCCGCCGTCGCCGCCCCATCGTCGCCGGGAAGGGCTGGCGACGGTGGGCGAGGGTCGGCTGGAGACGCCGGGCCCCGGCCGACTTGCGGCGAGGGCCCGCAGGCCCTCGCCCAAATCTGGGGCGAGGGTCGCGACCCTCCCCCGCATCCGGCGGGGTCGCCGGCCACTAGCCGGGCCCGGCGACCCCGCCGACCCTCGCCCACCGTCGCCGACCCTTCTCGCCCACCGTCGCCGACCCTTCTCGACGACGGTGGCGGCGGCGAGGGCTGCACAGCCCTCACCAATTTCCCCTCCCTCTTTTTTTTTTTAAATTAATCAATTTTAAAATATTTTATTTTTTAAATTATTTAATTAATAATTTTAAAAATCCACATCAGCGCAAAAACGACGTCGTTTTGCACTAATTTTTCGTCGTTTCAATTTCCGACGAGCCACGTAAGCAAAAAAATTAATAAAAAAATGCCACGTAGGATTTCCGGTAGGGTTCCGGCGACCTGACACTTAAGTGATCCATTTTTTTTGAAAAGTGGCACTTAAGTGTTCCGTTTGTAAGTTTTGACACTTAAGTGTTCCTCCGTGCCAACTTTTGGCACTCCCGCTGTACTTTCCCCTATAGTGGAGGGAAATTTGAGGAGAGGAGACCTGGTGGATAAGCATCAAAATGACAGCAGCGTCACGCCACCCAGATGGAGGGAGAAGAGCGAAGGCATTGGCGTGGTTCAAGAGCTTGTCGCCAAAGGCCCAGTACACCGCTGTCGCCGATGGAATCGTGAGAGTGAACACGTACAGGGTGGCCAGCAGATATATGGACTTAAACTTTCTCGGCTTCCACATTGCGTCCATTATTTCGCTGTCACAGTTTTACACAACTCATTTAGCTTCATGAAGAGAAGGAAAGTTTGTCGACAATTATCAACGTGATTCGGCCTTTTAAGACAATTCGACCTGAGTGATCTAAGTATTCTGCTACACTCACTGTCGATAATCAATCAAGTGTTGCTCCTTTCGAGTTTATTCACATAAACTTTCAGTCGAAGTGTGATTGTGTAGTCAATTAGAAGAAATCAAGCACGAATACATGAAATGAGCATGAGACAGAGGAGGAACTCACACGGTGACGGCGTGTCCGCCAAAAGTGTAGAGGATATTGGTGGCGCCGGTGAAATAGAGGATCAGCTTGGTAGGTCCGGAGTGGATCACACCCTCAACCTGCATCATTTTATCAACATCAGAAATCAAAGAAATGAAATTAATCTGAACGGGCTTGAAAGCGGATTCAATTCAGAGGCTCGGAGAAGAGAGAGAGAGACGAGACGCCATAATTACCTGGCCGTTAGCGATGGCAGTGGTGGTCAAGTACCAAGCAGTGTAGGTGGTCATACCAAGGCCGAGGAAGGACCAAATCCGGTAGTTGTGGAAGGAGGGGATGAACACGGTGGTCGCGCAGCATGCTCCGAATATGTAAGTCCACGTCCTCTTGTCCAACCGGTCATTGATGTAGTATATGTTGCTGTAATGCAATGGCCCCCGGAAATCACACACACGAACGAAAATGATAGCAAGCGAAAAGAAATCACCGACTGATGATGAAATGAGCAACCTTGCACAGCCTATGAGCTGGATGACTGATCCGAAGAGGAGGAAAATGCCGTTGAAAGCCAGACCAACGGCTTTCCAGTAGGTCCCAAGCAAGCCATCCAGCACCTCGAACCACTGAACCAAAAACGAAAAGCATACCGATTTCGAGATGAACCCACTTCAGCGATTTTTAATTAGATGGATGTGTAGAAGTGCTCTTTGGTTTGGTGTGTGGCAATTCTTGAAGAGAGAAGCACCTGAATGACATGGTTCTTGAAGCTGTGATTCTCCTTCTCTTTCCAGGTCAGGTACTCGATGTAGAGCACACTGATGAGATAAGCCGTCCAGCTCCCCAGGATTCCATAGAAAACCTGCAGAACTATCCCGGAAAGCAGCCCGAGCTGAGAGAAGGAATAGGGCAGCGTCAACAGCACCTGTGCCACCTGCGAAGTGTCCCGAGCAAGGAAGACAAAATTGGATGAGAGTCAGATCAAAATCGATGGAACTTTTGACTTGTGAACTAAAGGCCGGATCTTTAATTTGAGGCAAAATCACTGCAGAAGTCATTACATGTCCTAGAAAACGATCGTTGGGCACAAGAATTTAAGGCATACCTGATTGGAGGAGCAGCTGAACCAAGCATCATACGCAGACCCGCCATGCCAGAGGAGGCTTTTGAGGACAGAGCCAGAGCCAGAGCCATCTGTTTGCGCCTTTTCTTCTTCTATTATTCCGTCTCTCTCTCCAGCGTTGGTGAAGCTAGAGACCATCGCTTCTTCGGATTGCTTCTGAGACAGCATTTTCTCCTTTGTCACACAGCCAAATCAAGCCTCTGAAGACGCAAAAAACAAACCAGTGAGTGAATGGCACAGACCAACCAGAAGAGAAAATACAGGCTTGTAATGGAAAGAGCCAGTGCCTGTGAGAGAGAAACAGAGAGCCGCCCCAAGACTCAAAAGCTCCCGTTGCTCTGTTCTTCGCACACTTGTTTATATGGGCAGCACAGATATATCCTCCTCCAAACATTTTTCAGTGTCCTTAGATCCCTTGCCATACTTGCTCTAGAATACAGATTCCAATTCAGGGAGGATAAGGTACTAGAAGGAAAAAAATTTATTTCTTATCCAGAAGAGGAAGATTTGCTGTTGAGTTAAACCCCAAACATACCAAAACCGAAGGAAGGGTTCTGAAGACGGAGGCCCAGGATTGGACAAGAAGAGCGCCTTAAACAGAGAAAAAACAGGGGATGGATTCCTTTACACGCAAAAGAGCATGAGCGTTGCTGCATATATAGGAACGTGTTAATTGATGTTGGACCAGAGAAAAAAGACTGAACAAGAAATCTCTCTCTCTCTCTCTCTCTCTCTCTCTCTCTTCAATGTTCTTTCATTTTATTGGGGAGAGTTGCATGGACCTTCACAACTTCTGCAGTATGCTCTGTTCTTTTAAAACGTTTTCTTAATGATTATTTTCGAACCCCCTTTCTCAGCATGTTACTCTCCAGTCTCTTGGCTTATTTATTGGATTTAATCATTAGATGAATCTCCCAAGCCCAGATCTAGATCAGAGTAAAATAATCCGCGAATTGATTTTCTTTCTCCTTTTCACTTATTGCTGGGCCGTCGCATTCGGCTATGGTGTTTCATACAATTTATAGAAGTTTTCAAAGCACAAAGTAAAAATCTTTATTTCTATGGTAGAAACGGAATTTAGTTCAAAGGGTGTGTGCGATATTTAAGAAAATTTTAGTTGTATCCCGAGTTTGAGTATTATCTTTATAGTAACGTGTTATCATGATCCATCTTATAAGTAGCATGGTCACTTTAGAGTCAAAAGAGGCTAGAGAAGACTACCTTCTATAGCTGATTAATGTGGTGATTGAGAAGGTAAGTTTATGGAGTTTGAAAATTTTAAGGATTGGAACTTGGCGAGCTACCAAAATCAATTAAAAAGTTTAGGGATAATGACACAAATCAATCCCTAAACTTTGACCCAATATGCTATATGATCTCTAAATTTCTCATTTATTTAATATAGTCCTTAAACTTTTAATTTGTTCAATATAATTCTTAAACATTTAATATGTTTAATTTAGTCCTCAATATTTTGGAGACTAAATTGAGCATTTACCAAAAATTCATATATCATATTAAACAAACTAAAAACTCACGAATCATATTACATATTAGGCTACAATTCATAAACCGCATTAAATAAGTTAATGGTTGAGGGACCAAATTACATACCAAGTTGAATCATAGCTTTCGCATCGGCAAAGAGTCGCCTATCTCACCAAACTCATCCTGTGTTTTTTTGGTATGGGAAACCCATTCTTTAATTACGAAAATCCTGGAGTTTATGCGTTTTTTGGAACCATTCCTCTCATTTTCCCCAAAGTGATTAAAACTATTGACTTTTCTAGAAGCGGGATGGATTTGCATTTCTAGACTTAGACAAAATCTTCTCTTTTGTGCATTGGCTAAAAATGACAGGTTTTGGCCAAACTACTGATCGACTCAGCTTTCCCAACGCAAGATCCTCCGCATAAGAAACACGGACAATGAAGTTGCTAGTGAATTTGCGTGTTTCAATTTCCTTCTCTTTCATAGTGTCTGGCATTTGGGGGCTTTCAGAGCTTTCGACCTAACTTGTCCGGTCACGACGGTCCCTGTCCTAGCACAAAAAAAGCCATCATCAAGGTAGGATGAATGGTGCATTTACTTGAATTTGAACTCTCTCTATAGAGAGAGGGGTAATTTGATGTTGAGTATAACCTAATAGTCTCTTACCTATAAGCATTTTCATAATGTAAGTATGTTTCATTTAAATTTGACACTGCCATTCCGATTGGATCCAACTTCCACCGGGGGAAAATATGAGAATGGATCACGCATTGAAGTGATTCGGTTTATTTTAAGGGTTAGAGCAGAGAGAGAGGAACCTCTTGACATCATGTTGATAATTCCTCATCCCATCGGAAATGCAAAAGCAATCCAACATTAATAAGGGGAAAAAAGGGGCATTTCTTAACTTTGGTATTAGCGGTACTGGTAATAATTAGAGGAGGGTTACAGCACCCTAGACCAAACACAAATGTTTCAATCCTATTTCGAGTGTACTATTCCGGAGCCACACGGGCATAGCCTCTTCAAAGATTTTTATACTTACCAAACAAATGTGCTTGGGACACTTAAAAACTTTAATAATGTGATATTTTATAATTCGATTTTCTTGTTAACGGGTGCCCAAAAAGAGTATTTCACGATAATAATCATATTCTGATAACATGAGATATCTTTCATGCAATCAAGAGGAAATATGAGAAAATTTTTCGTTACCGGATCTTGATTAACCATGGATTTTCTAAATGGGAACATTCCCGATGCAACTCGAATTCAACCCGATGGCTAAGATTAGCAAATAATGACGGGATTAATAAGACGTTTATATGTTAGTTTCTACCATGATGATTGAGACTTCGACATTCTCCAAACGCAAAGCGTGGAGACCTACTCAGACCCCCAGGCGGAAACTCCAGCATGACGAATCGCACGCCCGCGGATGCTTGCTCTTTTCGGTTAAAAAGAAGATGAGAATTCTAAAATTGTTTTTTGATGGGACTCATTAATAGAGGGATATTTTCGTGAAACGGCAGTGGTTATAATAAGAAGAAGAGTCCCATTAAAACTATTTAACGAGGATGGCGTTGAAATCATGGGAAGCTTCTTTTGGCTTTCTTGCGAAAACAAAATATGTTAAGGTTCAAGCTTTTCACTAATTGTTTCCCTAAAATCTTTCGCTTTTTGCCAACGTCTCTCCCTTGGCATCCCTTCTCTCGCCGGACTCCTGTGAAAACGTCAAGAGTTTCTCAAAGTGAACAAGACAGACACCAACGAGATGAAGAGAAAACTGCCTGCGGCAACACAAGCTAGCCGCATTGGCCATTGATGATTCTCAATAACAGGTGCTGTTCACTTTGTAATAGAATTTCACTCCTATATGCAATGGAAATAAACTGGAACTAACTTCCTAGAATCACTGGTCGACACGATATTCTTCCTATCAATCAGTGCTTACGGTAACCAATCTATAGAAAAAATAATCAATGTAGATGGCTGAAAGGGAGAGCATATGTATATATACACATCATTGACTTACATTCATATACCGACATTCAAGCAATGAAGAAGATAAAAATCATCAGGAAAAAATCAAGATGGCAAATATCTTTATCATGAGCCACCTGTCGGATGATATTTGATTGAGATGCCTCAACAATGCGCTGCGAGCTCCTTCAACATTCACCAAGGACTCTTCCATATTGTCATCGATTCTGCTTGCAGCATTGAAGGCGACCAACTGGTCATCGATGTAGTATATGTTGCTGTAATGCAATGGCCCCCAAAATCACACACACGAGCGAAAAAGATAGGGAAACATACAGATTGATTACGTTGTCATCTCAATTAAGCAAAAAGAAATCGCCGAACAATAATGAAATGGAGAACCTTGCACAGGCTATGAGCTGGATGACTGATCCGAAGAGGAGGAAAATGCAGTTAAAAGCCAGCCCAACGGCTTTCCAGTAGGGACCAAGCAAGCCATCCAGTACCTCATACCACTGCACCAAACAGAAGCATGCCAAATCTCGATATTCAACCAGTTTAGCGATTTCAATTAGATGAATGAGTGAAGATGCTCTTTAGTTTCGTGTGTGGCAATTCTTGAATAGAGATGCTGTCACGCCCCGACTCTCGAGCTCGCGGCAACCCCATTACCTTGGTCGATTGAAAGCGACGTCCCAGGACCCATCGACGACCATTCATTTTATCTTTGATTATGCGCAAGCGGAAGACGAACCATCCCCAGACAAACATACAATCAAACAGGGATAGAGGGATGAATAGCAAGAACAACAACAACTACTCAATTATTCAATTTATTGGATTAACCAATGGAGGATCGTTTTCCAAATTACAAGCCCGACAAAAGGGCCGATCCATCCTCTAAGCCAAACCAAAAAGACTAGGCTAATCCAACAGTACACAAAGAACCCTCGGGTTCAACACCACGGTCACTCGGACCCATCGGACTCAGTCTCCGTCGAGTCGATCACTGGAGGAGCGGGGCAGGATCCTCCATTGCGGGTACGCCATTCTAGGGGCCTGAAAATGGTTAACCACGACGGGTTGAGATAAAATCTCAGCGAGTTCTCCCCCTAAGCCCCGGTTAGTACGTCAACTCAACCCGGGGTATCTCTCCCGTAACCACCCCTCACTCAACCCACAATAGACAACGAGACAACCCGCAATCAAACAACCACCGGGGTCAATCAATAAACACCATTCGGTTCGCATGCAACCTTACCCGTATGCCATACCCTGCACGTCAAATCTCATACAATGCAAGCAAGGCACATGGCCGTCAGATGATACAGTTCATCAATCACATGCGAATCGCGTCACAAGCGATCTCACTGGCCATTGCCACACCACCCCCGCACGATCGTCAACTCATGCGTGCGTACCACAAATCATCACGACATCAAGAGCATGCGAATAATCGAGCATCTCACACAACTTTCTCATGTCTCACATCCACACATATGCTCCGATTATTACGACCCTCTAGGCCACGGCACAACCTTATGGTTGGCGGTCAACCGGTCGTAAACCGGCATCGTCCTCCCCGTGAGGCACGGCGACGTCATGGGCTCTCCCCACCGACGGCATTCCATAAGGAGCATGGGCCCGGCCTCAA
This sequence comes from Corymbia calophylla, assembly GCA_014182845.1. Taxonomy (NCBI): domain Eukaryota; kingdom Viridiplantae; phylum Streptophyta; class Magnoliopsida; order Myrtales; family Myrtaceae; genus Corymbia; species Corymbia calophylla. The sequence continues at coordinate 35,228,049 of CM024699.1, read as the reverse complement.
CCGCGACTCCGCATCGACCACCGTCGGGCGACCCAATGGTCACGGCACAACCCCAATGGGGATTGGCGGTCATCCGGCTCAACCGGGCTATCAACTTTAATCGACCATGCAACACATCGCAAAACAGTTCATTCTTGTCTTTGCTTTTGCTTGGTCGTGAATGCAACATCGCTCATGCGTTCATGCTCATGCGACATGCCATTTCAGATAACCCACGCAATATGTCATGCGATCTCACTCGACAATTCCAAAAATCCAAATTCCAACCAACACTCGATCACGCATTTCATCAATATTCACGAGCATAATTAACAATCGGCACTCCAATTAATCACAACAATCAAGAGCACATCAAAATAAGACTAAATTTAGCTTCGGGATGAACAAAGTCCGTGAACGATGTCCGTGAACGATGTCAATCCGTAAACAAGTGATTAGTGAACAAGAAATCCGTGAACGATGTCGGTGAACAATGATTTTTCCGAAATTCAATTAATTAAAACATTTAATCCAAAAATTAAACAAAAAATTAATTAAAACAATTAATCAATCAATTAAAGCAAATCATGCTTAATTAATCACAAAAATCACATAACCCTCATTTAAGCAATAATTAGGCACAATTAGCAAAATTAAGCTAATCTAATCCTAATCATCTATCTAACCACCTATTTTAGGGCTAATGCAACTTAATTAAACTTCTTAAACCAATCTTACCACTAATTAACCCAACCCTAAGCAAGTTTAGGCACTAAATAGGGATTAGGAGCTAAACTCACCCGTTAAGCGGGCCGGAGACATGGACGCGGCGGCGGCGACGAACCCGACACCTGGGACCTCTACCACGACGATCCAAGGCGGTCCCGGGCTCAACACAGCAGCAACAACTCGGAATCCCCACCGCAACTCGAAAAACCGCACTGTTTGCCGGAGGAGGAAGAAGGCGATCGAGTTGAACGGGCTGCCCGGAGCTCCGGCAAGCGGCAGGCCAGCGACCAACGGCACCTGAGGGTTGAGGGGGAACCACTTGTGGCTGGTATGGGCGGTGATTGGGTCGGAAAGGGAGGAAAATGGCCGAAACAGCAAAACAGAACAGCAGCAGGTGGTCAGAAAATGGTCCGGCGACAACCGGCTTTCGGCCGGAATACGGGATGATCGGAAGCTCTTTCCGGCGATCGGCCGATGCTATTTGAACGGAAATTCTCTTCTGAACACAACGGCGGGTGGCACGAGACGAGATTCCAACGGGAAGGCAATGAACAACTCAGATTTCGGTGAAAGGTCAAACTGAAAAACAGAAGGAAGGAAGGAAAAAACCATGGGAGAGAGGTGTGCGGTTTTGGAGAAGATGAAGAGGAGAGAGAGTGAAGTGAAGTGAAGGCTGAAGGATAAGCCTTATCAAGGCCATCAATGCTTGCCCCACTTGCCAAACAATTGACCTCATCTTCTCTCTCTTCTTTTTTTGACTTTTCTTCAAAATATCCAAGGGCATTTTGGTCATTTCCACCTTGCACATTGCCCAATCTGTCCTTGGGCTGAAAATGGAGGGCGGGCCTAGGAAATGGGCTTGAAAATGAATAGGAGCGGGCTCGGGAATTTATTGGGCTCAAAATGGCTCAAGGTTAGACAATGGGCTTGGGAGGGTAAATTGTCGGTTTGGCCCAATGGGCTCACTTGCTTGCCTCGGGCCTTCCATGGTGGCTGTCCCACCTTGAGCGTGAGGCCCACACTGATCTTGCCCGGCCCACGTCCTCGTAGGCTCGTTTTCTTGGTCCGAAAATCCCTTTTCCAAATACTCAGCTTAACCGACACTGTCAACTGTCGCAGAAGCATTGTCCAAAAGTCCTTCTCGAACATTCCCAAAAATTCGAAGTCCAATATTGGATTCTCATGCCTTGTCAATTTCGCCCGAATGCCATTTTGGTACAAATCAGACTGACAGGCGGCTTTGAGGATTCACGCGTAACCGACTCGTGCCAATTCACGTTCAAGACTCCTCGACACATGGACGTCCTTGACTACATGAAATTGCGAAGGATCGATTCTTATTTCAAAGTACACGATTATCAAGGATCGACATAGGGCCGTTCGCGGGTTCGATAACAGTAGGCGGAATCACCCGTCGCCCCATTATGTTCTGCCCACGAATCGACTCCTATTCGTCCTTGGAATCGGCCTGCATGACTACAGGATCGTCCTTACGCAAGTCTCACGGTCGAGTCGTTTTCCCAGGTCAAGTTCTTTAGTCGCACGAGTTCTGTCCTCATTAGCCTTTCCCCTCAAGGTCAGTATCTCAGGAGTGATCAGCTCCGAGTGAGATCAATCAACAATGCATCGACGAAATTCACGTTCATTCCTTCCTCAAAAGGCTCGAATTTCAGGATGTTACAGATGCACCTGAATGACATGGTTCTTGAAGCTGTGATTCTCCTTCTCTTTCCTGGTTCAGTACTCGACGTAGAGCACGCTGATGAGATAAGCCGTCCAGCTCCCCAGGAATCCATAGAAAATCTGCAGAATTATCCGAGAAAGCATCCCAAGCTGAGAGAACGAATAGGGCAGTGTCAACAGCACGTGTGCCACCTGCGTAATGTCCCAAGCGAGGAAGACAAAATTGGAGGAGGATCAGATCAACATTGATCAAGCTTTCGACCTCGTGAACCAAAAGCCAGATCTTTAATTCGAGGCAATATCACTGCAGAAGTCATTACATGTCCAGGAAAATGATTGTTGGGCACAAGAATTGAAGGCATACCTGATTGGAGGCGCAGCTGAACCAAGCATCATACGCAGACCCGCCATGCCAGAGGAGGCTTTTGAGGCCACCCCCGGAGCCGTCTGTTTGCACCTTTTCTTCTTCTACTATTCCGTCTCTCTCTCCAGCATTGGCGAAGCCAGAGACCGTGGCTTCTTCGGCTTGCTTCTGAGACAGCATTTTCTCCTCTGTCTCACAGCCAAATCAGGCCTCTGAAACCTCTAGAAAATAAACCAGTGAGTGCATGACATGGACCAAAGGGAAGAAAAATACAGGCTTGTAATTCAAAGGGCCGCTGCATGTGAGAGAGAAACAGAGAGCAGACCTAAAACTCAAAAGCGTCCGTCGCTCTGTTCTTCGCACATACTTTTAAATGGGTAGCATAATAACCTCTCTCTCTGACAGACGTGTCCAGCTCCAAACGTTTTCAATGCCCTCGAGTCACTTGCCATTCTTACTCAAGAGTACAGAGGAAGCAAATCTCCAAAATTTCCAATTCAGGGAGGGTAAGATTATAAACTAGGTGGCACAAAAAAAAATTTCTTGTCCAGAAAATGGAAGGTTTTGGTGTTCGTGATAAAACCCAAACATGTGCAAAAACCTAGAGAAGGGTTCTGAAGACTGAGGCCCAGAATCTGACAAGAAGAGCACCTTAAACAGAGGGAAAACGAGGGATTGATTCCTTTACATGCAAAAGAGCATGAGCACTGCTGCATATATAGGAAAGCGTTAGTCGTTGTTGGACCAGAGAAAAACAAGACTGAAGCAAGAAAGAAATCTCTCTCTCTCTCTTCAGTTTTCTTTCATTTTATTGGAGGAGGAGGAGAGAGGGGGGAACAGTTACATGGACCTTCATAACTCTGCTCTTTTAAAATGTTTTCTTGATGATTATTTCTTGCCCCATTTCTCAGCATGTTACTCTCCATTCTCTTGGCTTATTTATTGGATTTAACCATTAGATGAATCTCCCAAGCCCATATGCCATAGTAAAGGCATAAGTACAGCGGGAGTACCAAAACTTGGCACGGATGGACACTTAAGTGTCAAAACTTACAAACGGTACACTTAAGTGCCACTTTTCAAAAAAAATGAATCACTTAAGTGCCAAGTCGCCGGAACCCTGCCGGAATCCTACATGGCAATTTTTTATTAATTTTTTTGCCTACGTGGCTCACCGGAAATCAAAACGACGAAAACTCAACGCAAAACGACGTCGTTTTTGCGCTGACGTGGATTTTAAAAATTATTAATTAAATAATATTCAATAATTTAAAAAATAAATTATTATAAAATTGATTAGAAATTCGGATGACCAAATGTAACCGTAATAGATGGAAGGGCCTCCTTTTCATGAAGGTTCTTCTTTAGTATCATCTTTTTTGGCATCTCTCTCTCTTACGTCATTTTCTTCTTTTTTCTACCCTCTTGATTATTTGATACTAAATTCAGCGGTAAATGGAATTAAAGTCTAAATGAGCAAGACTATCCAATATGATTGCGTTTATGATTCCCCTTTGATTGATCGGACGCGCATCTCAAGGCAAATCGAAAGACCACAAAAGTGATTAACCTACTGACTTTTCTTTCTAGAGTAGGGTGGATTTGCATTTCTAGATTTAGGTAGGATCTTCTTTTTTGTGCATTGGCTAAAAATGATGGGTTTTGGCCAAACTGCTAATCAACTCAGCTTCCCCAACGCGAGATCCTCCACATAAAAAACACGGCCAGTGAATTTGCTCATTTCAATTTCCTTTTTATTTCAGAGTGTTTGGCATCCAGGGGCTTTCAAGGCTTTCGACTTAACTTGTTAGGTCACGATGGTCCCTGTCCTAGCACAAAAAGAGTCATCCTCAGGGTAGGAAGAAGAGTGCATTTGCTTGAGTTTGAACTATCAAGAGACAAAGTTTGATATTGAGTATCACCTAAGATTCTCTTACCCATAAGTCTTTTCATAACGTAAATATGTTCCATTTAAATTTGATACTGCCATTCCGATTGGATAAAATTTCCACTAGGGGAAAATATGAGAATGGGTCACACATTGAAGTGAATTTGATTAGGTTTATTTTGAGGGTTCGAGCGAGAGAGAGAGAGAGAGTGGAACGTCTTGATGTATTTTTATTCCTCATCCTAACGGAAAGTGCAAAAGCAATCCAACACTCAGGAAAAAAAAACGAGGCATTTCTTAACTTTGGGACTAGTGGTTATGGTCATGATTAGGGGGGAGTTAGAACACCCTGCACCGCACCCAAACGTTTCAATCCTGTCTCGAATGTACAAATTTCGGAGACACACCGGTAGAGCCTCTTCCAAGATTTTCATTCTCATCAAACAAATGTGTTCAGGGGCACTTTGGGAAAATGTCACCAAAAACTTTATGTCCTTTGTGACAATTTTACCCTAAACTTTTTTTTTACCAAAAACCCCAAATTATGCCACTTGTGACAATTTTACCCTAACTTTTTTTTGTGCCATCAAAAACCCCAAACTATGCCACTTGTGATAAATTTACCCCAAACTTTTTGATTGAGGGGCATTTTCGTCCTTTTTCTTTTTTTCTTTTTTTTTTTCTCTCGATAGAGGGCAGTCGGCGAGGCCGCCCTCGCTGGTGTCGGAGTTGGGCAAGGCTCCGACATCAGAGTCAGGCGAGGGCTGGATCTGGACCTAGGCGGCCCTCGCCCGACTCCGACACCGGCAAGGGCAACCGCCGGCTTCCTCCTATCAAAAGAAAAAAAAAATAATAGAAATTGACAAAAATGCCCTTCAACCCAAAAAAATTTGGGGAAATTTGTCATAAGTAGCATAGTTTAGGGTTTTTGGTGACACAAAAAAAGTTCGGAGTAAAATTGTCACAAGTGATATAATTCAGGGTAAAATTGTCACAAATGACATAGTTTGGGATTTTTTGTGACACAAAAAAAAGTTCAGGGTAAAATTGTCACAAAGGACATAGTTCAAAGTTTTTGGTGATATTTTCCCAAAACTTTAATAATGTGATCTTTCATACTTCAATTTTCTTATTAACAAGCACCCAGAAGAAATATTTCGCAATAACAATATTGTTCTAATACCATAAAATATCTTTCATGCAATCAAGAGGAAATACGAGAAAACCTTTCGTTAGTGGGTCTAGATTGACTATGGATTTTCCTAAACGGGAACATCTCCAATGCAATTCGAATTCAATCCAATGACCAAGATTAGCAAATATTAACAAGACTAATGAGTCGTTTATATGTATAGTTTCTAGTGGGATAATTGAGACTTTGACATTCTCCTAACACGAAGCATAAAGACCTAAGCCGTGTTTGGTAATCATTCTGTTCCAAATAATAATTTATACTCAGATATGATTTTTTTTTTTTAATTCTGTTCCCTATAAAAAATTTTGAGCATTTAAAAACATTTTGTAACTTCTCAAAATTTCTATTCCCTAAATATAAATATGTTTAGTGTAACCCTTAAAATTGATTTGTAACTTAGAATTCCTTCTAATCTTTTTTATAATTTTATTATTTTTTCTTTTTCTTTCTTCTCTTCTTCTTCCTCTAGCCTCGTCTCTCGGCCGACTAGAGCCGGTAAGGTTGGTAGCCTCAAAGGAGCCTCGCCAGCCTTCAACGTGGTCGGGACTCACTTTGGCCTAGCAAGGCCGGGACTCACGGCAGCTGGGCGAGGCTCTCAGCCTCTCACCCTCTCACCCAAATCAGGCGGGCCCGGCAAGTTGATAAAGAGAGAAACGGCCGGTTGAGAATAGACATGCACACTGCATATGGCAAAGCAAGTTCAACGAGACACCAAGAGGAAAATGATGACACTTTCGAAGGCTGGACACTTTCAAAAGCAGCTTCATTAGAATAAGACCTTTCACCCCCCCATTTCCATCTTCATCCATCTCTCTTCTTCATCGGGTAGTCATAACATAAGTCGATCACTCGTGCATTCTACTCTTTCTAAGCTGTTTTGATTACACGTATCCTTGGACGGACGTGACGGCGATAGGTTCAATGGCCACGGAATTCTCGCTCCAAAGATTAGTCTCTTGTCGATCATCATATGTTCCTCTCCATCTCTGCGATGGCTTCTCTTCCATCTAAGTCGTTGGCTTTGAAAGTGGGGTTCCACAAATCGACGCGTCCACAAGCGGAGGCGATCATGAGGAATGCCGTAAATGAGGCATCTCTCGCAACCCCGGCATTGGAGCCGGTCTCATTAGGTTGTTGTTCCATGATTGTTTTGTCGGGGTAACGCCATAGATAAATCCTAAATGTCAAACCAATGACGGACTCACATGTCTCGCACTAGACCTCGGCAACAGCAGAACATTTATGTACCCGCTTTTTAAGAACCACTAGCAAAACACCGAGGATCATACGCGCATCAGCCTCAATGAGAAGCCATTCCCCCGTGTAAACCTGGTCGGACGAGAAGGAAAACAAGTAAGAACAAGTCATCGTCGAACAAAGCGGAAGAAGCGAGCACGAAGAGAACACAAACGATCATTTATTCGTGTGTTCCGTGCATTCCTCTCCATCTGCGAATATCTATCGTAAGAGAAGAAAGCCCAACAAATGAAAAGAAAAGAAAAGAAACCCCATTAACAACAACGAACGAACATGCGATCGATCGGATGGAGACGAAAGACTAGTTTAGTAACAAGTCGGATGCGAGACGCCCATTCTATCGAGGAAAAACGGAGTCCATTTGAAGCTTGACGAAGCTCGACGTCGTAAAACGATAGTTCTTTGAAAGAAAAGGAGAAAAAGAAAACGGGTGGTTCCAAGCAAAGAAACGAGGAAACACGACGGGAGGAGTACGAATGATTGAATCGGCAATGGCCGGCGGAATGCGAGATGGCCAGAAAAGAGAGAAGGGGACGAACTGTCTTGGGGGAGGGGGCGTCCGCGAGGCATCTCGTCTCTGCAATGGAGTCCTTTCTCTGTGAAATTTTCCCGGAAAACACAGAGGAGAAAAACGCAGGGTGGTGCTCCAAGTGGAAAAAAGAGTGGGGAGAGAGAGAGTTTGCAACCTGTTATGAAATACATGTATGAATATTCATTATATTCATGTACTTATTATGGTACATTTGTATCATACATTCTGAGTACATCTCCCTATCCAATGAATGTTCATCTCTCTATCCAATATATGTATGAGTATCCATATACCTATTACATTTGTATCCTATGTTCTAAGTACATCTCCATATCCGATGAATGTGCATATCCATATCCAATATATGTATTATTAGATACATTGATAAGTGCATCCTTATTTCTTTATAAATAGGAGTACAAATAGTGAGAAATAAAGTTTTCACTTCTGGCCTTTCTCTACTATCTTTGGTGTCATCTACTTACTCTACTTAATCTCCATCTATTTTTTCTATTATATACTTGCAACGCGATATTTTACAACACGTTATCAACACGAAGATCTACCAACTGAGTAAGTGATTTTTGCAAAGTAAGTGTTTCCTTTGTTTTCAACTCATACTTTATCTTCTCCTATCAATTCTTCATTTTCTCTCATAGTCTTAAACCAATTTCAAATCTGAAAGTATCCTTCTGCTCCTGAAGTGGCGGTGGATATTTGGAAATCCTTCTAATTAATTTAAGGATTTTTGTTTTGCAAGAACGATGGCAAATATTGAAAAGCCCAAATTCCACATCCTGGAAGTGAGTGGAAATAATTATCTATCTTGGTGCCTGGACATGGAAATGCACCTCCAAGGGTAAGGTCTCGCTAATGCAATTGCAGAGGATGAAACCTCAAATGCAAAGGATAAAGCAAATGCATTGATTTTTATTTGTCGTCATTTGCATGAGAGCCTGCAGACTCAATATTTATCTGTTCGAGACCCTCAGACCCTATGGAAGAAGTTGAAGGATAGGTATGATCATACCAAGACTGTTATCATCCCTCAAGCATAATATAATTGGCAAAATCTCAGACTGCAAGATTTTAAATCAGTGTCTGACTATAACTTAGCTTTATTTGATGTCGTTTCTCGACTTTGACTATAACTTAGCTTTATTTGATGTCGTTTCTCGACTTGAGTTATGCGGTATCAAGCTCACTGATGCGGAGCTATTAGAGAAAACTTTCTCCACCTTCCATACTTCGAATATTGTATTGCAACAACAATACCAGCAACGTCAATTTGCCACATATTCTGAATTAATTTCTGTGCTCCTCACCGTTGAGCAAACTAATGAATTATTGCTCAAAAATCATGATCTTAGACCTGCTGATTCAAAAGCATTGCCTGAAGCACATGCTAATTTTAAGAAAAATACTGGCCATATTAAGGGCAATAAGCGCAGGGCAAGAGCATAATTTTCGAAAGGATGGCAGGAAATTTAACCGCCCTAAGAAATCTAACTTTGGCCCGAATTATGATAAAGAAAAGAAGCACAAAAAGGTGGCTAATGAAAGTATTTGCCATCGTTATGGTATGAGTGGGCCCTGGTCACGTACTTGTCGTACGCCAAAGCACTTTGTTGATCTATACCAAGCATCTTTGAAAAATACGGGCAAACGTGGTGAATCTCATGCCATTGAAATTAATCCTACTACCGTAACTACTGTTAAAGCCAACAATATCTCTGTTGGTGGGACTCCTCTTGCTCCTGAAGTAGCAAATGCATCCCTGGATATCTCTGATTTCTTTGAGGACTTTTGATTACTTTGATGAGGCATTGGACTGGTGGATGACAACTTAGACTTCGAATTTTATGATGCTAATAATTTCTTTTATAGTTGTTTTTCTTTAAATGTATTACCTTTTGTTATTCTATAATATGGTTATGTAATGCAATACTTATGAACATTCTGTCTATTATCTTGAGATTTTACTTAACCCTATAACGAATATGCAAATTTTATGATATTTGACACCTGAAGTTGTCAACATAAATGCAAATGGAAAATACTAAGAAAAAGGGAGAAGTTTGTTTGCTTGATAGTGCATCAACGCATACTATATTTCGTAACAAACACTTTTTCTCGAGTATGACGTTGCTATGCAAATTTTATGATATTTGACACCTGAAGTTGTCAACATAAATACAAATGGAAAATACTAAGAAAAAGGAGAAGTTTGTTTGCTTGATAGTGCATCAACGCATACTATATTTCGTAGCAAACACTTTTTCTCGAGTATGACGTTGCGTAAGACACATGTCCATACAATATCAGGTCTTGTTCCAATTATTGATGGTTTCGGGAATGCCACAATTATTTTGCCAAATGGCACCATCCTACATATTGAGGATCCGTTTCTAAGCAGTAGATCAAAAGGAATCTACTCGTTTCAAAGATGTACGCCGTAATGGGTATCATGTTGAAACTATTTATAAGCAAAATAAGGAATATATTGGCATTACCTCTTATAAGATAGGCCTGAAAACCATCCATGAAAAGCTAGAAGCTTCTTCTATGGGTTTATATTGTGTCATGATTAAGGCTATTGAAACCTATGCCACTATATCCTGGAAATTGGTAAATCCTGATAAGTTTGGACTGTGGCATGATCACCTTAGTCATCCTCGCGCTTCAATGATGCGTAAAATAATTCATAATACAAAAGGGCACCCTTTAAAGGATACAAAAGTATTGTTGTCCAAATATTATAATTGTGAAGCTTGTTCACAAGAAAAACTAATTACTAAACATTCTATAACAAAGGTTAATCTTGAATCCCCTTTATTCCTACAAAGAATTCAGGGTAATATTTGTGGACCAATACAACCACCAAGTGGACCGTTTCAATATTCTATGGTACTAGTGGATGGATCCTGTAGATGGTCACATGTTCGCCTATTATCTACGTGCAATGTCACATTTGCACGTTTACTTGCACATATTATAAAGCTTCAGGCACAATTCCCTAATTATCCAATTAAAAGCATAATGATGGATAATGCTGGAGAATTACATCAAAGAGCTTATTGCCCCTGAAGAGGCACAAACCCATGAAAAGATCACAAACCCTTGGAATACTGAGAATTCCTTTACTTATTGTAATGAAATTTGGGATCGGAATGAAACCATCATTGATGATGCTTTTGCATTCTTAGTTGCTCATAAAATTATGGATGATGATTGTGAGCCGCAATCTATTATTAAATGCCGTCAAAGGCAAGATTGGCCTAAATGGGAGGAAGCGATTAAGATTGAATTAGCTTCCCTAGCCAAACGAGAGGTTTTTGGACCCATAACTTGAATCCCCGATAATATAAAGCCCGTTGGATATGAATGGATATTTGTCCAAAAACGAAATGAGAAAAACGAGATTGTCAGGTATAAAGCCCGACTCGTTGCCCAAGGATCTCCCAAAGACTTGGGATTGATTATGATGAGACATATTCACCTATGATGGATATGATTACATTTCGCTTTCTCATTAGCCTAGCACTCTTTGAAATATTGGAAATGCGTCTTATGGACGTTGTGGCGGCATATCTATATGATTCATTAGATTCTGATATCTATATGAAAATTCCTGAGGGATTTAAAATGCCTGATGCATGCACTCCCCGTAACTTATTCTCAATAAAATTGCAAAGATCTTTGTACGGGTTAAAGCAATCCGGTCGCATGTGGTATCAATGCTTGAGTGAGTATCTAATAAAAGAAAGGTACAAGAATAATCCTATATGCCCATATATGTTTATTAAGAAATCGGAAACCGGATTTGTTATTGTAGCAGTTTATGTCAACAATATAAATTTAATTAAAACTCCTGAAGAGTTAGCCAAAACTGCTGAGTATTTGAAAAGGGAGTTTGAAGTTAAAGATTTGGGTAAAACCAAACTTTGTCTTGGTCTTGAGCTTGAGCACAAAGCAAATGGAATAATCGTCCATCAATCAGCATACATTGAAAGATTACTTAAACGTTTCAACATGGACAATGCTCACCCATTGAGCACCCCTATGGTTGTAAAGTCTTTAGATCCCCAAAAGGACCCATTTCATCCTAGAGAATCTGATGAAGAGATACTTGGTCCTGAATGCAATTGGGGCTTTGATGTACTTGGCACAATATACGATACCAGATATCGCTTTTGCAGTAAATTTATTGACACATTTTAGTTCTGAGCCAACTCGGAGACATTGGAATGGAGTTAAACATATTTTTCGTTATCTCCGAGGAACCATAGATTTGGGATTATATTATTCCAATAATACAACTACCTCTGGTTTAGTTGGATATGCTGATGCTGAATATAGATCTGATCCACATAAGGCTCGCTCTCAAATCGGTTATTTATTTTGTTATAACGGCACTGCCATTTCTTGGCGTTCTACGAAGCAATCGCTAGTAGCTACATCTTCTAACCACTCTGAGATTATTGCTTTATATGAAGCTGGAAAAGAGTGTGTTTGGTTAAGATCCGTTATAACGCATATTCACAATTCTTGTTATTTAAAACCGGTTACAAATTCTCCTATTATAATTTATGAGGATAATGCTGCTTCATTGCACAAGTTAGGGGAGGATATATCAAAGGTGATAGGACCAAGCATATCTCGCCAAAATTTTTCTATACTCACGAACTTCAAGAAAGTCGACAAATTGATGTTAAACAAATTCAATCCATAAATAATCTTGCAGATCTTTTTACCAAATCATTGCCAACATCAACTTTTGGGAAATTAGTATATGGCATTGGTATGCGGCAAGTACACAAGATGCAAGATTGATTAGCCCCAAAGCAAAGGCTATATGACTTAATTGAGGAGGAAATATTATCAACTATGCATTACACTCTCTTTTTTTTTGTCCAGTTTTTTTCCCATAGTGTTTTCCGGCTTAAAGTTTTTAACGAGGCAACTAATGCATCCATAAAAGGGAGAAATTATAAAATTTGTACTCTGTACTTTTTTTCCCTTTTGTCCGGTTTTTGTCCCACTGGGTTTTTCCGGCTTAAGGTTTTTAATGAGGCAGTATCATTCAATGCACATTCATAATATAATACAATGAATATTCAATGGGGAGTGTTATGAAATACATGTATGAATATTCATTATATTCATGTATTTATTATGGTACATTTGTATAATACATTCTGAGTACATCTCCCTATCCAATGAATATCCATCTCTCTATCCAATATATGTATGAATATCCATGTACCTATTATGGTACATTTGTATCCTATGTTTTAAGTACATCTCCCTATCCGATGAATGTTCATCTCCCTATCCAATACATGTATTATTAGATACATTGATAAGTGCATCCTTATTTCCTTATAAATAAGAGCACAAATAGTGCGAAATAAAGTTTTTTCGCTTTTGGCTTTCTCTACTATCTTTGGTGTCATCTACTTTATCTACTTAATCTCTTTCTATTCTCTCTAGTATATACTTGCAACGCAATATTTTACAACACAACCCGCTTTTCTCCATCTTTTTTTTTTTTTCCGATTATTTTCAACATTTGAAGCGCGTTTGGATGATCGCTTTTGATTTTATTTCTTATCTTATTTAAATTTTAGGGCGAATATATTTTCGATAATTTTTTTACTAGTGGAAAAAATCTAAAATTTCGATCACTTGCAGATGATATTAATACATCCATTCACATATTTATGATTGGAATATGTTTAATGTTGTTAAGGGAAGAGAAAATTCTATTTTCCACTAAATAGACCCGAATTGAAAGAGAAAACTTAATTGTTTCAAAGGAAAAATAAAGACATACATATATATTTATTGGATATTACAACATCGCTATATTTTTCGTTGAGGGTTTTACTTCAACAGGCTAAAATTCCTATATCTTACGAACATTAATTTCTCATTATTTTAGCTTTTGGACTTGTACACTTTCACTTACTTGCAATGAACTCCCACATATCCACCACTGCCGAATGTAAAGTTAATAAGCTGAAAATTTTGTAAAGTCTAAATAGAGAAAATCACTATGGAGAAAATAGATCGAGGACCTATTTGTTTACATGTAAAAACGAGTAGAAAGTATTTTATTTCTTTACTGTCAAAATTTGACATATCGTTCAAATTTTTAAAACTTATAAAGAAATTATTTGTAATCAATCAATATTTGTGCCTCGGAAAAGTTTTACAAATTTCAAGTTTGAAAACAAAAGATCTGAAATGTACGAGCTAAATTAATAGGACAAAAGGGATACCATATGAAGATGTAACTTGAAATCCAATATTTAAAATAAGGATGGTATTTATAAATTTCTAAATGTGAAGAGGATCTCGATACATATAGTAAAATCGAGAATTATACTTGCAAATTTCCCAATGAAAGACGTAATATTCCTAAATTGCTTAATCTTCTTGATTATATCCAACTTTGACTATTGGAGAATTGTGACGTGCGAAGAAGAAGAAGAAGAGGAACCAGTTTTGTGCTGCCTTCCACATGGAAAATTTCTTATCTTCCCTCTGTACAAACCATGTGAAAGCAGATTCCATTTAAGGAGATTTTCCCCATCCATTTCATATCAGACTGAGCAATTCGTAAGAGGAAAACCTCTGCAAAAACCAGCTCAGATGACAGCAAATTTTGCATTAATAAGTCGAGTCAACCTGCCCTTTTGCGGACTCAAACATTTATTTATTCCCATTCCATAATCACCGCAGCCAATTTCAGCATCAGTAAAGGCCAAATTACAGGTTCACATCTAATGGAGAGGTGCGGAAGGTGAGTTGCACTGGTAGCATTTAGCAAAGAGCCCAAAGGTGTCCACTTGCTTGACGAAGTTGACCACGCTCGCCCATCCTCCGAACCCGAACCCAACCACCAAGACCCAACCCACCACGAACGCGTTCACCACGTACATGGCCGTCCAGCTCGGCAGGAAAGCTGGGGGCTTCTCGGCGGCGTTCTGCACGTGAGAATTCGATATGTGTCAGTATCATGAAGTTGTGCTGCCTTAAAGCAAGGACAATTCATGTCGTATCACTGACCTCCCGGGCAGAGGCCGACCGGAAAGTGACCATGTGGGCAGCAGCCGGGATGATGTAGACAGTGAAGCTGACCAGGAGGGCACCCACGGCGGAGTTGATCGGCCCGAAGAAGGGGAAAATGATGGCCATGAACCAGATGGGGATCACCACCACCAACCGGGCGACCGCCTTCAATAATATGCTCTTCGTGTGGTGCACCCTTATCACCTTCTCCCACACAAAGTAGAGCGGCGTGCACAGGAACCCAAATGTTATGAACTGCGATGCCAAATGAAATCACTCATCAACATCTTTGTTAACGGATTCGATGGAAAATCATCTGTAATATCGAATGATACCCGTGTATGTACGCGAAATATATATATAGTGGAGGGAAATTTGAGGAGAGGAGACCTGGTGGATGAGCATCAAAATGACAGCAGTGTCGCGCCACCCAGATGGAGGGAGAATAGAGAAGGCATTGGCGTGGTTCAAGAGCTTGTCGCCGAAGGCCCAGTACACCGCTGTTGCCGATGGAATCGTGAGAGTGAACACGTACAGGGTGGCCAGCAGATATACGGACTTAAACTTTCTCGGCTTCCACATTGCGTCCATTATTTCGCTGTCACAGTTTAACACAACTTATTTAGCTTCATGAAGAGAAGGAAAGTTTGTCGACAATTGTCAAGGCCTTCCGGTCTTTTAAGACAATTCGACCCAAGTGATCTAAGTATTCTGCTACACTCACTGTTGATAATCAATCGAGCACTGCTCCTTTCGAGTTTAATCACTTAAACTTTGAGTCAAAGTGTGATCGTGTAGTCAAGTAGAAGAAATCAAGCACAAATACATGAAATGAGCACAGGACGGAGGAACTCACACAGTGATGGCGTGTCCGCCAAAAGTGTAGAGGATATTGGTGGCGCCGGTGAAATACAGGACCAGCTTGGTAGGTCCGGAGTGGATCACACCCTCAACCTGCATCATTTTATCAACATCAGAAATCAAAGAAATGAAATTAATCTGAACGGGCCTGAAAGCGGATTCAATCCAGAAGCTTGGAGAAGAGAGAGAGAGAGAGACGAGACGCCATAATCACCTGGCCGTGAGCAATGGCAGCACCAGTCATGTACCAAGCGGTGTAGGTGGTCATGCCGAGGCCGAGGAAGGACCATATCCGGTAGTTGTGGAAGGAGGGGATGAACACGGTGGTCGCGCAGCATGCTCCGAATATGTAAGTCCATGTCCTCTTGTCCAACCGGTCATTGATGTAGTATATGATGCTGTAATGCAATGGCCCCCGGAAATCACACACACGAACAAAAATGATAGCGAAACATACAGATTGACTAAGTTGTCATGTCGATTAAGCGAAAAGAAATCACCGATTGATGATGAAATGAGCAACCTTGCAGAGGCTACGAGCTGGATGACTGATCCGAAGAGGAGGAAAATGCCGTTGAAAGCCAGCCCAGCGGCTTTCCAGTAGGTCCCAAGCAAGCCATCCAGCACCTCGAACCACTGAACCAAAAACGAAAAGCATACCGATTTCGAGATGAACCCACTTCAGCGATTTTTAATTAGATGGTATGTGTAGAAGTGCTCTTTGGTTTGGTGTGTGGCAATTCTTGAAGAGAGATGCACCTGAATGGCATGGTTCTTGAAGCTGTGATTCTCCTTCTCTTTCCGGGTCCGGTACTCGATGTAGAGCACACTGACGAGATAAGCCGTCCAGCTCCCCAGGATTCCATAGAAAACCTGCAGAACTATCCCGGAAAGCATCCCGAGCTGAGAGAAGGAATAGGGCAGCGTCAACAGCACCTGTGCCACCTGCGAAGTGTCCCGAGCAAGGAAGACAAAATCGGATGAGAGTCAGATCAAAATCGATGGAACTTTTGACTTGTGAACTAAAGGCCGGATCTTTAATTTGAGGCAAAATCACTGCAGAAGTCATTACATGTCCTAGAAAACGATCGTTGGGCACAAGAATTTAAGGCATACCTGATTGGAGGCACAGCTGAACCAAGCATCATACGCAGACCCGCCATGCCAGAGGAGGCTTTTGAGGACAGAGCCAGAGCCGGAGCCATCTGTTTGCGCCTTTTCTTCTTCTACTATTCCGTCTCTCTCTCCAGCGTTGGTGAAGCTAGAGACCATCGCTTCCTCGGATTGCTTCTGAGACAGCATTTTCTCCTCTGTCACACAGCCAAATCAAGCCTCCGAAGACGCAAAAAACAAACCAGTGAGTGAATGACACAGACCAACCAGAAGAGAAAATACAGGCTTGTAATGGAAAGAGCCAGTGCCTGTGAGAGAGAAACAGAGAGCAGCCCCAAGACTCAAAAGCTCCCGTTGCTCTGTTCTTCGCTCAATTGTTTATATGGGCAGCACAGATGTATCCTCCTCCAAACATTTTTCAGTGTCCTTAGATCACTTGCCATTCTTGCTCTAGAATACAGAGGAAATGAATCCTCCAAATTTTCCAATTCAGGGAGGAAAAGGTACCAGGAGGAAATTTTCCAATTCAGGGAGGATAAGGTACTAGGAGGAAAAAAATTCATTTCTTATCCAGAAGACGAAGGGTTTGGTGTTCGAGTTAAAACCCAAACATACAACAACCGAAGGAAGGGTTCTGAAGACGGAGGCCCAGGATCTGACAAGAAGGACGCCTTAAACAGAGAAAAAACAGGGGATGGATTCATTTCCATGCAAAAGAGGACCAGAGAAAAAAGACTGAACAAGAAAGAAATCTCTCTTTCTCTCTCTCTCTCTCTCTCTCTCTCTCTCTCTCTCTCTCTCTCTCAGTGTTCTTTCATTTTATTGGGGAGGGTTGCATGGACCTTCACAACTTCTGCAGTATGCTCTGTTCTTTTAAAATGTTTTCTTGATGATTATTTTCGAGCCCCCTTTCTCAGCATGTTACTCTCCAGTCTCTTGGCTTATTTATTGGATTTAATCATTAGATGAATCCCCCAAGCCCAGATCTAGATCAGAGTAAAATATTCCACAAATTGATTTTCTTTCTCCTTTTCACTTATTGCTGGACTGTGGCATTTGGCTATGGTGTTTCATACAATTTATAGAAGCTTTCAAAGCACAAAGTAAAAAATCTTTATTTCTATGGTAGAAACGGAATTTAGTTCAAAGGGTATGTGCAATATTTAAGAAAATTTTAGTTGTATCCTGAGTTTGAGTATTATCTTTATAGTAACATGTTATGATGATTCATCTTATAAGTAGTACGGTCACTTTAGAGTCAAAAGAGGCTAGAGAAGACTACCTTCTATAGCTGATTAATTTGGTGATTGTGAAGGTGAGTGTATGGAGTTTGAAAATTTTAAGGATTGGAACTTGGTGAGCTACCAAAATCAATTAAAAAGTTTAAGGATAATGATACAAATCAATCCCTAAACTTTGATTCAATATACAATATAATCTCTGAACTTCTCATTTGTTTAATATGGTCCCTAAACTAGTTTGTTCAATATGATCCTTAGACATTTAATATGTTTAATTTAGTCCTCCAATATTTTGGGGACTAAATTGAGCATATACTAAAAATTCATATATCATATTAAACAAACTAAAAATTCATGAATTATATTATATATTGGGCTAAAATTCATAAACCACATTAAATAAATTAAAAGTTGAGAGACCAGATTACATATCAAGTTGAATCATAGCTTTCGCATCAGTAAGGAGTCACCTCTCTCACCAAACCTGTCCCTTGTTTTCTTATATGAGAAACCCATTCTTTAATTACAAAAATCCCAGAATTTATGTGTTTTTTGGAACCTTTCCTCTCATTTTCCCCAAAATTTATAGTACCATCGTCTTGCTCTTTTAAGGATGATCTCCTAAATGGAATTATAATATGAATGAGCGAGACTATCCAATATGATTGCATCAATGATTTCCCCTCTAATTGACAAGATCTGCACCTCAAGACAAATCGAAAAGATTACGAAAGTGATTAAAACTATTGACTTTTCTAGAAGCGAGATGGATTTGCATTTCTAGACTTAGACAAAATCTTCTCTTTCGTGCATTGGCTAAAAATGACAGGTTTTGGCCAAACTGCTGATCGACTCAGCTTTCCCAACGCAAGATCCTCCACATAAGAAATGCAGACAGTGAAATGGCTAGCGAATTTGCTTGTTTCAATTTCCTTCTCTTTCATAGTGTTTGGCATTTGGGGGCTTTCAAAGCTTTCAACTTAACTTGTTTAGTCACGATAGTCCCTGTCCTAGCACCAAAAAAGCCATCCTCGGGGTAGGATGAATGGCGCATTTACTTGAATTCGAACACTCTTCATAGAGAGAGAGGGGTGTAATTTGATGTTAAGTATCACCTAAGAGTCTCTTACCTATAAGCATTTTCATAATGTAAGTATGTTTCATTTAAGTTTGACACTGCCATTCCGATTGAATCGAACTTTCACTAGGGGGAAATATGAGAATGGATCACACGTTGAAGTGATTCGGTTTATTTTGAGGGTTAGAGCAAAGAGAGAGAGAGCGGAACCTCTTGACGTCATGTTGATAATTCCTCATCCTATCGGAAATGCAAAAGCAATCCAACATTAATTAGGGAAAAAAAGGGGCATTTCTTAACTTTGGGATTAGCGGTACTAGTAATAATTAGAGGAGGGTTACAGCACCCTGGACCGCACATAAATGTTTCAATCCTGTTTCGAGTGTACTATTCCGGAGCCCCATGGGCAGAGCCTCTTCGAAGATTTTTATACTTACCAAACAAATGTGCTTGGGTCACTTAAAACTTTAATAATGTGATATTTTATTATTCGATTTTCTTGTTAACGGGTACCCAAAAAGAGTAGTTCGCAATAATAATCATATTCCAATAACATGAGATATCTTTCATGCAATCAAGAGGAAATATGAGAATTCTTCATTACTGGATCTAGCAAATAATGACGGGATTAATAAGACGTTTATATGTTAGTTTCTACCATGATGATTGAGACTTCGACATTCTCCAAACGCAAAGCGTGGAGACCTACTCAGACCCCCAGGCGGAAACTCCAGCATGACGAATCGCACGCCCGCGGATGCTTGCTCTTTTCGGTTAAAAAGAAGATGAGAATTCTAAAATTGTTTTTTGATGGGACTCATTAATAGAGGGATATTTTCGTGAAACGGCAGTGGTTATAATAAGAAGAAGAGTCCCATTAAAACTTTTTTAACGAGGATGGCGTTGAAATCATGGGAAGCTTCTTTTGGCTTTCTTGCGAAAACAAAATATGTTAAGGTTCAAGCTTTTCACTAATTGTTTCCCTAAAATCTTTCGCTTTTTGCCAACGTCTCTCCCTTGGCATCCCTTCTCTCGCCGGACTCCTGTGAAAACGTCAAGAGTTTCTCAAAGTGAACAAGACAGACACCAACGAGATGAAGAGAAAACTGCCTGCGGCAACACAAGCTAGCCGCATTGGCCATTGATGATTCTCAATAACAGGTGCTGTTCACTTTGTAATAGAATTTCACTCCTATATGCAATGGAAATAAACTGGAACTAACTTCCTAGAATCACTGGTCGACACGATATTCTTCCTATCAATCAATGCTTACGGTAACCAATCTATAGAAAAAAAAATCAATGTAGATGGCTGAAAGGGAGAGCATATGTATATATACACATCATTGACTTACATTCATATACCGACATTCAAGCAATGAAGAAGATAAAAATCATCAGGAAAAATATCAAGATGGCAAATATCTTTATCATGAGCCACCTGTCGGATGATATTTGATTGAGATGCCTCAACAATGTGCTGCGAGCTCCTTCAACATTCACCAAGGACTCTTCCATATTGTCATCGATTCTGCTTGCAGCATTGAAGGCGACCAACTGGTCATCGATGTAGTATATGTTGCTGTAATGCAATGGCCCCCAAAATCACACACACGAGCGAAAAAGATAGGGAAACATACAGATTGATTACGTTGTCATCTCAATTAAGCAAAAAGAAATCGCCGAACAATAATGAAATGGAGAACCTTGCACAGGCTATGAGCTGGATGACTGATCCGAAGAGGAGGAAAATGCAGTTAAAAGCCAGCCCAACGGCTTTCCAGTAGGGACCAAGCAAGCCATCCAGTACCTCATACCACTGCACCAAACAGAAGCATGCCAAATCTCGATATTCAACCAGTTTAGCGATTTCAATTAGATGAATGAGTGAAGATGCTCTTTAGTTTCGTGTGTGGCAATTCTTGAATAGAGATGCACCTGAATGACATGGTTCTTGAAGCTGTGATTCTCCTTCTCTTTCCTGGTTCAGTACTCGACGTAGAGCACGCTGATGAGATAAGCCGTCCAGCTGCCCAGGAATCCATAGAAAATCTGCAGAATTATCCCAGAAAGCATCCCAAGCTGAGAGAACGAATAGGGCAGTGTCAACAGCACGTGTGCCACCTGCGTAATGTCCCAAGCGAGGAAGACAAAATTGGAGGAGGATCAGATCAACATTGATCAAGCTTTCGATCTCGTGAACCAAAAGCCAGATCTTTAATTCGAGGCAATATCACTGCAGAAGTCATTACACGTCCAGGAAAATGATTGTTGGGCACAAGAATTGAAGGCATACCTGATTGGAGGCGCAGCTGAACCAAGCATCATACACAGACCCGCCATGCCAGAGGAGGCTTTTGAGGCCACCCCCGGAGCCGTCTGTTTGTACCTTTTCTTCTTCTACTATTCCGTCTCTCTCTCCAGCATTGGCGAAGCCAGAGACCGTGGCTTCTTCGGCTTGCTTCTGAGACAGCATTTTCTCCTCTTTGTCTCACAGCCAAATCAGGCCTCTGAAACCGCTAAAAAACAAACCAGTGAGTGCATGACATGGACCAAAGGGAAGAAAAATACAGGCTTGTAATTCAAAGGGCCGCTGCATGTGAGAGAGAAACAGAGAGTAGACCTAAAACTCAAAAGCGTCCGTCTCTCTGTTCTTCGCACATACTTTTAAATGGGTAGCATAATAACCTCTCTCTCTGACAGAGGTGTCCAGCTCCAAACGTTTTCAATGCCCTCGAGTCACTTGCCATTCTTACTCAAGAGTACAGAGGAAGCAAATCTCCAAAATTTCCAATTCAGGGAGGGTAAGATTATAAACTAGGTGGCACAAAAAAAAAATTTCTTGTCCAGAAAATGGAAGGTTTTGGTGTTCGAGATAAAACCCAAACATGTGCAAAAACCTAGAGAAGGGTTCTGAAGACTGAGGCCCAGAATCTGACAAGAAGAGCACCTTAAACAGAGGGAAAACGAGGGATTGATTCCTTTACATGCAAAAGAGCATGAGCACTGCTGCATATATAGGAAAGCGTTAGTCGTTGTTGGACCAGAGAAAAATAAGACTGAAGCAAGAAAGAAATCTCTCTCTCTCTCTCTTCAGTTTTCTTTCATTTTATTGGAGGAGGAGGAGGAGGGAGGGGGGAACAGTTACATGGACCTTCATAACTCTGCTCTTTTAAAATGTTTTCTTGATGATTATTTCTTGCCCCATTTCTCAGCATGTTACTCTCCATTCTCTTGGCTTATTTATTGGATTTAACCATTAGATGAATCTCCCAAGCCCAGATGCCAGAGTAAAATATTCCACATTTTCTTTCTCCTTTTCACTTGTTGCTGGACTGTCGCGTCCGGCTATAGGGTTTCATACAATTTATAGAAGTTTTGGAAAGCACAATAAATCTTTATCTTTATGGTAGAAATGGATTTTAGTTAAAAGGGTGTGCGATATTTAAGAAAATTTTAGCTGTTTCATGATTTTGAGCATTGTTTTTATAGTAACATGTTATTACGATGCATCTTACATGTAGCAACGTCACTTTAGAGAATTTTCAAGAAAAAAGGAAAGAAAATTGACAATTAAAATTTTTTTGTTATTGGCTTCTAAGTACGTAGAGCTAGATGTGGAATAAGGGCAAGAGAAGACTGCCTTATCTAATTGCTTAATATCGTGATTGTGAAGGTAAGTTTATGGAGTTTGAAGATTTTGAGGATTGGAATTTGGCAAGCTACCATAATCAATCAAAAAGCTTAAGGATAATGCCATAAATTGGTTTCTAAATTTTGACCTAATGTGTAATGTGGTCCTTAAATTCTCATTTGTTTAATATTGTTCATAAACTTTTAGTTTATTCAATCAGATCATCAGATTTTTGGTACATGTTTAATTCATTTTGGGGACTAAATTGATCGATACTAAAAGTTCATAGATTATATTAAACTAACTGAATGTTCAAGGATTACATTGCATATTGGGCAAAAATTCATGAACCATATTAAACAAATTAAAAATTTAACGACCACATTGCATATTTAGCTAAAATTTAGAAACCATCTGTCTCATTTTCCCAAAGGCTTACAATACCATCATCTCACTCTTCTTAACATGATCTCTTCATCTCCATGGACATCCATAATAATCCATTTCATATCCATGAAATTTGAGATATTAATGCAATTAAGTTGCATTTGGCAATCTGAATAAAATTTATAATAGTATCAGATTTATCCTATTATACATTTGATGCTTATTCAAGACAGGATAAAGTCGAATATAATGAGATATACGCTAAATAAATGTAGATAAAATTTCTAATTTCATAATAAAAAAAGTTATTTTTCTTAAAAACAAACTTCTTAAATTAACAAATCTAAATTTATATTTCAATATAAATAATATTTTAATTCTAATATAATAAAATCAAAATAATAAAAAATAACAATTTAGTCTTTTAATAAAATCTTATTTTTATCTATACATTCGAAGTTAATTCTATCTTATAATATAAATTCAATATAAAAATGTATATTTATTACATATTTTTAGGTGTTTTGATATTTAAAGTTATTAGTACAGTTTTTCTATTTAATAAAATTTTATTATAGAATGATAGAAGGGGAAAAAAAGAAATTAATTAAAAATATTGTAAAATAAAATAAACAATAAAAATAAAGTAGACAATAGTGTCGTAAAAAATTTTACCATCTCCATTTATATTAGTATGCCGTTTATACCAAAAATATATATGATAGGATATAAATATATTCGGGTTTATTACTACAATCACCAAACAAAGGATAGATTATAGTAAAATCTCCTAAATTTCATATTATATCTTATCCAGTTCTATCTTAATTAGAAATTCGGACGACCAAATGTAACCGTAATGGATGGAAGGGCCTCCTTTTCATGAAGGTTCTTCTTCAGTATCATCTTTTTTGGCATCTCTCTCTCACATGTCATTTTCTTCTAGTATGTTGTTTATACCAAAAATATATATGATAGGATATAAATATATTCGGGTTTATTACTACAATCACCAAACAGTGGATAGGTTATAGTAAAATCTCCTAAATTTCATATTATATCTTATTCGCCTCTATTTTGATTAGAACACCCCGCACCGCACCCCAACGTTTCAATCCTGTCTCGAATGTACAAATTCCGTAGACACACCGGTAGAGCCTCTTCCAAGATTTTCATTCTTGTCAAACAAATGTGTTCAAGGGCACTTTGGGAAAATGTCATCAAAAACCTTAAACTATGTTATCTGTGACAATTTTACTCTGAACTTTTTTTTGTGTCACCAAAAACCCCAAATTATGCCACTTGTGACAATTTTACCCTGAACTTTTTTTGTGCCATCAAAAACCCCAAACTATGCCACTTGTGACAAATTTACCCCAAACTTTTTAACTGAGGGGCATTTTCGTCCTTTTCTATTTTTCTTTTTTTTTTTTTCTCTCGATAGAGGGCAGTCGGCGAGGCCGCCTTCACCGGCATCGGAGTTGGGCAAGGCTCTGACGTCAGAGTCAGGTGAGGGCCGGATCTGGCTTGGGCGGCCCTCGCCCAACTCTGACGCCGGCAAGAGCGATCGACGGCTTCCTCCTATCAAAAGAAAAAAAAATAGAAATTGATGAAAAATGCCCTTCAGCCCAAAAAAATTTGGAGTAAATTTGTCATAAGTAACATAGTTTAGGTTTTTAGTGACACAAAAAAAGTTCGAGTAAAATTGTCACAAGTGATATAATTCAAGGTAAAATTGTCACAAATGACATAGTTTGGGATTTTTTGTGACACAAAAAAAAGTTCTGGGTAAAATTGTCATAGAGGGCATAGTTCAGGGTTTTTGATGATATTTTCCCAAAAATTTAATAATGTGATCTTTCATACTTCAATTTTCTTATTAACAAGCACCCAGAAGAAATATTTCGCAATAACAATATTGTTCTAATACCATAAAATATCTTTCATGCAATCAAGAGGAAATATGAGAAAACCTTTCATTAGTGGGTCTAGATTGACTATGGATTTTCCTAAACGGGAACATCTCCAATGCAATTCGAATTCAATCCAATGACCAAGATTAGCAAATATAAACAAGACTAATGAGTCGTTTATATGTATAGTTTCTAGCGAGATAATTGAGACTTTGACATTCTCCTAACACGAAGCATGAAGACCTAAGCTGTGTTTAGTAATCATTCTGTTCCAAATAATAATTTATACTCGATATGATTTTTTTTTTTTTTAATTATGTTCCCCATAAAAAATTTTGAGCATTTAAAAACATTTCGTAACTTCTCAAAATTTCTATTCCCTAAATAGAAATATGTTTAGTGTAACCCTTAAAATTGATTTGTAACATAGAATTCCTTCTAATCTTTTTTATAATTTTATTATTTTTTCTTTTTCTTTCTCCTCTTCTTCTTCCTCTAGCCTGTCTCTGGCCAGACTAGAGCCGGTAAGGTTGGTAGCCTCAAAGGAGCCTCGCCAGCCTTCAACGTGGTCGGGACTCACTTTGGCCTAGCAAGGCCGAGCCTCACGGCGGCTGGACGAGGCTCTCACCCAAATCTGGTGGGCCCGGCAAGTTGATAAAGAGAGAAACGGCCGGTTGAGAATAGACATGCACACTGCATATGGCAAAGCAAGTTCAACGAGACACCAAGAGGAAAATGATGACACTTTCGGAGGCTGGACACTTTCAAAAGCAGCTTCATTAGAATAAGACCTGTTCAACCCCCCTCATTTCCATCTTCATCCATCTCTCTTCTTCATCAGGTAGTCATAACATAAGTCGATCACTCGTGCATTCTACTCTTTCTAAGCTCTTTCGATTACACGTATCCTTGGACGGACGTAACGGCGATAGGTTCAATGGCCACAGGAATTCTCTGGCTCCAGCATTAGTCTCTTGTCGATCATCATATGTTCCTCTCCATCTCTGCGATGGCTTCTCTTCCATCTAAGTCGTTGGCTTTGAAAGTGGGGTTCCACAAATCGACGTGTCCACAAGCGGAGGCGATCATGAGGAATGCCGTAAATGAGGCTGTCTCTCGCAACCCTGGCATTGGAGCCGGTCTCATTAGGTTGCTGTTCCATGATTGTTTTGTCAGGGTAACGCCATAGATAAATCCTAAACGTCAAACCAATGACGGACTCACATGTCTCTGCACTAGACCTCGGCAACAGCAGAACATTTATGTACCTGCTTTTTAAGAACCACTAGCAAAACACTGAGGATCATACGCGCATCAGCCTCAATGAGAAGCCATTCCCCTGTGTAAACCTGGTAGGACGAGAAGGAAAACAAGTAAGAACAAGTCATCGTCGGAACAGGCAGAAGAAGCCAGAGCACAGAAGAGAACGCAAACGATCATTTATTCGCGTGTTCCGTGCACTCCTCTCCGTCTGCGAATATCCATCGTAAGAGAAGAAAGCCCAACAAATGAAAAGAAAAGAAAAGAAACCCCATTAACAACAACGAACGAACATGCGAACGATCGGATGGAGATGAAAGACTAGTTTAGTAACAAGTCGGATGCGAGACGCCCGTCCTATCGAGGAAAAACGGAGTCCATTTGAAGCTTGACGAAGCTCGACGTCGTAAAACGATCGTTCTTTGAAAGAAAAGGAGAAAAAGAAAACGGGTGGTTCCGAGCAAAGAAACGAGGAAACGCGACGGGAGGAGTACGAATGATCGAATCGGCGATGGCCGGCGGAATGCGAGATGGCCGGGAAAAGAGAGAAGGGGACGAACCTGTCTTGGGGGAGGGGGGCGTCCGCGAGGCATCTCGTCTCTGCAATGGAGTCCTTTCTCTGTGAAATTTTCCCGGAAAACACAGAGGAGAAAAACGCAGGGTGGTGCTCCAAGTGGAAAAAAGAGTGGGGAGAGAGAGAGTTTGCAACCCGCTTTTCTCCATCTTTTTTTTTTTTTTTTCCGATTATTTTCAACATTTGAAGCGCGTCTGGATGATCGCTTTCGATTTTATTTCTGATCTTATTTAAATTTTAGGGCGAATATATTTTCGATATTTTTTTATTAGTGGAAAAAATCTAAAATTACGGTCACTTGCAGATGACATTAATACATCCATTCACATATTTATGATTGGAATATGTTTAATGTTGTTAAGGGAAGAGAAAATTCTATTTTCCACTAAACAGATCCGAATTGAAAGAGAAAACTTAATTGTTTCAAAGGAAAAATAAAGACATACATATATATTTATTGGATATTACAACATTGCTATATTTTTCGTTGAGGGTTTTACTTCAACAGGCTGAAATTCCTATATCTTGCGAACATTAATATTTGCTAATTTCTCCTTATTTTAGCTTTTGGACTTGTACCTCTTTCACTTACTTGCAATGAACTCCCACATATCCACCACTGCCGAATGTAAAGTTAATAAGCTGAAAATTTTGTAAAGTCTAAATAGAGAAAATTACTATGGAGAAAATAGATCGAGGACCTATTTGTTTACACGTAAAAAACGAGTAGAAAGTATTTTGTTTCTTTATTGTCAAAATTTGACATATCGTTCAAATTTTTAAAACTTATAAAGAAATTATTTGTAATCAATCAATATTTGTGCCTCGGAAAAGTTTTACAAATTTCAAGTTTGAAAACAAAAGATCTGAAATGTACGAGCTAAATTAATAGGACAAAAAGGATACCATATGAAGATGTAACTTGAAATCCAATATTTAAAATAATGATGGTATTTATAAATTTCTAAATGTGAAGAGGATCTCGATACATATAGTAAAATCGAGAATTATACTTGCAAATTTCCCAATGAAAGACGTAATATTCCTAAATTGCTTAATCTTCTTGATTATATCCAACTTTGACTATTGGAGGATTGTGACGTGCGAAGAAGAAGAAGAAGAAATAAAAGTTCATGTGCTGCCTTCCACATGGAAAATTTCTTATCTTCCCTCTGTACAAACCATGTGAAAGCAGATTCCATTTAAGGAGATTTTCCCCATCCATTTCAAATCAGACTGAGCAATTCGTAAGAGGAAAACCTCTGCAAAAACCAGCTCAAATGACAGCAAATTTTGCATTAATAAGTCGAGTCAACCTGCCCTTTTGCGGACTCAAACATTTATTATTCCCATTCCATAATCACCGCAGCCAATTTCAGCATCAGTAAAGGCCAAATTACAAGTTCACATCTAATGGAGAGGTGCGGAAGGTGAGTTGCACTGGTAGCATTTAGCAAAGAGCCCAAAGGTGTCCACTTGCTTGACGAAGTTGACCACGCTCGCCCATCCTCCGAACCCGAACCCAACCACCAAGACCCAACCCACCACGAACGCGTTCACCACGTACATGGCCGTCCAGCTCGGCAGGAAAGCTGGGGGCTTCTCGGCGGCATTCTGCACGTGAGAATTCGATATGTGTCAGTATTATGTAGTTGTGCTGCCTTAAAGCAAGGACAATTCATGTCGTATCACTGACCTCCCGGGCAGAGGCCGACCGGAAAGTGACCATGTGGGCAGCAGCCGGGATGATGTAGACAGTGAAGCTGACCAGGAGGGCACCCACGGCGGAGTTGATCGGCCCGAAGAAGGGGAAAATGATGGCCATGAACCAGATGGGGATCACCACCGCCAACCGGGCGACCGCCTTCAATAATATGCTCTTCGTGTGGTGCACCCTTATCACCTTCTCCCACACAAAGTAGAGCGGCGTGCACAGGAACCCAAATGTTATGAACTGCGATGCCAATGAAATCACTCATCAACATCTTTGTTAACGGATTCGATGGAAAATCATCTGTAATATCGAATGATACCCGTGTATGTACGCAAAATATATATAGTGGAGGGAAATTTGAGGAGAGGAGACCTGGTGGATGAGCATCAAAATGACAGCAGCGTCACGCCACCCAGATGGAGGGAGAATAGAGAAGGCATTGGCGTGGTTCAAGAGCTTGTCGCCGAAGGCCCAGTACACCGCTGTTGCCGATGGAATCGTGAGAGTGAACACGTACAGGGTGGCCAGCAGATATATGGACTTAAACTTTCTCGGCTTCCACATTGCGTCCATTATTTCGCTGTCACAGTTTAACACAACTTATTTAGCTTCATGAAGAGAAGGAAAGTTTGTCGACAATTGTCAAGGCCTTCCGGTCTTTTAAGACAATTCGACCCAAGTGATCTAAGTATTCTGCTACACTCACTGTTGATAATCAATCGAGCACTGCTCCTTTCGAGTTTAATCACTTAAACTTTGAGTCAAAGTGTGATCGTGTAGTCAAGTAGAAGAAATCAAGCACAAATACATGAAATGAGCACAGGACGGAGGAACTCACACAGTGATGGCGTGTCCGCCAAAAGTGTAGAGGATATTGGTGGCGCCGGTGAAATACAGGACCAGCTTGGTAGGTCCGGAGTGGATCACACCCTCAACCTGCATCATTTTATCAACATCAGAAATCAAAGAAATGAAATTAATCTGAACGGGCCTGAAAGCGGATTCAATCCAGAAGCTTGGAGAAGAGAGAGAGAGAGAGACGAGACGCCATAATCACCTGGCCGTGAGCAATGGCAGCACCAGTCATGTACCAAGCGGTGTAGGTGGTCATGCCGAGGCCGAGGAAGGACCATATCCGGTAGTTGTGGAAGGAGGGGATGAACACGGTGGTCGCGCAGCATGCTCCGAATATGTAAGTCCATGTCCTCTTGTCCAACCGGTCATTGATGTAGTATATGATGCTGTAATGCAATGGCCCCCGGAAATCACACACACGAACAAAAATGATAGCGAAACATACAGATTGACTAAGTTGTCATGTCGATTAAGCGAAAAGAAATCACCGATTGATGATGAAATGAGCAACCTTGCAGAGGCTACGAGCTGGATGACTGATCCGAAGAGGAGGAAAATGCCGTTGAAAGCCAGCCCAGCGGCTTTCCAGTAGGTCCCAAGCAAGCCATCCAGCACCTCGAACCACTGAACCAAAAACGAAAAGCATACCGATTTCGAGATGAACCCACTTCAGCGATTTTTAATTAGATGGTATGTGTAGAAGTGCTCTTTGGTTTGGTGTGTGGCAATTCTTGAAGAGAGATGCACCTGAATGGCATGGTTCTTGAAGCTGTGATTCTCCTTCTCTTTCCGGGTCCGGTACTCGATGTAGAGCACACTGACGAGATAAGCCGTCCAGCTCCCCAGGATTCCATAGAAAACCTGCAGAACTATCCCGGAAAGCATCCCGAGCTGAGAGAAGGAATAGGGCAGCGTCAACAGCACCTGTGCCACCTGCGAAGTGTCCCGAGCAAGGAAGACAAAATCGGATGAGAGTCAGATCAAAATCGATGGAACTTTTGACTTGTGAACTAAAGGCCGGATCTTTAATTTGAGGCAAAATCACTGCAGAAGTCATTACATGTCCTAGAAAACGATCGTTGGGCACAAGAATTTAAGGCATACCTGATTGGAGGCACAGCTGAACCAAGCATCATACGCAGACCCGCCATGCCAGAGGAGGCTTTTGAGGACAGAGCCAGAGCCGGAGCCATCTGTTTGCGCCTTTTCTTCTTCTACTATTCCGTCTCTCTCTCCAGCGTTGGTGAAGCTAGAGACCATCGCTTCCTCGGATTGCTTCTGAGACAGCATTTTCTCCTCTGTCACACAGCCAAATCAAGCCTCCGAAGACGCAAAAACAAACCAGTGAGTGAATGACACAGACCAACCAGAAGAGAAAATACAGGCTTGTAATGGAAAGAGCCAGTGCCTGTGAGAGAGAGACAGAGAGCAGCCCCAAGACTCAAAAGCTCCCGTTGCTCTGTTCTTCGCACAATTGTTTATATGGGCAGCACAGATGTATCCTCCTCCAAACATTTTTCAGTGTCCTTAGATCACTTGCCATTCTTGCTCTAGAATACAGAGGAAATGAATCCTCCAAGAGGAAATTTTCCAATTCAGGGAGGATAAGGAAATTTTCCAATTCAGGGAGGATAAGGTACTAGGAGGAAAAAAATTCATTTCTTATCCAGAAGACGAAGGGTTTGGTGTTCGAGTTAAAACCCAAACATACCAAAACCGAAGGAAGGGTTCTGAAGACGGAGTCCCAGGATCAGACAAGAAGAGCGCCTTAAACAGAGAAAAAACAGGGGATGGATTCATTTCCATGCAAAAGAGGACCAGAGAAAAAAGACTGAACAAGAAAGAAATCTCTCTCTCTCTCTCTCTCTTCAGTGTTCTTTCATTTTATTGGGGAGGGTTGCATGGATCTTCACAACTTCTGCAGTATGCTCTGTTCTTTTAAAATGTTTTCGTGATGATTATTTTCGAGCCCCCTTTCTCAGCATGTTACTCTCCAGTCTCTTGGCTTATTTATTGGATTTAATCATTAGATGAATCTCCCAAGCCCAGATCTAGATCAGAGTAAAATATTCCACGAATTGATTTTCTTTCTCCTTTTCACTTATTGCTTGGCCGTCGCATTCGGCTATGGTGTTTCATACAATTTATAGAAGTTTTCAAAGCACAAAGTAAAAAATCTTTATTTCTATGGTAGAAACGGAATTTAGTTCAAAGGGTGTGTGCGATATTTAAGAAAATTTTAGTTGTATCTTGAGTTTGAGTATTATCTTTATAGTAACGTGTTATCACGATCCGTCTTATAAGTAGCATGGTCACTTTAGAGTCAAAAGAGGCTAGAGAAGAATACCTTCTATAGCTGATTAATGCGGTGATTGAGAAGGTAAGTTTATGGAGTTTGAAAATTTTAAGGATTGGAACTTGGCGAGCTACCAAAATCAATTAAAAAGTTTAGGGATAATGAAACAAATTGATCCCTAAACTTTAACCCAATATGTAATATGATCTCTAAATTTCTCATTTATTTAATATAGTCCCTAAACTTTTGATTTGTTCAATATAATCCTTAAACATTTAATATGTTTAATTTAGTCCTCCAATATTTTGGAGACTAAGTTGAGCATATACCAAAAATTCATATATCATTTTAAACAAACTAAAAATTCATGAGTCATATTACATATTAGGCTACAATTCATAAACCACATTAAATAAGTTAAAGGTTGAGGGACCAGATTACTTACCAAGCAGAATCATAGCTTTCGCATCGGCAAAGAGTCACCTATCTCACCAAACTAGTCCTGTGTTTTTCCAGTATGGGAAACCCATTCTTTAATTACGAAAATCCCAAAGTTTATGCGTTTTTTGGAACCATTCCTCTCATTTTCCCCAAAGTTTATAGTACCATCATCTTGCTCTTCTAAGGATGATCTCCAAAATGGAATTACAATATGAATGAGTGAGACTATCCAATATGATTGCGTCAACGATTCCCCCTCTAGTTGACAGGATCCGCACCTCAAGACAAATCGAAAAGATTACGAAAGTGATTTTAAAACTATTGACTTTTCTAGAAGCGGGATGGATTTGCATTTCTAGACTTAGACAAAATCTTCTCTTTTGTGCATTGGCTAAAAATGACGGGTTTTGGCCAAACTACTGATCGACTCAGCTTTCCCAACGCAAGATCCTCCGCATAAGAAACGCGGACAATGAAGTGGCTAGTGAATTTGCTTGTTTCAAATTCCTTCTCTTTCATAGTGTTTGGCATTTGGGGGCTTTCAGAGCTTTCGACCTAACTCGTCCAGTCACGACGGTCCCTATCCTAGCACAAAAAAAGCCATCCTCAAGGTAGGATGAATGGTGCATTTACTTGAATTCGAACTCTCTCTATAGAGAGAGGTGTAATTTGATGTTGAGTATAACCTAATAGTCTCTTACCTATAAGCATTTTCATAATGTAAGTATGTTCCATTTAAATTTGACATTGCCATTCCGATTGGATCGAACTTCCACCAAGGGAAAATATGAGAATGGATCACACATTGAAGTGATTCGGTTTATTTTGGGGTTAGAGCAGAGAAAGAGAGAGAGGAACTTCTTGACGTCATGTTGATAATTCCTCATCCTATCGGAAATGCAAAAGCAATCCAACATTAATTAGAGAAAAAAAGGGGCATTTCTTAACTTTGTGATTAGCGGTACTAGTAATAATTAGAGGAGGGTTACAGCACCCTGGACCGCACACAAATGTTTCAATCCTGTTTCGAGTGTACTATTCCGGAGCCCCACGGGCAGAGCCTCTTCGAAGATTTTTATACTTACCTAACAAATGTGCTTGGGGCACTTAAAACTTTAATAATGTGATATTTTATTATTCGATTTTCTTGTTAACGGGTACCCAAAAAGAGTAGTTCACAATAATAATCATATTCCAATAACATGAGATATCTTTCATGCAATCAAGAGGAAATATGAGAATTCTTCATTACTGGATCTAGATTAACCATGGATTTTCTAAATGGGAACATTCCCGATGCAACTCGAATTCAACCCGATGGCTAAGACTAGCAAATAATGACGGGATTAATAAGACATTTATATGTTAGTTTCTACCATGATGATTGAGACTTCGACATTCTCCAAACGCAAAGCATGGAGACCTACTCAGACCCCCAGGCGGAAACTCCAGCATGACGAATCGCACGCCCGCGGATGCTTGCTCTTTTCGGTTAAAAAGAAGATGAGAATTCTAAAATTGTCTTTTGATGGGACTGATCAATAGAGGGATATTTTCGTGAAACGGCAGTGGTTATAAGAAGAAGAAGAGTCCCATTAAAACTTTTTTAACGAGGATGGCGTTGAAATCATGGGAAGCTTCTTTTGGCTTTCTTGCGAAAACAAAATATGTTAAGGTGCAAGCTTTTCACTAATTGTTTCCCTAAAATCTTTCGCTTTTTGCCAACGTCTCTCCCTTGGCATCCCTTCTCTCGCCGGACTCCTGTGAAAACGTCAAAAGTTTCTCAAAGTGAACAAGACAGGCACCAACGAGATGAAGAGAAAACTGCCGCGGCAACACAAGCTAGCCACATTGGCCATTGATGATTCTCAATAACAGGTGCTGTTCACTTTGTAATAGAATTTCACTCCTATATGCAATGGAAATAAACTGGAACCAACTTCCTAGAATCACTGGTCGGCACGATATTCTTCCAATCAATCAATGCTTACGGTAACCAATCTATAGGAAAAAAAATCAATGTAGATGGCTGAAAGGGAGAGCATATGTATATACACATCATTGACTTACATTCCTATACTGACATTCAAGCAATGAAGAAGAGAAAAATCATCAGGAAAAATATCAAAATGGCAAATATCTTTATCATGAGCCACCTGTTGGATGATATTTGATTGAGATGCCTCAACAAAGCGCTGCGAGCTCCTTCTACATTCACCAAGGACTCTTCCATATTGTCATCGATTCTGCTTGCAGCATCGAAGGCAACCATCACGAAAGAGTTCACATTGTAAGTTCAACATAAGGACTTGCAAGAAGACAAGCTCCAAAATGCACTATTAATCATCCCCTATGGCTTCTACTCATTTCCTCTTTTGTATTGATTTAGGGCAGCATAAAGAAGATGACTGTTATAGAAGGGGCAAACCTAATAGCCACTTCGCCTTGCTGGGCAACCATCGAAGCCAAATGTGTAAATATGCCGCCTAGTTCAGATATTGTGGATTCAACATTGTGAAGGGCAGTTGCACGACTCTGAGAATAGTTTTCCTGCCGAGGAACCACCTGCTGCAACATGGACATCTCCATGGAGTCGGATGGACTATTGTCCACTGCTCTCCGTCTGAGCAGCCAAAAGTCATTTATTGACACGCAAAATTAGAGAACAGTATCACTCGGCAAAACTGATAATTGCATGACTATCTAGTAATTGTCACATAACTGCTGGTGTGCACGATGCGTATGCAAAATTATGGAACTTATGTTGCGCTTAGTAGAGATGCAAAATCTAATTCACTGTGCAAAACCATCTTCTGCAGTCTTTTTGACAATGAGTATTGCATGAGATATATATATTACTAAGCAGATTGAGAAGTTGGGAGGGCAGCAATCCAACAATCCAATGCCAACACGTTCAAAGATGAAGTTCTTCCAATAGCAACTAGTGCGGCTAAACATCAAGTCCAGCCCTCTTTAAATCAATACTAGCTACATGGCATCAAGAGAGCAATGCACTCGCAATATTTCACCACAAGGCAGAGTAGGCTGGGGTAGCCATTTATGTTTAGATGTTGGCCTACAGTTTTTTCATGCAGTCTTCTACATTCCATCAAACAGTAGATCTTTTCCTCTCATTGAATATGCTCCGGAATATGTTTGCATCTAACCACACAACCTGCTGGGCATTGGGTAAGACTCTGAAAAAGTACTAACGTCAGCGGAAGTGTTTTCAGAGTTTCACAGTTTTACATTGTAGCCGTGGGATCACATAATGCCAAGAACTATTCAATGAACCAATATATAAAATATTGCAGAGTGTTTTCACTGAAACATGCTAAAAGTATCACTTTCTCTTCTTTGGAGAAAGTATTGAGGAAGCCGCAGCCTAGCTTGTAAGATGATGTAAGACATACCTCAATTGGTTGCCAACTTGAGATCCATTTGAAGGCAATCTGAGCAGTCGCAAAGAGGCAGAGGTGGGGCCAAACAGATGGAGAGACAAAATTTAATACCAAAATTAGATGCTGAAGCAATTTTTACAGATGTAAAGAATATGGGAAAGATGCACAGTATTGACAACTCATTTTTAGTAACAGTACCAAGGAAAAATAATTTATTGATACTGAAAAGAATCTAAATATAGGAAAAATTTAAAATGCTATTGCATATTAGGAGCTAGTGTTCCATTCTTCGCATATCTAATACACAGACCCAGTCCAACCTCCATGCCACCAAGTTTTTCAACAAGTATAAGTGTTGTATGGTGCATTATTTACAAGATATTAAAGCATCATACAATCTAGGAATATTGAAAAATATGTTCTTAAGAAACATAACTTATGGGCAAGACATAAAAAATGGATAAATCCCTTTGCAAGAGTTAAGTTTAATCTCCTTGATTTTCCACTGTCTATGCACATTGCGCGCTCTTACTTAATCTCCTTGCTAGAGCTAATTGTTACTGCGCAATCTCATTTACATGTGGTCAAGCCAACCAGGGTTCCAAAGAATCCAAACAAAATACTTACGCTGCTTCGGGTGGACTTCCAGATTCATTGGACGCACTTGACCAAGGAGGTGGCTCAGTCACAGCCTTCGTATGCTGCTTAAAATGGTTTTCTCTCGATGCATTGGCAGAGAACATCTGTTTCCGGTTTTCATGAGCCTTGATATTCTGACACAGAAAACCGTGTATGAGAACATGGAAGGAGAGTTGAACCACATCAAGTTAAACATGAAGACCTGCTCAAATTAATAGTTAACCTGAGTTCTGGTTTTCAAAACATCCTGGAGGTGTTTTGTAGTTCCCATAAGCTTGCTTTTCAGGTCATCACAAACAGTGGTCGAATGGACAACTCTATCTTCTGAATAGTTCCCGCCACTCATTTCTATATTTTGAAGGGTCTGCAAATCTTGAAGGGCGACATTTAGTGCTGTGATGTCATCCTTAATCAATGAAGTCAGTTGTTGTATTTCGACTGTGGGGTCATCGAACATGGATGACCTTTTTGCCACTGCATTTGACAAAATCGGGAAACAAAACCACCACTTAGCATAAACACCATAACTCTAAATTTCATCCAGATTCACTATAATGACAACTTCAGAGTTTGCAAGAAGTAATTTCAGCAACCAAAAGGGGAAAAAACCCAACCAGAATTGCAGAAGACTTCCGCTTAGAATTGACCACCAAGAAGAAGAAAAATCAGGAACTCGTGATAGGAACTCGTGATAACGATATTAATCTATCACAAGAATATTACAGCATAAGTCTGGTCTTAAATGACTTGATTGTGTTGCAAACTCCGGATGAGAGTGTATGTATATGCTTACAGTTTCAAGATCATCTGAGTTAGCATCATCAAATGTGGACGTGATACTAAAACATTACCAGAAGAAGAAAATTGAAAGAGGTCCAACACACTTGCTTCAAAGTATAGTAAGGACATCCTAGTCGATTGTTCGACATCAGGAATCCTGAATATCAGGCAATCTATTAACTGGATCTTGTGACCAGCTCAGGAATCATTAGAGGGTAATACCGGATTGCTTGGGATGTCAATAGATTTATCTTAGTGATGTGCCATCATCCATACAGGCGAAAAAAAAGGCAACAGCTATGACAGATGTAGTGTGGCAATTGCCGTTTGGCAATAAATCTATTTCAAGTCACACAAATCATATCGTATATCAATCAACATCCAGTAAAAATATTCAACATCCTAACTTCCTAAGTAATCATGTTGCTTTTGAACTGAGAAATCTAACGACAACAAAAAACCAACTCCACAGCTTTTTACTTGTGCAGTGGAGCGGATCAGAACGTACCGATTCATTCTCCCAACTAAACTCTGTTGATCTCAACCCAGCTTTAAACACCACTTGTACAGCAAAATCAATCAGAACCTCAACACCTAAACACTACCAGCACATAAACAATGCCATAACTAACACCTAAACGCACGATTTGGCATAGACAGAACCTCTCAGGAACAAAGCCGTCCAAAAATCACACGGATAACATCTAAAAGTTTCGACAAGGCCGATCGAAATAACATCCCCCAAACGCGGTCGAAGCAACGAAAGCAAGAAACGGCGCGCGAACGATGCTAAAGCGAGCGAGACAGCCACATACATTTGGCGAGCCTGGCAATCTTCTGCGAGGTCTCGCTGATGCCCAGCCCGATCCGAGCGGCTCTCTTGTTGAACTCGGATCTGGCGGAGGCCGGGGACGCATCCTTCGCCGCGCCGGCGCGACCTTCCGACGGATCGACGGCGGGGCTCCGCCGATCTTCTGGAGCGTCTCGGTGAGAGAGCGGAACTCCGACGTCCGGTCTCTGTAGGAGGAGGAGGAGGACGCCATGGGAATCGGATCGTACCTTCGCCGGAATCTGGACCGATCTCTACACGCTTCGGGGCGTTTGCCAAGGGGAAAAATCCCCGGGTCAGCTGAGATGCGCTGTGCCCCTCAGGGAGGGAGCGCGCGTCTGGGGGAGAGAAAACGGTTTGCGGATTGGACCGGTTCGGTTCGGTTGATCAGCGGGTCCGCATTTTGTGGCTCGGACCGGTTCTTTTCGACCACGGTTCTTATTTTTGGGTCGGGCCTGGAGTCAGAGTTCTCATTCACATGTCAATCTCAAATCAGGACGACCGGCCCAAATAACTAATCGTTTTAGAGCCATCGGATGGAAAAACGGCGGGAAAATATGAGCCGTACGATCTAGGTTAAGAATGAGCAACCCCTTCTTCTTCCTTCATCTCCCATATATAAACCCTCGCAGACATCATAAGCTCCTCTTCACGGCACAGCTCTAGGGTTTGCTTCCAAGCTCCACCGCAAAACCCTCGCTCAGCCTCCGTAGCCTCCGAGGTTAAAGGACGGCATATCGTCGCTGTCCGCCTTGACCGAGCCTCCAGCTTCGTCTTGGCCCTCAGTTTTGTTTCTGTTTTCTTTTTGTTTGTATCAACGTAGGAAAGCAGTTCGTAGGAAATAATGGGGAAACTATCGAAGGCCGAGAAGAAGATCGCGTACGACTCGAAGCTGTGCCAGCTCCTGGACGAGTACAGCCAGATCCTGATCGTGGCGGCGGACAACGTCGGGTCGAACCAGCTCCAGAACATCAGGAGGGGTCTGAGGGGCGACTCGATTGTGCTCATGGGGAAGAACACCATGATGAAGAGGACCATCAGGATTCATGCCGAGAACACCGGTAATAAGGCCTACCTCAACCTCATCCAACTTCTCCAGGTACATGTTGCTTCTTGTTGGAATGATCTCTTCTGATTCATTTGGCATAAAATAATAATAAAATAAATAAAAAAAAGGATTGTATGAGGGAGTTCCTATGAGGAAGAGATACGAGAGTGAAAAAGTTGAGAAACATGGGTTTTGTATTAGACTCTGTAAAAAGGATTGATTTTTTATGGTTCATTGTGTTCAGGGAAATGTAGGCTTGATTTTCACCAAGGGTGACTTGAAGGAAGTCAGTGAAGAGGTTGCCAAGTACAAGGTGCGGCTCTCTGATGCTCTCGATCTCGTTAATTTGCTTAAATTAGTAGGTTACATCATGTTTATGTGCCATTATTTTGGGAACTGGATAATCTATTGTAGTACGCAATTTCCTGCTGTTTAGCTTCTATGTGGTTGCTGTTTCATGGTGTTGGAGTGTATCTATTGGAATCAATGGATTCATTAAGATTTTCCGTAGCAAGTGTGATTGCAAAATGCTCCACTTTGTTTGGCGACTCCCCGTCTTGTGTTTAATAGAAGCCAAATCGATCAGCCATGATTGCATTATGGGTACAGCAGATTTATGGTCGTGTGACCGGAAATGACACTATAATTGAGGTTTCTCTTTCCTATGATAGACTTGAGCTGATGGCTGGAAACAAAATGACAATAGACTTAATCTCACTATTTTGGATTGTTAGGGTGACGTCTGACTGGGAATGGATAAATTCAAGTTTTCCTATCAAATGTCTTAACAATCTGTTCGAATTTACCATTTTTCACATACTGGGTTCCTGTCAATTCGTGTGCTAAGCTTGAGTTTTTCTCGTGTCTTATCATCAACTCTGCTTTGACAGGTTGGAGCTCCTGCTCGTGTGGGTTTGGTTGCTCCAATTGATGTCATTGTCCCACCTGGCAACACTGGGCTCGACCCTTCTCAGACTTCTTTCTTCCAGGTAATATGAGCCTTTCTTTCATGGCAATAACATTTTTCTTCATCTTCTGGCACCAGCTTATTTGTCCTTACTGTAACTTCAGGTGCTCAACATTCCGACCAAGATTAACAAGGGTACTGTGGAAATTATCACCCCTGTTGAGCTTATCAAGAAGGGTGACAAGGTCGGCTCTTCTGAGGCCGCCCTTCTTGCTAAGCTTGGGATAAGGCCCTTCTCATACGGTCTCATCGTGCAAAGTGTTTACGACAATGGGTCGGTCTTCAGCCCTGAGGTTCTCGACCTTACCGAGGATGACCTTATGGAGAAGTTTGCTCTTGGTGTCTCTATGGTCACATCTCTCTCACTTGCCATCTCATACCCAACCCTGGCTGCCGCACCATATGTTCATCAATGCCTACAAGAATGTTTTGGCTTTTGCTGTTGAGACTGAGTATTCGTACCCCCATGCTGACGAAGTGAAGGAGTTCCTCAAGGTTTGTAATGCTAGTTCTTTTCATAAACAGTTTTTGGTCCACAAACTCCCTTTTGAAGTTTTTTCAATTAACTTCTCTAACAAAGGGATTTTTTTTTTTATTGCAGGACCCTAGCAAGTTTGCTGTTGCTGCAGCTCCGGTTGCTGCTGCCGACTCAGGTGCTGCCCCTGCTGCTGCTGCTAAGGAGGAAGAGAAGAAGGAAGAGCCTGCGGAGGAGTCTGATGATGACATGGGTTTCAGCTTGTTCGATTAATTTGTTTGCTTAGTATGATACACCTTTAGCTACATTTTAGGTGGTACAATGTTTTGATTTTGTCTTGTCAGAAGGATTACTTTGCGCGTTTGAATACCTCGTTTTTATTCCCTTAAATTTGTGTTTTAGGGTGTAAACGTCAAAATATCATTTCCTTTTGTTTGCCAATTGTCTCCTTTCTATTTTTTGACAAACATATTACCTATAGCAATTTCTGGCGCGAATGATGAAAACTACTAGGAAAAATTCCGAATGCGATGAGTCTTTTGTCAAAACTTCTTGGGTATGCAGACGATTGCCTGTTTTGTTAATGAAAATGTGGGTTGGGAAGTTGGTGATGGACACGTCTCACAGACAAATCATGCATTCATTTGGGCTCAACTTTTAACCTGAGTCGTCCACTGGATTGTCTATGCACATAACAGCATCAAGCGACAAGGTCTAGAAATCCATGTATTGTGCAGTGATCCAGGAATTATTCCAGATGGAGGTGTTTAGTTTAGAAAGAGCGAACATATTCCAAGTGATTACTCGTTGGAGAAGAGGCTTACGATCCTTTAGCAATACGAACGGTAATAGATTCTCGTCCCATTGGCGACAGTAGTTAATACATGTAGCATCGTACCCATTTAAGTGAAATGGTTCGCTAGAGAGGTAAATGTAGAGCCTCGGATGAGCCAGTTTTTCAGTGTCGTATCTCGCATGTGTATGCTCTAGCGCCGGTTACAGGCAGCTTACATGACATCGAGAGGCTTTTAGGTGCGCACGCACTCTGCCCCTAAATCTGATGGGCCCAAATTGGAGCCCGTCTATGTTTTCAAGCCGAAGCCCAAAACTGAAGCATGTCTCACTTTTAGCTTTTCACAATGGGCTCTTGTTAACGCTTGTTTAACTTTCAAGTGAAGAAATTTTATTACTTTCAAAATTCCATCTATCGTATGTTACGCACAATCAATGTGTTGAACATGCAGATATTCTTCTCCTATGTACGGTAAAATAGCGTCTCCTTTTAAAACTACCGTCGCCTTAAATTGATGAAATAACAAAGAAAGAGATAGTTAACATAACTTCAGTCAAGTCAATATGATCAGAAGTATTTAAATCCATATTAAGGTCTTACGTTGGAGACGAACCTTGTAACACTTCATCTATTGAAGGGCACTTTGAGAAAATAATTCGAGATTGCTAACTTAATTATTCCATCGACCGCCGGCATGCTATTCGATTAATGGTACATGTGGAAGAAATAGGGGGCGGAACCTTATAGAGGTGCTATGGGGCTAAAGAGAGGGACGTGACAAGCTCGATCTAATTCGCTTTAACAAAACCTAACTCAAATTCTTCTGTTCCCAAATGTGCCGGCATATTAAAAGAAAAAACATAATGCGAGCAAACCGATTTCTTTAAGCGGCCCGCAACGTTGAAATATTAATGAAAGTCGGTCGCGTGCTTTTTATTCGGCAATATCAATTTAGGTAAGTCCTTTCAATCATGGATGAAACCGATCGTGATATTCCACGAGGGCAAGCAACATAGGTCAACATGGGATCTTCAATTCAATATTCGCATCCAATCCATGCTTTGTTCCGATCTCGGGTTGCAGCCCTTGATCCTATCTTTTCGCTTTTGAATTAAATTAACGGGACAAATCAATAGAATTTGTGTCATCCTACATCATTCAACTCTTTTTCGAAACAATAATATCTTATCGCGGCGAACTTAAAAAAGATCTAATCTTTGCCGACATCAGATCTCCAGTAGATTTCAAGACTTCGATGAAGATAAATTATATATAAAAAAAAGAAAAAAAGAAAAGCAAAACCCTCTTAGGTTTCTTGAAAGACATTCTCTTTTCCCTCTATCTATGTTCCTTAAAGAATCCGCCTCTTCCTTATCCATTGCACTCGCGCATGATTCTAAGAAACACAAAAAAAAAAAAAAAAAAGGGAAAAGGCACACTCATGTCCCTTGTATCGTGCCTCAAAACATGCTTTCTCGCCAGCCCACGACATCTCCCTTCAAAGTCAAATAAACACCACCCCAACCAAAAAAAATGAGAAAACCACTCGACACCAGAAAACATGGACGGACAGGCACACGTATCGAATTATAATTTATAATCATTCGGCGACCCCGTACCACCCGAGGCGACGGTCCGATCTCCGCCGTCCGATCGACCGACGCGTGGTCGTCATGCCTTGACGTGGACTCCAAAAGTAGATCCAACCCGCTCGCCACGCGGCACCGCCCCGCCAGAGCTCTCTCGATGCTGCTGCGTTGTCTTAAATTCGATGGGAGACACGTGTCCGCGTGCTGCCGACCTGGAAACTCTCTACGTTTTCTCCACCACGCGATGCGACACCGGACGCGATCGGAATCCGGGGTCCGCGAGCTAAAGCGGCGAGGCGGAACGCGAGGGATTGGAGCTTTCCCGGTGCCGACAACCTCGAGGTAGGGAGAAAGAATCGGATGCGAGAAAACGACAAGGACGGAGGCTTCTTATCCAAAACGCATGTTGCGGTCCGTTTTGAGATTCCTTTCTTTGCGTTCTTGGAAGTACTCGAAGAAGAAGGGGATGAGAAACACAAGGATTAAGGCACTTTTCGACATGTCGGGGAGGTGAAGATAAAGTGGGTCATTGGGTCATTTGCCAATCTTAGAATGCAAATCGCTTGGGCACATTCCTCGCATCTTACCATTCGCAAAATGCTTAAGAGCCGCCGTGGGGATAAGTCCAAGCCGGGGATCCGTTCTCGTCGGATTAGACGGTCCGCTTCGTGGACGATGGAGGCTAGGCAAAAGCATATGCGTGACACGAGGCGACGCGAATTGGATAAGGAGCCATCCGTACATTGGACGCAGAAACTCAAACGAGGATGAAACAATAAAGAATGTAAAGTAAAAGGAAAGACTTTCGTTGGATGCGAAACGCAACTGGAATAGGGCGTCTGAGTAATCTAGATCAATCTCCGCCACGATTGGTGGGATGAGTTGCCATTGCTGATAAAACAGAGTCCGAGTCATCCAACCTAGAAATTCCAGGTCATCCCCGCAACCCACATCATCCCATTATCCTCCTCCGCTTGCAAGCCTTCTATACTTCCAAATGAATAAGGCAAAAACGTTGCGCTACGGTCCATCAGCATCTCTCTTGATCCGTCCTAGAAAATTAGGATTTTTTTTTTTTTTTAGGAAGAGTCGTTTTTTCTATTGGCTCAATCCCGAAAAGAAGTAGATTGTCCATATACAGCTGACAATTTTCGAATTCAAATACTACAATATCATGGGTTTGATGAAACGAAACTTAAGTCAAAAAAAGACAGCTTTTTCCCTCTTATGAGTCATTTTCCCATATGGATTGGTTTGGAACTGAAAACCAACTATGTGACTCCCAATTCCAAATTTTTGAAACAAGAAATCCAATTGATCGATTTTGAACCGTCGATTTCTTGATAGAATTAAAAACAGGCCCACATTTGTTTTTATAAGAAATAGAATGTTATATAGGCCAAGTAGTTATGTTGTTTGTTCATATTGAAATTCAAATTTTATTTTTCTCTAAAAGCAACTTAAAATCATATTCAACTCGAGAACCGAACTGATTGATATGTTTTGGATCCAGTTTAGATTGGTTCTAGGTGAAATAAACTTTCCCTAACTTAGTCCCAAATTTGCATAACTAGGAACCGAACCGACCTCTTCAAGAATTAGCCTTGAATCGATCCCGCCCGCCCAAACCGGTTCAATCCAGTTCCCAAGCATAATCGAATCCCATGTTCGCCCCCAGCGTGAATTATGGAGGCAGAGGCCATACAAAAGGACCCAAAAAGGTCAAACCAACTTCAAAGATTCCAAACCCCAAAACTAAATTCCAAGGAAAGGGCGGGCTGAGGGGGCACCTTCCTAGTTCCTCCTCACCAAGGAAGGAAGGTGCAGCCGTCCCGGA
This sequence comes from Corymbia calophylla, assembly GCA_014182845.1. Taxonomy (NCBI): domain Eukaryota; kingdom Viridiplantae; phylum Streptophyta; class Magnoliopsida; order Myrtales; family Myrtaceae; genus Corymbia; species Corymbia calophylla. Next base: position 35,183,620 of record CM024699.1, on the reverse strand, counting down.
CTCTTCCCTACTTTATGTCCGGATTCGGATAAGCTTCACCTTTCATGTGCCTCCTCATCCACTAAATATTCAATTCAATTCAATTTCAAAACCCATCGATCCCCTCCTCGTTTCATCCTCCATTATTCAAATCACGACGCGACTTTGCGAAATCAATTCCCCCCGCACCCCCTCGTTTCTCATGCCCCCGCCAGCCAAAGCCCAGCCACGCCCCGGCCCCACCGCCATCAGTCAAATGTCCCTGTCTCCACTTCACACGCATTTCCCCTCCTCCCCTGCCTGCATCACCATCCTCGTCATCGTCTAACTCCTCTCTCTCTCTCTCTCTCTCTCTCTCTCTCTCTTCCTATATACCACCGCTCCTCCCCAACCCCTCTGAATCAAAAGTTCGAATTCAACCCCAAACATACTACACAGCCCCCAGCTGTCTCGACCCTTTCCCCTTCGTTTCTGCCGCACCCATTGACGCGTTCCTTACCTTTGATCGACTGGGCAAGCGCGGAAATGGTGGATTTCAACTGCAAGACCAAGGCGGTCTCCCCCGACGGGTCCCTCGGCTCCCCCAACATGCCCGCCGGCAACAAGCAGCTCCCCTTCTTGCTCCCCGCAACGCCCTTCCGGTGCCCCGCGGGCTCGGCTGCCGCCTCGGCTCCGGCCGTCGCTGCTTACGAGCAGTACCTGCGGCTGCCGGAGCTGAGGAAGCTCTGGGGCGCCCGGGAATTCCCGGGGTGGAAGGCCGAGTCCCTACTTCGGCCCGCCCTGCAGGCTCTCGAGATCACCTTCCGGTTCGTCTCCACGGCGCTCTCCGACCCGAGGCCGTACGCCAACCGCCGCGAGTGGAGGCGGCGGCTCGAGTCCCTCGCCGCCGGCCAGATCCAGCTCATAGCGGCCATCGTCGAGGACGAGGAGGAAGCGGAGGGCGACGGCGGCGGGGCTCCACTCGTCGGGTTGAGCTCGGTCGGCGGCGAGCTGGCGCGGCGCGGCAGCTCGGCCGAGGTGTGGAGGATCCCGGGGAGCCGCGGCGGCGGTGAGCCGAGCGAGCGAGGCGAGCCTCCTGCCCCGGCTCTCCACGTGGCACACCTCGGAGGACGTGGCGCAGCGGATCCTGTACACCATCGAGTGCGAGATGAGGAGGTGCCCGTACACTCTCGGGCTCGGCGAGCCGAACCTGACGGCCAAGCCGGCCTTGCGATACGACGACGTGTGCAAGCCGAGCGAGCTCCATTCCCTGAAGCGAAACGGCTCGAGCGATCAGGTCGAGAGCAACCACGAGAACCAGTCGCTCCACGCGGCGCACCAGATTCTGGAATCGTGGATCTGCGCCTCGAACGAGCTCCTGAAACGGATCTCGGAGCGGATCGAGGAGAAGCGGTTCGAGAGAGCCGCGAGCGGCTGCTACCTGCTGGAGAGGTTCTGGAAGCTTCTGGCGGAGATTGAAGACCTCCACCTCCTGATGGACCCGGAGGACTTCCTAAGGCTGAAGAAGGACCTGGCGATCAGGGCCGAGGCGGCGTCCTTCTGCTTCCGGTCGAAGGGCCTCGTCGAGGTCACCGGCAAGTGCAAGGACCTGAAGCACTACGTGCCGCACATCCTCGGCGTGGAGGCGGACCCCAACGGCGGGCCGCGGCTGCAGGAGGCGGCGATGCGGCTGTACCGGGAGAAGGGGAGGCCGAGAGGATCCACCTGCTGCAGGCGCTGCAGGCGCTGGAGGCGGCGTTGAAGCGGTTCTTCTTCGCGTACAAGCAGGTGGTGGCGGCGGTGATGGGCAGCTTGGAGGCGAGGGGGCAAACGGCGGCGGCGGCGGGGGGTCCGGAGGCGAGCGACTCGCTGAGCCAGGTGTTCCTGGAGAGCACCTACTTCCCGAGCCTGGACGCGGCGAAGACGTTCCTGGGGCGGATGCTGAGCGGCGGCGGCGGCGAGGACGCGAAACGCGGCCGGAGTTCGAACCGGCGCGACTCCGGGAGGACTCCAAGTAGTTAGGTGAAAAGGAGCCATAGCAATTTGGGAACGTGACAATTTAATTCTTCGGACTTAATTTTGGTGATTAATCCTTTTTTTTTATTCTTTTTCTTCTTTTTTTTCTTTTGTAAATTTTCACGACAGGATTCGTACAGAGATAATGAAGGGTCCAATTCTTGTTTTGTCAATACTTATGAATCAAGTGAACAATATTTCCAAAGGATTACGAAATAGTGAGAGGCTGAGAGCAAAGACAAAGTTAGTAATCGCTTAGCCGATGTGTGAGGGACAATGACGCCACGGGGAACATCGATGAAGTCAATGCCCGCAAAAGTTGAGGAAAGAATATAAAGTTGAGCCATTTTTCTTGAAATGATCTACCTAAATTTGAAATAAAGGCCCGAACTTATCGGTAGATATTTTTTTATCAGCGATTTAAAATTAAAGCAATTCCAACAAAGACTTTTTGATTTTATCTAGATTGAAATTAGGGTTTGTGCTAATCAATTGAAAAATGACCAAAATCTTAACAATAGAAAAAAACTCAAATTTACCATTGATTTATATTTTCTCTCTTTTCAGCAATTTTAATAACACGCTATTTTCATATGATATACCCATCAAGTTCGTGTCTTTAATTTAGGGGTTTTATTTTTAATTTTTAGTGTTTAAGTCATTTTTAAATTGGTCAGCACCACCAACCCTAACTTCAATTTGGGTAAAAAAAAAAAATCAGAAATTTTTTTAATAGCATCGCGAGGCAAGACCCCGTGGTTCATTTTCTTTTTTTTTTTTTGGGTCGGAAGACCCCGTGGCTTATGCCGTGGCAAATACAACTGTGGATTTGGATTTTCAAGCGCGGTTCACGAACCTGAACTGGAAACAGCTTAGAAAGAGTGCCCATCAGCGGGCATTCACATTCGAAATTATCCACGGACCGCGCCCACGTGACTATTGACTACGCGTTATTATCCATACCGTCTTGGGCTTGACAACAATTTCTTCATTTGGTAAGAAAAACTTTTAAAATAAACATACATCGTTTCGGTGCAAGTGACATGCGCATAAAATAACTAGAGAATAGAGCACAGGCATCAAGATCCCGGAGGTCTAAGTCTCGATGGAGCCCGACCTAAGCCTAGTCTCACTGGAACTGGCACCCCATGCCCATCTCAATTTGACTTGAGCACCGCGGACTAAAGCACTAAAACACAGGCTCTAGGGTCTCAATCCCAACCTCACCGGGCCAGGCACGGGTTCGAAGACCGAGGCTCTGGAATCGAAGTCTCAAGTGCCACCTTGATGACTTGAGCATGGACTCTGACTCTTGAGCCTTGCCTTGATTAACCCGGGTGGGCTCCAATGTCCCCAACCCAACCTTAATGGACATTGGTCCAAGCATTAAAAACCCTCGCATTGGCAGTGAAGTCACTATCTCAACCTTGACAAACTTGGTCCCGTGTGCAAGGTCTCGAGCCAAGGTGTTGTCAACTTGATCTTGACTTTGATGGACTCATCGCTTGGGTGTGTAAAGATCTGGGCATGAGTACTAAAGTCTGGACTTGGGCTGGGGTGTGATGAGTCGAGTAAGGTACCAAAGTCACAAGCCGATCATGGGTGTTGAGGAATCTCACAACGGTACCGAAGTCATATGCCCAAGCACGGGCAATGTCTCGAGCTCAATCTTTGAGGACTTGAGCTAGCCTCTTTAAACTCAAGCTTGGCCTTAATGGACCTCGGCCTGAGAATTGTTGTCAAGGGCTTAGGAACAAGAGTTAGTCTTCCCCGTGCTCAAATATAAAAGCTTCTTATCCAAAATGTCGATATCTACCATATTCTAAAAATAAATCAAAAACCATTTCTTCAAATTTTAGCATAGATTTTTCATTGATCCATTTTTCTAAACAATCAAAACACTAGAAAATCAAAATATTTTTCGCAAAATAAATAGAGCTTTAATCTCAAGCGTGACCTGCCGGCCAAATCTTTTAAGGCCGGTGAGCACATGAACCTCACAATTTTATTCCGACGCAACGAGCAGGGGCATTTTCGTCCAGAGACAGTTTCCTCTTTCTTTCTTTCTTTCATTCGCTTTCTTTTCTTCATTTCCCTGTCCATCTTCTTTTGCGTCCTCCTCTGTACCGGTCCGCGCTCAACCCCGGCGCTCGAGCTCCTCCTCATTGTCAGATTCGTCCTTGGCGCTCAAAAATCTCAGAGCCTCAAGGGGGGCCGAAGAGCGACGCACATTCAAACCGCGCTTCTCGTCTCCCTCTTATCCATACCGGAAACTCTGGTACGAGCAGAGCGAAAAGCAACGAGACCAAACTCAATGCTCAACCACCACAGACAGCCGCAGTGGCTTGTTCTTCCTCGTCACCTTCCGTGGCCACTCTTCTGTTGCCCGATAACATTCAGATAGAATGGACAGATATGGAGCAAAAAGGGACGTCATCTCGCCACCGCAAAACCTCTGTTGCCACGGCTTCAAGGAGATATCCATGGGTCCAAAGAGAAAGAAGAGACGGATTCATTTGTCGGTGCTTCAGAGCTGTCCAAAAGGCACGAGTGAGGTTTGTGCTACTGAACGAAAGAAAATTCGGCCCGCTCGACGAGCACTCGACACGACATGGGATGAAATGATCTGAGTGCCCCGGGCGCCGCGGACGAATCGGACGAGAACGCCGAGCTCGAGAGCTTGGAGGACAATCGCGGGATGGAGAGGGAGCGGCCATCGCCGCGAGCGAGATCAGGCACCGGTACAGAGGCGGGAGGAAGAAGAAGATGAACGTCGAAAAGAAGAAGAGAAACAAAGAGAAGAGAAATGCCTCCGGACGAAAATGTCCTTAGCCATGCCGTCAGGATAATCGTGTGAGAAGCATGCGCTCATCAGTCCGTGAAAATTTGACCTCTTACTTGAACTCTTTAGTATTAAAATTTATCGTAAAAATATAATTTAATCATAAAACTTCCAAAAATATAATTAAATATTAAAATTTATCAAAAAGTATAATTAAATTTTAAATTTTTAAAGAAGTATAATAAAATTTTAAAAATTATTATGAAAGTATAATTAAATTTTAAAAATTTTTAAAAGTACTATTAACGAAGGGATTACTCTAGAATTTGATTATATTATACTTTTTAAAAAATTTAAGATAAAACTTTATTATCAAGATTTAAGATTTTATTTTGTTCCTTTTTTCAAGAAAACAATGTCACCGTGACCTAAAACTTTTCTGAATTCCACGTAAGGTGCATCAGATCCAAAAGTCGCCCATCCTTTCGGGCCACGTGACTTTACCCCCCCCGCCCGCGCCCGCGCCGCGCCCCTTAAAAGCCTTTTCTCTGAATCGTGGCCAGTTCGAGGGACAAGTGTGGGGCGCGCAGCAGCGATGGGGTTTGGCTCGTTGCGCTGTGGACTGCCCCTCCCCGACCTGAAGAACCGCCACGTGTCTGCAGCGGTCCCTGTCCGGAAGACCTTTTCCGCTCGCTCATGCACGGTAACAACAACAACAGCAGCAACCAAGATATTTTCCTGGACGTAGTTAATAGCTTCCCGAGGCTTTTTGGATCCACCGAAAACGCGTCAAGTTTGATTTAATGGCGATGATTTTAGCCGAGTGGCGAATGCTGTGATTCTTATTCATCCGCAGTGAATTCGAAACGAACCGTCGGTAAATTTACGTGGAGCAGAAGCAGAAGCGATATTCTTGTTTGAACATAGGAGTAGGAGCGATTTGACCTTTTCTACAGGGGGAAAATTATGGAAAAGGGCCACTTTTGCCGGGTGATGAGAGGAGAAAAAGAAGGGTCTAGTCACGGCAAAACGGGTTCTTGTCCTCTTCAAAAAGATCACATTATTCCCTTCGGCTGAACCGACTTTCGGTGAGCGTTCTTCATTCCATATCTTCGTTTTCCTTTCCTTTTCATGGATTATCGCCGAGACCCATTTTCGAGGAACTTGGTAAAGCTTTGAACTTTGCTCCTCATGGAAATTTCCTGTTCTTTGATATTCTCTTCTTCCCTTTCAAAATGGATGATAGGATATAGGAATGAGAAATGAAGAGATGGTGACTTTTGACTCGATTGATGATTTCTTTCTTTCTTCTCTCTCTGCCTTATCTATTACAGGTTGGTTGCAGTTGAAAGCAAAGGCGACTTCTAGACCCTCTCTTTCTTTTCTTGATGTCCCGCGGAATATGCATAAAAAAAGTAGGCTTTATTTCTAAAAAGAATTGCAAACTCATGCTATCCCGCTCAACAGTTTACACGGGATTCCTGGGACTTTGACTAGTTCTGGGTTTGGTCTGTGATCCATCCTCCCCTGCCTTTGATCATCCTTGAAGGCTTCTCTCGTCTGCATAAATTCCAACTTCTTTTTGGCAATTTGGGGGCTTCATGGAGTTGAAGGTGGCTTCAAATGGCTTGAAATCATCACACCCTGTAACCCCTACTCATTATTTCATTCACAGAAAAGAGTCCCAGTTTCTTCCTTGTTAGGGCTTAGCAGTGGAAGAAATCCAAATGTGCCCTTCAGATTAGTGCACAGAACAGCTCCTTTTGGTTTCCGTAAATCAAGAAATGGCTGGCTCAAACGGGTTTGCTGCGGAAGTTCCGAGATGTTTTCCAGCAGAGAAGTGTCTAATCAGACTTCGGATATAGCCATTGGAACCAATGTGTCCATGTGGGGAGATGGGGATTGCAGTGATACAATGGACATGGCTTGTGCAGTGGCAGATGTTTCTGGGCATTTTCCGAACAAGGAGACGGAAGGTAATGGAAATAGGGGTTTTTTGGAGCAATCGGCGTGCTTGAAGATGGATTTCCTGGAGCCGTCGCTGCTCGGTATCTGGCCAAAGCCACCGGAGTGGCCTGAGAGGAACAAAATCGTTAGCATTGGGATAGAGATGAAAGCGAAAAGCATCGAAATCCCCTTGTCTCTCAGGATGATAAAGCGAAAGAAGCAACAGGATTTGAGGACCATCGAAGCAAGGGAATATGAATGCTCTTCAGTCGAGAAGGCCTTCGCTTCGATGGTGCTTATTATTAGAGAGATTCAGAGCCATGCCATGCACATGAGGGAGAGTCTCTGTAGGGAAGACTTGGGGAAGATAGTCAATAAGGTGCACAGAGAGATAAATTCATCTTTTGTGTGGATTTTCCAACAGGTTTTTTCGCAAGCCCCAACTCTTATGGTGTACGTGATGATACTGTCTGCTGAGTTCGGGGCTTATTCTGTGCTTCACCACATGTCGAATATATCCTCTGAAGTATCTCCAGAGACTTTGCTGCTGATGGAGGATAAAGGTCAAGAAAACTCAAACTTTAGTTCGACAAATGGGAGTATACGAGGAAATGGTCATCCAGATAAATCCCCCGCTGCAGAAGAAAAGCCTGGCGTTGTTCCTGGCGAGAAACTGCGAGTTTCTCCATCAGGGAACAAAACTTTGAATGTCGAGGAGGCAAATCTGTGGAGCTCTATAGCGGATGAAGCAGCAAAGATGGAGGCATTATTTAGGGGTGGCGAAATTCTTGATCTTGAGGGATGAGGAAGTTCCTTTCGCCAGTGTATGTGGAAATTGAAACCGATGATTACGAGGAATATTGGAGAACGGATCTCCTTTACCAACTTTACTTGTCTCAGGATCCTTACAATCCCCTGCTGCTTTCTAACTATGCCCATTTTCTCTGCCTCGTATGCCAGGACTACCCCAGGTGAGCTTTATATGCAATCGGGTTTTGACCTGTCAATTTGTCACAGAATGTGTTCGATGCTTGCTGTACTATCTTTTTGTTATGGCTTGAGAATCTGCCTAATAGAATTAGTATTTTATCGTCTGAATTGCATTATTTGGCCATCTTGATAGTTGAATGGTTTTCCCGTGTCCACAGAAATGGATAATGTATGATTTTTGTCTTGTTCCTGGATAACCAGGAAAGCCTTGTCGGATGAATTCTGAATTCTTGTCTCTTTATTGGGTATACTAGGAATAAGATCATATAGAGAACATGTGAACTATGTGCACATCTGTGCTTTGGTAGCGCGGGTTAACGTTTGCATTTCAAGATGCTTAAGATTAAGATGGTTTTTGAAGTAGGGAAGCGAATTTCTGTTCCATTAAGGCAGCTTTCCCCTTTGGATCATTGTCCTGGGTTGGAGAAATTGTATAGTTGATGAGAGAAGAGTTGGACTTTCATTTCCCACTGACTTGGGGATTAGGATCATGTCACGTTGGCTTGTCGAGGATCACATCACTTAGATTCTTTGTGGGGGTCTGCGGTTGGTTTTGCAGGGCAGAGGAGTGCTTTAAGCGCGCTGTGCAGGTCGAGCCCCCAGATGCGGAATCATTGAGTCGGTACGCGGATTTCTTGTGGATGGTGAAGAAAGATGCATGGGAAGCAGAGGAGAGATATCAACAAGCAATCGCAGCTGAACCGGAGAATCCCTATCACGCATCCAGGTATGCGAGCTTTCTCTGGAGTTCCGGAGGCGAAGAGACGTGTTACCCCCTTAACTACTCCTCAGGCGACAAGACTAGATTATCGGAAGCAGATGATGCAATATAAGGTAGTCAATCTCCAGTTTTGGCTGTGAAATTGTAGACCTCGGCTCGTGTTTCTTTTCGACGGTTGTTTTGTGTTCAAGAATTTGAGCAGGATGGATGTACCGTTCAGGTTATGGTTAGGACGTACAAATTAAGTGAAGAGAGTGGAAACGGCAGCCTTAAGGAACAGGTCGTTTCATCTTCATGTAATCTTAAAGTCAATAATGAAAGATCTTTTAAATGCTTGTGTTCTTTCCTTTGGTTATTCTGCTTGCTTCTACTGGTATCCACTCCAATCAAGAAGAGCTCATGCTCTCGTAAAGAAATTTTCAGTTTTAACATATTTTATTTGATATGTGGTTAAAAAAAAGCTTCATAGATTATTGAAAAATGTCTGGACAAATCATAATAATGAAACTTCTTATCTATAACATCGGCATGTGATTAAGCTCGACTAGTTCTGATAGATGCATACAAATCTGCCCATTCATGTGCAATATGACGCTTAGTGGGGCAAATTCTTTTTATAGATCTAATGCATCTAAGGAAGATTTCTTAACTGAAAACCTTCCGGAAAAGCAAAGCAGAACTCCCATTACGGGAATCAGCACCACTACAGCAAGACGTCCAGCAGGCAAAGCTTGCGAGAGCCAAAGTGGGGCATCTCTTGTTTACTGTTGAAATCACTACAAGAGAAGTTAGATTTGAAGAAAATGCTGCCCTTAATAACCACCTTTCTCTAACATACGGGGATATCTTCTAAGTCCTTTGGCAGTTCCGGCTTGCAATTGTAGCGATCCATCACCTCCCTAATTTCCAAATCAGAAATACATGATGTCCGATGGTAAATGCACATAAGAAGCAGCAAGTATCTAGACACAGATTAACAAAATTGTTGGGTGTTGAGCTACATGGCAAGTTCCGATAAGCATTTAAAACCGTCAAATTGCTCCGCAAACTATTTAATGATAACTAGCATTATTTTATTTATAGCGTCTAAAAGAGAGGCTCCAGTAGCCATATAACATGCAAAGACACCCCAAGAATTTCCCAAGATGACTCTTTCACTTTCGTCCTTTACAATCAAATGCTGGGATATCTTTTAGGAATTTTAGTCCATACCTTTCCAAGGTGCATCCAAGATGGCTCTGTTCCTGAAAGATCATTCATTGTGCCAATCCATATAGCTCACGTGGATTCCAGTTAATGATTGTTTTAACCAACAGTTACTAGTCACAATTAGCAGATAACAGAAGCACATAAGCAAGTGGGAGACTAATATATACATGTGTTTGGTGCAGTAAGATACGCACATGAAGGCAGATGCTTCAAAGGAAAAAAAAATTCTTCCAATGATGGAGAACCGACCAATTTTCTCTCTAAGCAAAAACATGTACACAAATCAACAAATCACTGATCAGAGAGATGGAATGAAACACAGCAATTCCATTACTAATGCTGGAGCGTCATTACATCAAAGAAAAGCCATTCCAGGCTTCATTCTTTCCTAACATGATCCCATACAACAACCCATATCTGAAGAGCGTGATAGCTTCTATGACAAAAAAAAATCTAGGTAAGTTACATCCAATTTCAAATATTATACACCTAGTGAACAAATGGTTGAATCAGAATGATGAGACTAAATCAGCAAAAACGTGGAAATACTGATCGGTGGTGTATGAGAAAATATAGCATCACCAAAACCAGATATTCCTGCTGTCAACAGCCTTCACAGTAGTCGATACTAAGGGCATTCGCCTGAATTCTGCCACAAACCTGTTGACACACTGACTTCTCTTCTCACTGTGGCCTCCCAAACTACTAATTCCTGTGGAACCAATCTCAAATATCTTTCCTGCAGGAAGCAATGGCAAAACAAGCAAAGGAAATCTCAGCAGAAAGACAGGACATGTGGCACACCAGCTATGTTATGTCCTGAGAAAACTGCCAAAGAGAA